>CAWUFW010004518.1:0-1200000 GCA_963921515.1 Calotriton arnoldi
TACTTGGATTTCAGTTACGTATTGCTCCCCTACACTACACAAACACCACTGCACTACCCTAAACCTAAAACACTACCCCCAGCACGACCCTCTTCACTACCTAAACACAACTGCACAATTTGTTACAGGCGTTGCAACGCAGGCCTGTGGTGCTTACTGGAAGTACCTGGTGGGCTAGTTGGGCCCAGGGACTCTCAGGATTCAAGGTGACCTAATCCCCCAACTTAAAACGCGCCACGGGCGCGTTTGCACAGTGGTGGAGGGAGGGGGCGGGGCCTCAGGTGACATGTGCGCAAACACGCCCTGTGGTGCGTTTTAAGTTGGGGAGTTAATTCCCTTTGAATCCTGGGGGCAAACTAGCCCACCAGGTACCTTCAGTAAGCACAACAGAGTTGCGTTGCAGAGAGGTGAAAAAAGGTGCGTGGCCTCGGAACGCCTCTCTGCAACTCAGCTCTGTGGTCCTAACTGTAGGTACCTGGGGGGCTGAGATTGGGCCCCAGGGACCCTCAGGATTCAAGGGGACTTAATCCCGCAACTTAAAGCGCGCCACGGGGTGCGTTTGCACACATGTCACCTCAAGCCCCCTCCCTTCACCACTGTGCAAGCGCACACTGGCTCTGGTTAGTCAGAGTCAGTTACCACCAGTACCCGTCTGAAAAAGTTGTGGGCACAGGATGATTTTGCAACAAGGCCTCTTTCTGCTCCTCTGTTGGTTCTTTCTGCACATCTTTTGCTTCTTTCTGTGCGTTTTTCTTCTTTCTTCACATGTCCTACCTCTGTTGGCATAGTTAGAAACTAGCATTTAAAAAACCTTTGAAATTCACTTAAAAAATCATAGGTTTCAAGCACGTTATAGTTAGAAATTAGCATTTAAAAAACCTTTGAAATTCACTGAAAAAACCATAGGTTTCAGGCACGTTATAGTTAGAAATTAGCATTTAAAAAACCTTTGAAATTCACTGAAAAAACCATAGGTTTCAGGCACGTTATAGTTAGAAATTAGCATTTAAAAAACCTTTGAAATTCACTGAAAAAACCATAGGTTTCAGACACATTATAGTTAGAAATTAGCATTTAAAAAACCTTTGAAATTCACTGAAAAAACCATAGGTTTTAGGGACAGTTATAGTTAGTTGGACATTGCACTCGTACAAAACCCGTGAAATTCCCCTGTTATAGTTAGTTCAGCTAACTATAACTCGCGCCCCCGCAATGCACTGCTGATGACGTCACATATTACATCACTGATGACATCATCCATGTGATAATTTCATGCATCTTCTCACACCCTAATATAACTTTTGATACACCCACTCTAAATTACAGACTGCCATTCTCAAAACCATAGACACTCCAACACCAAAAACTACATACCCACTCACTGATTCTTAGGTCTACACACACATCCACTCACTCACCTGTACAGTCACTCGTACTTACAGTCACTCAGTACAGGACTATCATATGCACTCATACACCTATATAAACACTCACACACCGCCACTCATCCATAGAGGTACTCACACACCTAGTCAGTCATGCAAAAAATTAATCACACACCCATTTACTCACCTATACAGTTATACACACACTAGCTCACTTACTCATACAAATACTAGCACATTCTTACGCTCTTATACAATAACTGATACAAGCACACACGCATCCATACAGCCACTCTCACAATAACACACTCTCACTTATAGCCATTTAAATACTCTAACACACATATATACTGCCTTTTACATATGTAGTTACTTGCACATGTACCACTGAGATATACATTCACTCACTAACACACCCATACACACACTCACCCACCCAAGCAGTCCATCACAGATGCACTCTTGAAATCATGCACCCAGTGAATCACCCACTCACACATCTATGTATAGAGTCACACACACCCCACCCACACAAACACTCAGGCAGCCATACAGATACTCAGAGAACCAATCAATAACCCATATAGACACTCATGTAGCTATTCGCAAATCCATGCATCCACTTACACACCAACAAACAGACGGATACAGACATTCACACAGTTTAGTCACTAACCCATGCATTCAGTAAGATACGTTTAATCACTCACTTGTAGAGTCAGTCACTCACGTACTAAATCATCCATTCAGACACTTATACACCCACTCATTCTTCAATACGCCTTTCCCTATATATATTAAACATATTTAAACTTTACAGAAACACAGTCACTGGATGATGTCATCAGTGATGTCATTTGAGATGTCATCAGTGATGTCACTGACCATGTCATGAGTGATGTAATATGTGGCGTCATCAGCAGTGCATTGCGGGGCGCGAGTTATAGTTAGCTGAACTAACTATAACAGGGGAATTTCACGGGTTTTGTGCGAGTGCAATGTCCAACTAACTATAACTGTCCCTAAAACCTATGGTTTTTTCAGTGAATATATATATATATATATATATATATATTCACTGAAAAAACCATAGGTTTCAGACACGTTATAGTTAGAAATTAGCATTTAAAAACCTTTGAAATTCACTGAAAAAACCATAGGTTTTAGGGACAGTTATAGTTAGTTGGACATTTCACTCGTACAAAACCATAGAAATTCCCCCGTTATAGTTAGTTCAGCTAACTATAACTCGCGCCCCGCAATGCACTGCTGATGACGTCACATATTACATCACTCATGACATGGTCAGTGACATCACTGATGACATCACTGATGACATCTCAAATGACATCACTGATGACATCACTGATGACATCATCCAGTGACTGTGTGTTTCTGTAAAGTTTAAATATGTTTAATATATATAGGGAAAGGCGTATTGAAGAATGAGTGGGTGTATAAGTGTCTGAATGGATGATTTAGTATGTGAGTGACTGACTCTACAAGTGAGTGATTAAACGTATCTTACTGAATGCATGGGTTAGTGACTAAACTGTGTGAATGTCTGTATCCGTCTGTTTGTTGGTGTGTAAGTGGATGCATGGATTTGTGAATAGCTACATGAGTGTCTATATGGGTTATTGATTGGTTCTCTGAGTATCTGTATGGCTGCCTGAGTGTTTGTGTGGGTGGGGTGTGTGTGACTCTGTACATAGATGTGTGAGTGGGTGATTCACTGGGTGCATGATTTCAAGAGTGCATCTGTGATGGACTGCTTGGGTGGGTGAGTGTGTGTATGGGTGTGTTAGTGAGTTAATGTATATCTCAGTGGTACATGTGCGAGTAACTACATATGTAAAAGGCAGTATATATGTGTGTTGGAGTATATAAATGGCTATAAGTGAGAGTATGTGATAGTGAGAGTGGCTGTATGGATGCGTGTGTGCTTGTATCAGTTATTGTATAAGAGCGTAAGAATGTGCTAGTATTTGTATGAGTAAGTGAGCTGGTGTGTGTATAACTATAGGTGAGTAAATGGGTGTGTGATTAATTTTTTGCATGACTGACTAGGTGTGTGAGTACCTCTATGGATGAGTGGCGGTGTGTGAGTGTTTATATAGGTGTATGAGTGCATATGATAGTCCTGTACTGAGTGACTGTAAGTATGAGTGACTGTACGGGTGAGTGAATGGATGTGTGTGTAGACCTAAGAATCAGTGAGTGGGTATGTAGTTTTTGGTGTTGGAGTGTCTATGGTTTTGAGAATGGCAGTCTGTAATTTAGAGTGGGTGTATCAAAAGTTATATTAGGGTGTGAGAAGATGCATGAAATTATCACATGGATGATGTCATCAGTGATGTCATTTGAGATGTCACTGACCATGTCATGAGTGATGTAATATGTGACGTCATCAGCAGTGCATTGCGGGGCGCGAGTTATAGTTAGCTGAACTAACTATAACGGGGGAATTTCTATGGTTTTGTACGAGTGAAATGTCCAACTAACTATAACTGTCCCTAAAACCTATGGTTTTTCAGTGAATTTCAAGGTTTTTTAAATGCTAATTTCTAACTATAACGTGTCTGAAACCTATGGTTTTTTCAGTGAATTTCAAAGGTTTTTAAATGCTAATTTCTAACTATAACGTGCCTGAAACCTATGATTTTTAAGTGAATTTCAAAGGTTTTTTAAATGCTAGTTTCTAACTATGCCTACAGAGGTAGGACATGTGAAGAAAGAAGAAAAAACGCACAGAAAGAAGCAAAAGATGTGCAGAAAGAACCAACAGAGGAGCAGAAAGAGGCCTTGTTGCAAAATCATCCTGTGCCCACAACTTTTTCAGACGGGTACTGGTGGTAACTGACTCTGACTAACCAGAGCCAGTGCTATGCTAAAAGACACTTAGAATACAGTGAAAACACCTACATACACTAGGGAACACTATGCGTTGGGGTACCCCTGTGATTAGCATGACCTCCTCTGCAAGTCCCTAGTACATAAAAGGGCAGGGGGATTAAAACTACCTCTTAAAACGCGCTACAGGGCGCGTTTGCACAGTGGTGAAGGGAGGGGGGGCCTGAGGTGACATGTGTGCAAACGCGCCCCGTGGCGCGTTTTAAGTTGCTGGATTAAGTCCCCTTGAATCCTGAGGGTCCCTGGGGCCCAACTAGCACCCCAGGTACCTACAGTTAGGACCACAGAGCTGAGTTGCAGAGAGGCGTTCCGAGGCCACGCACCTTTTTTCACCTCTCTGCAACGCAACTCTGTTGTGCTTACTGAAGGTACCTGGTGGGCTAGTTGGCCCCCAGGGTCCCTCAGGATTCAAAGGGAATTAATTCCCCAACTTAAAACGCACCACAGGGCGTGTTTGCGCACATGTCACCTGAGGCCCCGCCCCCTCCCTTCACCACTGTGCAAGCGCGCCCCGTGGAGCGTTTTAAGTTGAGGGATTAGGTCACCTTGAATCCTGAGGGTCCCTGGGGCCCAACTAGCCCACCAGGTACTTCCAGTAAGCACCACAGGCCTGCGTTGCAACGCCTGTAACAAATTGTGCAGTTGTGTTTAGGTAGTGAAGAGGGTCGTGCTGGGGGTAGTGTTTTAGGGTTTAGGGTAGTGCAGTGGTGTTTGTGTAGTGTAGGGGGTCATGCTGGGGGTAGATTTAGGGTTTAGGGTAGTGCAGTGGTGTTTGGGTAGTGTAGGGAGTCGTGCTGGGGGAGTGTTTTAGGGTTTAGGGTAGTGCAGTGGTGTTTGGGTAGTGTAGGGGGTCGTGCTGGGGGTAGTGTTTTAGGGTTTAGGGTAGTGCAGTGGTGTTTGGGTAGTGTAGGGGGTCGTGATGGGGGTAGTGATTTAGGGTAGTGCAGTGGTGTTTGGGTAGTGTAGGGGTACTGCTGGGGGTAGTGTTTTAGGGTTTAGGGTAGTGCAATGGTGTTTGGGTAGTGTAGGGGGTACTGCTGGGGGTAGTGTTTTAGGGTTTAGGGTAGTGCAGTGGTCTTTGGGTAGTGTAGGGGTCGTGCGGGGGTAGTGTTTTAGGGATTAGGGTAGTGCATTGGTGTTTGGGTAGTGTAGGGGGTCATGCGGGGGTAGTGTTTTAGGGTTTAGGGCAGTGCAGTGGTGTTTGGGTAGTGTAGGGGGTCGTGCTGGGGGAGTGTTTTAGGGTTTAGGGCAGTGCAGTGGTGTTCGGGTAGTGTAGGGGGTCATGCTGGGGGAGTGTTTGAGGGTTTAGGGCAGTGCAGTTGTGTTCGGGTAGTGTAGGGGGTCGTGCTGGGGGAGTATTTTAGGGTTTAGGGTAGTGCAGTGGTGTTCGGGTAGTGTAGGAAGTCGTGCTGGGGGTAGTGTTCTAGGGTTTAGGGCAGTGCAGTGGTGTTCGGGCAGTGTAGGGGTCGTGCTGGGGGTGGTGTTTTAGGGTTTAGGGCAGTGCAGTGGTGTTCGGGCAGTGTAGGGGGTCGTGCTGGGGGTGGTGTTTCAGGGTTTAGGGCAGTGCAGTGGTGTTCGGGCAGTGTAGGGGGTCATGCAGGGGTGGTGTTTCAGGGTTTAGGGCAGTGCTGTGGTGTTCGGGCAGTGTAGGGGGTCGTGCAGGGGTGGTGTTTCAGGGTTTAGGGCAGTGGTGTTCGGGCAGTGTAGGGGGTCGTGCTGGGGGTGGTGTTTCAGGGTTTGGGGCAGTGCAGTGGTGTTCGAGCAGTAAAGGGGGTCGTGCTGGGGGTGGTGTTTCAGGGTTTAGGGCAGTGCAGTGGTGTTCGGGCAGTGTAGGGGCGGTGCAGGGGTGGTGTTTCAGGGTTTAGGGCAGTGCAGTGGTGTTCGGGCAGTGTAGGGGGTGGTGCAGGGGTTGGTGTTTCAGGGTTTAGGGCAGTGCAGTGGTGTTCGGGCAGTGTAGGGGGTCGTGCAGGGGGTGGTGTTTCAGGGTTTAGGGCAGTGCAGTGGTGTTCGGGCAGTGTAGGGGGTCCTGCTGGGGCTGGTGTTTCAGGGTTTAGGGCAGTACAGTGGTGTTCGGGCAGTGTATGGGGTCGTGCTGGGGCTGGTGTTTCAGGGTTTAGGGCAGTGCAGTGGTGTTCGGGCAGTGTAGGGGGGTTGTGCTGGGGCTGGTGTTTCAGGGTTTAGGGCAGTGCAGTGGTGTTCGGGCAATGTAGGTGGTGGTGCTGGGGCTGGTGTTTCAGGGTTTAGGGCAGTGCAGTGGTGCTCGGGCAGTGTAGGGGGTCATGCTGGGGCTGGTGTTTCAGGGTTTAGGGCAGTGCAGTGGTGTTCGGGCAGTGTAGGGGGTCTTGCTGGGGCTGGTGTTTCAGGGTTTAGGGCAGTGCAGTGGTGTTCGGGCAGTGTAGGGGTCGTGCTGGGGGTGGTGTTTCAGGGTTTAGGGCAGTTCAGTGGTGTTCGGGCAGTGTAGGGGGTCGTGCTGGGGCTAGTGTTTCAGGGTTTAGGGCAGAGCAATGGTGTTCAGGCAGTGTAGGGGGTTGTGCTGGAGGTGGTGTTTCAGGGTTTAGGGCAGTGCAGTGGTGTTTGGGCAGTGTAGGGGGTCTTGCTGGGGGTGGTGTTTCAGGTTTTAGGGCAGTGGTGTTCAGGCAGTGTAGGGGTCTTGCTGGGGGTGATGTTTCAGGGTTTAGGGCAGTGCAGTGGTGTTCGGGCAGTGTAGGGGGTCGTGCTGGGGGTGGTGTTTCAGGGTTTAGGGCAGTGCAGTGGTGTTCGGGCAGTGTAGGGGGTGGTGCAGGGGTGGTGTTTCAGGGTTTAGGGCAGTGCAGTGGTGTTTGGGCAGTGTAGGGGGTCGTGCTGGGGGTGGTGTTTCAGGGTTTAGGGCAGTGCAGTGGTGTTCGGGTAGTGTAGGGTGTCGTGCTGAGGGGTGGTGTTTCAGGGTTTAGGGCAGTGCAGTGGTGTTTGGGCAGGTAGGGGGTCGTGCAGGGGGTGGTGTTTCAGGGTTTAGGGCAGTGCAGTGGTGTTTGGGCAGTGTAGGGGGTCGTGCAGGGGGTGGTGTTTCAGGGTTTAGGGCAGTGCAGTGGTGTTCGGCCAGTGTAGGTGGTCTTGCTGGGGGTGGTGTTTCAGGGTTTAGTGCAGTGGTGTTCGGGCAGTGTAGGGGGTCGTGCTGGGGGTGGTGTTTCAGGGCAGTGCAGTGGTGTTCCGGCAGTGTAGGGGGTCGTGCAGGGGGTGGTGTTTCAGGGTTTAGGGCAGTGCAGTGGTGTTTGGGCAGTGTAGGGGGTCGTGCTGGGGGTGGTGTTTCAGGGTTTAGGGCAGTGCAGTGGTGTTCGGGCAGTGTAGGGTGTCGTGCTGAGGGGTGGTGTTTCAGGGTTTAGGGCAGTGCAGTGGTGTTCAGGCAGTGTAGGGGGTCGTGCAGGGGTGGTGATTCAGGGTTTAGGGCAGTGCAGTGGTGTTTGGGCAGTGTAGGGGGTCGTGCAGGGGGTGGTGTTTCAGGGTTTAGGGCAGTGCAGTGGTGTTCGGCCAGTGTAGGTGGTCTTGCTGGGGGTGGTGTTTCAGGGTTTAGTGCAGTGGTGTTCGGGCAGTGTAGGGGGTCGTGCTGGGGGTGGTGTTTCAGGGCAGTGCAGTGGTGTTCCGGCAGTGTAGGGGGTCGTGCAGGGGGTGGTGTTTCAGGGTTTAGGGCAGTGCAGTGGTGTTTGGGCAGTGTAGGGGGTCGTGCTGGGGGTGGTGTTTCAGGGTTTAGGGCAGTGCAGTGGTGTTCGGGCAGTGTAGGGTGTCGTGCTGAGGGGTGGTGTTTCAGGGTTTAGGGCAGTGCAGTGGTGTTCGGGCAGTGTAGGGGGTCGTGCAGGGGTGGTGTTTCAGGGTTTAGGGCAGTGCAGTGGTGTTTGGGCAGTGTAGGGGGTCGTGCAGGGGGTGGTGTTTCAGGGTTTAGGGCAGTGCAGTGGTGTTCGGCCAGTGTAGGTGGTCTTGCTGGGGGTGGTGTTTAAGGGTTTAGTGCAGTGGTGTTCGGGCAGTGTAGGGGGTCGTGCTGGGGGTGGTGTTTCAGGGTTTAGGGCAGTGCAGTGGTGTTCGGGCAGTGTAGGGGTCTTGCTGGGGCTGGTGTTTCAGGGTTTAGGGCAGTGCAGTGGTGTTCGGGCAGTGTAGGGGGTCGTGCTGGGGCTGGTGTTTGAGGGTTTAGGGCAGTGCAGTGGTGTTCGGGCAGTGTAGGGGGCCGTGCTGGGGGTGGTGTTTCAGGGTTTAGGGCAGTGCAGTGGTGTTCGGGCAGTGTAGGGGGTCGTGCTGGGGCTGGTGTTTCAGGGTTTTGGGCAGAGCAGTGGTGTTTGGGCAGTGTAGGGGGTCATGCTGGGGGTGGTGTTTCAGGGTTTAGGGCAGTGCAGTGGTGTTCGGGCAGTGTAGGGGGTCTTGCTGGGGGTGGTGTTTCAGGGTTTAGGGCAGTGGTGTTCGGGCAGTGTAGGGGGTCTTGCTGGGGGTGATGTTTCAGGGTTTAGGGCAGTGCAGTGGTGTTCGGGCAGTGTAGGGGGTCTTGCTGGGGGTAGTGTTTCAGGGTTTAGGGCAGTGCAGTGGTGTTCGTGCAGTGTAGGGGGTTGTGCTGGGGGTGGTGTTTCAGGGTTTAGGGCAGTGCAGTAGTGTTCGGGCAGTGTAGGGGGTCGTGCAGGGGGTGGTGTTTCAGGGTTTAGGGCAGTGCAGTGGTGTTCGGGCAGTGTAGGGGTCGTGCTGGGGGTGGTGTTTCAGGGTTTAGGGCAGTGCAGTGGTGTTCAGGCAGTGTAGGGGGTCGTGCTGGGGGTGGTGTTTCAGGGTTTAGGGCAGTGCAGTGGTGTTCAGGCAGTGTAGGGGGTCGTGCTGAGGCTGGTGTTTCACGGTTTAGGGCAGTGCAGTGGTGTTCGGGCAGTGTAGGCGGTCGTGCTGGGGGTGGTATTTCAGGGCAGTGCAGTGGTGTTCCGGCAGTGTAGGGGGTTGTGCAGGGGGTGGTGTTTCAGGGTTTAGGGCAGTGCAGTGGTGTTTGGGCAGTGTAGGGGGTCGTGCTGGGGGTGGTGTTTCAGGGTTTAGGGCAGTGCAGTGGTGTTCGGGCAGTGTAGGGTGTCGTGCTGAGGGGTGGTGTTTCAGGGTTTAGGGCAGTGCAGTGGTGTTCAGGCAGTGTAGGGGGTCGTGCAGGGGTGGTGATTCAGGGTTTAGGGCAGTGCAGTGGTGTTTGGGCAGTGTAGGGGGTCGTGCAGGGGGTGGTGTTTCAGGGTTTAGGGCAGTGCAGTGGTGTTCGGCCAGTGTAGGTGGTCTTGCTGGGGGTGGTGTTTCAGGGTTTAGTGCAGTGGTGTTCGGGCAGTGTAGGGGGTCGTGCTGGGGGTGGTGTTTCAGGGCAGTGCAGTGGTGTTCCGGCAGTGTAGGGGGTCGTGCAGGGGGTGGTGTTTCAGGGTTTAGGGCAGTGCAGTGGTGTTTGGGCAGTGTAGGGGGTCGTGCTGGGGGTGGTGTTTCAGGGTTTAGGGCAGTGCAGTGGTGTTCGGGCAGTGTAGGGTGTCGTGCTGAGGGGTGGTGTTTCAGGGTTTAGGGCAGTGCAGTGGTGTTCGGGCAGTGTAGGGGGTCGTGCAGGGGGTGGTGTTTCAGGGTTTAGTGCAGTGGTGTTTGGGCAGTGTAGGGGGTCGTGCAGGGGGTGGTGTTTCAGGGTTTAGGGCAGTGCAGTGGTGTTCGGCCAGTGTAGGTGGTCTTGCTGGGGGTGGTGTTTAAGGGTTTAGTGCAGTGGTGTTCGGGCAGTGTAGGGGTCTTGCTGGGGGTGGTGTTTCAGGGTTTAGGGCAGTGCAGTGGTGTTCGGGCAGTGTAGGGGGTCTTGCTGGGGCTGGTGTTTCAGGGTTTAGGGCAGTGCAGTGGTGTTCGGGCAGTGTAGGGGGTCGTGCTGGGGCTGGTGTTTCAGGGTTTTGGGCAGAGCAGTGGTGTTTGGGCAGTGTAGGGGGTCATGCTGGGGGTGGTGTTTCAGGGTTTAGGGCAGTGCAGAGGTGTTCGGGCAGTGTAGGGGGTCTTGTTGGGGCTGGTGTATCAGGTTTTAGGGCAGTGGTGTTTGGGCAGTATAGGGGGTCTTGCTGGGGGTGGTGTTTCAGGTTTTAGGGCAGTGGTGGTGTTCAGGCAGTGTAGGGGGTCTTGCTGGGGGTGATGTTTCAGGGTTTAGGGCAGTGCAGTGGTGTTCGGGCAGTGTAGGGGGTCGTGCTGGGGGTGGTGTTTCAGGGTTTAGGGCAGTGCAGTGGTGTTCGGGCAGTGTAGGGGTGGTGCAGGGGTGTTGTTTCAGGGTTTAGGGCAGTGCAGTGGTGTTCGGGCAGTGTAGGGGTCGTGCTGGGGGTGGTGTTTCAGGGTTTAGGGCAGTGCAGTGGTGTTCGGGTAGTGTAGGGTGTCGTGCTGAGGGTGGTGTTTCAGGGTTTAGGGCAGTGCAGTGGTGTTTGGGCAGGTAGGGGGTCGTGCAGGGGGTGGTGTTTCAGGGTTTAGGGCAGTGCAGTGGTGTTTGGGCAGTGTAGGGGGTCGTGCAGGGGTGGTGTTTCAGGGTTTAGGGCAGTGCAGTGGTGTTCGTCCAGTGTAGGTGGTCTTGCTGGGGGTGGTGTTTCAGGGTTTAGTGCAGTGGTGTTCGGGCAGTGTAGGGGGTCGTGCTGGGGGTGGTATTTCAGGGCAGTGCAGTGGTGTTCCGGCAGTGTAGGGGGTTGTGCAGGGGGTGGTGTTTCAGGGTTTAGGGCAGTGCAGTGGTGTTTGGGCAGTGTAGGGGGTCGTGCTGGGGGTGGTGTTTCAGGGTTTAGGGCAGTGCAGTGGTGTTCGGGCAGTGTAGGGTGTCGTGCTGAGGGGTGGTGTTTCAGGGTTTAGGGCAGTGCAGTGGTGTTCGGCCAGTGTAGGTGGTCTTGCTGGGGGTGGTGTTTCAGGGTTTAGTGCAGTGGTGTTCGGGCAGTGTAGGGGGTCGTGCTGGGGGTGGTGTTTCAGGGCAGTGCAGTGGTGTTCCGGCAGTGTAGGGGGTCGTGCAGGGGGTGGTGTTTCAGGGTTTAGGGCAGTGCAGTGGTGTTTGGGCAGTGTAGGGGGTCGTGCTGGGGGTGGTGTTTCAGGGTTTAGGGCAGTGCAGTGGTGTTCGGGCAGTGTAGGGTGTCGTGCTGAGGGGTGGTGTTTCAGGGTTTAGGGCAGTGCAGTGGTGTTCGGGCAGTGTAGGGGGTCGTGCAGGGGTGGTGTTTCAGGGTTTAGGGCAGTGCAGTGGTGTTCGGCCAGTGTAGGTGGTCTTGCTGGGGGTGGTGTTTAAGGGTTTAGTGCAGTGGTGTTCGGGCAGTGTAGGGGGTCTTGCTGGGGGTGGTGTTTCAGGGTTTAGGGCAGTGCAGTGGTGTTCGGGCAGTGTAGGGGGTCTTGCTGGGGCTGGTGTTTCAGGGTTTAGGGCAGTGCAGTGGTGTTCGGGCAGTGTAGGGGGTCTTGCTGGGGCTGGTGTTTCAGGGTTTAGGGCAGTGCAGTGGTGTTCGGGCAGTGTAGGGGGCCGTGCTGGGGGTGGTGTTTCAGGGTTTAGGGCAGTGCAGTGGTGTTCGGGCAGTGTAGGGGGTCGTGCTGGGGCTGGTGTTTCAGGGTTTTGGGCAGAGCAGTGGTTTTGGGCAGTGTAGGGGGTCATGCTGGGGGTGGTGTTTCAGGGTTTAGGGCAGTGCAGTGGTGTTCGGGCAGTGTAGGGGGTCTTGCTGGGGGTGGTGTTTCAGGGTTTAGGGCAGTGGTGTTCGGGCAGTGTAGGGGGTCTTGCTGGGGGTGATGTTTCAGGGTTTAGGGCAGTGCAGTGGTGTTCGGGCAGTGTAGGGGGTCTTGCTGGGGGTAGTGTTTCAGGGTTTAGGGCAGTGCAGTAGTGTTCGTGCAGTGTAGGGGGTTGTGCTGGGGGTGGTGTTTCAGGGTTTAGGGCAGTGCAGTAGTGTTCGGGCAGTGTAGGGGGTCGTGCAGGGGTGGTGTTTCAGGGTTTAGGGCAGTGCAGTGGTGTTCGGGCAGTGTAGGGGGTCGTGCTGGGGGTGGTGTTTCAGGGTTTAGGGCAGTGCAGTGGTGTTCAGGCAGTGTAGGGGGTCGTGCTGGGGGTGGTGTTTCAGGGTTTAGGGCAGTGCAGTGGTGTTCAGGCAGTGTAGGGGGTCGTGCTGAGGCTGGTGTTTCACGGTTTAGGGCAGTGCAGTCGTGTTCGGGCAGTGTAGGCGGTCGTGCTGGGGGTGGTGTTTCAGGGTTTAGGGCAGTGCAGTGTTGTTCGGGCAGTGTAGGCGGTCGTGCTGGGGCTGGTGTTTCAGGGTTTAGGGCAGTGCAGTGGTGTTCGGGCAGTGTAGGGGGTCGTGCTGGGGCTGGTGTTTCAGGGTTTAGGGCAGTGCAGTGGTGCTCGGGCAGTGTAGGGGGCCGTGCTGGGGGTGGTGTTTCAGGGTTTAGGGTAGTGCAGTGGTGTTCGGGCAGTGTAGGGGGTCGTGCTGGGGCTTCATGGTTTAGGGCAGTGCAGTGGTGTTCGGGCAGTGTAGGGGGTCGTGCTGGGGCTGGTGTTTCAGGGTTTTGGGCAGAGCAGTGGTGTTCGGGCAGTGTAGGGGGTCGTGCTGGGGGTGGTGTTTCAGGGTTTAGGGCAGTGCAGTGGTGTTCGGGTAGTGTAGGGGGTCGTGCTGGGGGTGGTGTTTCAGGGTTTAGGGCAGTGGTGTTCGGGCAGTGTAGGGGGTCTTGCTGGGGGTGATGTTTCAGGGTTTAGGGCAGTGCAGTGGTGTTCGGGCAGTGTAGGGGGTCTTGCTGGGGGTAGTGTTTCAGGGTTTAGGGCAGTGCAGTGGTGTTCGGGCAGTGTAGGGGGTCGTGCTGGGGGTGGTGTTTCAGGGTTTAGGGCAGTGCAGTGGTGTTCGGGCAGTGTAGGGGTCGTGAAGGGGGTGGTGTTTCAGGGTTTAGGGCAGTGCAGTGGTGTTCGGGCAGTGTAGGGGGTCGTGCTAGGGGTGGTGTTTCAGGGTTTAGGGCAGTGCAGTGGTGTTCGGGCAGTGCAGGGGGTCATGCAGGGGCTGGTGTTTCAGGGTTTAGTGCAGTGGTGTTTGGGCAGTGTAGGGGGTCGTGCTGGGGGTAGTGTTTTAGGGTTTAGGGTAGTGCAGTGGTGCTTGTGTAGGGGGTCGTGCTCGGGGTAGTGTTTTAGGGTTTAGGGTAGTGCAGTGGTGTTTGTGTAGTGTAGGGGTCATGTTTTAGAGTAATGCAGTGGTGTTTGGGTAGTGTAGGGGGTCATGCTGGGGGTAGTGTTTTAGGATTTAGGTTAGTGCAGTTGTGTTTGGGTAGTGTAGGGGGTCGTGCTGGGGGTATTGTTTTAGGATTTAGGGTAGTGCAGTGGTGCTTGTGTAGTGTAGGGGGTCGTGCTGGGGGTAGTGTTTTAGGGTAGTGCAGTGGTGTTTGTGTAGTTTAGGGGGTCGTGCTGGGGGTAGTGTTTTAGGGTTTAGGATAGTGCAGTGGTGCTTGTGTAGTGTAGGGGGTCATGCTGGGGGTAGTGATTTAGGGTTTAGGGTAGTGCAGTGGTGTTTGTGTAGTGTAGGGGGTCGTGCTGGGGGTAGTGTTTTAGGGTTTAGGATAGTGCAGTGGTGCTTGTGTAGTGTAGGGGGTCGTGCTGGGGGTAGTGTTTTAGGGTTTAGGGTAGTGCAGTGGTGTTTTTGTAGTGTAGGGGGTCATGTTTTAAGATGCAACGCTCCAATACCTGACCAGTCTGCACTACATAAAACTGCAAAAAAACTAAAAATAAAAAGTGTTTTGCACACTTTTGTCATTGGGCTATATGTGGGCTACATCTGGGTAATATTTGTGCTACATTTGGGCTCTTTTTTCACTGGTGGCCATCTTGGAAGACTTCTTTGTTATGAAGTTTCCTAATTTCCTCATTTACTGCAGTCTCCTCAGTAGGAAATGCTTTCAGTTTTTACTTTGATTCCATCAAGAAGGCATTCAGATGTGTCTCACATTTGCCATAAATTCAGAATGTTAGCACTCTAGTTGCTCATTAGATCACTGTAGTAAAGCTACTGCTCACCAAGGAGTTAACTGGAAGTCTGCTGCTGGTATTGAAAGTGATTGTTTCAGTCTGCATGTCAGAATTTTCTAATGAAATAGAAGAGGATTTGAGATCTCACTTAAAACATGCCCTAATTTTTCTTTCTGCAGCACTAACCATAATTTCTATTTCAAAAAGAACCCCCTCATTTTGTTCCTTTTTAAATTAAATGTTTTAAGTGTTACCGGTTTATTCCAATCAAGATGGCTTCAGGTGTGCCATACTTTTGTCATAAGTAAGGCTGTTAGCGCTCTAGGTGTTCTTTAGAACACTCTGGGAAGCTGCAGTAGAACACAAAGGCATCAACTGGCAGGCTGCTCCTGTTGAAATATAACAGGAAGATATTTGAGATCACACTTGAAACATGTCCTAATTTTTCTTTCCACAGCACTAACCATAATTTCTATGACAAAATGAACCCCTCATTTTGTTCCTTTTTAAATTAAATGTTTTAAGTGTTACCAGTTTATTCCAATCAAGATGGCTTCAGGTGTGCCATACTTTTGTCATAAGTAAGACTGTTAGCGCTCTAGTTGTTCTTTAGAACACTCTGGGAAGCTGCAGTAGAACACAAAGGCATCAACTGACAGGCTGCTCCTGTTGAAATATAACAGGAAGATATTTGAGATCACACTTGAAACATGTCCTAATTTTTCTTTCTACAGCACTAACCATAATTTCTATGACAAAATGAACCCCATCATTTTGTTCCTTTTTAAATTAAATGTTTTAAGTGTTACCAGTTTATTCCAATCAAGATGGCTTCAGGTGTGCCATACTTTTGTCATAAGTAAGGCTGTTAGCACTCTAGTTGTTCTTTAGAACACTCTGGGAAGCTGCAGTAGAACACAAAGGAATCAACTGACAGTCTCTGGCATTGTTGGATGTACATGTTTTACTGAGAATGTCAGACTTCATTCTCACATGACTGAGAAAGATAATGTGAATTTACAGAAAATATGCTCTCATTTTAGCTTCTGGAGCACCTTCCAAAACTGTATGGGACAAGCATGTGAAAATAGTTCTCTCAAACATGATTCATGATATCCCAGCAGAAGGTTTTTAACAGGGTAAAATCACCTTAGAACACACCACAATTCCTGAAATTAGTATGCTACCATCAACAAATGAATTCTAATGTAACTAAAGTTTGTTATCACCCTTTATAGTTCTCCTTTTGGTAACCCTCAAAATCTTCGATTCACTACAATGCATTTCAATAGGGTACTATCATTTATATTGGTCCCAAGATGGCTGCCAGCAATTCCAGGATGAAGTGCTGACAGCCAATCAGATCTCACGATGACGTGTGGTTAGGCTCCGCCCAGATATATATGTGTTTTTACTTTTGATTTTCTCAGCAACTACTGAACGGATTTACACCATTTAACAAAAAGGGTTCTTTCTGAACCAAGAACTACCTCTTTGCCAAATTTGGTGTAATTCCGTTCAGCAGTTCGAGGCTGTAGCCGTGTCTAAAGTTTCCTATGGGAAAATGAATGGTGAAAACACGTTTTGGGACCCCCCTTTTTTCTCGGCCCCGCTTGATGAATCACCCGAGACTTTCAGGGTAGGAGCGGACCGGAGCGGGCCATAAAGTTTGAAAATTTCGCGAAGATACGTCAACCGGCAAGAGAGTTATTTCAAATAGAATGTCGCGGATTTCCTATGGAAAATAGGTCCTAACTATAACTATCTACTGGCGACCGCCAGTAGATAAATATATATATATATATATATATATATATATATATATATATATATATATATATATATATATCTCCACCAAATGCTCTCTTCTAGAATGAAAGAGAGCGAGACACATGCTCCGGGTTTGCAAAGGATTTATTAGAGCAATTCAAGCATGGTTGATCCCAAAAGGTCCGTGAAACGCTTTGGCAGACGCGTTTCTAGCCGGAACGGCTTTCATCAGTGCCGGTCTCACAGGCTGGTTATTTGACCTGGGATTGAAAAAACATCCATGTGACCACTTCCAATTAAGTAGTCTCTCGGCCCCTCCTCCTATTTAGAGGTGTATACCTCCTCGTGCAACTCCTCCCGGCAGCCTGCATGCTGGGTCATGTAGTCCAATGTGGAAACCCATACAGTGATGGGCTGAGTCCAGACAACACAGTGGCGTCCCAAATCCTGGCTATGGACCACACTCTGCCGCAGTTCACCGAAGGCACAATAGTCCGGCTCACACCTTTTGCAATACCCTATATATATATATATTATCTACTGGCGGTCGCCAGTAGATAGTTATAGTTAGGACCTATTTTCCATAGGAAATCCGCGACATTCTATTTGAAATAACTCTTGCGTCGGTTGACGAATCTTCGCGAAATTTTCAAACTTTATGGCCCGCTCCGGTCCGCTCCTACCCTGAAAGTCTCAGGGTGATTCGTCAAGCGGGGGCCGAGAAAAAGGGGGTCCCAAAGCGTGTTTTCCCCATTCATTTTCCCATAGGAAACTTTAGACACGGCTACAGCCCGAACTGCTGAACGGAATTACACCAAATTTGGCAAAGAGGTAGTTCTTGGTTCAGAAAGAACCCTTTTTGTTAAATGGTGTAAATCCGTTCAGTAGTTGCGGAGAAATTAAAAAATAAGTCAAAAAATCAATTTCCCATAGGAAACTTTATGCAAGGCTACAGCCCGAACTGCTGAACGGAATTACACCAAATTTGGCAAAGAGGTAGTTCATGGTTCAAAAGAACCCTTTTTGTTAAATGGTGTAAATCCGTTCAGTAGTTGCTGAGAAAATCAAAAGTAAAAACACATATATATCTGGGCGGAGCCTAACCACACATGTCATCGTGAGATCTGATTGGCTGTCAGCACTTCATCCTGGAATTGCTGGCAGCCATCTTGAGACCAATATAAATGATAGTACCCCATTGAAATGCATTGTAGTGAATCGAAGATTTTGAGGGTTACCAAAAGGAGAACTATAAAGGGTGATAACAGACTTTAGTTACATTAGAATTCATTTGTTGATGGTACCATACTAATTTCAGGAATTGTGGTGTGTTCTAAGGTGATTTTACCCTGTGAAAAACCTTCTGCTGGGATATCATGAATCATGTTTGAGAGAAAACTATTTTCACAAGCTTGTCCCATACAGTTTTGGAAGGTGCCCCAGAAGCTAAAATGAGAGCATATTTTCTGTAAATTCACATTATCTTTCTCAGTCATGTGAGAATGAAGTCTGACATTCTCAGTAAAACATGTACATCCAACAAGGGCAGAGACTGTCAGTTGATTCCTTTGTGTTCTACTGCAGCTTCCCAGAGTGTTCTAAAGAACAACTAGAGTGCTAACAGCCTTACTTATGACAAAAGTATGGCACACCTGAAGCCATCTTGATTGGAATAAACTGGTAACACTTAAAACATTTAATTTAAAAAGGAACAAAATGAGGGGTTCATTTTGCCATAGAAATTATGGTTAGTGCTGCAAAAAGAAAATTTAGTGCATGTTTTAAGTGAGATCTCAAATCCTCTTCTATTTCATTAGAAAATTCTGACATGCAGACTGAAACAATCACTTTCAATACCAGCAGTAGACTTCCAGTTAACTCCTTGGTGAGCAGTAGCTTTACTACAGTGATCTAATGAACAACTAGAGTAATAACATTCTGAATTTATGGCAAATGTGTGACACATCTGAATGCCTTCTTGATGGAATCAAAGTAAAAAACTGAAAGCATTTCCTACTGAGGAGACTGCAGTAAATGAGGAAATTAGGAAACTTCATAACAAAGAAGTCTTCCAAGATGGCCACCAGTGAAAAAAGAGCCCAAATGTAGCACAAATATTACCCAGATGTAGCCAACATATGGCCCAATGACAAAAGTGTGCAAAACACTTTTTATTTTTAGTTTTTTTGCAGTTTTATGTAGTGCAGACTGGTCAGGTATTGGAGCGTTGCATCTTAAAACATGACCCCCCTACACTACAAAAACACCACTGCACTACCCTAAAACACTACCCCAGCACGACCCCCTACACTACACAAGCACCACTGCACTATCCTAAACCCTAAAAACACTACCCCCAGCATGACCCCCTACACTACACAAACACCACTGCACTACCCTAAACCCTAAAACACTACCCCAATACCACTGCACTAACCTAAATCCTAAAACACTACCCCCAGCATGACCCCCTACACTACAAAAACACCACTGCACTACCCTAAACCCTAAAACACTACCCCAGCACGACCCGCTACACTACACAAGCACCACTGCACTATCCTAAACCCTAAAACACTACCCCCAGCACGACCCCTACACTACACAAGCACCACTGCACTACCCTAAACCCTAAAACACTGCCCCCAGCACGACCCACTACACAAACACTACTGCACTACCTTAAACCCTAAAACACTACCCCCAGCACGACCCCCTACACTGCCCGAACACCACTGCACTGCCCTAAACCCTGAAACACATACCCTAGCACGACCCCCTACACTGCCCGAACACCACTGCACTGCCCTAAACCCTAAAACACCACCCCCTTCACGACCCCCTACACTGCCCGAACACCACTGCACTGCCCTAAACCCTGAAACACCACCCCCAGCATGACCCCTACACTGCCCGAACACCACTGCACTGCCCTAAACCCTGAAACACTACCCCCAGCAAGACCTCCTACACTACCCGAACACCACTGCACTGCCCTAAACCCTGAATCACCCCCAGCAAGACCCCCTACACTGCCCGAACACCACTGCCCTAAACCCTGAAACACCACCCCCAGCACGACCCCCTACCCTGCCCGAACCCCACTGCACTGCCCTAAACCCTGAAACACCACCCCAGCACGACCCCCTACACTGCCCGAACACCACTGCACTGCCCTAAACCCTGAAACACCACCCCTGCACGACCCCCTACACTGCCCGAACACTACTGCACTGCCCTAAACCCTGAAACACCATCCCCAGCACGACCCCTACACTGCACGAACACCACTGCACTGCCCTAAACCCTGAAACACTACCCCCAGCAAGACCCCCTACACTGCCTGAACACCACTGCACTGCCCTAAACCCTGAAACACCACCCCCAACAAGACCCCCTACACTGCCCGAACACCACTGCCCTAAACCCTGAAACACCAGCCACAGCACGACCCCCTACACTGCCCAAACACCACTGCACTGCCCTAAACCCTGAAACACCAGCCCCAGCACGACCCCCTACACTGCCCGAACACCACTGTACTGCCCTAAACCCTGAAACACCAGCCCGACCCCCTACACTTCCCGAACACCACTGCACTGCCCTAAACCCTGAAACACCACCCCTTGCATGACCCCCTACACTGCCCGAACACCACTGCACTGCCCTAAACCCTGAAACACCACCCCTGCAGCACCCCTACACTGCCCGAACACCACTGCACTGCCCTAAACCCTGAAACACCACCCCTGCACCGCCCCCTACACTGCCCGAACACCACTTCACTGCCCTAAACCCTGAAACACCACCCCCAGCATGACCCCTTTACTGCTCGAACACCACTGCCCTGCCCCAAACCCTGAAACACCACCCCCTGCACGACCCCCTACACTGCCTGAACACCACTGCACTGCCCTAAACCCTGAAACCACCCCCTACACTGCCCGAACACCACTGCACTGCCCTAAACCCTGAAACACTACCCCCAGCACGACCCCCTACACTACCCGAACACCACTGCACTACCCTAAACCCTAAAATACTACCCCCAGCACAACCCCCTATACTACCCGAACACGACTTCACTGCCCTAAACCCTAAAACACTCCCCCAGCACGACCCCTACACTACCCGAACACCACTGCACTTGCCCTAAACCCTAAAACACTCCCCCAGCACGACCCCCTACACTACCCAAACACCACTGCACTGCCCTAAACCCTAAAACACTACCCCCCGCATGACCCCCTACACTACCCAAACACCAATGCACTACCCTAATCCCTAAAACACTACCCCCGCATGACCCCTACACTACCCTAAACCCTAAAACACTACCCCTGCATGACTCCCTACACTACCCAAAGACCACTGCACTACCCTAAACCCTAAAACACGACCTCCTACACTACACAAACACCACTGCACTACCCTAAAACACTACCCCTACACTACACAAACACCACTGCACTACCCTAAACCCTAAAACACTACCCCCAGCAGTACCCCTACACTACCCAAACACCACTGCACTAACCTAAACCCTAAAACACTACCCCCAGCAGTACCCCCTACACTACCCAAACACCACTGCACTACCCTAAATCACTACCCCCAGCACGACCCCCTACACTACCCAAACACCACTGCACTACCCTAAACCCTAAAACACTACCCCCAGCACGACCCCCTACACTACCCAAACACCACTGCACTACCCTAAACCCTAAAACACTCCCCCAGCACGACTCCCTACACTACCCAAACACCACTGCACTACCCTAAACCTAAATCTACCCCCAGCATGACCCCTACACTACACAAACACCACTGCACTACCCTAAACCTAAAACACTACCCCCAGCACGACCCTCTTCACTACCTAAACACAACTGCACAATTTGTTACAGGCGTTGCAACGCAGGCCTCTGGTGCTTACTGGAAGTACCTAGTGGGCTAGTTGGGCCCCAGGGACCCTCAGGATTCAAGGTGACCTAATCCCCCAACTTAAAACGCACCACGGGCGCGTTTGCACAGTGGTGAAGGGAGGGGCGGGGCCTCAGGTGACATGTGCGCAAACACGCCCTGTGGTGCGTTTTAAGTTGGGGAATTAATTCCCTTTGAATCCTGAGGGACCCTGGGGGCCAACTAGCCCACCAGGTACCTTCAGTAAGCACAACAGAGTTGCGTTGCAGAGAGGTGAAAAAAGGTGCGTGGCCTCGGAATGCCTCTCTGCAACTCAGCTCTGTGGTCCTAACTGTAGGTACCTGGGGGGCTAGTTGGGCCCCAGGGACCCTCAGAATTCAAGGGGACTTAATCCTGCAACTTAAAACGCACCACGGGGTGCGTTTGCACACATGTCACCTCAGGCCACCCCCTCCCTTCACCACTGTGCAAACGCCCCCTGTAGCGCGTTTTAAGAGGTAGTTTTAATCCCCCTGCCCTATTATGTACTAGGGACTTGCAGAGGAGGTCATGCTAATCACAGGGGTACCCCAACGCATAGTGTTCCCTAGTGTATGTAGGTGTTTTCACTGTATTCTAAGTGTCTTTTAGCATAGCACTGGCTCTGGTTAGTCAGAGTCAGTTACCACCAGTACCCGTCTGAAAAAGTTGTGGGCACAGGATGATTTTGCAACAAGGCTTCTTTCTGCTCCTCTGTTGGTTCTTTCTGCACATCTTTTGCTTCTTTCTGTGCATTTTTTCTTCTTTCTTCACATGTCCTACCTCTGTAGGCATAGTTAGAAATTAGCATTTAAAAAAACCTTTGAAATTCACTTAAAAAAATCATAGGTTTCAGGCACGTTATAGTTAGAAATTAGCATTTAAAAAACCTTTGAAATTCACTGAAAAAACCATAGGTTTCAGACACGTTATAGTTAGAAATTAGCATTTAAAAACCTTTGAAATTCACTGAAAAAACCATAGGTTTTAGGGACAGTTATAGTTAGTTGGACATTTCACTCGTACAAAACCATAGAAATTCCCCCGTTATAGTTAGTTCAGCTAACTAGAACTCGCGCCCCCGCAATGCACTGCTGATGACGTCACATATTACATCACTCATGACATGGTCAGTGACATCACTGATGACATCACTGATGACATCTCAAATGACATCACTGATGACATCATCCATGTGATAATTTCATGCATCTTCTCACACCCTAATATAGCTTTTGATACACCCACTCTAAATTACAGACTGCCATTCTCAAAACCATAGACACTCCAACACCAAAAACTACATACCCACTCACTGATTCTTAGGTCTACACACACATCCACTCACTCACCCGTACAGTCACTCATACTTAGTCACTCAGTACAGGACTATCATATGCACTCATACACCTATATAAACACTCACACACCGCCACTCATCCATAGAGGTACTCACACACCTAGTCAGTCATGCAAAAAACTTAATTACACACCCATTTACTCACCTATACAGTTATACACACACCAGCTCACTTACTCATACAAATACTAGCACATTCTTACGCTCTTATACAATCACTGATACAAGTACACACTCATCCATACAGCCACTCTCACAATCACACACTCTCACTTATAGCCATTTATATACTCCAACACACATATATACTGCCTTTCACATATGTAGTTACTCACACATGTACCACTGAGATATACATTCAATCACTAACACACCCATACACACACTCACCCACCCATACAGTCCATCACAGATGCACTCTTGAAACCATGCACCCAGTGAATCACCAACTCACACATCTATGCACAGAGTCACACACACCCCACCCACACAAACCCTCAGGCACCCATACAGATACTCAGACAATCAATCAATAACCCATGTAGACACTCATGTAGCTATTCAGAAAGCCATGCAGCCGCTTACAAACCAACAGACAGACGGATACAGACATTCACACAGTTTAGTCACTAACCCATGCATTCAGTAAGATACATTTAATCACTCACTTGTAGAGTCAGTCACTCACGTACTAAATCATCCATTCAGACACTTATACACCCACTCATTCTTCAATACGCCTTTCCCTATATATATTAAACATATTTAAACTTTACAGAAACACACAGTCACTGGATGATGTCATCAGTGATGTCATTTGAGATGTCATCAGTGATGTCATCAGTGATGTCACTGACCATGTCATGAGTGATGTAATATGTGACGTCATCAGCAGTGCATTGCGGGGCGCGAGTTATAGTTAGCTGAACTAACTATAACGGGGAATTTCTATGGTTTTGTACGAGTGAAATGTCCAACTAACTATAACTGTCCCTAAAACCTATGGTTTTTTCAGTGAATTTCAAAGGTTTTTTAAATGCTAATTTCTAACTATAACGTGTCTGAAACCTATGGTTTTTTCAGTGAAATATATATATATATATATATATATATATATATATATATATATATATATATATATATACACACACATACACATTCTGCTCCACACTCCTCTGGGAAAGTTCCTCCCATGGACCACAGCACTCACGGGGGCAGGTTCAAAAGGCTTTATTTCGGAACCTCAGGCACAGACGCGTTTCGGCTAACTGCCTTTGCAGAGGTTTGCCCGTAGTATATACTACGTTATGTAACGGGTTCCGTTTTATCGTGACTTTGGGGGTGAGAATTGTCTCACAACAATGTAGAACGATAGGTCCTTATCCGCTGAGAAAATCGTTATGCTCATACTGTTTTATTACTCAGGAATTGTGTTAATGTGTACAACATATAACCAAAGGTGTACAGTACAAAATGGCGCCGATATTTACGGCGGATGTTGATGAGTTTTACTAAGGATTAGTCCTTTTTCAGTGTTGCCACACGGATATGTAATGTTTAAAATTGGTTGCGGGAGGCGTTTCATGGCAAACATCGACAAAGGCAGTTAGCCGAAAAGAGTCTGTGCCTGAGGTTCCGAAATAAAGCCTTTTGAACCTGCCCCAGTGAGTGCTGTGGTCCTTGGGAGGAACTTTCCCGGAGTGTGGAGCAGAATGGATATGCGGGAGCACCCCCGCATGATCGGCACCCGTCCGCGAGTGCACCGAGCTGGTGCATAGTGGAGCAGTAAAATATATATGCAAGACAGGGGGATCCTGTCGAAACGGCGCAACAGCAAAGCAATTTAGCAAATAAATGTTGGAAAATTAAACTGAATCTGCGGTGTCAGTGTCCGGTTTCGTGAAGCAAACTGGTGTTTGTTTTTTGGGGGGGGGGAATATATATATATATATATATATATATATATATTTAAAGTTAGGACCTAGTTTCCATTGGAAAAGCATTTTTTGACTTGCCCATAACTTTGGTGTCGTTTGACCAATCTTCATGACATTTTCCAAACAAGCATTGGCATAGCCAATAGGTCTCGCTTTTGGGACCTTATAAGTATTTAGTTATGCAGCACAATATCCTTGGTGCAACAACATTAACTGTTGCATGGTTAAACACTTATAAGGTCCCAAAGGCGAAGTCAAGTAACAAGTGTATTTCTGAAGTTAAAAAAACATGTGTGGTTGAAAACATCAGCTGCACGCGTTTGCCTCCGAAAGCAAACAAACAACATTCCAAACACACAAGCCCAGGCAAATCGGAAAAAATTGTTGGCCAGTAATCCTAAAAGGCGAGTAGCAAAAAAAAAAACCTGTGACATGGTCAGTCGCCATGGGATGGAACACACACCAAAAGGGAGGGACAAATGGCCATGATTTACCAATGAAAAGTAAGGAATTTACTGAGGCACACAAACCAAACAATTAATTTGCAATGCAACAGGTCTCGCATTTACATTAGTTTGAGCTATTGGCATTGTAAATGACAATGCCTTTTATTTATGTTTTGGTTTTTGAAACATAAATAAAATGCATTGTCATTTACAATGCCAATAGCTTAAACTTGCGTAAATGCGAGACCTATTGCATTGCAAATGCTTGTTTTTATTGCAGTGCAGTAATGTAACAGGTAAAGCAGCTGACTTTGGAACTGAATTGAAAGCCTCACTGAGAGCATGCCTCGATCCTGCAGTTGAGATCTTTTTAACACAGTGTTTTTGAGCTTGTAATGCATCTCCCTCAGGCAAAGCTTAAGTATTTGCATGGCAGTGAGATAAGCATCCTTCGGGGGATTAAAAGCGGTTTAAAAGGAGACCGGTGTGATAATGACTGAGCCCGGGGACGAAAGCTATGGCGTAGACACACAAAATTATATTAGTTTGAAAATTTAACGAAAACATAGAGGAAACGGCTTAAAATCAGGAAGCAGGAGGCATAGACAGATTGCCGCTGTGTTTGTATGTTTTCTACGAAAGCATCATGGATGGGGTCTAGTTGAATAACAATGAGATTTAGAGCTATTGATGCCACCCTGAATGGCAATATTTTATAGTGTTGGATGTGCGAGGATGCCTGTGTTAATACTGAGGGCACCACACAGGGGCTGACGGGGTGAGCAGTCTGAGACAGCACTGCCGGGATGCACACTTTATGCACACAGAGGTGGGGTGGTAGACTGGGGCTACGGAGTACGTGGAAGTTAGGATGTCCTGCACTTACTGGCAGCTGTGGAATGCAGCAGCAGCCCTGCTCCAGTCCCTATGTGCTGTGCGCAGAGCAGCAGTAGGCAGAGCCCCAGGCTGCAGCTTGTTTGCACGGGATGCTGGCGGGGGACGCCACGCCACCCATTGAATCTTAAGAATGTATCAACAAGAACAATTAAGGAGCGGATGGAACTCAGCAGCCACTGCCCCTCTGTAGTGAGAGCTACAGGGAAGCAACCAAGGGAGGAGTTGCATGTCGCTGTGGAGAAATAAAGCTGTGTTTTGAAGCGCAGCTCTCAGCTCTATCCCTTAAATGTAAAGTAAAAGTGTGGCTGTTGATAAATAAAGGTGCGTGCTGCATTGGGAGGTGGGAGGGGCGTGCTTTTGAGGCAATCCAATAAACAGCACTCCAAGCAGACGACCCCAAAGTGAAAGCGGCACTGTTATTAAATAAATAAAGGCTCGGCGATTCTGTTTTTGAGGTGGGAGGGGTCTGCTTTGAAGGAAAGGCAAGAAATAATTTCGAAGTACATGGGCGCCATTAATACATAAATAAAGGCTCACTGCCATGCTGTGTCGGGAGGTGGGAGGGGTCTGCAAGCGGCGCTGTTATTAAATAAACGAAGGCGCTCAACCATGCTGTGTCGGAGGTGGGAGGGGACTGCCTTGGACGAAAGGCAAGAAACAATTTTGAAGCACACGAGCGCCATTAATAAATAACAAGCGCTAAAACACAAGCGCGGCCCAGCGGCCGCGAAAGTTAACTATTAACTGAGAGGGGGAGCAGGAGGTGAGCCTGCGAGTGGTGCGCGCGCGCCTGGAAGAGCGACGGCTAAGGAGGGGGAGCAGGAGGTGAGCCTGCGAGTGGTGCGCGCGCGCCTGGAAGAGCGACGGCTAAAGGCCCTGAGAGGAAAGCCAGATGGTGCCTGTGCGAGTAACCGCACGCTCTAGGCCATACAAAAGCTGTGGTCGGCTTTTTGAAGCCCACTTACTAAAAGTCTCGCCAGAGCAGCGCATGCGCTGGCTCAGGCAAGACCTAAAAAGTAGGTTCTTTGTGTCATGGAAAGTTTGGGGGTGATCCGTGATGTGGGGACCGAAAATTAGGGGTGAGAAAAAAGGGTGCGTTTGTAATGTTAATTTCCATAGGAACACATTGTTGAACCTACTGCTGGACGGAATTACACCAAAGTTGGCAGAAAGGTAGATGTTACGCAGATTGTGCTTTTTAGGTCTCGCCTGAGCCAGCGCTTAGCGCTGCTCTCGGCAAGAGTTTTAGTAAGCGGGTTTTGGAAGTGCAAACAGCAGTGGCTTTTGCTGGCGACCAGCTTGCGTTCACGATAGCGTGCACGCGCGCAACCGACAGCTTTCAGCGCCTGATCAGGCGCCATCTGTCTTTCCTCTCACTTGATTGCTTTCACGCTCCTCCGCCCCTCCCCCGCCGCGCTGCTTTCACTTTCGCGCGTGGCCAATGCTTGTTCTCCTCGCCATTCATGATTTAGGGACTCCATGGAAGTGCATGTTCTGCTCTTGTGCTCTTTTCCAGGCTCCCCGACCCACTCTCTCTCTTTCCCCACCCTCAGCTGCCTCCTGCGACAATCACTGCTGCAGGTTAGAGTGTGGGCGCTCTAACCTCCTCCACCTGCTCTCCCCTTTCTTTAATTTAGCTCTCCACCCCAGCCCCTCTTTCGGCACCCGCCACTATCGGTTTTGCATCCAAATTACGTCTGACTGCAGTTTGGCAATGGGCTCTCACCCCTCCTCCACCTCTCTCCCATGCCTTGCATTTATCTCTCCACCCCAGCCCCTCTCCCGCCGATCGCGACTTTTCGCTTTGCCAGTGCTGGATACTTTTAAAAGTGTGATTGGCAAGGGCAACAGCTGTGACTGGGTATCTTGGAATTGTATTTGCTATACGTCTAAGATGGCTGTCATGTTGCGTCTACAGGCAACGTCGCAGCTATTTTGTGAGTACAGCAAATGCATTTCCAGGCTGGCAGGAAACCTTTATTGACAAATTAAATAGCAGTAAGCAAACAGCATTGGAATGCAAGACTATCAGGTTTTAACTGCCTGTCCCTTTGCACAGCCCAAGGAATTTGCACACGGGGTAAGCAGCACATGTGCACTTAGAAGCTGGGCATATAACCTTCTAATTTTGCTCAAGATAATGTAATTTTCACCAAGGATATGATCAAGGCATCTACTTACTCATTTTCTTACTATCTGAGGATTTAAAACAAGTTGCCCATAAAATATTAGGTGCTACTGCTAACGTTCATATAAAGGAGGGAGCATCAAAGAAATGACGTAAACAAAATGCCAAGACGACGGACAACACAAGTCCTGAGTCAGAGTACGGCCTCCAGACATCAGGTTTTCAGATGTACAGGGGCCACAAACCGAGGCTTTAACAGAGACGTGCTGAGGGTTAGAAGCAATGCTATTTTCCGGATTTGAATGCAGGCCTAAACATGTCAGGATTTATATTCTCAGATTAGGAAATTAAAAGCTGTGTGGCAAAATGTCTAGTGGGTGACTGCTTGTTAGCCAGAGAAGGTGGATAAAACTGCCAAACAGGACAAACTAAAGGACATTTTGAATGCAAAGATTGGTGCACGTGGCAAATAATGATGCAAGAGCTTGTTCATCCTAATATCTTTATTTCGGCCAAAATGCCATAAAATGTACAACTTGCACATAACAATCAAGACTTCTACAAACCATTCCTTTTAAATTCATCCACAAGAAAATAAACTGAGTTTAATATAAAATTACAAAAATTAATACAAAAAAATTAATACAAATAGTTAAAACCGATAAAAGAATAAAACAATCATCCCTCATCCACCTATGGCCATGGGAATGAAATAATCATGCCCAACATATGAACCAAACCAAAGCCATATTGGGGCAATCTAACTTACTTTGTAAGAGGCGGGCACAGTTGTATTCAGGTGTTCTGTCACAAGCCTACACAAGGACTGCCTTTGCTCTCAATTTCCATGCCCAACGCAAAAATCTAGATAACGCAAACACAGCCAATTCACTTGTGTTACTTTTCAAAATTCTCAAAGTGTTCCAATAGTTACTAACCCCCAACACCGTGCATTGGGGGATGATCCATTTTTTAAGAGCTCTGTTGTATTTGACACAGAAAAAAACAAGCATTGGCATAGCCAATAGGTCTCGCCTTTGGGGCATTATAAGTGTTTAGCCATGCAACAGTTGATGTTGCACCAAGGCTATTGTGCTGCATAATTAAATACTTATAAGGTCCCAAAGGCGAGACCTATTGGCTATGCCAATGCTTGTTGTTATTTGGTGCAAATCCATCCAGTAGTTTTTGAGAAATCTAAGCCGAAAATTATAGATATATCTCTTGCCACGGATATTTCGCGGTGGTTTCGTGATTAATCGCGAATGCGTGCGCCATCGGAAATGCTAGGATTGGCTGGACGCAACCTGAACAGAAAGTTGTGGCCATTATCGCTCGGGAACAGTTCTCGGGCTGAAAATTTGTGTGAAAGCTAACTTAATGGGTCAGGGTGGAGATACTCTGACCCCATGTTTGGGAAATGGGTACGTTAGTGACAAGTTATGTGTCCATTGATCTTTTGAATCGCAAGCGATATTCGCGACGACAGCGCCCCCCCCCCCCCCACCATTGAGGGGACATTGCGAATATTGGTGGAAACATAAAAAAGGAAATTGCTACTTACCCAGTATGCATCTGTTCTTGGCATGTAGAGCTGTAGAATCTCATGCTTTGCATAGATGGCCATCTGGTGTTGGGCCCTGACGTTTGCACTTTGTTTATGTTCGAAGAAGTCTTTCCAGTCACGAGGTAGGTGACTCCTCCTTTCGGTGATAGTGTTAGATTGTTTTCCCGCAGAGGGTGAGAATGGAGTGAGTAGAATAGAGATGTCCATGTGTAGTTATCCAAGTAAGATAGTACTGGAACAGGTACAGGTAACCGGGGAGGTGGGTGGGCGCATGAGATTCTACAGCTCTACATGCCAAGAACAGATGCATACTGGGTAAGTAGCATTTTCCGTTCGAGGCATGTGAGCTGTAGATCACATGCTTTGCATAGACTATACAGCAGTAATCTCCCAAAGCGGTGGCTAACCTGTAGCTGTTGCAGTGGTTTGAAATAGTGTACGTAGAACTGCCTGGCCCACATTAGCTTGTTGTCTAGCTAGCACATCTACACAATAGTGTTTTGTGAATGTGTGTGGTGTAGACCATGTTGCAGCTTTACAGATTTCATCTATGGGGATATTTCCTAAAAAGGCCATAGAAGCTCCCAGTTTGCGAGTATAGTGTGCTCTAGGGAGAATTGGTAAAGTTCTTTTAGCTTTTGCATAACATATCTGGATACATTTAACTATCCATCTTGCAATACCTGATTTAGAAATGAGATTGCCTTTGTGTGGTGGAGCAAAAGCCACAAAGAGTTGTTTGGTGTTATGAAAAGATTTTGTTCTTTCTATGTAATACATTAGTGCTGTTTTAACGTCTAAAGTATGCAGAGCACGTTCTGCCACGGAATCTGGTTGAGGAAAGAATACAGGCAACTCAACAGATTGGTTGATGTGGAAGGCAGAAACTACTTTAGGTGAGAATTTAGGATTAGTACGAAGAACCACTTTGTTTAGGTGTACCTGTAAAAATGGTTCTTCTATGGTTAATGCCTGAAGCTCACTTACTCTCCTGAGTGATGCGATAGCAATGAGGAAAGCTAGTTTCCAAGTGAGAAACTGTAGCTCACATTTATGTAAAGGCTCGAATGGTGGCCCCATTAGCCTGGTAAGGACAATATTGAGATTCCACACTAGAGCGGGCGGAATTCTTGGAGGAATAATTCTTTTGAGTCCCTCCATGAAAGCTTTACTAGCAGGTACTCTGAAGAGTGATAGGTGTTGTCTGTTTTGAAGATACGCAGCTATTGCAGCGAGATGTAAGCTTATAGACGTATACGCTAAATTTGAGTGTTGTAAATGTAGCAGATAACAGATAATATTTTGAATAGAAGCGTCTAGTGGATTGATGTGGTTATTACAATAAATAACAAACCGCTTCCATTTTGCTGCATAACAAGCTCTTGTAGTAGGTCTTCTAGCCTCTTTAATAATATTCATACAGTCTGGTGGAAGATTTAGATACCCAAACTCTATGACTTCAGGTGCCAGATCGCAAGATTGAGAGTTTTGGGATCTGGATGTCTTATTTCTCCGTGGCTCTGTGTGAGAAGACTGGATGTGAGATGTAATTTTTGATGAGGAACCACTGATAGCTCCAAGAGGGTAGTGAACCACGGTTGACGTACCTAAGTGGGAGCTACTAGGATTAGTGTGAGGGTTATTTGCCTGAGTTTCCGAACCACTAGTGGAATGAGTGGGAGAGGCGGAAAAGCATAAGCAAATATCCCCGACCAATTTATCCATAGGGCATTGCCCTTGGATAACAGCTGTGGATACCTGGAGGCGAAGCTTGGGCATTTTGCGTTTGTGTGTGGCGAACAGGTCTATGTCCGGAAAGCCCCACATTTGAAAGAAGGGCAGGAGAACTTGCGGGTGAAGTTCCCATTCGTGAATTTGCTGTCTCTGTCTGCTGAGGAGATCTGCAATATGATTGTCCACTCCTGGGAGATGTTCCGCTAGGAGATAAATCTTGTGATGAATGGCCCATTTCCAAATGTCCTGGGCAAGGTGTGACAGTTGGAGGGAGTGTGTTCCCCCCTGTTTCTGTATATAATACATTGCTGCTGTCATGTTGTCTGTGCGTATCAGGACAGCTTTGCCTAGAAGGTGAGTTTGGAAGGCTTTGAGCGCTAAAAATAGTGCTAGCAGTTCCAGATAATTTATGTGTAGGCGCTTTTGTTGTTGACTCCACAATCCTTGAATTGTGTGAGTTTGGAGATGAGCTCCCCAACCAGTGAGCGATGCGCCTGCTGTTAGTACTGTCTGTGGAATTGGGTCGATGAAAGGCCGCCCTTTTGTAAGGTTGTGTGGATTCCATCACTGCAGAGAGCGATGAGTGCGGCCGTCCACCAACACCAGATCTGTTAATAGACCCTGAGACTGATTCCAATGACGTGCTAAACATTCCGGTAGAGGACACATTTGCAGTCTTGCATAAGGAACTATCATGATGCAAGATGCCATCATTCCTAGTAGTTGCATGAATACCCGAGCTGGCAATGAGTGGTTGGGTTGAAATTTTGAAACGAGAGCCTGAATATTGTGAATTCTGGCTGGATTTGGGTAGGCTAGAGCTTTTTGAGTATCTAGAGTGGCCCCCAGATAAACTTGTGTGTTGGAGGGCTGAAGATGGGATTTTGCCAAATTGACTGTAAATCCGAGGTTGTGCAGTAAGCGCACTGTTGCATGAGTGTGCTGTAGGCACTTTGAGAGAGTGCTGGCTTTGATAAGCCAGTCATCCAAGTATGGGAAGACGTGAACATGTCTCCGCAGATGTGACGCGACTACTGCTAGGCATTTGGTAAACACTCTGGGAGCAGTAGTGACTCCGAATGGGAGTACCTTGAATTGATAATGATGTCCTGCTATCACAAACCTGAGGTATTTGCGGTGAGCGGGATGTATTGGAATATGGAAGTATGCGTCCTTTAAATCCAGAGTGGACATAAAGTCGCTTTGTTGTAAGAGAGGAAGTACCTGTTGGAGAGTGACCATATGAAGGTGATCTGATTGAATGTAGAGGTTTAATTCTCCGAGGTCTAATATAGGCCTCAGAGAACCGTCCTTTTAGGGAATTAGGAAATAAAGGGAGTACACACCTGTCCCGTGATATTGTAGTGGGACGGGTTCTATAGCTCCTTTTTCCAGAAGAGATTGAACCTCTTGTTTGAGTAGGTGTAAATGATCTGGGGATAGTTTGTGTGTTCTTGGTGGAATGTTTGGAGGGTTGCTTGTAAGCTCCAGGCAGTAACCAGATTGGATCATTTGTAAAACCCATTTGTCTGATGTGATTGAATTCCAGATAGGGAAAAATTGAGAGAGGCGTCCCCCGACAAGTATGGGATGGTCGAGGGCAAGGAGAAGCAAGTCACTGTTTGGTTGTGGCTGGGGAGGTACAGGGTGTATTACCCTTTGCTCTTCCTTTGCCATTACTTCCACGAAATCCACCTCGAAAGTAACCTCTGGTAGAAGGTGATTGACTATTGCCTCTGTATGAGGTAGACGCCCCTTCAGAAGAAATGGACTTCGAGCCTCCCCTATAAAAGGATCGGCGAAATGAGCCACGACTTGACGGTGTTTGTAGCGCTCCCATAGACTTAGCCACCTCAGTGTCCTTCATTTTTTCTAATGAAGTGTCCACCGCTGGTCCAAATAAATGTTCTTTGTCAAATGGCGTATTCAATGTAGCTGATTGGACGTCCGGCTTAAACCCCGACACTCTAAGCCATGCATGGCGTCTAAGAAGAATGCTGGTGATAATACCATGTGAGGCAGTGTCTGCTGCATCCAGAGCACACCTAATGGAAGTGTTGGAAATTAGTTTGCCTTCTTGTATGAGGCCATGTGCCTTGGATTTGTGCTCATCAGGCAGATATTGCATTATTTGCTCTAACTCATCGTAAGGAGCCCTGTCGTATCTTGCCAAGAGTGCTTGCGTATTGGCTATGCGTTAATGATTGGCTGCTTGTGCTGCTACTCTTTTACCTGATGCATCTAATAATTTAGACTCTTGGTCTGGAGGTGGAGCATCTCCTGTTGATTGAGAGTTTGCCCGTTTACCCCATGGTATTTTGCAGCTCTATTAAGTAACTCCGTAAATCCTACATTATCATCAGGGGGAGAAGGTTTGGATGGGTAACGATCCGGATCGTTATCATTATTAGGATCTGTAGTATAATCTACCCAGGAGTCTGGAGCATATAGTTGTGATAGCTCCTCATGTGTGTCATAATGTAGATCCCCATCATTATCATCCTGTTGGATTGGAGATTGTGGTTGAGGAGAATGTGTGGGTGTTATGAGCAGGTTAGGATCAATAGATGGAGGAGGTGAGGGAAGAGGTGGAGGAGAAGTGTTAATTCCCATATTCTTCCTTTTTAGAGGGATTTGATTAGATTCCTCATGTTCTGGTTTCCTTTTATGGGGCATTTTCGCTGAAATATGCCCTGTTTTAGGGTTTATAACCAGTTCTTTTTGTTTGGGGTCCGTTTTAGGAGGCGGAACGTCCAAAACAAGTTCTTTAGATGAAGGAGGAACTGATTTGTGTTTTGGAGCCACAATCTTCGACGCGGAAGGTTTCGGTGTCGAAGTTTTCGGAGCTGAGGGTTTATGTACCGAGGATTTTGGCTCCAATGATTTTGATTCAGAGACATGTTTCGGTGCCGAAACTTTTGATGGATCCGAGGACTTTTGTTTCGGAGCTGAAGTCTTTTCGGGTCCGGAAGAACGGCTCGAGCCCTAGCCGGAAGGATTTAACTGTTTCAGTGCCGAGCCCGAAGGCGGGGCGTTAGAAACTTTATCTCGGTGGCGACCTTGGCCCGAAGGCGGAGGAGGGACCGGAGCCTTTTTAACGGGAGTTTTGGGGGTTAGAGGAGTCTCGGTACTCACGGTACGCTGAACGGGTGTGACGTCCTCCCCGATATCGGAGTCCTCTTCAGAAACATCGATCTGTAGATCCTCGTCCTCCTCGGCTCCATATGCCTCAAGGAACTCTTGTTCATCCTCTTCTCCGAAAATGTCTGGAGCGGAGTCCTTTTGTTGCTGCATCTCGCGACGTCGAGCCCGACAGTCACGGAGCGTTTTCTTCGATCAGAAGGATCGGCAGGCTTCGCAGTTGCTTTCGTTGTGTTCTGGAGATAAACACAAGTTGCACACGTCGTGGAGATCGGTGCGGGGGTACTTGGAATGGCACCCGGGGCAGAATTGGAATGGAGTCCATTCCATCTACTGCGAATTCGGTCGACGCGGCTAGGCCCGAGGGCCTCGCACGAAGTTTTCCAATCGAAGTTGTAGAAATATTCGATACGCGATCGAGAAACAATACCGTCGAGGGGCAGTGGATTGCGCACCGAGGGGAACCCGAGAATGGTGTCGAACCGGAGCACAGCAATTCACGTCCGAACCAGATGGAGGAAAAAAACAATCTAACAATGGAGTCGATGCCCATGCGCACTATCACCGAAAGGAGGAGTCACCTACCTCGTGACTGGAAAGACTTCTTCAAACAAAAACAAAGTGCAAACGTCCGGGCCCAACACCAGATGGCGATCTATGCAAAGCATGTGAACTACCGCTCACAAGCCTCGAACATATATATATATATATATATATATATATATATATATATATATATATATATATATATATATATATATATATATATATATTTTTGTACACACTCGCCGGTCACTGTCACACACTGTTGTACGCACTCACAAACTCACTCAGACACTTATACACCCATTCACATACACAGACATCCAGTCAGATCCTCATGTACTCACTCACATATCCATTCAGGTACTTATGCACCCACTCATACGTACAGTTTCATACCTACTTAGAGACTCCTACACCCACTCGCAGAACCACCTGGGCACTCATGCACCCACTCACAGACCCACTCAGATACTCATGCACCCACTCAGACACACACTTACACACTCATGTATCCACTCACAGATCCAGTCAGACAGTTATATATTACTTACAAGTACACAAAGGCACTAATGCGCCTACTCACAGATTGACTGAGTCATGCAACGAATCACAGACCCATTGAGAAACTCATGCACCCACTCATAGATGCACTGAGACAGTTATGCAGTTTGCTACAGAAGAATTTATAGACTGACGCATCGTGTTACAGATTCACTGAAATAGTTATAGAGTGAATGAGAGACTTACTGATACAGTGATGCATGCAGTTATAGATTACACTGAAAAAGTTATGCACTGTGGTATAGAGCTATTAAGGGAGTTGTACATGCTATTATACAGTTATTTAGATAGTAATTGTAGGAAGGTGGGTTTCTGTTGCAGTAACCCCCCCACTTTTTGCCAGATTTCTGATGCACTTTGACTTGATATGCCCTAGGTCCCTGCCAATCCGGTTCCCAGGGCCTGTGTTCTTTCCCAAAACTGTACCTTTGTACCCCCAATTGGCACATCTCTGGCCACATGCAAGTCCCTTGTAAAAGGTACCATGGGTACCAAGAGCACTGTGACCAGGGAGGGCCTCAGCACATATTATGCCACCCTTAGAAGTCCTGTACCTTAACACAAACACACAGCCATTGCAGGCTGCGTGTTTTGATGCAGAGAAAAGTGAAGAGTCGATATGGCACATATACCTGTGTGCCACACCTGCCACGCACTGCCTATGGTATAGGTAAGACACCCCTCAAGCTGGGTGCACTATACCACTGGTTAGGGTACAGTTGCATGAGCACTGTACCCCTACAATATCTAAGTCCATTCTTAGACACAGTAAGTGCAGTAAAGTCATAAAGAGTATATGGTCTGGGAGTTTGTCATTACGAACCCCACAGCACCATAATGGCTTTACTGAATTCTGGGAAATTTGGTAGCAGACTCCTCAGCATAATAAACCCACACTGATGCCAGTGTGGGATTTATTATACAAAGCACTCGGAGAGCATCTCAGAGATGCCCCCCTGAAAAACAACCAGCCTCTGGTGGGTTCCCTTACTGGTAGACACCAGCCTGCCACCACGACACAAGTTTCTGGACCCTTGGGGTAGGAGTCTTCACTCCCTGGGCCCAGAAACAAAGCTTTTCCTGGGTGGAGGTGTTCACACCTGCCCCAGGTCAGGAAGAGCCATCTGTGGCAGGGGAGCTTCAAAGGCCTTGCCGCCTTTGCAACGCGACACCCAGCCTCTCCTGCTATCAGGAGCAGGCCCCCTTCCTGCCTCACCTCCTTTTCGGCGGGAAGGCAGGCAGGAAAACTTAGAGCAGCTTAGAAGGTGTGCCCACCTCTGCCAAACTCACTCTTCAGGTGGGGGAGGCGAGGTGGAGCCCACTCTTCAGTGCCCGCCATCTTGCAGATGGCAGGCACTCTCCAATCAGGATTAGGGATTGTGCCTACTCCCCCACATCAGGTGAGCACACCAAGGGTGAAATGAATGAAATGAAATTTGTACTTGTAAAGCGCACCCATACCCCCAAAGGGGTGTCCAGGCGCTGTACGCATACCGCTGTGGAACCCTTCCTGGCTTTTCCCTGTGAAATGTCCACTCCTGGGCACCCCCAGGGTGAAGCCAGGCATCCCAGCGCTGTTGGGGCCGTTGTGGAGATTAAGCAAGCTATTACCCAGAGTTGCAGAGTGGGACCCATGATTAGAATAGGCACCGAGGCGAGAATTATCAGGTCCGAGGAAATTGAGCCCAAGACCCGCCGAGGCGGGGTGAACCCTGGTCCCGGGCCAGATCTCTGCATCAGGGTCTGCCGCTCTAACCATTGAGCCACACTTCTCCACTAGTCACCCTAAAGTCAGTAGCCCATTGGCTACCGACCTCGAGACCCCTAAAACGCCCCTAAATACAGTCAGTCAGTCAGAATAACTATTTCGCCAACACAATGTAGGCATAAAAAGTATACTACATATAAAAAAAAGATTTCATAGCATTACAACACAGTTAAAATATAAACAATGTTAAAAACTATTACATTTAAAAATACAAATTCATAATTATTTACACAATAGTAAGTTCATTTAATTTATGGGGATGTGATTTTAGCTGGATGTACACCTCTTTTTCAATGCCAATAATAAGAAGGACGCTAAAGAAAAGCAGATAAAAGGATCAGGTAGTAACTGCAGATAATAAAGGGCTACACGACACTGATTAAAGTTCATTTTGCGCATAATAGGGATAATAAATCGTTTTCTTTCATCATGATAAAATTTACAGAAAAACAAAAAGTGTATATCATCCTGTACAGATCGCTTATCACAGGTACAGTTCAGAAACAACAGACATTACGGGGGAAACCCAACATAGGTGGAATGTAATTTAAGCGAAACCTCACCAGAATGTACCTATGTTGCAGATTAATGACGAATGATAGATATGTTATGTTTGAATCCATTAAATTTATACTAGGGGAGGCCAAGTATTTGGGGGGCAGCCCTGAACACAGAGGGCAGATTCCCGCAACCTACAAAGGAGAAGGACAAAAAGAGACACACAGCAGAAGAGACTGCAGAGAAGAACTGACTTGGCCACAGCCAAACCTGCCCGTCTGCAGTTTCCAGAGATCCTGCTCCAAAAGTCGCCTTGTCCTGCAGCCAGCGACCTCCAGAACCCCTGGGAGGACTGACTGCCTTCAACAAAGACTGGCGCTCCTGTGAACAGCAGCTCTGTTCAATAATCTCCAAAGAAAGACTCCAAGCCTGCTGAAGACAAAGAAACCCAACACTTGGAACCACCACTCCACCCGTCGCCAGCGGCCGGAGTGGCCCACCGGTCCCAGTGGGGGTCCCCTAATGCTCCAGATTCCGAGTCCACCGTGGGTTGACCCCTCCAGGACTCCAAGACGTCGCCTGCAGCCTCTGCCCGGAGACCCCCCCTCTCCCACCCAACCGCAGTGATTAAGGAGAAATCGGACCTCAAAAGGCACCCCTGCATCCAGCAGCCATGTGCCCTGGAGAAGAGGACTTGAGGTGCACCTACGACCCGAGCCCACCAACTTACCTTCCCAGCTGTTGGTTCCTCCCTTAAGACTTCCTGGACCGAGCCTGCAGCCAAAATCCAAAACCAGCAGCTCCCATTGAAAACAGGGCACCCAATGCCAAATCAGCACTCTGCACCCGGCCGCCCCTGTGCCACTGTGGGTGCACCTTGTGTGCTAACTCGGATCCCCCTTTGCCTGGAGCTTAACCCTAGGAGCTTTTCTCCCTCAACCCTGTGGCTTGCAGCCACCAACCGACGGCCCCCTAGCCCAATAGGCTAACATTGGGCCTCAGCACTCTGCACCTGGCCATCCTAGTGCTGCTGAGGGTGCTTTTTGAGTGAATCCTTGAACCTGCGGGCACCCTTGTTCTAACCCCAGAAACTCAACCCCAAAGACCGATTGCTTACCTGCAAACCGATAACCTAATTTTTCTCCATAGGATTGCATGGACTGTTTTCCTCTGAAAAAGTGTGGAGTTGAATTTGTATGGAAACCTAAGCAACTGTATTTTAATGAAAAACTATTTTACTTATCTTTATCTAGAAAATGTCCCAGCATGATATCACACTGCGTAGAAAAAGTAATCAAAAAGTACTCCAAAAAGTAATCTGACAAGTAATCACAAAGAAATTACAAATACTTACTGTTTTGAAATATTTTACAGATCTGTAAATAAAGTAATTATCATCCAGCTTGCTTGTTTTGATCAAGCTGTCTTGAAAAGCACAATTCTATCTACCTGTACCAAGTCCTGCTTGGTTCTAAAAATAAAATACAACTAAAGAAATATTTTTGATGCAAACAATTGGTCTGAGTTCAGTGTGACATAATTTCTTGCTTGAGTGTATACAATAAATGCTTAACACTACCCTCTGATAAAGCCTTACTGCTCGCCCACACTACCACAAATAGAGAGTAAGGTGTTACCTCTATAAGCCTTTGGGGATCCACTGGACTCTGTGCACACTATACCTTACTTTGGTATAGTATATACAGAGCCAGCTTCCTACAGTAATGTATTTAGTCTGTTGGTTATTATCTGTTTTGCAGTTATAAGTATTGAATGTGGTGGTGACTATTGAATGTCTGTATTTGTTTTGTCATTTCGCGACGTATTTGCGGCGATCGCGGCTACCAATATCATTGTGACGCCCGGATTCACTGCGAAAACGGAAAATAGACTTTGAAGACGAGTTTTCTGGAAACTCACTGCAAAAATATGAGTTTGTAAAGTATACTAATAAAGCTCTACTGTTAAATATACTGTAGAATATGCATATATTATCTACTGGCGGTCGCCAGTAGATAGTTATAGTTAGGACCTTTATCCATAGGAAATCCGCAACATTCTATTTGAAATAACTCTTGCGCCGGTTGACGAATCTTCGCGAAAGCTTCCAACTTGTTAGGGCGCTCCGCTCCTACCCTGAAAGTCTCAAGTTGATTCGTCAAGCGGGGGCCGAGAAAAAGGGGGTCTTAAAACGCGTTTTCTCCGTTTTTTCCATGTTAATTCCCATAGGAAATTTTAGCCACGGCTACAGCCCGAACTGCTGAACGGAATTACACCAAATTTTGCAAAAAGGTAGCGCTTGGTTCAGAAAGCGACCTTTTTTTAAATGGTGTAAATCCGTTCAGTAGTTGGAGAAATTCAAAAAATAAGAGTGAAAAAATCGATTTCCCATAGGAAACTTTATGCAAGGCTACAGCAAAAACTGCTGAACGGAATTACACCAAATTTGGCAAAAAGGTAGTGCTTGGTTAAGAAAGCACCCTTTTAAAAATGGTGTAAATCCGTTCAGTAGTTGCTGAGAAAATCCAAAATAAAAGTTTCGATATTTAGAGGCACGGAGGATCCGCGCACCCTCCCGACCACGAGCTGCATGCTAATTGGCTGTCAACACTCCAAACCAGGAAGTGTTGGCAGCCATCTTATCCCTCGGTAGAACCGAGGGACAAGAAAAGACAAAAACAAGGGCGCAAAAAGGGGGCAGGGTAGAAACACCCTGACCCCCTAGCCCTGCTTTTAAAAATCGGCAGAAAACGCGCTGGGTGCGCGGATCCTGCCGATAAAAAAAAAAAAACGAAGCGCGGACTCCCGCGCTTTGTGGTTAATTGGCCCCCGGGTGGGCCAAGTCCCGGGGGCATGCGGGGCTTTAATTATTAATTATATGGGGGGGCCTCTAAGGACCCCCAAGCCCCGGGGACCGCCACCCTCCCGGGCTTTAAACAAAATGGTGCGGGAGGGCTCTGAGCCCTCCCGCAGCCCCGGGGACCACCACCCCCCAGGGCTTCTTTTTAAAAAAAATTAAATCACCTGTGTGGGGGGGCTCCAGCCCCCCCACAAGCCCCGAGGACCGCCACCTCCCGGGGCACTAAGAAATCCAAAATGGGAGTCCGTTTTGGACCCCCGAAGCCCCAGGGACCACCACCTCCCCGGGGCTTTGCAGATGTGGGGAGGGGGCCGCGCGGCCCTACTCCTGGAGCCATTGATGGCCCTGGGGACCGCCACCCCCAGGGCCGGCTCCTGCAGTGTCCCGGGGTGCCTACCCCGGGACACTGCTGTTTGCAATGGCAGGACGGGAGCCTCGCGGCTCCCGCCCTGTCATTGCAAACTGCTAGCTTCATTGAAGCGAGAGCAGGGAAACCTGCTCTCGCTTCAATGAAGCAAAGCAGATTGCTTTCCACATGGGGAGCTGCATGTCAGCAGCTCCCCATGTGGAAAAGCACATGCCGAGTCCCGAGGGACGCCGGGAGCCGGCTGGGACCGTGGGGGGATTGGGGACCCCCCCACGGTCCCCAACGGAGAGGGCCAGCCCCGGGGATGGGGTCCCCGGGGCAAGTAGTGGCCCGGGAGGGGAGCCACGCGGCCCCCCTCCCCACCCCCCCAAAAAAAGTAAAATAAATAAAAATAAAGGCCTGCCCCGGGGGATGGGGTCCCCGGGGCAAAAGGAGGCCTGATGAGGGGGGCCACGCAGCCCCCCTCCTTAAAAAAAATAATTAAAAGAGTGGCCATGCCCCAGGGGATGGGGTCCCCGGGGCCCAGAAAAAGGAAAGGGGGGCCACACAGCCCCCCTTGGAAAAAAAACAACAAAAAAAAACGATTGGGCCGCAGGCCCCGCCCCCTTCCTTTACGAATTCCCCTTGAATACTGGGGGTCCCTGGGGGCAAACTAGCCCACCAGGAACCTCCAGTATGCGCCAGGGGGCTGCGTTGCAGAGAGGTGTACAGAGGCCATGCCCCTTTTTACACCTCTCTGCAACGCAGCTCTGTGGCGCTTTTGGAAAGTACATGGTGGGCTAGTTGGACTCCAGGGACCCTCAGTATTCAAGGGGACTTAATCCCCCAACTTAAAACGCGCCACGGGCGCGTTTGCACAGTGGTGAAGGGAGGGGCGGGGCTTCAGGTGACATGTGTGCAAACAGGCCCCCTGGCGTGTTTTAAGATGGGGAATTAAATCCCCTTCAATCCTGAGGGTCCCTGGGGGCCAACTAGCCCAACAGGTACGTCCAGAAGCGCCACAGAGCTGCGTTGCAGAGAGGTGTAAAGGGGTGTGGCCTCTGTACACGTCTCTGCAACGCAGCCCCTGGCGCATACTGGAGGTTCCTGGTGGGCTAGTTGGCCCCAGGGACCTCATGATTCAAGGGGACTTAATCCCCCAACTTAAAACGCGCCACGAGCAGCGTTTGCACAGATGTCACCTCAGGCCCCGCCCCTCCCTTCACCATTGTGCAAATATTCCTCTAAAATCAGCCGAACTACGAATTCCGATTTACTCACCTGTTATCAGGAGAGAACCCAGTGCTGCATCTTTTAGCCCAGCACTGACCCTGAAAAGTAATTCTAACCGTACTTACCAGTAACTTGAATTTCCTTCCATAGGCTAACATTGACTGGTTTCACTTGGAAATTCTTCTAAGTGTGGAGTTTTGGAACTTTATAATATTCCTCTAAAATCAGCCGAAATACGAATTCCGATTAACTCACCTGTTATCAGGAGAGACCTCAGTGCTGCATCTTTCAGCCCAGTACTGGTCCTGAAAAGTAATTCTAACCGTACTTACCAGTAACTTGAATTTCCTTCTATAGGCTAACATTGACTGGTTTCACTTGGAAATTCTTCTAAGTGTGCAGTTTTGGAACTTTATAATATTCCTCTAAAATCAGCCGAAATACGGATTCCGATTTACTCACCTGTTATCAGGAGAGACCTCAGTGCTGCATCTTTCAGCCCAGTACTGATCCTGAAAAGTAATTTTAACCGTACTTACCAGCAACTTGAATTTTCTTCCATAGGCTAACATTGACTGGTTTCACTTGGAAATTCTTCTAAGTGTGGAGTTTTGGAACTTTATAATATTCCTCTAAAATCAACCGAACTACGAATTCCGATTTACTCACCTGTTATCAGGAGAGAACCCAGTGCTGCATCTTTTAGCCCAGCACTGACCCTGAAAAGTAATTCTAACCGTACTTACCAGTAACTTATATTTCCTTCCATAGGAATCCATTGTCTGGTTTTCAGCAGAAAAGTTTCAAAGTGTCGATTTTCACAAATTACAAATATTCCTTAAAAATCGCCTGTATGACTTAAACGCATTCTTTCAACTGTTTACAGGAGATGCACCAGTGCTGGATCCAGGATCCAGCACTGAGTAAGAAAAAGTAACGATAACACTACTTACCTGCTAAGTGAATTTCCTCCCATAGGATAACATTGGTGATTCTATGTGAAAAAGTTTCTAAGTGTCAACTTTTAAAATACAATAATATTCCTTAAAAATCACTACTGTAACCAAAACGCTTTTACTCAACTGTTTACAGGAGATGTCCCAGGACTGAATCTAGGATCCAGTCCTGTGGTTAAAAAAGTAATCCATAAAGTAACTAATTGCATTTAACTAGAAATTCACATTCAGCTCAATGTTGCATTGTGTTTGAAATTGTGTTGCCCATTGCAACAACTGTAACTACTGTACTTAAAACTCTATTGCCTATTTGCAAACTATTTAAACTAAAGTAATTCATTCAGAGAAAGTATATTTTGTAATGTAATGTATAATGTAATTACAATGTAATTTAATAAATAAAATATCTAAAAATAAGTTTTTAAAAATGTAGTAAATCAGTATCAAAAAATAAATATAACAATTAATACATTTAAAAATTGTCATTTACAAAACCTTTGAAATTCACTGAAAAAACCATAGGTTTTAGGGGCGTTATAGTTAGAAATTAGCATTTAAAAAACCTTTGAAATTCACTGAAAAAACCATAGGTTTCAGGCACGTTATAGTTAGAAATTAGCATTTAAAAAACCTTTGAAATTCACAGAAAAAACCATAGGTTTCAGACACGTTATAGTTAGAAATTAGCATTTAAAAAACCTTTGAAATTCACTGAAAAAACCATAGGTTTTAGGGAGTTATAGTTAGTTGGACATTTCACTCGTACAAAACCCGTGAAATTCCCCCGTTATAGTTAGTTCAGCTAACTATAACTCGCGCCCCACAATGCACTGCTGATGACGTCACATATTACATCACTCATGACATGGTCAGTGACATCACTGATGACATCACTGATGACATCTCAAATGACATCACTGATGACATCACTGATGACATCACTGATGACATCATCCACGTGATAATCTGATGCACCTCCTCACACCCTAATATAACCTTTGATACACCCACTCTAAATTACAGACTGCCATTCGCAAAACCATAGACACTCCAACACCAATAACTACATACCCACTCACTGATTCTTAGGTCTACACACACATCCACTCACTCACCCGTACTGTCACTCATACTTATGGTCACTCAGTACAGGACTATCGTATGCACTCTTACTCCTATATAGACACTCAAACACCGCCACTCATCCATAGAGGTACTCACACACCTAGTCAGTCATGCAAATAATTAAACACACTGCCATTTACTCACCTATACAGTTATACACACACCAGCTCACTTAATCATACAAATACTAGCACATTGTTACGCTCTTATACAATCACTGATACAAGCACACACTCATCCATACAGCCACTATCACAATCACTCACTCTCGCTAATAGCTATTTATATACTCCAACACACATATATACTGCCTTTCACATATGTAGTTACTCACACATGTACCACTGGGACATACATTCACTCACTAACACACTCTTACACACACTTACCCACCCATACAGTCTATCACAGATGCACTCTTGAAACCATCCACCCAGTGAATCACCCACTCACACATCTATGCACAGAGTCGCACACACCCCTCCCACACAAACACTCAGGCACCCATACAGATACTCAGACAACTATTCAATAACTCATATACACACTCATGTAGCTATTCACAAACACATGCAGCCACTTACACAGCAACAGACAGACGGATACAGACATTCACCCAGTTTAGTCACTAACCCATGCATTCAGTAAGATACGTTAAATCACTCACTTATAGAGACAGTCACGCACCTACTACATCATCCATACAGACACTTATACACCCACTCATTCTTCAATACGTCTTTTCCTATATATATTAAAAATATTTAAACTTTACAGAAACACACAGTCACTGCATGATGTCAACAGTCATGTCATTTGAGATGTCATCAGTGATGTCACTGACCATGTCATGAGTGATGTAATATGTGACGTCATCAGCAGTGCATTGCGGGGGCACGAGTTATAGTTAGCTGAACTAACTATAACGGGGGAATTTCACGGGTTTTGTACGAGTGAAATGTCCAACTAACTATAACTGTCCCTAAAACCTATGGTTTTTTCAGTGAATATATATATATATATGTTTTACACTTTGTACAAAACATGCGCTCTTCGCGACTACCGACGTCACCGCAACGCCGTTGGTACTCGTGAATATAATTTTTTTTTGTAAAGGTAGTTTTCTCCTAAACTGATCATAGAAAGAAAAGTTGAAACACTATCTTACTAAATATTTAAACAAACTTTATTTAAAAAACGTTTTAAGTGTATTTTTCAGTATGTGAAATACATTTGCTGATCACAGATTTTCCAGACTAAATGTGACAATGTTGTGCCAACTCAAACAATTCTTAAAAATAAAACCAGTTATTAATGTACCTTCTGATGAACACATACCAAATCTAACAAGCATTGGCATAGCCAATAGGTCTCGCCTTTGGGACCTTATTAGAGGTTACAATGCAAGTGCTAAGGAGCTTGCCCCTGCACCAGGGGTTCTGCGGGGTCTAATGTTACACCACTACACAGTGGATACATGCTTGCCCCAACTACATCTTTAGATGACTTTGCAATGTCAAATCGTGCCAATCGTCATCAGCTGGCATTTTATTATAAAGGCAGGATTTCCGTTTTTGTTTTTTAATACGCATATTTACTCCAAAGTAAAAAAATCCATAAGCAACAAGTTTGTGGTAAGATAAAAAAACAGTGCACTCAGATGCCACAGACAATCTCACTTTAAGGAGCTAAATTAGTTCTTTAAGTGAGATAAAAAATTAAAGAAACAATCGTTCAGGGCTCATGTTCCAATGGGATCCTTTAGAAATCATTTTTTAATTGGGCAAATCCAAATCTCACCAGGCTGCTAGTCTATGTGCTAGGTGTAAACATCCTGGACGTGCCCAACAATGAAAAGCATCTCTAGCAATCTAGATTATCTTGAGTAAAATAAACTGCCCAGGATCAGATGTAGGACATATATGCAGTTTATAGTAGCGTGATGTACTGTTCCAAGGTGAAGCACACATTTAATAACGGATTTCCAACTAGTACAGGCTTGCATCCAAGGGTCTTTAAAAGTGGCGATATTTAAAAACAAGGACAGTAAATGCACCTAAAAGAGACAACTACTAGTTGAATTATCAACTGGTTTTCTGATGCTGCCACCATTGCGGCCTATGCGAGACCTAAAAAGTGAGGCCAGGGACAGCCTGCAACCAGAGCATAGATCACAAACCGAGGGCAGCAACTACTTATTCCTGGAGGAAAACCATTAACCATCCCATAATACAAACAGCAGTCACTACCCGCCCTCCAGGTATAACCGGAGACACATCCGAGGCACAACACAAATACTGTAGTATTAAGTGCTATCCATAACGATCCGAGCGCACAGAGGGGCTGAATGGGGAGGCGCTAGCCCCATGCTGCCCACTGCCCAGGAGGGGATGGAAGCATAAAGAAACCATAGCACTTTCCACACAATACCTACTTATTAAAGGGATGAAGAAATGAAGGCGACCGGAGAGGAAAGGCGGAGGCGGGTGGTGCTGGAAGTGGCTTGATCAGGAACATGATTAATGCATGGTTTCCCCGTAGATGGTGTTAATTGATAGTGGCAAGACATCCCGGGTGTTGGTAACTATGTGCTGTGGCTTTCCCATCCAATGTAGTCATCTCGTTTAGAGGGCTCCCCAGGGGATCTCGCAGGCTGCCGTGCCAAAACGGTTCACACGCATTTTATTAAAACTTAATGATTATCGACAGGAAACAAAACGGGCTGAGGCAGAGTGGCAGGCGAGCGTATTGTGCGCGGATATCTGGGCGTGCAAAAAAGCGGTTGCAGCCAGGGGCACAGCTATCAATAGTGCAGGAATGTGTAGTGCCGCCGTGACCCTTGAGGGTTGGTGTGTGAGCGGCACTCACCACCGAAACATCGCCTCTGGTTCCACCACCTTGGAGGCGGCGTATTAACTAAGAACAATGCATATTCGTGCAACCAAACTCCCATTTTGGATGCTGTATCTTCATGCATTCAGGGGGCGTAGCTCCCGATAGTGCAGTAGGTGCGTTGGCACCGTGCGTAATGGGGTAATACTAACCAATTTTAGTTTACTTATTTCCCGACTCTGTGAACAGCGAGGCCAAATCCCTTGCATAAACTAGGGCGCACTGCACCTTGGCTCAAACCTCTTGCAGCTACTGGATAAACCAGCAAAGGGGGCTGTGTTGGTACATGTGAATGCTTCCCAGAGGCTTGGTGATCAATGATGCAGCAGATGCAGTGGCACCGGGGGTACAGGATGTGACTGGGAAAGTCATCACCCGACACTGAGCCCTTGGGCCCAACTCCTTGCACGGAAACCATGCTACACTTTTTATATGTGTGCATTCCCAAAAAGGGATATAGAAGCCAACCAGTGAAAGGGGTCATGAAAGCGTTATAAAAAATGTGGTATGGGGCGGGTCACTTTGCAAGTGAAACTTAAAGCGCTCAGCAAACGAGAGAATACACGACCATTAATCTGCTACAAAAAAAGATGAGCGAACACGAAAAGTTGCTAAATATTGAAACACGCTTGTCCCTGTAAAATGGTTCTTACAAATCAGCAGGAAATTATATCCTGTTGTCGTTCATCACGGGATGTTGTGCTATTGTAACTAGATGTGAAAATTTCCTGAAAAGGGGACTCGTTTTCCCTGTGGATTTCAAGGTAAACAACGAAGATTTGTTTACGTTTAAAATAACGCTGTGCTGTAAAGCTACCATGTCATGGTCAGGGTGTTTGTTTTAGGAGGGCCTTTCTCTCCTTGGCAGCTGGAATAGCAGCTGTGCTTGGCCAGGTTGGGGGAAGGGAGTGTTCCGTGAGATCCTGGAGTAGGCACTGGGCTGGTTATGTCCTGGCCCTGGTTTCACGTGTTGGGGGTCACGCCTACCTCGAGTAGCAGTACCACATAGCACTATCTGCCCCAACTCTGCCTACACAGTGCTTACTCTGTTCCCTCGGCGCACCCGCCCTAAAGTGTATACAAAACAGCTGAGACGTGTTAGTGCGCACACTGCGGCGGTGCGCTGGCTCCCGGGCAGGCCAGGGCAAGACACACTGGCTCCCTGAGAGGGAGCAAGGCGGTCAAATGGATGAACGCAGAGCAGGAATCGCTTCGCTCTCACGCGGCCCCTCGTGCCAACCGAAAGCTCTGTTCCATACTGAGATGCCGAGACCAACTCCATCATCTAGTGAGGCTGAGTGCGGACTCGCGTGATTCTTGTGGAAAAACTATATAAAATGAAAGACAAGCGTGGCCCCGAAAGTTAAAGCGACGCGCAGGGGAATGGGGGCGCGGCTTCGAGGCGCAGTCCATGTACAGCGTTTACCTTGCGGGAGCAAGCAGCGGCGGGCGCGATAATTGCAAACAGATGGCGCCGATGCTCGCTCCCGCAAGGTAAACACCGTACATGCACGAGGGCTCATTGGAAACAGTGCAGTACATGCACGAGTTTCCAAAAGAGTACGGAGTGATTCCAAGAGGTCACTCCAAAGCAGCGCTTGCGCGCTCGTAGGCGAGACCTAAAAATGAGTGGTACATAATATAAATATTATACAATATCCAAATATAGAAAGAAAATACGAAAATCTTAGAGGCTCACTTAAAAAAAAATGGATGTTACAATTAAGAAATAGAATGTAAAAAAAGCTTTGCAATTCACTGAAAAACCAAAGGTTACAGGGGCGTTATAGTTAGGAATTCGCGTTTAAAAACCTTCGATATACACTGAAAAAACCAAAGGTTACAGGGTCGTTATAGTTAGTCTGACATTTCACTCATACAAAACCAGAGAAATTCAGCAGTTATAGTTAGCTGCGCTAACTATAACTCGCGCCCCCGCAATGCACTGCTTATGACCTCACATATTACGCGACTCATGACGTGGTCAGTGACATCACGGTCGTAATCTTCAACATCGATGGCAGTCATGGCAATCTTGCCGAAGATTTGGACGCCAAGTGATAGGGTGTAGATGTCGACCCTTCCTTGGATGGCGAACAAGTTGGAGCCAAACCTCTCGACGGCTATGCTCTTGATGTCGGTGATCGGTGCCGATGAGAGTGCAGTGAATGCCGGTGAGGAGATTTTTTAATCTGTAGATCTCACTCTGTGGGAGGCTTTACCAGATTTGACACTTTTCAGCAAAAGGATGAGATGATCTTTCTAGCCTTTTTCCCTTCTTTCTTTCTTCTGCTTTCTAGTCTTGCATCAAACCTTGAAGTCTGATGGTCTCCCTGTCTTTGAGTGTCCTCTGACAATCTTTGACAAATCCTTTTGTCTGGGGTGATGGAGACAGACAAATCTCACAGACTATCCCGTCAGAAAAAGGAAAAAATGAATTTATGTGACAGGGAGATGGTAAAATGTCTAATATAATGCGTTTGCAAGTGATGAAGATAAAGATAAATGTTATGGAGGTGTGAAAAAACACCTGAGGTGTTCAGAGATCCTGCCTGAGGGAGGGAAAAAAGAACTGTCTCTCACAGGCAAACTGCCACTACGGTGCATTGTGGGATAGGGTGCTTCAGCGGATACTTAAAGAAACAGACCTCATTTTAACCTTAGGTCAGTGCTAGCTTTCAGGCTGCATTTTCTCCTCATGCTTTTGGTATAAAAGTAGCCTTTACCATGACAAAGTGTTGTGCTTTCAAAGGCTATTTAATAGCCTGAGTTATGTTTTTTATAGCATTCACAAGGAAAATAAAACTCCGATAGACTACACTGAGACTCTGGAAAAATTATTTTGAAAGAGGAAAATTCTTCAATTACATTTTCTTCAAGGTTTAAGTATATTAAAGAAGGTGTTCCGGGGTCCGTGCAGGCTGCGGTGAAGATATTCAACGTTTATGACTATCAATGAAGAACCTACGATGCAAAGCTGCCTATTCCTCACCTCTTGAATGTCCCTCCAGGCGCCAGACTGGTCGAGAAAAACTTCGGCTCACAGCTCTTATGACGGTAGATGGGGTGCCGGCTTCATCCCGACAATGGAAGTGACGGATAAGTTACTTACCTGTAATCCTAGTTCTCTTCCAGGGGTATACTCATCAAAGTCATAAGCACTGAATTATCTCCGCCCACGTGCGGGAACCCGGAGCATATACAAAAATACATATATATGTGTATGTAGTAGAAAAAGAGTACATAGTACGAAATAAACACACACATATACATGTATTACATAAAAATATGCAGCCCCAAACATATCCAATAGGCTAAGAAGCCAGAATTACATGTATTTCTCTAGTATGAAAATGCCATATAAACATATAATGTAAGAGAAGGACATGTACAGTAAGAGCATTCCGCAAAAAAACCTTTTATTTTCATTAAGAAAACAGTAATGCCAGGCAATTAGCCCAAAGAAGGCTGCATAAATAAATAACATCCCTGTACAGAAAAGGAAAAACTGGCACCTCGCCTTTAAGGCCTCAGAGACTCTGAGCACTATGCCTTTAAGACCTCCAGGAGCACCCTGCTCCCATCATGCACCACAGGTGACAGTTAGGTCAGTTCTTTTGTACGGTATAAGAAACCTGTAGGAACCTGCATCAAAGATGCAAGAATATCGAGTAAACTGTTAATGCTCGTCCGGGGAGGTGGGCGGGTTGCTTATGACTTTGATGAGTATACCCCTGGAAGAGAACTAGGATTACAGGTAAGTAACTTATCCTTCTCTTCCAGGGGATACTCATCAATAGTCATAAGCACTGAATAGAGTAGCAAGCCCATACCCACTTCCGTGCGGACGAGCAAAACACAGAGAACTCAATTGACATACACATATTAAACAGTATTTGCAAACAAGTTTCTCAGCGAGGCCTGCCCAACCTGAGCATCTGCCTGCGTGTCAGCATCTAAACAGTAGTGGCGAGTAAAGGTATGAACTGATCGCCATGTAGCTGCTTTACAAATCTCTGCCATGGGGACATTCCTCAGGAGAGCCGTGGTAGAAGCTTTCCCCTAGTGGAATGTGCCTTAGGCTTCCCCGGAAGGGATTTGTTGGCCAATTGGTATGACAGTAGAATACAAGAAACTATCCATCTAGAAATGGATCTCTTGGAAGCTGCAGAACCTGTATTAACAGGACCATAGTTAATAAACAAACGTTCCGAATTCCTCAGTGTCTTTGTTTTGTCCAAATAAAACTTCAGAACCCTCTTGAGATCTAGGGAGTGAAGAGATCTTTCCGGAGGATTCGAAGGATTCGGAAAAAAGGTAGGTAAAGTGATAGTCTGGTTAATATGGAAGTCCGTGACCACTTTAGGCAAAAAGCTAGGATGCGTTCTGAGAACTACTCTGTTAGCGTGAAACACAGTATAAGGTTCCTTACAGCAAAGAGCCTGGATCTCACTGACCCTGCGAGCAGATGTAATGGCCACCAGGAACGCGGCTTTCCATGTTAAATGCTGTAAGGAAGCTTTATGAATAGGCTCGAAAGGAGACCCCATCAACTTTGTTAACACAATGTTAAGCTCCCATGGAGGAGAGGAGACCTGACTGGTGGATAAACCTTTTTAAGCCCTCAAGGAAATCCTTTACCACCGGAATTCTAAACAAAGAAGCCTGGTGGGGGGACTTCCTATAGGCTGTGATTGCTGCAAGGTGGACTTTGATAGAAGAGAACTGAAGACCAGATCTAGCCAAATGCAGCAAATAGGGTAAAATCACCTGTTCCTGACCTCGGATGGGATCATGTCCATTGTCCACACACCATAGGAAGAACCGCTTCCACTTGAAGGCATATGATTTCCTCGTGGAAGGTCTTTTCGCTTCTTTGAGAATAGCCATACAGTCTGGATTCAATTGTAGGTGTCCATATTGTATGACTTCAGGAGCCATGCTGTCAACCGGAGGGAGGACAGGTTGGGGTGGAATACTCTCCCTGCCTGTTTGGATAGGAGATCCGGGCGGCATGGCAACCTCTTGTGTGGTACTTCCGATAGTTGAAGGAGGTCCGGAAACCACCACTGGCGAGGCCACTCCGGGGCTATTAGGATCATCCTGGAGGTGGTCCTGTACAGCTTGTTGATTACAACTGGTATCAACGGAATCGGTGGAAAGGCGTACAGTAAGCTCTGAGACCATTCGATCAAAAGGGCATTCCCTCGAGATCCTTGTTGGGGAAACCTGGATGCGAAGGCGGGGCATTTTGCGTTTACCGCGTCTGCAAACAGGTCGATGTCTGGCGTTCCCCATTCTCGAAAGATGCTTTGAGCGACTTCGTTGTTGAGAACCCAATCGTGGGCTTCGACGAAGTCTCTGCTGAGGAAGTCCGCCTGGGAGTTGAGAGAGCCCGGTAGATGAATGGCTACTATTGACAGGTCTCTCGCTAGAAGCCAGTTCCATATGGTTTGAGACTCTATGGAGAGTGTTCTTGATCGGGTACCTCCCTGTTTGTTCAAATAATACATCGTCGTTGTATTGTCCGTTTGGATCAGAATGGAGCGAGACTTGAACGACGGAACCAGGGACTTGAGTGCTAGATGTACGGCTCTCAGCTCTAGCAGGTTGATGTGGTAGCTCTTTTCGGAGTCGGACCATAGACCTTGTACTTGCAGAGGGCCCATATGAGCACCCCAACCCTGGAGAGAAGCGTCCGTGACTAAAGTCTGGGTTGGAGGGTCCTGGTGGAAAGGGACTCCCTTCATCAGGTGCGATCGCTTCATCCACCACCGGATGGAGTCTTTGGCTGATTGATGGAGAATTACCTGATCCTCCCAGCGCCCTGATACTTGCATCCACTGGTCTTCCAAACATTGTTGTAGTGGACGCATGTGTAATCGTGCGTTTGGTACTATAAAGATGCACGATGCCATCGATCCCAGTAGTGATGACACCTGTCGAACTGTTGGGAGATGCGTGTGAAGAAGAGTCAGACATTTTCCTTGGATTGATGACAATCTCTCCTCCGAAGGACACACGCTTGCTTTTTTGGTGTCCAGGAAGGATCCTAGGTAATGGATCTTTTGCGTTGGATTTAGTATGGATTTCTTGAAATTGACGTGAAGGCCCAAGCTGTGGAGAAGCTGAAGGCAGCACGTGAGTTGATCCTGCAGCAGAGTTGGAGATGAGCTCTTCAGGAGCCAATCGTCTAGGTAAGGATATATGAATATTTTCTGCTTGCGGAGAAAAGCGGCCACCACAGTCATACATTTGGAGAATGTTCGGGGAGCTGATTTGAGCCCGAACGGGAGAACTGAGTACTGGTAATGTTGAAAAGACACTCGAAAGCGTAGAAATTTGCGATGTTTCTTTGAGATTGGTACGTGGAAGTATGCATCCTGCAAGTCGATGGAGCACATCCAATCCTCTTGATGAAGCTGTGGGAAAATTTGATGGAGTGCCAACATTCGAAATTTTTCTCTGCGAATGTATTTGTTCAACAGTCTCAAGTCCAGAATAGGTCTGTATTCTGTGGCGGGGCCTCTTTTTCTTACAAGGAAGTAACGAGAGTAGACTCCTTGATTTCTTTGAGGAGCGGGGACTTTTTCTATAGCTCCTTTCTTCACTAAGGTGTTTATCTCCTTTTGTAACAATCGTTTGTTGTGGTGAGAAATGCCTCTCGGAGGTATTGATGGAGGAGGAGTTATGAATTTGAGAAGATAGCCATTCTGAACAATGTTGATGACCCATTTGTCTTTTGTTATACGTCTCCACTCCTCCAGATGTAATGAAACACTTCCTCCCACCGGAGTGGACAACAGCTTTGGAGGAAGACACATCTCATTGCTTTTGTGGCTGCTTTGGTGCTGTTGACTGTTGTTTGTTTCCACCTCTGCCACGTCCCGGTCTACGTTGCTGGAACTGGGATCTTTGTTGCGTCTGACCTTGGTTCTGCGATGACCAGTTAGATGATTGACCTCGCTGTTGAAAAGAGCGTTTATCATAGGGGCGAAAACGACGACGAAATTCTTTCTTCTTTTCGAGGCCTACAGCCTTGAGAGTATCCAACTCAGTTTTCATTTTTGCCATTTCGTCGTCAGCATGTGAACCAAACAACGATGATCCATTAAAGGGCAGATTGGCTATCTTTCTTTGAGCATCGGGCTTGAGACCTGTGAGTCGAAGCCAGGCTGATCTTCGGGAACAAACGCCATGTGCGTACCCATGAGCTGCCAAATCTGCAGAGTCGGCCGCTGTACTAATGATCTGATTAGCAACCAGGCCACCTTCCTGTACAATCTCTAGAAAATCCTTTTGATCTTCTTTGGGTAATTTGTCTGTGAATCTCGTCAGAGAGTCCCATAAAGACCGGTCATATCGTCCCAGTAGAGCGGCTGCACTAGCCACTCTCATAACGGATCCTGATGTATTGCACATTCGCCGTCCCAAAGAATCCATGTTTTTGCTGTCCTTCTCTGGAGGAGCAGATGACATAGAGGTATTTGCATGTGCTTTTCTGGCGGCGGCGACTATAAGAGAATCCGGTGGCGGGTCAGACCGCAGAAACAAAGGATCTTGGTCTGGGGCCTTATACTTTTTGAAATTCTTGCGGGACCCGAGCCCACTGTGGCAGGTGTCAAAAAGTCTTCATCGCAGGCTCTAATAATCCTGGTACCAAAGGTAGAAGAGGCTTTGCAGAAGCCCGATGGTGCAAAGTTTCAAATATAACGGATGTAGAAATCTGAGGCACAGTCATGGTTATATTCAATTTGCTGGCACCTCTACAGAGCACCTCGTTGAATGTCCCCATATCATCAACAGGAGAAACTCTGGATGGTGGGGTTGAAGATATAGTAGGGGAATAGTCTCTATACGATGACCTTGTTGATGAGGTCGTTGTAGGAGACCTCTGTCTTCTCCTTGGCGTATGCGATCGGCGGGGTTTTGAGCGTTCTTTTGAACGTGAACGCCGTCTTAATGGAGATCTGGAACGCCTCGGGGACCTACCAGCGGAAGATCTTGCGGATTCCGTGGGAGGAAGTCTTTCAGTAGGCCTGGGTTGGTTCTTCCAGTGCCTAATGTCCTCCAACCATCTGGGTGACATATTGATGGGAGGAGATTTGTCTCCACTCGCCGGAGAGCCCTCCGGTGTAACCTGAATAATAGTTATACCAGGCGAGGAAGAAGCTTCCCTCGACGTCGACCGTGATCTTGAAGATGATTTTTCTAAACCTTCAGCTGGAATAACTTGCTTGTCCCTCGACGTCGAACGCCTCGACGTCGAACCAGAATGAGCCACCATCGACGACGACCGTGGAGGTGAAACTCTTGACGGTGGAGATCTATGGGACGAAGCCCTCGACGTCGGTCTCTTCGACGACGACCGCTGGTGTTCATGCGGTGTCTTCGACGTCGACCCTGCCCTCGACGTAGACCGCTGACGGGTCCGAGAGGGTGAATTGTAGTGACTCGACGCCGACCTTCGAGAAGGGGGCGGAGATCTCGACGTCGACCTCTGAAATAATGTCGACGGACGTTTCGACGTCGACCGAGGTCTATCATGCTTCGAGCCCGAAACATGTCTCGACGTCGACTTACTTTTCGATGGCGTACTCCTCGACGGCGATTTTGCCTTCGACGTCGATCTCGATGTCGTCTCACTTGGGTCATAGCCCTCGACGTCGACTTACTTCTCGACGGCGATCTTGCCTTCGACGTCGATCTCGATCTCACTTGGGTCATAGCTCTCGACGTCGACTTACTTCTCGACGGCGATCTTGTCTTCGACGCCGACCTGACTTGTTTGGTTGGTCTCGACGTCGACGACATGCTATGATGTTTTTCTTACTTCCAGCTTTTGGTGAAGTAGATTTTCGCCGTTTCCTTGGAGAAGAGGGCCCTCCAGATGGATGATGACTTTCTGGGCCACTTTTCTTTCCTTTCACCATCAAGGCTAGAAGTCTGATCTTCTCTCTGTCTTTCAATGTTCTACTTGAAAGTTGACGACAGTGGTAGCATGTCTCTGTGTCGTGAGAAGAAGGTAGACACACGACACAGACCGAATGAGGATCGGATTTGGCCATCTTCTTCCCACAGGAAGGACATTTATCGAATAAAGGTGGCATATCTGACTAAAAAGAATTGTCAATTAGTCAGAAAAAGACTGGTATTACAACCAGTAAAAAGAAATATTGTTTGAATATTATTAGAAATATAAATTCTGACTGGTAAAATCAAAATCAGTTAAGCTCAAGCTCCAGGTTCCTCACAGAAGGAGCCGGAAAAAAGAACTGACCTAACTGTCACCTGTGGTGCATGATGGGAGCAGGGTGCTCCTGGAGGTCTTAAAGGCATAGTGCTCAGAGTCTCTGAGGCCTTAAAGGCGAGGTGCCAGTTTTTCCTTTTCTGTACAGGGATGTTATTTATTTATGCAGCCTTCTTTGGGCTAATTGCCTGGCATTACTGTTTTCTTAATGAAAATAAAAGGTTTTTTGCGGAATGCTCTTACTGTACATGTCCTTCTCTTACATTATATGTTTATATGGCATTTTCATACTAGAGAAATACATGTAATTCTGGCTTCTTAGCCTATTGGATATGTTTGGGGCTGCATATTTTTTATGTAATACATGTATATGTGTGTGTTTATTTCGTACTATGTACTCTTTTTCTACTACATACACATATATATGTATTTTTGTATATGCTCCGGGTTCCCGCACGTGGGCGGAGATAATTCAGTGCTTATGACTATTGATGAGTATCCCCTGGAAGAGAAGCCCATGTAACACTGCCTGACCCATAAAGCACCCCCACCATCAAGCAGACGTCAGTTTTCTGTCCAATGTATCCACACTGCCGAAGCAGCAGGATGAGAATGACATAAGATAATGAAGTCTAGTGCAACAACATAGGAAGTGGAACTTTACTGAAGTGGTCCATAACCATACATTAAAAACGGGGAGGGAGAAATCAGTGCTGAATCTGTGGTTAGAGTATCCACCAGAAATATCATTACAGAAGTTAACATTTTCTTCTGATGCACTCTTCTACCTGCTGATGCCACATCGCTTGAACGGATTCTCAAGCCACACCACCCCAGGGATGAAGAGCTTAATGAATGGTTACACAAGGAAGTCCTGCAACACAGCCCATGAGAAGTGACTATCCCTCTATACCTCCGAATCCAGACAACAATGTTTGGCGAAGGTGTGGAGGAATGCCCAAATAGTCATTCTGCAAATGCCATCAACAGGGACTACTCTGGCCAGTGCAGATGTTGTCGTTTTGGCTCTTGTTGAGTGCACCCGAATACTCTCTAATGCGGTCTCTCCTCCTCCTTTGGCTGATAAGGCGGACTGAAGTAAAGAGGGAGCATGACCAACTGGCCCAGATGAAAGCCAGTCACCAACTTAGGAAGGTAAGCAGCTCTTGTTAGGATTACACGCTTGCTGAGGCAAAAGGTTGCAAAAGATAGCTTGAGACTACATGTTTGCAGCTCACACATCTGGCTAATGTAATGGCAAACTGGAAAAGATATTTTGAGAGTCAAAAGTTGGAACAACTATGTAAAGGCTCAAAAAGAGACCCCATTCAAAAAATTAAAACGAGATTCAGATCCCACTGGGGATATAACAAAGGCGAGTGGAAGAAACATATTGGTCACACCCTTCAAGAATCTCAAAACAATGGGGGACCTTAAACGGGGTGGCTGGTCCGTGAAGTAGAAGAAAGTTGACAGGACGCTAAATACCACCTCACCGTACCCACGGCACACCTTTTGTGGGCCAAGAAAAGCGTGAAATTCAAAATGTCAGATAATAGCACCTTGAAGGGGTCAATCTGGTGGTCTGTGCTCCAAGAGACAAATCCACACCAATCCAGGAGTAAACAAACTTGGCGGTGGATCTACAGGCGGATCAGATGACATTCACCAGGCACCTAAAAAGCAGTCATATGTCCACACTCAAACTCCACGAATGAAGGTGTACGCTTTGGAGATTCGGGTAGATGACCTATCCTTCCGATTTGGAAAGAAGATCTACCTTGAGAGGAAGACGAAGCAGGGACTATAAGGAGGGGTGCAGAAGATTTGCATACCACAACATTATTGGCAAATCGGGAGCCACTAAAATGACATGGGCCTGGTCTTAACTGTTCATCAGAGCCCGGGGAATTGAGGGTATGAGAATGGGGAACACGCAGTAAAGAGGAAAATTCCACTTCAAAAGAAACACGTCAGCCAAGGATCCGTGTGTTGGATACATGAGGGCAAAGCTTCGGGCACATGTGGGGCATGCCCCATTGATCAAAGATGCTCTCACTACCTCCGAGGGAAGGCTCCGCATATGATTGGCAAGATGATGCAGACTCAGGTCACTGACTCTGGGCTTCAGAGAGCCAGCTAGATGATTCACCATCATCCACATCCCATGTTGGTGTGTTTCTTAACAGAGAGGAATGTGAAACCACTTTATACTGACCATTGATATTGCACATCATGGTTGTGTTTTCTGTCAAGATCTGGACTGATTGATCGCGAATGGAAGGGAGGAATGACTTACGTGCTATATGAATAGCCCTCAATTCAAGCAGATTGATGTGCAAACGCTGTTCACTTGGAGACCAGAGTCCTCTGACCTAGCCATGTCCCATAATGTGTGGATATATCTACCTAAGGGGCATGTATCATTAATCGACTTCAGAGCTAGGCTCCTAGCAGCAAAAGACAAATTACTTACCTTCGGTAACTCCTTATCTGGTTGAAACATGATCTAGCTGCAGATTCCTTACCTTGGAACTTCCAGCCATCACGCTGGATCCGTAAGATTTTTCTCAGCAGTACCCCTGCGTGCCGGTAGGTGGCGTCAGTCGACTCCACATGATGTCGTCGTGATGTCCACGTCGTCAATATAACCGCCACTCCGGCGCCAGAAGCGCGGAGCCATGAAGTAACTGACCATGGTGTGTTAAAAACAGACTAGGGCCCTGAAAGGGAACAGCCCTGACACTAAAAGACCATTCCGCAGTGCGGGGAGGATGGGTGGGTCGGTAAGGAATCTGCGGCTAGATCATGTCTCTACCAGATAAGGCGTTACCGAAGGAAAGTAACTTGTCCATCTGATGGAGACATCTAGCCGCAGATTCCTTACCTTTGAAGAGATACCCAAGCAATACCTTCCCCGGAGGTGGGACTGCGGAAAAGCTTTAAACCAGGAAATCCTGTAATAATAATAATAGCATTTGTAAAGCACGCAGCTACCTCAGGAGAGGTGTCCCGGCGCTGGGGGCCGTCGGGAAGATTAAGCGAGCTATTGCCCAGAGTCACAAGGTGCTGGGCTAACCTGCCGCCGGCGATCGAACCATGAGCCCCCGTGTTCAGGAGTCAGATGCCCTGGCCGCTGCACCACACCTCTTCCCTAAGAGCGTCCAAACAGGCTCTCCCTGCGGACTTGAGTGTCCAGGCAATAGTGTCTGGCGAATGTGTGCAGAGATGCCCACGTGGCTGCTTGTCAGATGTCAGAAATAGGAACACCATGCTGAAGGCCCGTGGTGGCTGCTTTCGCCCTGGTGGAATGGGCCCCAAGACCTTCCGGAGGCTGCTTCTTTACTAAGGCATAACATTTTAATGCAGAGGATAACCCAGCGTGATATGGTCCTCTTCTGGACAGCACGCCCCTTCTTTGCTCCCACATATTCTATAAAGAGTAGGTCACCCACCCGGAACTCTTTTGTGCGATCGAGGTACAACGATGACGTTCTTTCTGGGTCCAGACGGTGGAGAGGGTCCTCTTCCTTGGAAGGATGTGGAGGTTAGAAAGTGGGCAGAGTAAAGGACTATTCCCAGATGAAAGGGAGTTACAACCTTGGGCAAAAAGGATGCCTTAGTTCTCAGTACCACTTTGTCCAGGAAAACTGTCAGGTAAGGCGGCTGTGATGACAGTGCATGTAGTTCGCTCACCCTCCTGGCAAGGGTAATTGCCACCAAAAAAAACGTTTTGATGGTGAGCAACCATAGAGGACAGTTGTGCATCGGCTCAAACGGTGCGCACATCAAGAAGGTGAGGACCAAATTAAGATCCCATTGTGGCATAAGAAAAGGAGAAAGGGGAAACAAGTGGGTTAACCCCTTCAAAAACCTCAGCACTAGATGGGACTTAAAAAGTGAAGACTGCTCTGGCAGCCGAAGAAAAGCGAAAGGACCAAAAGGTAGCCCTTCAAAGTGCCCAAGTAGGAGCCCTAAAGGGCCAATGAAAGGATAAACATGAGGAAACCTGCCATGGAGGCAGATAAGGGTTCAATGGACCTTTCTGTACAATATTTACAAAATCTGTTCCATCATCAGGTGTGCACTGATTTCGTGGAGGGATACCTGGCTGCCAGAATAACTTCAAAGACTTAGGGAGGAAGATCAAAAGCGGTCAACTGTCGCCACTCAATATCCACGCAAGGAGGTGGAGAGTGGACCGGTTCCGGTGGAGGACCCTCCCCGGCTGCTGCAACAGAAGATCCTTCCGAAGGTGCAGCCTGAATGAAGGATTGATGCTCATATCTAGAAGCTCGGGATACCAAACTCTCCGTGCCCAATTCGGAGCCACAAGAACAACTTGTGCCCGGTCGCTCCTGATCTTCTTGAGCACTCTGGGCAGGAGTGGTATGGGCGGAAAGGCATACAGGAGGCCTAAGCTCCACTCACGACCAAAAGCCCAGCTGAGAGAGAGCCGCCTTGGAAACTAACGCGCAAAACTGCTGACAGGCTCTCCCCACCGCTGAAAGAGACCTTGCGCCACCTCCGGATGGAGACGCCACTCGTGATCTGCATGGCAACTTCGGCTGAGTTAGTCTGCTCTGGCGTTCAAAGCCGGCCAGATGTTGAACCACCAGGGAAATGCCCTGTTGTTCCAGCCAAGTCCAGAGGCACAGGGCCTCTTGACAAAGAGTCCACGACCCCACTCTGCCTGGTTTGTTACAGTACCACACGGTTGTAGTGTTGTCCGTGAACACCTGAACTAGCCTTCCCTTAATGGATGGTAAAAAGGCTTTCAGTGCCAATCGGATCGCCCGAAGCTCCAACAGGTTGATATGGAGCCTGGCTTCCGCCGGAGACCAGAGTCCACTGATCTCCACCTCCCCCAGATGGCCATACCATCCCAGAAGAGACGCATCCATCACTACTGTGAGGTCTGGATGGGGAAGGGAGGGGGGTCTGCCTCTGACCCAATCGCGGTTTGTTAGCCACCACTGCAGGTCTTTCGCAGTGCCCTCCGAGATCTGAACCAGGTCGGTGAGATTTCCTCGATGCTGTGCCCATTGGAACTTCAGGTCCAACTGCAGAGCCCGCATGTGTCACCGTGCATGGTTCACCAGGAGGGTACAGGAGGCCATGAGGCCCAACAGCCTCATTCTCACCAAATCCAGGATAGGGGCTGAAACATCGGCATCATAGCCTGAATATCCTGGATTCGCCGTTCAGGAGGATAAGCCCAAAATTGCACCGTGTCCAGAACTGCCCCAATGAAAAGGAGCGTCTGAGAAGGAGTCAGGTGTGACTTCGGCACGCTGATGGTGAACCCCAGCAAATGCAGGAGGCTCGTCGTAGTCTGGAGGTAGGAGACGACTGCTTGGGACGAGCTCGCCTTCAACAACCAGCCGTCGCGATAGGGGAAGACTGGAACCCCTGATCTTCGCAAATGGGCTGCGACCACCACTATCACTTTCGTGAACACCCAAGGAGCGCTGGTGAGGCCGAAAGGGAGCACAGCAAACTGAAAGGGCTTGTGGCCCACTGTAAACCTCCGGTAGCGACGATGGGCATGCAGGACAGGGATATATAAATAGGCATCCTGCAAGTCCAGCGCCACCATCCAGTCTCCTGGGTCCACGACAGACAGGACCTGCGCCAGGGTGAGCATCTTGAACTTCTCCCTTTTGAGGAAGTAGTTGAGGGCTTCGAGGACAGGACGAAGGCCTCCGTCCTTCTTTGGGGCCAAAAAATAGTAGCCTCAGCCCATTTCTGTCCCGGGAACCCACACTATAGCTTACTTGGCCAAGAGAGTCTTGACTTCCTAGCGGAGCAGAGCAAGGTGATCATCCGATCGTACACTGGAGGCATAGATGGAGAGGTAGTCGCGAAGGGGAGGGAGTAGCCCCTTCGGACTATTTGCAATACCCACCTGTCCGAGGTGATGTTTAGCCAGTGGTGGAGATGATGGCGTATTCTGCCACTGACTGGACGTACATGATTCATGATTCTGAGGGATCGAACTAGGTAGGTTTTACGGTGGAGGAGGGGATCGTGGCTTTGCTCGACTTCTGACCCACGGGGTCAGGGTGAACTGCGTCCACGGCCCCGCAGTGGGTGCTGAACTTGCAGGCCCTCTGGCTCGTATAGGGTTGGCACGGTTGGTCGCCCCTTCCGTAGCCACGAAAGGAGCCAAAAGCAGATCAGAGCCGGGATGTTGTGGTGAGGCCCAAGGACTTGGTCATAGCTGGCGAGTCCTTTAAACACTCAAGGGCAGCATCTGCTTGGTCTCCGAAGAGATGGGAGCCATCAAAGGGCATGTACATAAGGTTAGCTTGGACATCCCCGAAAAACCAGATGTCCTCAGCCAGGCGTGGCGACGTACGGCCACCCTCATGGAAATCACTCTGTCCAGCGAGTCCATCGTGTCCAAGCTACATCTGATGGTGAACTTGGCTGCATCTCTCCCGTCTGAGATAGCTTGGGAGAGTAGGACCCGGCCCTCCTCCGAGACCCTGGGCAGCACCTGCGTAACCGTGTCCCATATCGAATGGGAATAACGGCCCAAAAGACATGCGCTGTTCACCGACCACAATGCCAGACTGCTGAAATAAAATAAATTCTTCCCAAAGCTTTCTAGTCTCTTGGATTCCCTGCCTGGGGGTGCGGAAGGGAACGCACCACGGGAAGTAGAAGCCTGGACCACCAAGCTGGGTGGGGTGGGGTGGGCAGTGAGGAAAACTGGGTCGCCTGGTGCAGTGCAATGGCAGCGGGCAATTGTCCAATTCACAGGAACCCCTGTGCTGGGCTTGGACCAGGTGCCCAGAAGGACGTCTGTTAAGGTCTCATTAAAAGGCAGCAAGGGCTCCGAGCTGGAGACACCAGGCCGCAGGACGTCTGTGCCACCATAGGAAGCTGAAGGTCCAAGACCTCCGCAGACCTATGCACCACCATAGCAAACAATGCTCCCTCCTCTGTAGCCAGGTTAGGTGGAGATAGCATGCCAGATTCTGGGGAGGTGTCCAGACCACTGGCATCACCCAGTCCCTCATATCAGTCCATGTCTTGTGGTTGCAGGATTTCTAAGGGATCCTGCTCCCCCTCCCAATCCTCCTCATCCATCCCTAACCCTTCAGAATAGGGCAGGTTGAACGGCATGGAACCGTACAGCTCCGTCGGCGCTAGTCTTGGCGTCGTAGGATGCCCGACCGGCTCAGTGCCGTCGTGAATGAGGATTGGGGAGGTGCCGCCTGTGGGTGCCGGCGATGCAGAGGACCTCGGTGATGGATGCGGTGCTGGGGAAGGCCGCTGCAGAGGTGCGACTGCCGCTGGCCAAGACCTGGGAACGGGTCCAGTTGGAGGCCTTGGAGGCCGTGGCCAGAGCCGAAGGAGCGGAACCCATGGGGACTCCTCCATCATATGAGCCTGCGGGGCCAGAATGTGTGCCGGCAGGGTCTGGCCACACAAATATGGCGCACATGGCATCATAAAATTCCTTAAGCTGGCGGAGGTCGCTCCCAGACCCTGAAAGGGAGGGAAAAGCAGAGTCGACCCAAGCACCCGTTCCGCAGAGCGGGCCTTTAACGCAAAGGTTCCACCACCTCGTCACAAGACGGGCGGGGCGAAGTCGAAGAACGCTTCGACTTCTTGTGTTTTTTGTGGTGCCTCTTACCTGAATTTGACAACTTCGACGAAGAGGACTTCGATTACCCGGAGCGGTGCTCGGACCTTCCTCTCGACCGAGACCGGGATCGAGACCAACGAGACGACCGCTATCGGGGACCGCTCCCTCAAAGCCTTCGGCACCATGGCCCGGCAATCGGAGCACAGCTTTGTGTCGTGGTCCAGGCACCAGAGACACACCAAGTGGGGGTCCGTGACTGATATGGCGCGATGACAGGCGCCGCACTGTTTGAACCCCGAGGTCTTCTTACTGGACATCCTACACACCAAAAGGAGTCGACAAAAGGTCGAAAAAGTCTGGAAAACAAAGAGGGGGGTAGCTCTCAAACGGATCTACGCTGGCTGGCGCGGAAAGAAAAGAACTGACGTCAGAGTCCCAGTGTGGCGGTTATATTGACGACGAACACGACGCCGACAACGTCACACGGAATCGGCCTACGCCACCTACTTGCGCGCAGGGGTACTGTTGAGAAAAATATTCCGGATCCAGCCTGACACCTGGAAGTCGAAAGGTAAGGAATCTGCGGCTAGATGTCTCTATCAGATCATATTTTTGGGTCAGGCTTTCAATCTTTTTGACTTTGTCAGCAGGTGCCGAAAGGAAACGGACCACAGAAAATTTAGATGAGTGAGATCCCTGGATAACTAAACTTTCAGGGCTAGGGTGTTCCGAAGTAAACTAGGGGAAACCCAGTGTTGGGCTGTAACAACTTGCTATGGTTCTGTTGACAGCTACAATGGGCGAGGATTGGGCCAGCCCAGGTCGCAAGGACAGAATCTAGAAGGGCTTCATTAAATGCTAGTACAGTACTGCAGACTCGCTCACAGTGAATCCCTGCATCCTATTTATTTAGGTATAGCGAAACAAGTTTTGATTCTCAACTGGACTCTTGTTCATATGAAAGATACCTAGTCTTTTGACTCTTTTTATCAAAATTGAAATTTAACAAAAGACTACAGTGCAAACGGCAGAAAGAAAATGCTTCCTGAGTGAACAGTAGCATTAGTGCTCGTGACTGGCAGATTACATAGCTAATAGTACATTTCATAATAACATAATATTTCCAACTATCCATCCATAAATGCTTTATTCAGAGGCATAGACCATACAAGTCCATAATCATCATAAAACTTGTTTTAAAAAAAGTACAGATATGAGTAATAAAAACAGTACATCATTGCAACAGCTCCATCAAAGTGCACAGTGCTTCGTGACAGCAGATTGTAAAAAAGATCCTACATAAAAACAGCATTCATGGTTTGCCAACTGTCGAAGATAATACAAAGATAATCATATTATACAGGATTAAAAATGGTCTGGTAAGTTTCAAATAAAATTTACAGAAAAAGAAAGAAATGCAGCAGGGACTGGGTGGACATGCCATCACAAAGGCAAGGACAAGCCTTGGTCACTTGAAGGAGACCCAGAGGAAAACATAGCAAATCCACAACAGTACCAGTTCTGAAACGAAACAAAAGTGCTCTCTCACACCTTCCATGTGTAATAATCAAATAATCCTCCAAGGCATGGGATGTCCTCAGACACAAATAGGCTGTAACTAAAGATTGGTTACCTTCATTCGATAACCTGAGAGCTTGTGCGCGAATTAACAGCTGATCTCTCAACATATTTTTATCCATCCCACAATAAGAACTAGAGTCTTCAAATAATTGCGGGTTACCCAGACCATAAAGAATTTTCTTGACAAGGGCAAGCCAATGGATGCATAGACCTTTGTCGCATGCTAAGCAATCTTTGATATCAAGTTGATTCAGTGCTACTTCCTCATTCTGCCATATGGAGATCCACAGACCGATAGGCCTAGTTTTGATATAATCCTCTATATAACAGAGTCTGAGCTCCTCATGGAATATATAACAAGGGGAGGTTGAAAGGATGGACAGTCTCTTTTTGCAGAAACGGTTCTCTTCCATCTGAATAGCAGCGCTGTTTGCAATGCCCCAAATCTCAGCTCTGTGTGCTGCGATCGGGACACATTGGGTTTTATTGATTTGCAAGAGTGGCAACAGAGAGGTCCCTCTTGGCAAGCGCAGGATGTTAAAGAGACCAGACTACCAAAGAAAATTTTAACCTTCGAGACGTTAAATTAGGCACCCAAGAGCCAGAGTAATCAAACGTGATCCCCAGATAGGGGAAGCTGTTGGTTCTTTTCAAACACTTATCGCCCACTATCATCGATTCGTTCAGAGCCACATGCCATGATATATGATTTTGCAAAATTAATACAGAGTTCTAGGTCGACCGTAAACTTAGTAAAAGCAGTTACTAATGAGCGCAATGCTCTGGGCGTACGGGCCAATAAAACTGCATTGTCTGAGTAAATTAAGGGTTAGCACTAGTGTTCCATCAGTCCTTGGAATATTTAAACAGGCTTTACTTAGATGAGGGCTTAAATTGTTGATATATAATATAAATAACTGGGATGCTAACACAGCTCTACCGTACGCCTCAGGAAATTTAAAATTCTCTGGTTAATTCTCCATTTGCCCCATACCTGATTTTGGCACTCATATTCAAATGGAGAGCCGCCAGAAGATGTACAAGTGCTTCATTCAAACCCATATCTAAAAGAAAGGTCCGCAGCTTAGACTGATTCATACAGTCAAAGGCAGTGGGCAAATCAATGAATGTGAGGTATAGTGGGCAGCGTTTAGCAATGGTGTACTTACCGATGATCAAATTTAGGTTCAGGCATTGCTTGCTTGTCCCCACTCGTTCATTAAAGTCGAAATTGGCATCTATGTAAAATTGAGTTCAGCAGCCCATGCATGGATCCTATTATAAATGACCCTCCCTGATATTTTGCACTATTAATTTATCACTCAAAAATGTAAATCAATTATTGATTTTCTGCAGGCTATCTGTATTGAACAGTTTCATCATGAGGCTACCTTCTGTATCACACATCTGTAATATAATTCAACTCAAATTGATGACAGTACTTCAGTACAATCAAATCTCCATGAGCAGCCAGGTTAACTGTCACCTTTTTCTGCTTCTACACCCTCAAGATCCTCAGGAAAATCTTCAGATGTCTTCCACTCAACACCTGTAGAACCATCACCCATGCACTGATCAATAGCAAACTAGACTACAGAAACGCACTGTACATCTGCATCACTGCACAGCTCACCAAGAGACTCCAGATTATCAAGAACAGACTTGCGCTCCAACTCCCACCCGGCGCTCATAAGTCCACACACCTCAAAGGCATTCACTGGCTAACATTCACAGACACACAAGTAACAGACTCCTCACACAATCACATTCAAAGTACTAACAGCCAAGGTCCTGCATACCCGAACAATCACATTAGCTTCCACACATCCACAGACACCTCCACTCTGTCAGCCTGCTGCTCGCCCACATTCCCTGCATCTGAAGAGTCTGAGCTGGACGTGCTTTCTTGCATCTGGCTCCTAAAGCCTGAAACCACCTCTCCCTGCACAGAGCCACAAGCTTAGTCCCAGAATTCCACCCAAAAAAAATGAAAAACTGGCTATTCTAGTAGAGTCCAGTCAGGATAGCAATGCCTTCTCAAGGCGCCTGGATACCCTCCCAGATGACATTTGCACCATACAAGTACACATAACATAACAGTTCATCATAACTCTATCGGCCAGTCATTTTATAGTCCATATGAGTGCCTCTGTTCAAGCCTCTGTAAGCCAACCATTCCATATTTTAATCTCCACTTAAGGACAAGGTTACTAACAACAGTTTTGCAGCTTGAAAACCTTTTACGGATTCACATGCTGTGGATTCTCAAGCTGTGCATTATTCCACTGTCTAGTGATTAGGTCTGTAAAGTGCTTATTTTTTTGCTCTTGGGAGTCGACCCGTAGAGGAGTACTGCTGTTCCCCATGATGTCAGACATAAGCCCACAGTGCTCAAGTGCGTGGTTGTCATCTTCAGATTCTTCCAGCTTTGGTGACCAGTTCTCGATTTTGTGCTCAATGTATTTCCTTTCTACTGTACAATAGCTTTTTCATTTTTGCCGAACCACACCTCTTCTTTGGGGAGTTTGAAGGGTTGTATGTGAATCCAAAAAACAAATGTGAAAGGTAGGTAACATGTTCGTTGTGCAGCATGAACCTTTTCTGGATTTATATGCTGTACATACATTATGTAGCGGTATTACCGGTGTTTTGCTGGGGTTGGATTGGGGGAGGAGGGTGTGTGTTTCTTTTCTCGCAAACAGGTGACACAGCTTGTGTCTTAGTAATTTTTGCCCCACCTGAGCTTTTCAGTTAGCATGAAGTCCATATAGTACTGTTTCATGAATGTGAACTGATGACCATGAAGTGGTCATGCATATGAAAGGACTATTGCCTTTGGGATGAACTGTGTGTTCATGACCAAGGGTTCTTATTTATTTGTAAGCTGGGTCTTTGTTTAGTTAGAAGTATGGTTCCTGTACTTTAAGTGACTGTAATGGCAATTATGAATGCGGTTTTCTTTAACCAGAATTTTGGTCCCGATTTGTGCATGGACTCAAATGTGGCCTTCATGACGTGTGATGAGCAGATTGAGGTTCCACATAGGTGTTAGCACTGATCTAGGCAGTGCATTTCTCTTTTGCACTTTTAAGAACCTCTTGATCACCAGTGTAGCAAAAAGATTCTTTCCAGAGGTTCTCCTATTGTATGCAACTATTGCTGTTAAGTGTACTCTGATGGATGCATAAGGACGTTTCTCATCTATCAAGTTCATGAGGAACTTAATTAGGTTTGTGTCACCCCTTAGGTTATGTGTTAAGTTTTCCCCCTTGAACTAGTGTATAAAAAATTTCCACCCGGCCGCACAACATTTGCATGTTGGCAGTCTTCTGGCCCTCTTAGTACTTCTATGCATCTGCGTAATAAGCATAGGAGTTAAAATACTACGTTTTCAGGATCCATGTTGCCATACTGAGGCTGGCTGGTTCTGGACAACTTATCTAACCCCCTTCTATAGTTAACAGGTTTTGCGTACTCGTATTCATCACTCTTTTCCTTACATGGTGGGAATGGCACAGCCCAAGGTGGGGCTACATGGGTAATTATAAAGGTGGTTTGTCAGCACTTGCTTATAGCCAACAGCATAATTGGGATTGAGGGAAAAGTGTTGACAAATCTCCCTGACTAATCTATCGACAGGGCATTCCCTTGGGATACCTGGTGTGGATACCTGGACGTCACGCACTGGCATTTTGTGTGCGTTTGTGTTGTGACCAGATGTATATGTAATGTTCCCAATTCATGAAATATTGCTTTTACCACTTGTTGATCTAGTTACCATTCATGTGTGATGTATTCCTAACTGTTTAATGTCTGCTTCTATGTTTTGTAGTCCAAGAAGGTGTATTTGGTATCTTAATATTTCTCTTTGGAATGCCCATGCCCATATGACCAGTGCTAGGTTACGATAGTACATGGCCTGGTGCCGCCATGTATGTTTAAATAACACGGTTTGCGTACAAAGGCGCGGAAAGATAGGAACAGACGTTCAAGTGCAGAGGTGGTGCTTATTTGCTGCTCCATACCTCACTTCCGGAGTGGAAAGAAGTCAGCGCGGAACCACAGAACAGTATCTATCAGGGCGTGGGAGCAATGGTGTTTTAAATCTTCCAGATCCAGTCGGGCACCTGGGGATATTTTAAAGCTGAGGACTCTGCGGATAGAAGTATCGATTAGAAACAGTCCTCTTGACCCATTCCGGATTCTCAATCACCAACATTATGCGTTCTTGAATGCCGTTTTGTTTAAATCTAGAAGTTGTGTGGCTAGTCTTATTAGTGTTGTTCCTTTTAGTCTTTTTTTTTTTTTTTATAGGCCTCCTTTTCTGCCTTGTTTAACTGCACCACCACAGTCTGGAGTAGATTTTGTCAAACAAAGCTTGTTCATTTAAAATACCTGTCCATAATTGTTTTTCTCTTTTGGAATCTTTGGATGCTAATAATTGGCTTAGCTATCCACACAGGTTCTTCTCAATATTTTCTCCATTTTCTTTCACCAGTTCCTTCTACCTCTGACAATCTTAAAAATGTTTGTAAAGAACACTCTTTGATGCTTTTTGGAATAATCAAGATTATAAATTGCCCGAAGATGTGTGTATTGCTAAGGCCATTTTGCACACTCATGAACCTGTGAATAAACCTGCTGATTCATCTTCCTTAGCTACAGGAAATTTAAACATACTTCCGTGGAACACAGCAGGTTTAACTTCATAGATAGCAAATTCCACTTAGCTAGACATTAATAAATAGATGGATATTATTTTACTTCAAGAAACTTTGTCTAGTACAGCACATCACTCAGAAGGTTAAGTAAATGTTGTTCTGCCTGCTGCTCCCCTGTCTCAGGGAGAGCAAAAAGGGTCTTTTTGCTTGGCTAGAGACTACACTTCATTGCAAAAGCAGTAATTTATCTACAGGTTCCCCTAATATACAGGGTCTGTTAACATGGGGCAGACACTTTAATATTTTGATATTACATTTCTGTAATAATAATTTTGATATTAATTTTACTAATTTTGTTACTCTGTTTATGTGGATCATTTCTGTACTCTGCTGCTAGTTCTTCTAGCCCAGGTTGTCCAATTATTATTGCTGGTGAATTTAGTGACAAGTTAAGGACGCAGCTATTGACTGATGATTTAGGCTCGTCAACAGAGTTTAAGAAGTGTGTCCCTTTCTTGACTAACCAAGACAAACAAGGCAGTTTAAAAAAAAAATCAAATGTAATAACAGAGCAGAACTTGATTAATTTTATGATGGTGTGAGCTGTTCTGCAACTTGTAATGACACCTTTGTTTGTTGAGGTACTGCAACTATTATTGATTATACTTTTGTTTCTGGTGATCTTTTTAAAACACTATCATCATAGGTCAGACCTCCTGGTTTCAGTGATCATAATCCTTTATTTTGTTTTCTTTGGTTTTTCCTTGGTTTAACCCATGTTCTAACTATATGTTACTGCCGAAGATAGACAGAGGCTGAAGTGGTAATGTGCTGATCTCTACCTCTTCTCAGGAACCTTATTAATACTATCTCCAGTGACATTTATAATTGCTATAATTAACTGCTAATTCTGATTTTTCACTTCTTGTTTCTTTTACAAGTATTTATGACACTGTCAGTACTTTATTGAAAGTTGAGTCCGGCCCTATCTCTATGAAACAAAATAGGTGGTTTGACAAAACAAGTTCGCAGGCTAATAGAAAATGCAGACGAGATCGCAATAGGTCTCCTAGAAACAAGGTTTAAGTAGCATTGTGCATGTTGCAATACAAAAAGGCTGTAAGGCTGAGGAAGAATGAACTAAAGGATAAAGCCTGGGACCACGTTCTTGCCTATAGTTATAATAAAGATATTAGCTCATTTTGGAAAACTTTAAATTCAACTTTTAAGCATAATTTAAGCTCTGTATTGGACTTGATTATCATTCCAGATACTTAGATCGAACATTTTAGAACTAGGTCTTTGCATCTTATCCTGATCATAGTATCTCTTAAGATTTCTAAACAAGGCCCAGTGCATTATTTTTTTTTATAAGCAGAGGTAGGGTACAACATTATCAGCTGGTGTTCCCACAGATTTTTAGGAATAATATAGCTCTATGGGCTTAAATCATGATCTGGGCCCTAAATGTTGCTAGTACGTCTACTATTCCATCATCTTGATTCCAATCGATAATTGTCCCTTTCTTTAAGAAAGGGAACAGGGATGACCCATGATATTATCATCTGATCCCTTGGATTGTGGTAAAAATTGCTGGCAGAGTTATCATGGAAAGGATTTTGAATTGAGCAGAGAATAAACATTTTGTCTGATATCCAAAATGGCTTTAGGACTGGATTGGGCGCCATAGAACAATGCCTTAACCATCATCTACAGATCGAAAAGTATACCATAATTTAAAAGGGATTGCTACCCTTAGCATCTATGGACCTGAGCTTCGTGTTTGGCCGAGTTAACTAGGCCAAACTTTGGTCCCTTTTTGCCACTATGGGAGTTGATTTAGGTAGTATTTATTTTCTAACATCTTCACAACGACGTCTTTGCAAGGGTCAATTTGGGTCCAATGGTGAATGTACAGAATCTTTCAAGTTAGCGAAGGGGGGTTCGACAGGCCTGTGTGTTGGTGCCAAATTTATTTATATTACATATTAACCATCTCAATCTTGTTTGGTAGGTATGTCTAGGGATGTTTCTTGAGTGGGGAAGTCCCACATTACTTTATGTAGATTATGTCATTTTAATAGCTAGGACAGCGAATGTTCTGAAAAAAGGACTGTCGAGACCTTAGTACCAATTCTGCAAACACTTTTGTTATGATGGTTGGTCCAACACATATTAAAACTAGAAATGTCGTCATTAAGGGTGTTTCCCTCAACGAGGTTCAGGCATTTTCGTATTTAGGTCTTGTTTTTGATAGTGCTGTACATTGGTCTCAACATCTTTCTTCCAGACAGAAGTTTTGTCTAGTGTAGGAGCTGGCTCTGTATATGGTATTGCCACTAGGTGGTTATACAGTGCACAAAGTCCGGGGTTATACAGTGCACAGAGTCCAGGGGTTCCCCAAAAGTGTACAGGGCTCAATGTAAAACCCAAAGTGCTCCATTATTGGCAGTGTGGGCAAGCAGCCTTAGGCCTAACACAGAGGAGTGTAAGACATTTATTGCACAACATTGACCAATAATGGACACACAACTCAAGGAGATCCAGACCAATTTTATAAAAATATTCTTTGTTTGTATTTTATTTTAAGACCAAGATCTTCACATTCATGTAAGTATGTTTTTAAATAAAAAATACTTTTTACTTTGAAAATTCGACACTTAGAAACTTTTCAGAACAGTTCAATGTTATCCTATGGGGAAAACCGTATTGCGGTTAAACAGGTAAGTAATGCACTAACAATTCCAGTCTTTGGGACCAAAAGTCAGCAAGGGGCAAGGGTCAGGTGAGTACCAAAACTGCACCACCAGCGGCACAGGGCAACCGGGTGCAGAGGTTGAAATCTAAGTTTAGCCCAATGCTTTTCAATGGAGACTAGGGGTGCCTGGGGCCACACTGCTTGCAGGTCAGTGGATCAGTTACAGGGGCCAAGCTTTGGGGGGTCAAGATCAGCACAGGGCCACAAAGCACCACCAAACATACACCACCAGCGGCACAGGGGCGGCCGGTTGCAGGGTGCAATTTCAGCGGCGGGCGCCCAATGCTATTCAATGGAGTTTCTTCTTTTGGGAAGCAGGCTGCAAGTGTTGCACCTGAGGTTGCAGTAAGGAAACCAACAACAGCACATCTTCAAGATGGCGAGGACTGAAAGATGTGCTTCACCTCACCTCCGCCCACCTTAGGGGTAGAGTTGTCAGCGGTGGGCAGACCTCCTATTCTCCTACGTTTTCCCGCCGGTTTTCTCGCACAAAGTGGGGGTGTAAACTGGGGGCTGCCATCTGCTGCTAGCAGCAGAGGCTGGGGGTCGCACTACAAAGGAGGCAGGCCTTTGAAGCTTCCCCCTCCGAGCTCTGGCCCATCCTGGAGGAGGTGCGACACCTCTGCCCAGGATGTGCATGGTTTCTGGTCCCAGAGAGCAGGGGCTCTCTACCAAGGTGTCCAGAAACATGTCTGGTGGTGGCTGGCTGCCTACAGTCGGTTAAAGACCACACCAGTGTTGGTAGTTTTTCAGGGGGCACCTCTGAGGTGCCCTCTGGGTACATGGTAAAATAAATCACACTAGCATCAGTGTGGATTTATTGAGAGTAGTTTGGTACCAAACACTCGTGTTCAGTGAAGCCATCATGGCGCTGTGGAACTCGAGTTGTCGAGTTTTCAGCCCATGTATTCTCTATGGCTTTACTGGCACTTACAATATTAAGGAATGGACCCCAACATTGTAGGGGCATATCTGCTCATACAGATATGCCCTCACCTGTGGTATAGTGCACCCTGCCTTAGAACTATGAGGCCTGCTAGAGGGGTGACTTACCTATACCATCAGACAGTGCTAGCTGGTATGGCACCCAGGCAGGGTGCCATGTCGACTGTCGTTTTTCCTCTCACAGGCGCCTGCAAGCTGCAAGGGCAGTAGCATGGTCCCAGTGAGAGGGGGTCCAAGGGGACCCTCTTCAGCTCCCAAGCCCTAGGTTCCCAGGGTACCACTTACTAGGAACTTGCAGAAGTACTAATTGTGGATATTTTTTTAGGGAAGAAGCACTGGCACAGGGGACCTGGGTGACAGGGACCCTGTGCACTACAATTGAAACCACCTCAAAACCAGGCAATAAGTGTGGGGGGGGGGAGGGGAACCATGCAAATAGAGGCACTATCTCACATCCAGTCTTTTGCCTGTATGTTTAATTCTGCTAGTAGATTAGGTAGGAAGTCACTTCTGCACATGCTTACTCTATATAATAGCAATTGTGTTTTTATATCTTGCTATGGTGCAGGTTTTTGGGGATGTGTTGATTCTCGCCCTTTAAAAGTTGGAGAATACATTCTATGGTCACCTTTCATCTGTGCCCCTAGGCTGCCCACATTTTTCTTGCCACGAAGAGCTTGGTTTGTCTTATGTAGAAGACAGAAGAAAACAAGTTACTTACCTGTAACTTTGGTTCTCCAGTATTGGAAGCTTTCATAGATTCCCATGCTTAGAATCATTCCCCGTCGTCGAGATGGGAGTCTCGGTAAAATAAAATAGTAGTAAATAACTATTACAAAAGAGAAACAGGCCTAGGCCTGAACTCATTTTGCAACCAGACCATGTCTTTTTGTAAAAGAGACCAAAAAGAACAGGCAACCAATCAGAGTAGCCTCACCCTCTAGAACCTTGGTGAAAGAACCTCAGCCCCTCAGATTTTCGTGTACGTTGTACAATAATCACGTCGAAAGAGGCTGAGCTTTCCCAGGGGAGGAGGGTGGGTCGCATGGGAATCTATGAAAGCTTCCAATACTGGAGAACCAAAGTTACAGGTAAGTAACTTGTTTTCTTACTCCAGTATTGGAGCTTTCATAGATTCCCATGCTTAGAATCAGAGTAGCTAGCAGTAAATATATATATATATATATATATATACACATTTTGTAATGAAGCATAACCCTTTGATAAATGTTTGTTAAAACATATTTCTACATGAATAATATGCAGAAAGATAGTTACCACTGACTATGCCATAAACAGGGTAATAGCAAATGAATTCAGAAACAAGATAAAATGTGTAAAAGGTAAAAAGAAGGAAGGAGGGATGCAAAGGAAAGCTCACCACTCATTGGAATAGGTTCCTCAGAACTGCTTGGCCCACAGCCGTGTCATCTCGCAGTGAAGCGTCCAGGCAGTAATGTTTCGTGAATGTGTGAGTGCTGCTCCAGGTAGCAGCTCTACAAATGTCTTTAATCTGGACACCAGCAAACAGAGCCGTAGAGGATGCCACAGACCTTGTGGAATGAGCCCGGACTCTACCCTCCAGGGGTTTGCCCGCTGCTGTATGACAGAATCGAATAGCGCTAACAACCCACCGAGCTATCCCCTGTTTGGAAAGGGGAAAACCCTTGCGGGGAGCGCTAAATGACACAAAAAGTTGAGAAGTCTTACGGAAGGACTTAGTTCGGTCTAAATAGAATTTCAGGCACCTCTGTACGTCCAGAGAATGAAGAGCTCTCTCAGCAGGAGAAGAAGGCTGAGGGAAGAAGGTCTTAAGAATCACTGGCTCGTTGAGATGAAAAGTAGAAGGCACTTTAGGAATGAATTTAGGATTAGTTCTCATGATCACTGTATTGTTTTTGAACTGAAGAAAAGGTTCCTGAATTGTAAGAGCCTGCAATTCTCCAATCCTCCTAGCTGAAGTTAGTGCCAGCAACAAAGAAAGTTTCCAGGAGAGGAACTTTAAATCCGTTCGATGAATAGGTTCGAATGGGTGCCTCATTAGTTGAGAAAGAACCAAGTTCAAATGCCACGTGGGAGGTGGAGGTCTCACTGGTGGAAATACTCTGAAGAGGCCCTTGAGAAATTGCTGAACAATTCTGGCTGACCACAGGGACGGCCCAGATGAGGTGCGCCGAAAGCGAGAGACCGCTGCCAGGTGCACTTTAATGGAAGAGTGAGCCAAACCTGCTTTAGCCAAGGACAGGAAATAAGGAAGAACCTGGTGTGGCTGCGACAGGAAAGGATCCAACCCTGCTCCATGACACCAGATGCAGAATCGCTTCCATTTCAAGCGGTAAGTTTTGTTAGTGGAAGGAGCCCTCGCCTGCGAAAGGACATCTTTAACCTCCTCTGGAAGATCTAAGTCAAGAAATTCTCGCTGCTCAGGAGCCAAGCTGAGAGCTGTAACGAGCGAGGATCCGGGTGCCAAACCTGACCCTGAAACATCGTGAGGAGGTGCGGAATCTGCTGCAATGGGTGAGGACGATCCAAGGAGAGAAGGTGAAGTTCGGTGAACCAGAACTGTCTCGGCCATGCTGGAGCTATGAGGATCATCTTGCACGGTTCTGCTTTCATCTTCATGAGCAACCTGGGAATCAGCGGAATGGGGGAAAAGCGTATACAAATGCGCCTGACCAAGCGATCGAAAGCGCATTCCCCAGAGACCCTCGATGGTGTAGCCTGCTGGCGTAAGACCGGCATTTCCTGTTCTCTGGTGTGGCAAACAGGTCTATGGAGGGTCTGCCCCACCGGTGAAAGACTCTGTCCAGCGTAGCTTGATCCAGTTCCCACTCGTGGGTGACAGATTTCAGCCTGCTGAGCCAGTCCGCTTTGTCGTTGAGCACTCCTGGCAAGTGTTCTGCTTTCAGAGAAATTCTGTGCAGGATAGCCCACTCCCAAATCGCCTGGGCTTCTTGTGACAAGGGGAAGGACCTGGTGCCGCCTTCCTTGTTGATGTAATGCATGGCTGTGGTGTTGTCCGTCCGGACAAGAACCGACAACCCCTGCAATCTTGGAAGAAAAGCCTGAAGGGCTAGGCGAATCGCTCGAAGCTCTAAGAGGTTGATGTGTAGGAGGCGATGTTCCGGCAGCCAATGACCACTGACCTGCAGATCCTGCAATACTGCGCCCCAACCCTCCAGAGAGGCATCCGTCGTCACCACTTGAGGCGCTGGAGTGTTTACGAAGGATAGACCTTGGGACAAATTCCTTATTCTTGTCCACCAGAGGATGGCTCGCTTCATTGCGTGAGTGATCACTAGCTGGTCGTCGAAAGAACCTGTCACCTGCTTCCACTGCAAGTTTAGGTGCTCCTGCAAGGGACGCATTCTCAGTCTGCAATGAGGTATTAAAGGAATGCATGAGGACATCATCCCTAGAAGGGATTTGAATCGGCGAACAGAAAGACACTTTCTTCCTCGCACTAAATGAGCCATGGAAATTAGATTTCTTTGTCTGTCCAGAGATGGAAAAACCTTGTTGAGAGATGTGTTCAAGACTGCTCCCAGAAATTGAACCTTCCTGGACGGAAGGAGAGAAGACTTGGCGTTGTTGAGAGTCAGGCCCAGATTGGAGAAGAGACCAGTGCAAGCATTGACCGCTTCCTCTGCTGCCTCCCTGGACGAAGCTTTTAGCAACCAATCGTCCAGGTAAGGAAAGACCTGGAAATGCTGCTTCCTGAGGAAAGCTGCTACTGGTGCCAGCACCTTGGAGAAAACTCTCGGAGCTGAGCGAAGACCAAACGGCAGCACTTTGAACTGGTAATGGCTCTTGGCGACTGTAAAACGTAGAAACCTCCTGTGGGCCGAATGAATGGGGATGTGGAAATACGCATCCTCTAGGTCTAGAGTGGCCATAAAATCTCCCTTGTTGAGAAGACGTAGAATGTCTTGGAGAGATACCATCCGAAACGATAGCTTCGTGAGATAAGTGTTGAGCTCCCTGAGGTCTAGAATGGGGCGCCATTTCTCCAATGTTTTCTTCACCAGAAAAAATCTGGAATAAAACCCCTTTCCTCTCTGTGAGAGAGGGACCGGCTCCACTGCTCCCTTGATCAGAAGCTGATGGACTTCCAGCCGGAGGAGATGTAGGTGTTTTACGGAGTTGGCGGCAGGGGCCTTGGATGGTGGAAGATGAGTGAACTCCAGAGTGTGACCACACTGAATGATGTTCAGGACCCAACGATCTGTTGTTATACGTTCCCAGTTTTGGAGGTATTGAGATACCCTGCCTCCTACAGATGTCTTGGAGGAAGAGGAGGGCACAGCGCAAAGAGCAAGATCGCCGCTATTGTCTCTTAGGGGCGTCCCGTCCGGGACGATTCTGCTTCCCTCTAGTGTTTGCTCTAGAGAAAGTCGACGTCTGGCCTTGCCTCTGATAAGGACGGTAAGATTGTTGTGTGGAGCCATAAGAGGAGTATCTCTGTTGTTGGTAAGATCCCCTATAGGATGGAGCTCCTCTGCCTCTCGCTCCACGGAATGGCGCTTTTTTGTATTGAAGGGTCCCCAAGGACCGAGCAGTCTCCGTATCCTTCTTGATGTTTTGAAGGGTATCGTCTATGTGCTTGCCGAACAATTCCTCTCCGTCAAAGGGAAGATCCAGGATCTTATTCTGGATCTCAGGACGAAACCACGTGGCCTTTAGCCAACCCTGGCGACGAAGCACAGCTGCACCAGCCAGGGACCGGAAAGCTGTTGTGGCAATGTCCATTGCGCAATCGATGACCTCAGTGGACGTAACCTCCCCTTCTTGCAAGATCTTCTTTGCCTCAGACTTGGAAGGATCAGATAACTGGTCCAGGTAAGGCGCAAGGTCACACCACATCTGGCGGTCGTATCTTCCAAGAATTGCTAAAGCGTTCGCAGCTCTGATGACAAGGCTGGCCATGGAGGAGAACCTTTTCCCCGCGTTGTCTAGGCGTCTGCCCTCTTTGTCCGGTGGTGTAGATAACGGCGCTGAAGGATTCCTTGACTTCCTCTGCGCTGCTTGCGAAATGACCGAGTCGGGTCGTGGCTGACCCGTCAAGGAAGCTGGGCTGTCATTTGGAGCCTTATACTTCTTATCCAGACGCGGCAAGACTGGAACTACAGTGGCCGGGTTCTTCATGACCTTAATGCCTTCTTCCCAGACATGCCCCACGATAGGAATAGAGCGCACCACTCTCTTACTTGGTTCTTTAAAATCATAAAGAAAGCACTCTGTTTGGAGTGAGGGCATAGCAAGCTCGAAACGTAGAGACGCTCTCTCCATCAATTTGTGAAAACCCCCAATGTCAGCAGGGGGAGAATCAATCGGGGCCGGAGCCGGAGAAGCGGGATCAGGGATTACATAATCATCCCATTCATCACCTTGATCTTGATTAACCAGCTCTCCCTCTTCTTCCTCAGAGGAGACATCCTGGTGTTGATCTGGAGGAAGGACATCAGAAGATGCATGAAATTGGGTATGCAGTCGAGCAGATGGAGGTGGTGAACTCCTCACCGTATCAGGAGGAGGAGGCAGAGTTGAGGACAAGAGAGCGGGTTGTGGAGGTGGAGTACGAGTTGAACATCTCCGTTGATAGTCCAAAAGCATCCCCTGTAAATCCGCCAAAGAGAAGTTGGTACAGACATCATCTCTTGTTGAGTGTTCTCTTGACGTGCAAAGGGTTGTTGGTATGACTGATCTTGATAATAACCCTCCGAATCCGTCTCCTGACATTTGACAATAAGCTGAGAAGGGCTATTGGCATCCCCAAAATGACTATAGCCTCCATCAGAGTCCTCATCCTCATCGAGAAGTAATGCAGGAGGTAAAGAATCCACCATTCTAGGGGACGTCATTTCTGGTGATATTTGTCTTCTTCTCACCAAGATGGAAATTTTTCCGTCGACGACGCCGTCGACGGATCCGTCGACGCCGAAGCGAATTTCTTCGTCGACGACAGTGTCGACGGAATCACCGTAGACGAGGATGCAGATGGAGCCACCGTCGACGGAAGAGGTGTGCAGACCGTCGTCGACATGATGGGTGTCGTAGACGTCGTCGACGAGACAGTCAATGTCCCTGCTGAAGTCGTCGTCGTCGCCGCCGACGCCAACGCCGTCGTCGACGCCATCATCGTCGACGCCATCATCGTCGACGCCATAGTCGACGCCATCGTCGACGCCATCGTCGACGCCATCGTCGATGAAATTTTCGTCGCTCTTGAAGAAGTGCTCGTCGACGAGCCCGTCGACACCGGAATAGAAGACGACGTCGACCCTCCCGTCGACGCCGGAGCACTTTTAGCCTGCGATTTTGGAGGCTTCGTCGTCGAGGGCTTGCGCAGCGTCGATGACGAATGACCACTCTTTCCAGAAGACTGTGAAGAGGGTTTTTTAAAAGATTTGTCCTGGCCAGGGACTGTCGCAGGTGGTGTACTTAGTCCTTCCCTCTCCTTTACACCGCAGTGAGGAGATTTGATAGGACCCTGAACCTCAGACTCCTTCAGGGTCTTTTTTGAGGCCTTAGAGGGGGATCCACAGATGGTGAAGGGGAACTCCTACCCCTTTTGACTGACCTTCTTGATGAGGCGACAGAAGACGACTCCTCACTCTCGCTTGACAGTGGATCTTTCCTGGTCTTGAGTCTGTGGAGCCAGGTTAACAGACGACCCTCACGGTCCCGGAGAGTCTTGGTGGAAAAGGTGCGGCAAATCTTGCACTCCGCAGCCTTGTGATCCGGGTAGAGGCAATATATGCAGTCCTTATGTCTATCTTCAACATATAGCCTCTTCTTGCCACAAGTGGCACAAGCCTGAAATAAAGCTTTCTTCCCTTTATCAGACATTTCCACAGGCTTTAGAAAGAAAACCTGAAGAAAAAACGCTAGAAAAAACAGTTGAAAGAGTTGAAATAGAGCAAAGCTCAAGGAGACTCCCTGTAGCACAACGTGCGGTAGAAAATCTGAGGGGCTGAGGTTCTTTCACCAAGGTTCTAGAGGGTGAGGCTACTCTGATTGGTTGCCTGTTCTTTTTGGTCTCTTTTACAAAAAGACATGGTCTGGTTGCAAAATGAGTTCAGGCCTAGGCCTGTTTCTCTTTTGTAATAGTTATTTACTACTATTTTATTTTACAGAGACTCCCATCTCGACGACGGGGAATGATTCTAAGCATGGGAATCTATGAAAGCTCCAATACTGGAGTAATTCAGCTTTTCCTGCTTTTGCTGTGGATCTCTGTTTGGTGCAACTCTCATATTAGTTTAAATGGATTAATAAAGTTATTTTATCCTTGGTGTACTGTAGCAAATCTAGGTGGCTGAGATAAACAAGTTACTTACCTTCAGTAATGCCTTTTCTAGTAGAGACAGTCTAGTCGCTGATTCCTTACCTTAGAATTCTTCACAGGCGCCAGACTGGATCTGTAAATGTTTTCAGCAGGACCCCTGCGCAAAGGGCGTCGTGCGACTCCGTACTGATGTCGTCAACTTATGAGACGTCACCGGAGTCCGTATAATCCCCAGCCCGACACGCTAACGCCAGTTTCTTCTGTGACTATTTACCACGCCAAAAACGCAGAGCCGTCACAGAAACTGGCTGTGGCAACAGTGTGCCATAAAAAGATAAATATCTCTTTGAAATAACAATTACAAAGTATGCGAATACCAAGAAAGGGATCTTCTAGCTAAGATGGAAACAATTTGCAGAACGGGGAGGACAGGTGGGTCGATAAAAAAAAATCTGCAGCTAGACTACGTCTCTACCAGATAAGGCGCTACTGAAGGCAAGTAACTTTTTCATCTGATAGAGACATCTAGCCGCAGATTCCTTACCTTCGAATAGATACCCACGCAAAACCATCCCCAGAGGAGGGTCTGCAAACTGATCGTATTAAAAATCCCTGAATAGAACTAGTCGATCTATAATAAGACAGACAAGACCGGACGCTCTTATGGAAGTTAGGTGAGCAAGAGCATTCACTTCACCCAAGAACTGTGGCAAGAACCACAGGCAACTCCGGCGTGGGATCTGGGGGGCCTTCGATTGCCGGGAGCGCTTGCGCTGTGCTCACCTTGATATGGTATTGAAATGTGAAACTCACTTATTAGGGGACCTGAGCAGGGGGGAGGGAAGGGAGGGGGGTGAGAGTTGAATGAATAGCGAAATGTACGAACTAGGTGCGCTTGTACCATCAGCTACAGTTTGTTGTTTAGTGCAGGATGTATTCTTCACTGAAATGCTAATAAAAATTATATTTAAAAATAGTTTTTTTTAAAAAGAACCACAAGCAAGCCAAGTTATAAAGACAGTTAAAAGCATGGGAATAGAGTTAATCATGGCAGAGGAACAGAAATGTGTCCGTAGACAATATTCGATATAAATACAATGCTGACCCATGGTTGGCTGCGACTTGGGAACCCAAAGGCAACAGCCAATGCCACTCAGCTATAGAGCCTTGACCAAATCATCATGTCAGTCAAACGTACTCTGCAAAACACAGAGAAAATAGGCCCAAGAACCGAACCCATGGGCAGATGGGGCTCGGAGGGCCAGAGGCAATAGCGAATGCATTAGAGGCAAACCTGTCCTGAGAGACACTGAGAAAGGAACCTTAGAATAGATCCACAGTAGAGGAGCATGGATTAATGCAACCATCGAAAAAACTGCGAAGACCATAACAAGTATTGACAAGCGCAACACTGGTGTTAAGAAAAAAGTCCCAGAGACAGATCAACGCTGATGGGATCAATCAATGTTTAGAATCCATAGAGGTGGAAAGAAGAGCTAGTGCATACATAGCGACTAAGTGCAGATGATACTGCAAGATGAGAATGAAGGGTACCTCCACGTAAGCTATGAGTAGTCCCCGTTTACGAAATGCAGCATAACACATATAAAGATATACACTATACACACACACACAAATAACCTCCATGCATATTAATATATCATTGATAGAAGAAGAAGCTATCACCTCGCTGAGAAACATAAGTAGTATGGGCTGAGTAATCAGCAACTTAGTACTTATCAGGAGAGAGAGAGAGAGAGAGAGAGAGAGAAAAAAATAAAAAAAACAAAAAAAGACTAACTAGGCCAACGTAAGAGGCTAACCCATGAAGGCCTAGAAAAAGGCACTGAGCCTTATCATCCAACGGTAAGGGATATCCGACAGAGCAGAAGCCGACTGAAGATCAGACAAAAGTAAAACACTTAGTCTTATTCTTATATGGACTAAATCCCCACTAGAGGAACAGTTCAAAAATTTAACCAAGCAATGAAAGCTAAGCAACAGAAGAGATGTAAGCTAAAGAAGAACAACAACTGTTGATTAGAGGAAAACATGTCCTACAGGAAGCAGGGATGCGAAGACATCCAAATTACCGAAAGTATAAGGGCAACACTCCTATAGCCCTGATTATACCAAGGTACATGGGTGAAGAAAACCCAGAATTGAGTTAAAGAAGTGAAATACTTAATAGAGTTGGATACTGTTTATGAAGAAGAAACCCCAGCAATAAAAAATAACGCATAGGTGTAATTGCGTAACCGCTGAGGGTAGGATATTAGGACACCGTACAGAACAAAATGAAAAGAGTTGTCCATTGAGAGAGGTACCGAAGGGGACAAGCAAGCAAACAAAGAAACCAAGTCCAAGAGGATGAAACCATAATGTTTTTGGAACAGTTTTAAGTAACAAGAAATCCACAAAAGGTGAATGAGACATTATCACAGAAAAATATCACATCTAAGGAAAAAAATGTAGACGCCTTGATGCCACACATGCGTATGAACTCCGAAAAAGGAAGTGTTTGTGGTAATAAGGGAAAAAGACTTGCCTGAAGGCAATAAGTTAGTATGACAGATGTCCTAACAGGAAAAGTCAAAGCAAGGACAGCAAGACCGGTGTTAGAAAAAGTTGGCACTTAAGTACTACCACACAAAGAATGTGGAGGAAACCACAAGCAAGACAATCAGCAGGGCTGAGGAAGAAAACTTTTTTTTTTTTTTTTAAACACCCTTGTGAAAATCGCAAGAAGAGAATGAAATGTGTGCACCAGAGTAGTCCATTAAAAGTGCACCCTGCTAACGAAATGAAGGACACAGAGAAAAGAATGTAGTAGCAGGAAATAATGGCCAGGCCAGTAGAGTGGAGTGGACAACAGAGTAGAGACTCTAGCATGTGTCCCACTGCTCCAGGGGAAATAGAGAGCCTCTGGTAAAACAGAATTAAACAAGAAGGGTAGCAGAAAAGGTGCTCCCTGTAAAGACTGAGGAGAAACGAGAGATGCACGAGAAAGGGATCTCATTGAACAAGCTATACAGAAACTCCCCCAGGGGGAGAAAAGTGAAAGGTTCCTATGAGGGATACTAAACGTTATTTATCAACGTGCAGTGTCGGGGTAAAAAGTTCCAGCAGTTAGGATGCAAGTCAGAGCTCGTAAACTCTAGACCACAAGTGACTGACAAGTAGTGCAGAACCATAACTTGTCATCAACAGTGTAAGAAGGATAAGAATAATACCTACAGGAAGCAGGAATACCACACCGGGTGTCATCAGTAGATGGGATAGAGAACCATGGACACCGCCATGGAATGCTCAGTCGAGAAAGAAATGGAGGACCAACATCCCCCATACAAACCGAAATTTGTGGAGTTAGGGAGACAGACAGGAGCAAGAGCAGAACTAAGTTTATGTTCCACTCCGACTGTAGCGAAAACGCCGCAAGGCAGAGTCGGCATGAGCACCGAAAAGGTGGGTGCCATCAAAAGGCATGTCAAGCAAAGAGGTCTGAAGAGCCTCCGATAAAGCGGAGGCGCGAAGCCAGGCACAACGACGTAGCACCACTGAAGAAGCCATGGCCCGACCTACTGAATCAGTGGTATGCAGTACAATGCACAGAACACATTGCCTAAAGATCACCCTAAACCATAAGGGTAGCCAGTGCATTTTCTTTAAGTACTGGCAGTTGCTAACTTAGCTGCCACATTTTGAATTGTCTGCATCTGAAAAACAGCATAGTGAGATGCACGGATATAAAAACATTCCTGTAAGTCGAGCTCTTCTGCTTGTTCAAACTTTGCATACTCAAGAGCAGTGGTTCTTAAATGTTTGACTTTTGTGGACCCCTACTAAATCATTATTGGAATCCTGGGACCCCATACTGAGTCATTACTGGACGTCGGGGACCCAGGTCTAAGCAATACAGAAAAATACAGAAACAAACAATCAAACAATTGCACGAATGACGAAATATTCTATTTAATTCAGAAATAATTTCATTTTTTTTTAAAAGTATATCAAAATTTTAATGAGAAGGTTAGAGCTATTCTTTCTTCTCAATTGATACACCGCAGAATATTTCTGCACGTCTGGGACCATGGAGAACAGTTAAAATAAAAAAAAAAATGTAAGTCTGGTTTTTAAACTATATAGCCACTTATCAGAGTCAAACACTTTTAACGTACATGTGACTTAAAGCACCACTATAAAATAGGTTTTAAAGCAGAAGGAAAAGCTGGCAAAGCACATATGTGAGTAGTTTAAAATCATCACATTAAGGATTCCAGAGGCTGTAGTATCCCATTATGCGCAGCCCTCAGGCAAGCCATTCATTAGTAGCAGTCCGCAACGAGAAACAAGCATTGGCATAGCCAATAGGTCTCGTCTTTGGAACCTTATAAAAGTGTAGCCAGAGCTATTGACTTTGCCAATGTTGTCAAGCTATGTTGTACAGCACTGTGGCTGCTATGCAGCATGTTGAAACGTTATAACAAAAAAGTGTTAAAAGCATTTTTGCTACCTTATGTATAACCAAGAAGACATTATGTACAACTGAACAACCCAATTAAAAAAAGAACAAACATAAAAAATGTTTTTTGTCCTTGCAATGCTGGCAAATTCTTCCTGGCTGTTCTAATGTTGAAGTGGTGCTTAGTGATGCTGAGGTGGTGCTGAGTGATGCTGCGGTGGTGCTGAGTGATGCTGCGGTGGTGCGGAGTGATGCTGCGGTGGTGCGGAGTGATGCTGCGGTGGTGCGGAGTGATGCTGCGGTGGTGCTGAGTGATGCTGCGGTGGTGCTGAGTGATGCTGCGGTGGTGCTGAGTGATGCTGCGGTGAAGTGGTGGTGTTTAGGCAGTTTTTAGTAGGTAGTGCTGAGTTCTGTTCAGTTGGTGTTGTGTTGAGGTGATGCTTGTTTGATGCTGAGGTGATGTTGCGCTGTAGGATATTTTTTTTTAGGAGACTTCATAAATTACACAATAAATCATGTAAGTGCTGAAAGGCAAGCTCAAAGGAAAGCACTGCTGGAAGTTTCCCAGCTTCACCTGTTGTGTGAAGTGTGGGAAGGGTGGGATTAATGTTTACCTAAACCACTACATTGTTTCAACTCGCAACCGCGACCTTGAACAAAAAAAAAAAATATTACATTACAAACACAATACAACTTACAAAACAGTATGCTCCAGGTCCAATTGAGACAGCAAATTGCACCGCACTGCTAAATGGCAAAGACAGCCACGAATAAATACAAGGGGAGTGCTCCAACAGACCAAATGTATTTTTGCTTCAGCGTCACCAATATTTACACCATTGTTTTCACGTATATTTTGCAGCTTCGCCTATTTTATATCATGTCTGTTTGGAGTGGAGTGGATGTATGTGGTATGGAGTGGAATTACGTGAGTTGTATTGGAAGTCGCTGCAAGTGGTTAAACAAGCATTTGTGTGTTTTCAATTCTTTAGGCTATTTTCCACACGCCAGCTGAAGGTTAAGCGTAGACTTTTTTTGTTTGAAGCAGAAAGGGTGCAAGCAAAAAAAAAAAAAAAAAAAGAGTCTGGTGTTGTGGGAGAGGGATTAATCATTTCTAGCTGCGTTTTGTAATGCGTAAACAATGCGCTTTCAAAGTGAACACTGGCATAGCTCTAAAGATCGCTATCGCTCTTGTGACCTGCATCTGTGTCTGTTTTCGGAATGTAAAGATTCAGTGAAATGCCCTTAATCACAGTATGGGAAGCTTCCCACCGCGGGAGGAACCTTGTTTTCAAGTAGTAAATAGGTTTGGTATTGCTATTAAGCCTTATGCTGTGTTGTTTTTGTATAGGTTATTTTTTCAAAAGTAAAAAGTTAACGTGCAGCAGAGAAAAAAAGAACACAAAATTTTGCTACAGCAGAGGCACAAACAAAAAGGTTGTTGTATTTTATTAACCGTACATTTAAAGGAAAACCAATGAGCGGATATACGGATGAAAGGCTGCGTGTCTTTTTTGTAGTGGTTTATTTGTTATATGCTTTCCGCAGATTAGAAAGGGAGCTTGTCTTTTGTGTCTTATTTATGTATTTTATTTGCTAGACAGTCGAGGGGTGGTCTGAAAACACCACCTGCAACCCAAGGGGATTTCAATCACTTGTGGAACGTTTTCATGATGTCCTATTAGGGTGATCCACATTATTGCGGTGTATGCAACAGCGTATTAATGAACAGTCCCCATAAAAACAAACACAGCTGGGGCTGATGTTGCATGAGGGGTGGAAAAACACAGTCCTCGCAAAAAAGGGGGGCCTGCACAGCAAGACTCGAGAAAAATGTGAAAATGCCAGCGATGGGAGGAGACTGCCCGGTGGAGACGGAATCTGTTTAAGTGCCAGGAGCAGAAAAGCGTTGCAGAGGGAAAGGGAAAGGGAAAACAAGCAACAGAGTGGGAGGTGCGTCTGTAATGATAAAAGATGAAGCGTGGCAGCCCGGGAGAAACAACAAACAGAGCGGGAGCTGCAGCCGCAACAATGAAAAATGAAGCGCAGCAGCCGGCAACAAAGTAGTGTTTACGTGAAGCTTTTATGGCACGCATCACGTGCACAGAACGGTCTGAGGCAGTGCTAAAGTAAAGTGGAGGGTGGGGTGAGGGATGGGGAGGGGAGCAGCAAGCAACGGAGCAGTGGTGCGGCCCCAATAATGAACACGCAGAAAGTAAAATCAGGTGCACGTGACAGTCTGAGGCAATGCTAAAGTAACATGGAGGGAGCGGTGAGGGACGGGGAGGGGGCAGCAAGCAACGGAGCAGGTGGTGCGGCCACAATAATGAACATGCTGAAAGTAAAAATAGTGCATCAGACAAACCATAAATAAACAAACGAGTAAGACGACATAACAAGGGAAATCCCATGGGAGGAAACCAAACAGCAAAAAGCGGGACAAAGACAACAAGGGGACCATAGAAAAGCAAGATTGTACGAAGGGCACTACAAGGAACCAATGTAAAAAGGTGGGCATGCACTTACCCCACAGAGTAGATTACAGCATGCCTTGAAGAGACAGCACATGCACTGCCTAGGCTAGACACAAAACCTTTTTAATACCAAATAAAAGCCTATGCTTCCAGTTTAACCGAGAGGAAAGTGTAATGTTTTCAGTTGTAAGGCAATACCCAAGATGGAGAACTACTACAAGAGGTAAATAACTTACTTCCCCATCATAGTATTTATTCATAAATAATAAAATGTAATATTAAGCTCATCCTCTCACTTCAAAAGGAAGGAAAACTAAGAGAAAAGGCTATTCAGAAATATAGCCATGTGAACAGATTTCCCAGAGAATATTGGTCCACTAAGTTGTTGGTAAGATATTGTAATCCATGCAATAAAGCAGAGGTCAAGGTTACTTCTATGCAAATCTCAGGTCCTGGGATATTTCTCACGAGGGTAGCCACGGCCACAATCACTTTTGTGGAATGGGTCCCAAGAACTACCAACAAAAGGCTAGTTGGCATTTTAAAAACAGTCTGCACTTCGATATGGATGTTTGATTGAGCTAATCTATATCCAATCTTCCAGTTTAGAACAGCTTTGGAACGGTTATCTAAATAGCTTTCAATTACAACTAGCAAATTGTTTAGTTAAAACAGTACTGATACCAAAGCATTAGTGGTATTACAATTTGAAGAGACAGGGAAATGGTAAGAGTTTGGAAACATGAAGATCTTGGAAAGAAAACACTTTTTAATATTTCGGCTGAGAATAACAGGAAAGAATGAGAACAGAAATCAGATGAATGCCCGAACAGAATAGGCAGTAATCCTTTTACCTCTTGTAGGATTTTTAGGAGCTCTTCCCGGATCTTAAGTGCTGGCAAACTCCGATCAGGAAGAGGAGAAAGCCATTCCTTAATCGCAGACATTGCTCCGCTATCAATGAAGGTGTCCTTCAAATCCTGCCTAAAAAACAGAACAAAGACAATCTCACAAAAACTGGAATACGAAAATGCTGGAAATACATGCATAGCCGGAGTAAAAGATTATTCTAAGGTACTTAACAGGAGCATTACTTGGCTAAATTAATGTAGATTTTATTTGATGACCTGAACCCTTCAGAAAACTGTGAGGAGAGATTATGAAATTTGTACCTCTGGCTCATGTGCCTTCCAGGAAGCATAGATATACAATAAAGGACGAGCCTAAATGCTTCTTTTCTTTATTAAGGAAGGCATACTGTTCCGGTTATCCCTGCCATAACCAATCTACCAGTGACCTCAAAGCCAAACACCCCTCTCCACAAGCACACTTTTAATATCTATCATCAGCCCCTCAAAGCTTTGGAAGCTCAGCTCGAATTATACCATTTCACACATGCCTAGTAACATTTCACCTCGTATCAACCCTAGGCTTCCCCACCCTAATTTTCTTATCTCCTTGACACTGACAACACATTTCTTGGTAGCACAAACCTCTCCAACATTCAGAAAACCAGTTTCATAAGACTTCTTCCTGAACCTTGCTGCCTCGCTCAAACTCACAATGTACATCAAGACCCAACACGGCTGCTTCAAAACTCATAATCCTGGCAACAAATAATCTCATTCTTAAAACCTCTCCTTCTCTCAAAGGTCACCTTTCATTTCTCCCAACAGGACACATCAAAGTATTATTGGCCAAACAAGAGATTATCATATTGATATATATATATATATATATATATATATATATAATCCATCAACAAGGTCCCGCTTCAAGGAACACACGGAGCACTCTTGGGTCTGGGAAGCGTTTATTCCACCCAGCATGACGCGTTTCGTCATTCCGACTTTTTCAAATGCTTTTCGGTGTAAAAGGATCTCAGGCCTTTCAGTATCTTTAAAGGCCACATTCGGCTCCTCCTGCACAGTTTCAGCAAGGAAGGACTGCATTTGCAAGCAGTCCCTCCTAATTATTCATAGCCGCCATCTTTGAGTGTATACACCTCAGTTAAAATACCCTCGTGGTGTTCTCTTTACGATGGTTATCCTTTGTTGTAAACTTCCATACAATGATGGGATAAAGGGGGTGAATGCCTCAATGATCGCGCTTTACCACCGTGCTTTTCATTTGGAGGCTCCAAAGTTCATTACACCAACCCATTCATCAGCCGCTTAGCTGTCATTCGAAATTCTGTACCACATGACAGCTAAGCGGCTGATGAATGGGTTGGTGTAATGAACTTGGAGCCTCCAAATGAAAAGCACGGTGGTAAGCGCGATCATGAGGCATTCACCCTTTATCCCATCATTGTATGGAAGTTTACAACAAAGGATAACCATCGTAAAGAGAACACCACGAGGGTATTTTAACTGAGGTGTATACACTCAAAGATGGCGCTATGAATAATTAGGAGGGACTGCTTGCAAATGCAGTCCTTCCTTGCTGAAACTGTGCAGGAGGAGCCGAATGTGGCCTTTAAAGATACTGAAGGCCTGAGATCCTTTTACACCGAAAGCATTTGAAAGTCGGAATGACGAAACGCGTCATGCTGGGTGGAATAAAGGCTTCCCAGACCCAAGAGTGCTCCATGTGTGTTCCTTGAAGCGGGACCTGTTGATGGATTATTTACAACGTGCATGCCACTTGCACGAAGGAAGCACCCGTCACGTAAGGAGTTCGGCAGCACAGGTGGCAATTGTTGGATATATATATATATATATATATATATATATATATATAATCTACTGGTGGTCGCCAGTAGATCGTTATAGTTAAAACCTATTATCCATAGGAAATCCGCGACATTCTATTTGAAATAACGTTGGCGCTGGTTGACGAATCTTCGCGAAAGTTTCCAACTTGTTGGGGCGCTCTGGTCCGCTCCTATCCTGAAAGTCTCGGGGTGATACGTCAAGCAGGGGCCGAGAAAAAAGGGGGGTCCCAAAACGCGTTTTCCCCATTCATTTTTCCATAGGAACCTTTAGTCGCAGCTACAGCCCGAACTGCTGAACGGAATTACACCAAATTTGGCAAAGAGGTAGCCCTTGGTTCAGTGTCGTGCCTTTTGCTTAAATGGTGTAAATCCGTTCAGTAGTTCCTGAGAAAATCAAAAGTAAAGTCACATATATATCTGGGCGGAGCCTAACCACACATGTCATCGTGAGATCTGATTGGCTGTCAGCACTTCATCCTGGAATTGCTGGCAGCCATCTTGGGACCAATATAAATGATAGTACCTCATTGAAATGCATTGTAGTGAATAGAAGATTTTGAGGGTCACCAAAAGGAGAACTATAAAGGGTTATAACAGGCTTTAGTTACATTAGAATGTATTTGTTGATGGTACCATACTAATTTTAGGAATTGTGATGTATTCTAAGGTGATTTTACCATGTGAAAAACCTTCTGCTGGGATATCATGAATCATGTTTGAGAGAACACTATTTTCTCATGCTTGTCCCATGGAGGTTTGGAAGGTGCTCCAGAAGCTAAAATGAGAGCATATTTTCTGTAAATTCACATTATCTTTCTCACTCATGTGAGAATGAAGTCTGACATTCTCAGTAAAACATGTACATCCAACAATGCCAGAGACTGTCAGTTGATTCCTTTGTGTTCTACTGCAGCTTCCCAGAGTGTTCTAAAGAACTAGAGTGCTAACAGCCTTACTTATGACAAAAGTATGGCACACCTGAAGCCATCTTGATTGGAATAAACTGGTAACACTTAAACAATTTAATTTAAAAAGGAACAAAATGATGGGGTTCATTTTGTCATAGAAATTATGGTTAGTGCTGTAGAAAGAAAAATTAGGACATGTTTCAAGTGTGATCTCAAATATCTTCCTGTTATATTTCAACAGGAGCAGCCTGCCAGTTGATGCCTTTGTGTTCTACTGCAGCTTCCCAGAGTGTTCTAAAGAACAACTAGAGTGCTAACAGCCTTACTTATGACAAAAGTATGGCACACCTGAAGCCATCTTGATTGGAATAAACCGGTAACACTTAAAACATTTAATTTAAAAAGGAACAAAATGAGGGGTTCTTTTTGAAATAGAAGAACAATAGTTACTTACCTGTAATCTGTGGTTCTCCAGTATTAGTATCTTTCATAGATTCACATGCTTGAATCATTCCCCGTCGTCGGAGTGGGAGTCCCACGGTACATAAAAATAGCAATATATATATATATATATATACCATATCCTAGGTAAATTAGAACCAGGAAGTAACGTAGCCAGAAATTAAAGGAAAACATTCCTTCACCTTCATGACTCGTCCAAGTCATTATATATAGTCCAAAGTCCAGCCAATCAGGCGACAGCACCACCCAGAATGTTCTCCTCAGAGGCTCAGGCTCTCAGATTTTCCAGCACAAGTGTGATCCAGAATGAAACAGAGCATAGCAAAAGAGCCTCTATGGGGAGGTGGAGCGGGTTGCATGTGAATCTATGAAAGATACTAATACTGGAGAACCACAGATTACAGGTAAGTAACTATTGTTCTTCTCCAGTATTGGGGTATCTTTCATAGATTCACATGCTTGAATCAGAGTAGATAGCAGTGACTCCAGAACAATACTGCTGACATTATCAGCACAACATAAGCATATGCATAACACAGTCAAAGTGTAATCACAAACATATAGCTTATTGTTATATATGTATTCACATATCAAGATATATCTGTATAAATCCATAGTAAAACAATAGCAAGAGGTGGAGGGAAACAGAGGCTCACCTTAGTTAAAAAGATTACGAAGAACCGCCTGTCCCACGGACGTGTCTGCATCATTGGCAGCTTCCAAACAGTAGTGCCTTGTAAAGGTGTGCCTGTTGGACCACGTAGCAGCTCTGCAGATTTGATGAATCGGCACACCAGCAAAGAGAGCAGTAGAGGAAGAGATTGCTCTCGTAGAATGTGCCCTTGGAATTGTCTGTAAAGGTCTGCCTGCCAGCTGATGACAGAAACCAATCGCAGCAGAGATCCAACGGGCAATGGACTGTTTTGATATTGGGTGTCCTGTACGCATCTTTCCATAAGCTAAAAATAGCTGATCAGATTTCCGTATGGAAGATGTCCTTTGCAAATAGAATTTGAGACATCTTTTGAGATCAAGAGTATGTAAAGCCCTTTCCGCAGGTGATTGAGGATTGGGAAAAAAAGTTTTTAAAATGACCGGTTCGTTGAGATGGAAGTCCGAAGGTACTTTGGGCATAAAAACGGGGTTAGTGCGTAACACTACGGAATCTCTTGTGAATTGAAGGTACGGCGGTTTTATAGTGAAGGCTTGAATGTCACTGACCCGCCTAGCCGACGTGAGGGCCAATAGTAAAGACACTTTCCATGAAAGAAACTTCAACTCTGTCCGATGAATAGGTTCAAAGGGGTGTCGCATAAGTTGCGATAGCACAACGTTAAGATGCCAGGCTGGAGGTGGATGGCGAATAGGTGGAAACATACAAAATAACCCCTTAAAGAACTGTCGAATGATCCTAGAGGAATAGAGAGAGTTGGAACCATCCTGTCTAAATCTTGAGATAGCTGCTAAGAATACTTTAAGCGTAGAATGTGCAAGGCCTGATCTTGCCAGATGCAGGAAGAAAGGTAAAATTTGTTCCGGCTTTGCATGTACTGGATGTATGTTGTTGGCTTGACACCACAGGCAAAATCGTTTCCATTTAAGCGTGTATGTCTTTATTGTGGAAGGCGCCCTAGCATTGGCCAGAACTTCTCTACAGTTAGAAGGAATATCTAAGTGGGCGAATTCAAGGTGCTCAGGCGCCAGGCTGCTAAGTGCAGGGATGCAGGATCCGGATGGCAGATCTGACCGTTCTGCATGGATAGAAGGTTCGGTATTGGTCTCAACTGAATGGGATGGCATTCGGAGAGAAGGAGTAGTTCGGTGAACCAGAACTGGCGAGGCCACCTGGGAGCTATGAGTATTAGGCGACAAGGTTCCTTCTTCATTTTCCAGAGAACCCTGGGAACCAACGGTATCGGTGGAAAAGCGTAGGCATAAATCTGCGACCAGTTCATCAAAAAGGCATTTCCGCATGATTCGTTGTGGAGACGCCAACTTGCGAAGAATTGGCATTTGCGGTTCAGACTGGTTGCGAACAAGTCCAGGTTGGGCTGACCCCACTCCTGAAAAATTCGATTCAACGTTGGCTGATGGAGCTCCCACTCGTGATTGGATGTTGTCAAGCGGCTGAGGGAATCCGCAAGAACGTTGGACACTCCCGGGACATGAACTGCTGTCAGGGTTATCTGATGTTTGATCGCCCAATCCCACATTTCCTGGGCTTGTTGAGACAACAGTGCGGACCTTGTTCCTCCTTGTTTGTTCAAGTAATGCATACTTGTTGTGTTGTCCGTCCGTATCAACACAGATGCTCCGAGAATGATGGTGCGGAAAGACTTCAGGGCTAGGAAGATCGCCAGTAACTCCAACAGGTTGATATGACAAGTCTTTTGCTGAGCATCCCATCTTCCGCTTGCTGTCAGTCCCTGCAGATGGGCTCCCCATCCTTCTAGGGAGGCATCCGTGGTGATGACGAAGCTTGGAGGTTTCATGAGGAATGAGCAGCCTGCTGCTACCTTTGTCTTTGAAGTCCACCATCGTAGAGTGTCCCTTATCTGTGAAGTGACGCGAATGAGATCGTCGAAGGATCCTGAGATTTGCAGCCACTGTTTGTTGAGTTCCTCTTGCAAGGGTCTCATTCTGAAACGGCAATTGGGGACCATAGGAATGCAAGATGACAGCATCCCCAGAAGCGACTTGAACCGTCGAACTGAAACGTACTCTTTTGATCTTATTAGCTGTGCAAGATTGCAAAGTTTCGTTTGTCTTTCGGTTGAGACGCAGACTTTTGTTCGCAACGTGTTTAATGTGGCTCCCAAGAAGGTTCTCTCCTGCGATGGGAGGAGGTGCGATTTGTCGAAATTGATGGAGAGACCCAGAGATTGGAACAGGGATAGACATCTCTGAGTATGGACGTTTGCGCTGTTGAATGAACTCGCCTTGATAAGGCAGTCGTCCAAATAGGGAAAAATCTGGATTCCCTCCAGTCGAAGGTGTGCAGCCACCGGTGCTAAGACCTTGGTAAAGACCCGGGGTGCGGACCGTAGTCCGAAAGGGAGGACTTTGAACTGAAAGTCCCTGCCGGCCACTCTGAACCTCAAGAACCTTCTGTGTCTGGGTAGAATTGGCACATGAAAATAAGCATCTTGGAGGTCGAGGGTGGTCATGTAATCCCCTGCAGTAAGGAGAGGAAGAATTTCTTGCAGAGTTAGCATCCGGAATGACAATTTCTTGAGATATTTGTTGAGGGAGCGAAGATCTAAAATGGGACGCCATTCTCCCGATTTCTTTTTTATGAGAAAAAACCTGGAATAGAACCCCGTTCCTCTTTGCAGTCGAGGGACTACTTCGATGGCTCCCTTTCGCAGCATCAAATTTATTTGGGCAAACAGCTCTGAGAGGCGAGCTGGAGGTGGGCCCTTGGGGGGAAAATTTGGAGGAAATTTTACGAATTCTAGAACGTGGCCTCTGGCCACAATGTCCAATACCCATTTGTCTGTTGTTATTTTCGACCAGTTTGAGTAATAACGGGAGATTCTTCCTCCAACTTGTACAGGGGTAAGTGGTCGAGCAGGTGGCAGTTGTCACTGTTTTTTAGGGTTATCACGTCCTCGGAAAGTAGACTTCCTTCTATTTTGCGAGTAAGAGGTCGCTGGTTGTTGCCTGAATTGTTGTTGGCGCTGGGAAGAGAAGCGCTGATTGCTGTGATAGGGCTGATATTGTCTCTGTTGATTGTATCCTCCTCTAGTAGAGAAGGATCCACGCCCCCTCGCACCCCGAAAGGGCGGTTTACGAAACTGAAGTGTTCCGAGAGAACTTGCTGTCTCAGTATCCTTTTTAATGGTCTGTAGGGCCTCATCCACATGGTTCCCAAAAGAGACTCGCCATCGAAAGGCATGTCCAATATCTTAGTCTGAACTTCCTGGCGAAAAGAAGTTGATTTTAACCAGCCTTGCCTCCGCAAGACCGCAGCACCTGCCATTTGTCGAAAACCTGTAGAGGCAACATCCACCGATGAGTCTATAATCTCAGCCGAGATTCGTTCCCCTTCTTGAAGGATCTTAAGCGCCTCTGATTTAGAAGGCTCAGTCAACATATTAATGTAGGGAGCAATGTCCGACCACATTTGCCTATCATAGCGTCCTAAGATAGCCAGTGAATTAGCTGCCCGAACTGTTGTCGCTGCCATAGTGGACACCTTCTTCCCAATAGCGTCCAAACGTCTACCGTCCCGATCTGGAGGGGCGGATAATGGAGAGGAGGGATTCCGCGATCGTCGCTGCGCTGCCTGCGCTATAACCGAATCTGCCTTTGGTTGACCGATCAAACATGCAGGCGAGTTGTCCGGAGCCTTGTACTTTTTATCAAGGCGGGGCATGACCGCAGGAATAGAGGCAGGAGCTTTCATAACTTTCAATCCCTCTTGCCAAATGAAGTCAATAATGGGAATGGATCGTATTTGTCTTCTTGGTTGATCCTTAAAATCATAGAGGAAGCAATCATCCTGCTTCGTTTCCATAGAAAGCAGAAAACGCTTAGTAGCTCTCTCCATAAGCAGGTGAAAACCTCCAACGTCAGCAGGAGGGGAGTCGACAGGAGCAGGAGTTAAAGGCGACGGAGTTTGTATCTGATACTCATCCCATTCTGAGAGTAAAGATCTGTCATCTAATTCTCCTTCCTCCCTATCGTCGTCAGAGGTGTGGGCGTCCTGAGAGTGATGCGACAGTACAGGAGAATGAGGCCTGGGTGATCTTAAAGTTGAAGAAGTTTGAGGCATAGGTGTGGGCGGCATAGAGGAAGCCGATTCTGATGGAGGGAAACGGCGATAGTAATCATCTAGCATGTATTGCAGATTGTTCAAAAGAGCCAGAGGCATTTGGGCCGTAGGCAGTGTATCTGAAGGTAAAGGAACCGTTTCCTGACAGACGTCATCCTCTGGATCCTCATCTTGATATTTAATGAGGAGCTCCGAAGGGCTCCTGGCGGTACGGAACATAACACCTTCTTCCGATTGGTCATCGTCATCATCAGAGGTTAGCAACTGGTCCGGCAGTCTAAGGTGAACCTTAGGAGGAGAAATTGTGAGCGGAGAGCGTACATTTAAAGAAGATGCACGTCTTTGTAATAAAGAAGACGCCGTTGTCACCGGAGGCAATGTAGACGGCGTAATCTCCACTGCAGGCGTCGACGAAGACCAGACCTGCAGAGCCGTGCATGATGCTAGTGGTAACGTCGACAAGGAAACCGTTGACGGTGTAGGCGTCGACGGAAGCATCGTCGACGGGACGGACTTCGTCGACGGGACGGACTTCGTCGACGGGACCTTCGTCGACGAGGCAGTCGACGACGACACTCCTTTAGTCTTCGTCGTCGGAGCATCGACGGTAGATACTAACACCTTCGTCGACGGAACTGGTCTGACTGAGACGGATACCAGCGTCGACGGCGAAGACGCCGACGACATGATCATTTGTGTCTTCGGCGATGAGAATGTTGCCGTCGACGTAGTAGTTGCAGTATAAGAGCTCGTCTACGAAGGAGTCGCCGACGAGCCCGTCGACGAGGAAATCCGTTTCTGAGGCAAATCTTTGTCAGACACTTGTGTAGAAGAGAGAGACTTTTTTGACTTTCTCGGGGGCGTAGAAGCTATAGATCTAGGCTTAGAAGGTGGAAGAGTCTTTTTGAAGTAGAAGGCACTTCAGTACTGCTGGAGGGTTGCTTCTTCGACACCTTAGCCCCAGGAGAAGACAAATTTGTGTCAGAAAACCTCTTTCTGGAGGACGTAGACTGAACAGAGGCAATGCTCCCCACCTCAGATAAGGGATTGTCCTGGTCTTTTATCTTCTGTAGCCACAGAAGTAGACGCCCCTCTCTGTCCCTCAGAGTTTTTGAGGAAAAGTTCTGCAGATCTTGCAGTCTCTCACCTGATGTTCAGGATATAAGCAGTAAATGCACTTCTTGTGGGGATCTTCTGAAAACAGCCGGAGCTTCCCACAAGACTCACAAGGGCGAAAAAGAGACTTCTTTGAAGAAGACATCCTAAGAATAATAAATTCAAAGAACTGAGAAGAAAACTGAGCAGAGCTCAGGGAGACTCCCTTCACACGACGTGCGGTAGAAAATCTGAGAGCCTGAGCCTCTGAGGAGAACATTCTGGGTGGTGCTGTCGCCTGATTGGCTGGACTTTGGACTATATATAATGACTTGGACGAGTCATGAAGGTGAAGGAATTTTTTCCTTTAATTTCTGGCTACGTTACTTCCTGGTTCTAATTTACCTAGGATATGGTATATATATATATATATATATATATATATATATATATATATATATATTGCTATTTTTATGTACCGTGGGACTCCCACTCCGACGACGGGGAATGATTCAAGCATGTGAATCTATGAAAGATACCCCAATACTGGAGAAATTATGGTTAGTGCTGTAGAAAGAAAAATTAGGGCATGTTTTAAGTGAGATCTCAAATCCTTTTCTATTTCATTAGAAAATTCTGACATGCAGACTGAAACAATCACTTTCAATACCAGCAGTAGACTTCCAGTTAACTCCTTGGTGAGCAGTAGCTTTACTACAGTGATCTAATGAACAACTAGAGTGCTAACATTCTGAATTTATGGCAAATGTGTGACACATCTGAATGCCTTCTTGATGGAATCAAAGTAAAAAACTGAAAGCATTTCCTACTGAGGAGACTGCAGTAAATGAGGAAATTAGGAAACTTCATAACAAAGAAGTCTTCCAAGATGGCCACCAGTGAAAAAGAGCCCAAATGTAGCACAAATATTACCCAGATGTAGCCCACATGTAGCCCAATGACAAAAGTGTGCAAAACACTTTTTATTTTTTGTTTTTGCAGTTTTATGTAGTGCAGACTGGTCAGGTATTGGAGCATTGCATCTTAAAACATGACCCCCTACACTACAAAAACACTACTGCACTACATTAAACCCTAAAACACTACCCCCAGCACGACCCCCTACACTACACAAGCACCACTGCACTATACTAAACCCTAAAACACTACCCCCAGCACGACCCCCTACACTACCCAAACACCACTGCACTACCCTAAAACATGACCCCCTACACTACACAAACACCACTGCACTACCCTAAACCCTAAAACACTACCCCCAGCACGACCCCCTACACTGCCCGAACACCACTGCACTGCCCTAAACCCTGAAACACTACCCCCAGCAAGACCCCCTACACTGCCCGAACACCACTGCACTGCCCTAAACCCTGAAACATCACCCCCTGCATGACCCCCTACACTGCCCGAACACCACTGCACTGCCCTAAAACCTGAAACACCACCCCTAGCACGACCCCCTACACTCCCCGAACACCACTGCACTGCCCTAAACCCTGAAACACCACCCCCTTCACGACCCCCTACACTGCCCGAACACCACTACACTGCCCTAAACCCTGAAACACCACCCCCAGCATGACCCCCTACACTGCCCGAACACCACTGCACTGCCCTAAACCCTGAAACACTACCCCCAGCAAGACCCCCTACACTGCCCGAACACCACTGCACTGCCCTAAACCCTGAAACATCACCCCCAGCAAGACCCCTACACTGCCCGAACACCACTGACCTAAACCCTGAAACACCACCCCAGCACGACCCCCTACACTGCCCGAACACAACTGCACTGCCCTAAACCCTGAAACACTACCCCCAGCATGACCCCCTACACTCCCCGTACACCACTGCTCTGCCCAAAACCCTGAAACACCAGCCCCAGCACGACCCCCTACACTGCCCGAACACCACTGCACTGCCCTAAACCTTGAAACACCAGCCCCTGCACGACCCCCTACACTGCCCGAACACCACTGCACTACCCTAAACCCTGAATCACCAGCCCCAGCACAACACCCTACACTGCCCGAACACCACTGCACTGCCCTAAACCCTGAAACACCACCCTGTGCATGACCCCCTACACTGCCCGAACACCAGTGCACTGCCCTAAACCCTGAAACACCACCCCCAGCGCGACCCCCTACACTGCCCGAACACCACTGTACTGCCCTAAACCCTGAAACACCACCCCCTGCACAACCCCCTACACTGCTCGAACACTACTGCACTGCCCTAAACCCAGAAACACCATCCCCAGCACGACCCCCTATACTGCACGAACACCACTGCACCGCCCTAAACCCTGAAACACTACCCCCAGCAAGACCCCCTACACTGCCCGAACACCACTGCACTGCCCTAAACCCTGAAACATCACCCCCAGCAAGACCCCTACACTGCCCGAACACCACTGCCCTAAACCCTGAAACATCACCCCCAGCAAGACCCCCTACACTGCCCGAACACCACTGCACTGCCCTAAACCCTGAAACACCAGCCCCAGCACGACCCCCTACACTGCCCGAACACCACTGCACTACCCTGAAACACCACCCCCTGCACGACCCCCTACACTGCCCGAACACCACTGTACTACCCTAAACCCTGAAACCCCACCCCCAGCATGACCCCCTACACTGCCAGAACACCACTGCACTGCCCTAAACCCTGAAACACCACCCCCTGCACGACATCCTACACTGCCCGAACACTACTGCACTGCCCTAAACCCTGAAACACCACCCCCAGCACGACCCCCTACACTGCACGAACACCACTGCACCGCCCTAAACCCTGAAACACTACCCCCAGCAAGACCCCCTACACTGCCCGAACACCACTGCACTGCCCTAAACCCTGAAACATCACCCCCAGCAAGACCCCCTACACTGCCCGAACACCACTGCCCTAAACCCTGAAACACCACCCCCAGCAAGACCCCTACACTGCCCGAACACCACTGCACTGCTCTAAACCCTGAAACTCCACCCCCAGCACGACCCCCTACACTGCCCGAACACCACTGCTCTGCCCAAAACCCTGAAACACCAGCCCCAGCACGACCCCCTACACTGCCCGAACACCACTGCACTGCCCGAAACCCTGAAACACCAGCCCCAGCACGACCACCTACACTGCCCGAACACCACTGCACTGCCCTAAACCCTGAAACACCACCCCCAGCACCACCCCCTACACTGCCCGAACACCACTGCACTGCCCTAAACCCTGAAACACCAGCCCCAGCACAACCCCGTACACTGCCCGCACACCACTGCACTGCCCTAAACCCTGAAACACCAGCCCCAGCACAACCCCGTACACTGCCCGAACACCACTGCACTGCCCTAAACCCTGAAACACCAGCCCCAGCACGACAGCCTACACTGCCCGAAAACTACTGCACTGCCCTAAACCCTGAAACACCACCCCCAGCAAGACTACCTACACTGGCCGAACACCACTGCACTGCCCTAAACCCTGAAACACCACCCCCTGCACGACCCCCTACACTGCCCAAACACTACTGCACTGCCCTAAACCCTGAAACACCACCCCTCAGCACGACTCCCTACACTGCCCGAACACCACTGCACTGCCCTAAACCCTGAAACACCACCCCAGCACGACCCCCAACACTGCCCGAACACCACTGCACTGCCCTAAACCCTCAAACACCAGCCCCAGCATGACCCCTACAATGCCCGAACACCACTGCACTACCCTAAACCCTGAAACACCAGCCCCAGCAAGACCCCCTACACTGCCCGAACACCACTGCACTGCCCTAAACCCTGAAACACCAGCCCCAGCAAGACCTCCTACAATGCCCAAACACCACTGCACTGCCCTAAACCCTGAAACACCACCCCCAGCACGACCCCCTACACTGCCCGAACACCACTGCACTGCCCTAAAGCCTGAAACACCAGCCCCAGCAAGACCCCCTACACTGCCCGAACACCACTGCACTGCCCTAAACCCTCAAACACCAGCCCCAGCACCACCCCCTACACTGCCCGAACACCAGTGCACTGCCCTAAACCCTGAAACACCACCCCTGCACCGCCCCCTACACTGCCCGAACACCACTGCACTGCCCTAAACCCTGAAACACCACCCCAGCACGACCCCGAACACCACTGCCCTGCCCTAAACCCTCAAACACCAGCCCCAGCATGACCCCCTACAATGCCCGAACACCACTGCACTACCCTAAACCCTGAAACACCAGCCCCAGCAAGACCCCCTACACTGCCCGTACACCACTGCACTGCCCTAAACCCTGAAACACCAGCCCCAGCAAGACCTCCTACAATGCCCAAACACCACTGCACTGCCCTAAACCCTGAAACACCACCCCCAGCACGACCCCCTACACTGCCCTAACACCACTGCACTGCCATAAACCCTGAAACATCACCCCCAGCACAACCCCTACACTGCCTGAGCACCATTGCTCTGCCCTAAACCCTGAAACACTAGCCCCAGCACCGCCCCCTACACTGCCCGAACACCACTGCACTGCCCTAAACCCTGAAACACCACCCCCAGCATGACCTCCTTTACTGCTCGAACACCACTGCACTGCCCTAAACCCTGAAACACCACCCCCAGCATGACCCCCTACACTGCCCAAACACCACTGCCCTAAACCCTGAAACACCACCCCTGCACGACCCCCTACACTGCCCGAACACCACTGCACTGCCCTAAACCCTGAAACACCAACCCCTGCACGACCCCCTACACTGCCCGAACACCACTGCCCTGCCCTAAACCCTGAAACACCACCCCCAAGACGACCCCCTACACTGCCCGAACACCACTGCACTGCCCTAAACCCTAAAACACCACCCCCAGCACGACCCCCTACACTGCCCGGACACCACTGCACTGCCCTAAACCCTAGAACACTACCCCCAGCATGACCCCCTACACTACCCGAACACCACTGCACTACCCTAAACCCTAAAATACTCCCCCAGCACGACCCCCTACACTACCCGAACACGACTGCACTGCCCTAAACCCTAAAACACTCCCCCAGCACGACCCCCTACACTGCCCAAACACTACTGCACTGCCCTAAACCCTGAAACACCACCCCTCAGCACGACACCCTACACTGCCCGAACACCACTGCACTGCCCTAAACCCTGAAACACCACCCCAGCACGACCCCCTACACTGCCCGAACACCACTGCACTAAACCCTGAAACACCACCCCCTGCACGACCCCCTACACTGCCGGAACACCACTGCACTGCCCTAAACCCTGAAACACCACCCCCAGCACGACCCCCTTTACTGCTCGAACACCACTGCACTGCCCCAAACCCTGAAACACCACCCCCAGCATGACCCCCTACACGGCCCGAACACCACTGCCCTAAACCCTGAAACACCACACCCGCACGACCCCCTACACGGCCCGAACACCACTGCACTGCCCTAAACCCTGAAACACCACCCCCTGCACGACCCCCTACACTGCCCGAACACCACTGCACTGCCCTAAACCCTGAAACACCACCCCCAGCACGACCCCCTACACTGCCCGAACACCACTGCACTGCCCTAAACCCTAGAACACTACCCCCAGCACGACCCCCTACACTACCCGAACACCACTGCCCTACCCTAAACACTAAAATACTCCCCCCAGCATGACCCCCTACACTACCCGAACACGACTGCACTGCCCTAAACCCTAAAACACTCCCCCAGCACGACCCCCTACACTACCCAAACACCACTGCACTGCCCTAAACCCTAAAACACTCCCCCAGCACGACCCCCTACACTACCTAAACACCACTGCACTGCCCTAAACCCTAAAACACTACCCCGCATGACCCCCTACACTACCCAAATACCAATGCACTACCCTAATCCCTAAAACACTACCCCCGCACAACCCCTACACTACCCAAAGACCACTGCACTGCCCTAAACCCTAAAACACGACCTCGTACACTACACAAACACCACTGCACTACCCTAAACCCTAAAAAACTACCCCAGCACGAACCCCTACACTACCCAAACACCACTGCACTACCCTAAACCATAAAACATTACCCCCAGCAGTACCCCCTACGCTACCCAAACACCACTGCACTACCCTAAACCCTAAAACACTACCCCCAGCAGTACCCCCTACACTACCCAAACACCATTGCACTACCCTAAACCCTAAAACACTACCCCCAGCAGTATCCCCTACACTACCCAAACACCACTGCACTACCCTAAACCCTAAAACACTAACCCCCAGCACGACCCCCTACACTACCCAAACACCACTGTACTACCCTAAACCATAAAACACTCCCCCAGCACGACTCCCTACACTACCCAAACACCACTGCACTACCCTAAACCCTAAATCTACCCCCAGCATGACCCCCTACACTACACAAACACCACTGCACTACCCTAAACCCTAAAACACTACCCCCAGCACGACCCCCTACACTGCCCGAACACCACTGCCCTAAACCCTGAAACATCACCCCCAGCAAGACCCCTACACTGCCCGAACACCACTGCACTGCCCTAAACCCTGAAACACCAGCCCCAGCACGACCCCTACACTGCCCGAACACCACTGCACTACCCTGAAACACCACCCCCTGCACGACCCCCTACACTGCCCGAACACCACTGTACTGCCCTAAACCCTGAAACCCCACCCCCAGCATGACCCCCTACACTGCCAGAACACCACTGCACTGCCCTAAACCCTGAAACACCACCCCCTGCACGACATCCTACACTGCCCGAACACTACTGCACTGCCCTAAACCCTGAAACACCACCCCCAGCACGACCCCCTACACTGCACGAACACCACTGCACCGCCCTAAACCCTGAAACACTACCCCCAGCAAGACCCCCTACACTGCCCGAACACCACTGCACTGCCCTAAACCCTGAAACATCACCCCCAGCAAGACCCCTACACTGCCCGAACACCACTGCCCTAAACCCTGAAACACCACCCCCAGCAAGACCCCCTACACTGCCCGAACACCACTGCACTGCTCTAAACCCTGAAACTCCACCCCCAGCACGACCCCCTACACTGCCCGAACACCACTGCTCTGCCCAAAACCCTGAAACACCAGCCCCAGCACGACCCCCTACACTGCCCGAACACCACTGCACTGCCCTAAACCCTGAAACACCAGCCCCAGCACGACCACCTACACTGCCCGAACACCACTGCACTGCCCTAAACCCTGAAACACCACCCCCAGCACCACCCCCTACACTGCCCGAACACCACTGCACTGCCCTAAACCCTGAAACACCAGCCCCAGCACAACCCCGTACACTGCCCGCACACCACTGCACTGCCCTAAACCCTGAAACACCAGCCCCAGCACAACCCCGTACACTGCCCGAACACCACTGCACTGCCCTAAACCCTGAAACACCAGCCCCAGCACGACCGCCTACACTGCCCGAAAACTACTGCACTGCCCTAAACCCTGAAACACCACCCCCAGCAAGACTACCTACACTGGCCGAACACCACTGCACTGCCCTAAACCCTGAAACACCACCCCTGCACGACCCCCTACACTGCCCAAACACTACTGCACTGCCCTAAACCCTGAAACACCACCCCTCAGCACGACTCCCTACACTGCCCGAACACCACTGCACTGCCCTAAACCCTGAAACACCACCCCAGCACGACCCCCAACACTGCCCGAACACCACTGCACTGCCCTAAACCCTCAAACACCAGCCCCAGCATGACCCCCTACAATGCCCGAACACCACTGCACTACCCTAAACCCTGAAACACCAGCCCCAGCAAGACCCCCTACACTGCCCGAACACCACTGCACTGCCCTAAACCCTGAAACACCAGCCCCAGCAAGACCTCCTACAATGCCCAAACACCACTGCACTGCCCTAAACCCTGAAACACCACCCCCAGCACGACCCCCTACACTGCCCTAACACCACTGCACTGCCCTAAACCCTGAAACACCAGCCCCAGCACGACCCCTACACTGCCCGAACACCACTGCACTGCCCTAAACCCTGAAACACCACCCCCAGCACGACCCCCTACACTGCCCGAACACCACTGCACTGCCCTAAAGCCTGAAACACCAGCCCCAGCAAGACCCCCTACACTGCCCGAACACCACTGCATTGCCCTAGACTCTGAAACACCAGCCCCAGCATGACCCCCTACACTGCCCGAACACCACTGCACTGCCCTAAACCCTGAAACACCACCCCTAGCACGACCCCCTACACTGCCCGAACACCACTGCACTGCCCTAAACCCTGAAACACCAGCCCCAGCACGACCCCCTACACTGCCCGAACACCACTGCACTGCCCTAAACCCTGAAACACCAGCCCCAGCACCACCCCCTACACTGCCCGAACACCAGTGCACTGCCCTAAACCCTGAAACACCACCCCCTGCACCGCCCCCTACACTGCCCGAACACCACTGCACTGCCCTAAACCCTGAAACACCACCCCAGCACGACCCCGAACACCACTGCCCTGCCCTAAACCCTCAAACACCAGCCCCAGCATGACCCCCTACAATGCCCGAACACCACTGCACTACCCTAAACCCTGAAACACCAGCCCCAGCAAGACCCCTACACTGCCCGTACACCACTGCACTGCCCTAAACCCTGAAACACCAGCCCCAGCAAGACCTCCTACAATGCCCAAACACCACTGCACTGCCCTAAACCCTGAAACACCACCCCCAGCACGACCCCCTACACTGCCCTAACACCACTGCACTGCCATAAACCCTGAAACATCACCCCCAGCACAACCCCCTACACTGCCTGAGCACCATTGCTCTGCCCTAAACCCTGAAACACTAGCCCCAGCACCGCCCCTACACTGCCCGAACACCACTGCACTGCCCTAAACCCTGAAACACCACCCCCAGCATGACCTCCTTTACTGCTCGAACACCACTGCACTGCCCTAAACCCTGAAACACCACCCCCAGCATGACCCCCTACACTGCCCAAACACCACTGCCCTAAACCCTGAAACACCACCCCTGCACGACCCCCTACACTGCCCGAACACCACTGCACTGCCCTAAACCCTGAAACACCAACCCCTGCACGACCCCCTACACTGCCCGAACACCACTGCCCTGCCCTAAACCCTGAAACACCACCCCCAAGACGACCCCCTACACTGCCCGAACACCACTGCACTGCCCTAAACCCTAAAACACCACCCCCAGCACGACCCCCTACACTGCCCGGACACCACTGCACTGCCCTAAACCCTAGAACACTACCCCCAGCATGACCCCCTACACTACCCGAACACCACTGCACTACCCTAAACCCTAAAATACTCCCCCAGCACGACCCCCTACACTACCCGAACACGACTGCACTGCCCTAAACCCTAAAACACTCCCCCAGCACGACCCCCTACACTGCCCAAACACTACTGCACTGCCCTAAAACCTGAAACACCACCCCTCAGCACGACACCCTACACTGCCCGAACACCACTGCACTGCCCTAAACCCTGAAACACCACCCCAGCACGACCCCCTACACTGCCCGAACACCACTGCACTAAACCCTGAAACACCACCCCTGCACGACCCCCTACACTGCCGGAACACCACTGCACTGCCCTAAACCCTGAAACACCACCCCCAGCACGACCCCCTTTACTGCTCGAACACCACTGCACTGCCCCAAACCCTGAAACACCACCCCCAGCATGACCCCCTACACGGCCCGAACACCACTGCCCTAAACCCTGAAACACCACACCCGCACGACCCCCTACACGGCCCGAACACCACTGCACTGCCCTAAACCCTGAAACACCACCCCCTGCACGACCCCCTACACTGCCCGAACACCACTGCACTGCCCTAAACCCTGAAACACCACCCCCAGCACGACCCCCTACACTGCCCGAACACCACTGCACTGCCCTAAACCCTAGAACACTACCCCCAGCACGACCCCTACACTACCCGAACACCACTGCCCTACCCTAAACACTAAAATACTCCCCCAGCATGACCCCTACACTACCCGAACACGACTGCACTGCCCTAAACCCTAAAACACTCCCCCAGCACGACCCCCTACACTACCCAAACACCACTGCACTGCCCTAAACCCTAAAACACTCCCCCAGCACGACCCCCTACACTACCTAAACACCACTGCACTGCCCTAAACCCTAAAACACTACCCCCGCATGACCCCCTACACTACCCAAATACCAATGCACTACCCTAATCCCTAAAACACTACCCCCGCACAACCCCTACACTACCCAAAGACCACTGCACTGCCCTAAACCCTAAAACACGACCTCCTACACTACACAAACACCACTGCACTACCCTAAACCCTAAAAAACTACCCCAGCACGAACCCCTACACTACCCAAACACCACTGCACTACCCTAAACCATAAAACATTACCCCCAGCAGTACCCCCTACGCTACCCAAACACCACTGCACTACCCTAAACCCTAAAACACTACCCCCAGCAGTACCCCCTACACTACCCAAACACCATTGCACTACCCTAAACCCTAAAACACTACCCCCAGCAGTATCCCCTACACTACCCAAACACCACTGCACTACCCTAAACCCTAAAACACTAACCCCCAGCACGACCCCCTACACTACCCAAACACCACTGTACTACCCTAAACCATAAAACACTCCCCCAGCACGACTCCCTACACTACCCAAACACCACTGCACTACCCTAAACCCTAAATCTACCCCCAGCATGACCCCCTACACTACACAAACACCACTGCACTACCCTAAACCCTAAAACACTACCCCCAGCACGACCCTCTTCACTACCTAAACACAACTGCACAATTTGTTACAGGCGTTGCAACGCAGGCCTGTGGTGCTTACTGGAAGTACCTGGTGGGCTAGTTGGGCCCCAGGGACTCTCAGGATTCAAGGTGACCTAATCCCCCAACTTAAAACGCGCCACAGGGCGCGTTTGCACAGTGGTGAAGGGAGGGGGCGGGGCCTTAGGTGACATGTGCGCAAACCCGCCCTGTGGTGCGTTTTAAGTTGGGGAGTTAATTCCCTTTGAATCCTGGGGGCCAACTAGCCCACCAGGTACCTTCAGTAAGCACAACAGAGTTGCGTTGCAGAGAGGTGAAAAAGGTGCGTGGCCTCGGAACGCCTCTCTGCAACTCAGCTCTGTGGTCCTAACTGTAGGTACCTGGGGGGCTAGTTGGGCCCCAGGGACCCTCAGGATTCAAGGGGACTTAATCCCGCAACTTAAAACGCGCCACGGGCGCGTTTGCACACATGTCACCTCAGGCCCCCCATCCCTTCACCACTGTGCAAACTCGCACTGGCTCTGGTTAGTCAGAGTCAGTTACCACCAGTACCCGTCTGAAAAAGTTGTGGGCACAGGATGATTTTGCAACAAGGCCTCTTTCTGCTCCTCTGTTGGTTCTTTCTGCACATCTTTTGCTTCTTTCTGTGCGTTTTTTCTTCTTTTTCACATGTCCTACCTCTGTAGGCATAGTTACAAACTAGCATTTAAAAAACCTTTGAAATTCACTTAAAAAATCATAGGTTTCAGGCACGTTATAGTTAGAAATTAGCATCTAAAAAACCTTTGAAATTCACTGAAAAAACCGTAGGTTTCAGACATGTTATAGTTAGGAATTAGCATTTAAAAAACCTTTGAAATTCACTGAAAAAACCATAGGTTTCAGACACGTTATAGTTAGAAATTAGCATTTAAAAAACCTTTGAAATTCACTGAAAAAACCATAGGTTTCAGGCACGTTATAGTTAGAAATTAGCATTTAAAAACCTTAGCAATTCACTGAAAAAACCATAAGGTTTTAGGGACAGTTATAGTTAGTTGGACATTGCACTCGTACAAAACCCGTGAAATTCCCCCGTTATAGTTAGTTCAGGTAACTATAACTCGCGCCCCGCAATGCACTGCTGATGACGCCACATATTACATCACTCATGACATGGTCAGTGACATCACTGATGACATCTCAAATGACATCACTGATGACATCATCCATGTGAGAATTTAATGCATCTTCTCACACCCTAATATAAGTTTTGATACACCCACTCTAAATTACAGACTGCCATTCTCAAAACCATACACACTCCAATACCAATAAGTACATACCCACTCACTGATTCTTAGGTCTACACACACACATCTACTCACTCACCCGTACAGTCACTCATACTTACAGTCACTCAGTACAGGACTATCATATGCACTCATACACCTATATAAACACTCACACTCACACAACGCAACTCATCCATAGAGGTACTCACACACCTAGTCAGTCATGCAAATAATTAATCACACTCCAATTTACTCACCTATACAGTTATACACACCAGCTCACTTACTCATAAAAATACTAGCACATTCTTACGCTCCTATGCAATCACTGATGCAAGCACACACTCATCCATATAGCCACTCTCACAATCACACACTCTCACTTATAGCCATTTATATACTCCAACACACATATATACTGCCTTTCACATATGTAGTTACTCACACATGTACCACTGAGATATACATTAAATCACTAACACACCCATACACACACTCACCCACCCATACAGTCCATCACAGACGCACTCTTGAAACCATGCACCCAGTGAATCACCCAATCACACATCTATGCACAGAGTCACACACACCCCACCCACACAAACACTGAGGCACCCATACAGATACTCAGAGAACCAATCCATAACCCATATAGACACTCATTTAGCTAGTCAGAAACCCATGCAGTTGCTTACACAACAACAGACAGACGGATACAGACATTCACACAGTTTAGTCACTCACCCATGCATCCAGTAAGATACGTTTAATCACTCACTTATAGACTCAGTCACTCACCTACTAAATCATCCATTCAGGCGCTTCTACACCCACTCATTCTTCAATACGCCTTTCCCTATATATATTAAACATATTTAAACTTTACAGAAACACACAGTCACTGGATGATGTCATCAGTGATGTCACTGACCATGTCATGAGTGATGTAATATGTGACGTCATCAGCAGTGCATTGCGGGGGCGCGAGTTATAGTTACCTGAACTAACTATAACGAGGGAATTTCACGGGTTTTGTACGAGTGCAATGTCCAACTAACTATAACTGTCCCTAAAACCTTATGGTTTTTTCAGTGAATTTCTAAGGTTTTTTAAATGCTAATTTCTAACTATAACGTGCCTGAAACCTATGGTTTTTTCAGTGAATATAGATATATATAGAGAGTGAGGCAAGGAAGAGAGAGAGAGTGAGGCAAGGAAGAGAGAGAGAGTGAGGCAAGGAAGAGAGAGAGAGAGTGAGGCAAGGAAGAGAGAGAGAGTGAGGCAAGGAAGAGAGAGAGAGAGTGAGGCAAGGAAGAGAGAGAGAGTGAGGCAAGGAAGAGAGAGAGAGAGTGAGGCAAGGAAGAGAGAGAGAGTGAGGCAAGGAAGAGAGAGAGAGTGAGGCAAGGAAGAGAGAGAGGGTGAGGCAAGGAAGAGAGAGGGTGAGGCAAGGAAGAGAGAGAGTGAGGCAAGGAAGAGAGAGAGAGTGAGGCAAGGAAGAGAGAGAGAGTGAGGCAAGGAAGAGAGAGAGAGTGAGGCAAGGAAGAGAGAGAGAGTGAGGCAAGGAAGAGAGAGAGAGTGAGGCAAGGAAGAGAGAGAGAGTGAGGCAAGGAAGAGAGAGAGAGTGAGGCAAGGAAGAGAGAGAGTGAGGCAAGGCAGAGAGAGAGAGTGAGGCAAGGCAGAGAGAGAGAGTGAGGCAAGGCAGAGAGAGGGAGTGAGGCAAGGCAAAGAGAGAGAGTGAGGCAAGGCAGAGAGAGAGAGTGAGGCAAGGCAGAGAGAGAGAGTGAGGCAAGGCAGAGAGAGAGAGTGAGGCAAGGCAGAGAGAGAGAGTGAGGCAAGGCAGAGAGAGAGAGTGAGAGGCAAGGCAGAGAGAGAGAGTGAGAGGCAAGGCAGAGAGAGAGAGTGAGGCAAGGCAGAGAGAGAGAGTGAGGCAAGGCAGAGAGAGAGAGTGAGGCAAGGCAGAGAGAGAGAGTGAGGCAAGGCAGAGAGAGAGAGTGAGGCAAGGCAGAGAGAGGCAAGGCAGAGAGAGAGAGTGAGGCAAGGCAGAGAGAGAGAGTGAGGCAAGGCAGAGAGAGAGAGTGAGGCAAGGCAGAGAGAGAGAGTGAGGCAAGGCAGAGAGAGAGAGTGAGGCAAGGCAGAGAGAGAGAGTGAGGCAAGGCAGAGAGAGAGAGTGAGGCAAGGCAGAGAGAGAGAGTGAGGCAAGGCAGAGAGAGAAAGTGAGGCAAGGCAGAGAGAGAGAGTGAGGCAAGGCAGAGAGAGAGTGAGGCAAGGCAGAGAGAGAGAGGCAAGGCAGAGAGAGAGAGGCAAGGCAGAGAGAGAGTGAGGCAAGGCAGAGAGAGAGTGAGGCAAGGCAGAGAGAGAGAGTGAGGCACGGCGGAGCGAGAGTGAGGCACGGCGGAGCGAGAGTGAGGCACGGCGGAGCGAGAGTGAGGCACGGCGGAGCGAGAGTGAGGCACGGCGGAGCGAGAGTGAGGCACGGCGGAGCGAGAGTGAGGCACGGCGGAGCGAGAGTGAGGCACGGCGGAGCGAGTGAGGCACGGCGGAGCGGAGTGAGGCACGGCGGAGCGAAAGCAGGGCGAGGCACGGCGGAGCGAGAGCAGGGCGAGGCACGGCGGAGCGAGAGCAGGGCGAGGCACGGCGGAGCGAGAGCAGGGCGAGGCACGGCGGAGCGAGAGCAGGGCGAGGCACGGCGGAGCGAGAGCAGAGGCGAGGCACGGCGGAGCGAGAGCAGGGCGAGGCACGGCGGAGCGAGAGCAGGGCGAGGCACGGCGGAGCGAGAGCAGGGCGAGGCACGGCGGAGCGAGAGCAGGGCGAGGCACGGCGGAGCGAGAGCAGGGCGAGGCAAGGCGGAGCGAGAGCAGGGCGAGGCAAGACGGAGCGAGAGCAGGGCGAGGCAAGGCGGAGCGAGAGCAGGGCGAGGCAAGGCGGAGCGAGAGCAGAGGCGAGGCAGAGGGGAGCGAGAGCAGGGCGAGGCAGGGGGGAGCGAGAGCAGGGCGAGGCAGGGGGGAGCGAGAGCAGGGCGAGGCAGGGGGGAGCGAGAGCAGGGCGAGGCAGGGGGGAGCGAGAGCAGGGCGAGGCAGGGGAGCAAGAGCCGGGCGAGGCAGGGGGAGCGAGAGCCGGGCGAGGCAGGGGGAGCGAGAGCCGGGCGAGGCAGGGGGGAGCGAGAGCCGGACGAGGCAGGGGGAGCGAGAGCCGGGCGAGGCAGGGGGAGCGAGAGCCGGGCGAGGCAGGGGGAGCGAGAGCCGGGCGAGGCAGGGGGAGCGAGAGCCGGGCGAGGCAGGGGGAGCGAGAGCCGGGCGAGGCAGGGGGAGCGAGAGCCGGGCGAGGCAGGGGTGAGCGAGAGCCGGGCGAGGCAGGGGTGAGCGAGAGCCGGGCGAGGCAGGGGTGAGCGAGAGCCGGGCGAGGCAGGGGTGAGCGAGAGCCGGGCGAGGCAGGGGTGAGCGAGAGCCGGGCGAGGCAGGGGTGAGCGAGAGCCGGGCGAGGCAGGGGTGAGCGAGAGCCGGGCGAGGCAGGGGTGAGCGAGAGCCGGGCGAGGTAGGGGGGAACGAGAGCAGGGCGAGGCAAGGCGGAGCGAGAGCAGGGCGAGGCAAGGCGGAGCGAGAGCAGGGCGCAGGGGGGAGCGAGAGGCAGGGCGCAGGGGGAGAGTGAGGCAGGGCGCAGGGGGAGAGTGAGGCAGGGCGCAGGGGGAGAGTGAGGCAGGGCGCAGGGGGAGAGTGAGGCAGGGGGGAGAGTGAGGCAGGGCGCAGGGGGAGAGTGAGGCAGGGCGCAGGGGGAGAGTGAGGCAGGGCGCAGGGGGAGAGTGAGGCAGGGCGCAGGGGGAGAGTGAGGCAGGGCGCAGGGGGAGAGTGAGGCAGGGCGCAGGGGGAGAGTGAGGCAGGGCGCAGGGGGAGAGTGAGGCAGGGCGCAGGGGGCAGCGAGAGGCAGGGCGCAGGGGGCAGCGAGAGGCAGGGCGCAGCGAGAGGCAGGGGGCAGCGAGAGGCAGGGCGCAGGGGGGAGAGTGAGGCAGGGCGCAGGGGGAGAGTGAGGCAGGGCGCAGGGGGAGAGTGAGGCAGGGCGCAGGGGGAGAGTGAGGCAGGGCGCAGGGGGAGAGTGAGGCAGGGCGCAGGGGGAGAGTGAGGCAGGGCGCAGGGGGAGAGTGAGGCAGGGCGCAGGGGGAGAGTGAGGCAGGGCGCAGGGGGGAGAGTGAGGCAGGGCGCAGGGGGAGAGTGAGGCAGGGCGCAGGGGGGAGAGTGAGGCAGGGCGCAGGGGGAGAGGGAGGCACGGCGCAGGGGGAGAGGGAGGCACGGCGCAGGGGGAGAGTGAGGCAGGGGGAGAGTGAGGCAGGGGGAGAGAGTGAGGCAGGGGGAGAGTGAGGCAGGGGGAGAGTGAGGCAGGGCGCAGGGGGAGAGTGAGGCAGGGCGGAGGGGGAGAGTGAGAGCACGGCGGAGGGGGAGAGTGAGGCACGGCGGAGGGGGAGAGTGAGGCAGGGCGGAGGGGGAGAGTGAGGCAGGGCGGAGGGGGAGAGTGAGGCAGGGCGGAGGGGGGAGAGTGAGGCAGGGCGGAGGGGGGAGAGTGAGGCAGGGCGGAGGGGGGAGAGTGAGGCAGGGCGGAGGGGGGAGAGTGAGGCAGGGCGGAGGGGGGGAGAGTGGAGGCAGGGCGGAGGGGGAGAGGAGTGAGGCAGGGCGGAGGGGGAGAGTGAGGCAGGGCGGAGGGGGAGAGTGAGGCAGGGCGGAGGGGGAGAGTGAGGCAGGGCGGAGGGGGGAGAGTGAGAGCAGGGCGGAGGGGGGAGAGTGAGGCAGGGCGGAGGGGGAGAGTGAGGCAGGGCGGAGGGAGGAGAGTGAGGCAGGGCGGAGGGAGAGAGTGAGGCAGGGCGGAGGAAGAGAGTGAGGCAGGGCGGAGGGAGAGAGAGTGAGGCAGGGCGGAGGAGGAGAGTGAGGCAGGGCGGAGGGGAGAGAGTGAGGCAGGGGCGGAGGGAGGAGAGTGAGGCAGGGCGGAGGGGGAGAGTGAGGCAGGGCGGAGGAAGAGAGTGAGGCACGGCAGAGGAAGAGAGTGAGGCACGGCAGAGGAAGAGAGTGAGGCACGGCAGAGGAAGAGAGTGAGGCACGGCAGAGGAAGAGAGTGAGGCACGGCAGAGGAAGAGAGTGAGGCACGGCAGAGGAAGAGAGTGAGGCACGGCAGAGGAAGAGAGTGAGGCACGGCAGAGGAAGAGAGTGAGGCACGGCAGAGGAAGAGAGTGAGGCACGGCAGAGGAAGAGTGAGGCACGGCGGAGGAAGAGTGAGGCACGGCGGAGGAAGAGTGAGGCACGGCGGAGGAAGAGTGAGGCACGGCGGAGGAAGAGAGAGGCACGGCGGAGGAAGAGAGAGGCACGGCGGAGGAAGAGAGTGAGGCACGGCGGAGGAAGAGAGTGAGGCACGGCGGAGGAAGAGAGTGAGGCACGGCGGAGGAAGAGAGTGAGGCACGGCGGAGGAAGAGAGTGAGGCACGGCGGAGGAAGAGAGTGAGGCACGGCGGAGGAAGAGAGTGAGGCACGGCGGAGGAAGAGAGTGAGGCACGGCGGAGGAAGAGAGTGAGGCACGGCGGAGGAAGAGAGTGAGGCACGGCGGTGGAAGAGAGTGAGGCACGGCGGAGGAAGAGAGTGAGGCACGGCGGAGGAAGAGAGTGAGGCACGGCGGAGGAAGAGAGTGAGGCACGGCGGAGGAAGAGAGTGAGGCAAGGCGGAGGAAGAGAGTGAGGCAAGGTGGAGGAAGAGCGTGAGGCAAGGCGGAGGAAGAGAGTGAGGCAAGGTGGAGGAAGAGAGTGAGGCAAGGTGGAGGAAGAGAGTGAGGCAAGGTGGAGGAAGAGAGTAAAATAAGATGGAGTGTGAAGCGGGGTGGTGGAAAGCGAGTGAGGGGAGGTAGAGAGAGGGGAAAGGTTAGGTGAACGGAGAGAGTCAAGGTGAGTTAGGGAAATAGGAGACGGGGTGGAGAGGGGAAAATTGATATTTAGAGAAAGGTGGGTGAGTTGGGGAGCGCAAGATCAGGGAGTGGGGACATGGAGAGTGAACATGATACGAGATGGAGAAAAATGTATGGGATATACCTAGGTTGAAAAAACAAAATGCAGTGACTGCATTTTTATATACAAGTATTTTCTTGTCTGTAAATTTTAGATCTTACTTTTTCAGATGCATGACCACTGTTGGCAATAGTGATAACTTCTTCAGTGCGGGTTTTCTTTGAGTGTTCAGCGTCCTGTCCTCCTAGATTTATGGGAGGAATAAGAGACATTAGCCACAAAGTATTCCACATTAATCAAATCGTGGCACAGAAAACAAGATTATACGTAACTATTTAGGAAATTTTAAGGTTAAAAACACACTGGTGTCCAAAAAATAATTATATACTCTGGATTATAAGCAAGAGATGCAAATAAATTATTTACTCAAAACCTGAACATTTAGGGAACGTGTAGAAAGCTCTCTTTTCACTACAACTGCAGGACAACTTTTTTGCCTCATGCTCACTTATCTCCACCTCAGTGGTGAAGTGGGGGATCACCCCTAACCAAAATATTGCTAAACAATTGAGACAGTCATAAATTCCTTGCTCCAACTTCAGTTGTCAACTTCTTAAGGGAGCCAGTGCCACTAAGGTCTGCTCACTTATCTCTAGACACAACATTTTCTCACCTCTGCCGCTTCGGTCATTTTTGCTATCATGGCACTGACAACATCATCTGCATCACTAATAAACGTGCCCCCGTCACGGTTTCGTCGCTTTTTGCCACTCATGCTTTTCTTTCGATGCATCATTACGTCAAAGTCAGACATGAAATCCAGACTGCAATAGAAAATAATTGGCTATAAATCATAGTCCGAAGAAAGATCTGAAAGAAAACAACCACCTAAATAATTTTACAGTTTTACACCAAGAGTGAATGCTTTAAGTAAAATGCTACTTACCCAGTATGCATCTGTTCTTGGCATATAGAGCTGTAGAGTCATATGCTGTGCATAGATTGGCATCTAGTGTTGGGTCCGGATGTTTGCACTTTGTTTTTCTTCGAAGAAGTCTATCCAGTCACGAGGTAGGTGACTCCTCCTTTCGGTGATAGTGCGCATGGGCATCGACTCCATTGTTAGATTATTTTCCCACAGAGGGTGATAATGGAGTTAGTAAGAGTAGTAAAAGGAGATGTCCATGAATGCATGTATCGAAGTAAGATGTTTCTGCAACAGGTATAGGTACCCGGGGAGGCAGGTGGGCGCATATGACTCTACAGCTCTATATGCCAAGAACAGATGCATACTGGGTAAGTAGCATTTTCCGTTCGAGGCATATGAGCTGTAGATCATATGCTGTGCATAGACTACATAGCAGTTATCTCCCAAAGCATTGGCTAACCTGTATCTGTTGCAGTGGTCTGAAAAAAGTGTACGTAAAACTGCCTGGCCCACTCTAGCTTGTTGTCTTGCTAACACACCTACACAATAGTGTTTTGTGAATGTGTGAGGTGTAGACCATGTTGCAGCTTTGCATATGTCATCTATGGGTATATACCTAAGAATGCCATAGAAGCCCCCAGTTTGCATGTAGAGTGTGCTCTAGGGGGAACTGTTAACGTTCGTTATGCTTTTGCATAGCATATTTGAATGCACTTGACTATCCACCTTGCAATACCCGATTTTGATATGGGATTACCTTTGTGTGGTGGAGCAAAAGCGACAAAAAATTGGTTTGTGTTACGGAAAGGTTTTGTCCTTTCTATGTAATAAAACAATGCTCTCTTCACATCTAATGTGTGTAGGGCACGTTCTGCTACTGAATCTGGTTGAGGGAAGAACACAGGTAACTCAACAGATTGATTGATATGGAAAGCAGAAATGACTTTAGGAAGGAATTTAGGATTGGTCCGAAGAACCACTTTATTTTGGTGCATTTGCAAAAAGGGTTATTCTATAGTTAATGCCTGAAGCTCACCCACTCCTCCGAGTTATGTGATAGCAACAAGGAAAGCAACTTTCCATGTGAGAAATTGCAGTTCACATTTGTGCAATGGCTCAAAGGGTGGACCCATTAGTCTGGTGAGAACAATGTTGAGATTCCACACTGCAGCAGGTGGGCGTCTCGGGGGAATGACTCTTTTGAGTCCCTCCATAAAGGCTTTGATAACAGGTACTCTAAAAGGAGATAGATGCTGTCTATTCTGGAGGTATGCAGCTATTGCAGCCAGATGTAAGCGTATGGACGTGCACGCTAAATTGGAACGTTGTAGATGTAACAAATAACAATGTTTTGTACAGAAGCATCAAGCAGGTTGATGTGGTTGTTAATACAGTATATCACAAACCGCTTCCACTTTGCTGCATAGCAGGCTCTTGTGGTAGGACGTCTAGCCTCTTTGATAATGTTCATGCAGTCTTTCGGTAGATTAAGATAGCCAAACTCTAAGACTTCAGGAGCCAGATCGCCAGAGAGTTGACTGGGGTCTGGATGTCTTATGTCTCCATGGCTCTGTGTGAGGAGATTGGGTGTAAGACGCAGTTTTTGGTGAAGAACTACTGAGAGTTCCAATAGGGTTGTGAACCAAGGTTGACGTGCCCATGCGAGAGCAACTAGGATTAGTGTCAGGGACGCTTGTTTGAGTTTCCGAACCACTAATGGAATGAGTGGGAGAGGTGGAAAAGCATAAGCAAATATCCCTGACCAATTCATCCATAGTGCATTGCCTTTGGACCATGGGTGTGGATACCTGGACGCGAAGTTTGGGCATTTTGCGTTAAGATGTGTGGCGAACAGGCCTGTGTGGGAAGCCCCACATTTGGAAGAATGGGGGGAGAACTTGAGGGTGCATTTCCCATTTGTGGATTTGCTGTGTCTGACGACTGAGCACATCTGCTATCTGATTGTCTACTCCTGGGAGGTGTTCTGCTAGGAGATATATTTTGTGATGTATAGCCCATTTCCAGATGGTCTGTGCTAGCTGTGACAGCTGGAGAGAGTGTGTCCCACCCTGTTTTTGTATGTAGTACATCGCTGTGATGTTGTCTGTACGAATTAGGACATTCTTGCGTACTAGCTGAACTTGAAATGCTTTCATCGCTAGAAAAATAGCTAGCAGCTCTAGATGATTTATATGAAGCTGTTTCTGCTGCAAGCTCCAAATACCCTGAATTGTGTGGGTTTGGAGATGCGCTCCCCAACCTGTCAGTGATGCGTCTGCTGTCAGTACTATCTGTGGAACCGGGTCGCTGAAGGGCCGCCCTTTTAAAAGTTGTTGTGTGTTCCACCACTGCAGAGAGCGATGGGTGCGGCCGTCTACCAACACGAGATCTGATAACTGACCGGGAGCTTGGTTCCACTGACGTGCTAGGCATTCCTGTAGGGGACGCATTTGAAGTTGCGTAGGTAACTATAAAAATGCAAGACGCCATCATTCCCAGTAGCTGCATGAACACTCGAGCTGGTAAGGAGTGTTGAGGCTGAAACAGAGACATCAGGGTTTGTATATTCCTGACTCTGGCTGGAGTTGGGTATGCTAGAGCTTTTTGTGGGTCTATAGTAGCTCCTAGATATGCTTGAGACGTGGAAGGTTGGAGATGGGATTTGGACAGATTTACTGTGAATCCTAGCTCGTGGAGCAATTGCCCAGTTTTTTGTGTGTGTCGTAGACAGCTGTTGCGCGAGCTGGCCTTTATGAGCCAGTCGTCTAAGTATGGGAAGACATGAATATGTTGTCTTCTTAGATGGGCTGCGACTACTGCCAAGCACTTTGTGAAAACCCTGGGTGCGGTTGTTACTCCGAATGGGAGGACTTTGAATTGATAGTGCTGACCTGCTACCACAAACCTGAGGTATTTGCGGTGCGCAGGGAGTATTGGAATATGAAAGTAAGCATCCTTTAAATCCAGAGTGGAGAGAAAGTCGCCTTGGTGAAGAAGGGGGAGCACTTGTTGGAGTGTTACCATATGAAAATGGTCCGACTGAATGTATAGATTTAGTTCTCTGAGGTCTAATATAGGCCTGAGAGAGCCGTCCTTTTTGGGAATTAGAAAGTAGAGGGAGTACACCCCTGCTCCCTGGTATGGTAAAGGGACTGGTTCTATTGCACCTTTCTGCAACAAAGAGAGAACCTCTTGCTTTAGAAGGGTGAGATGTTCTTGTGACGAGGTGTGACCTTGGAGGAATGTTCGGTGGAGTGCTTGTAAGCTCCAGGCAATAACCAGATTGGATAATTTGTAGAACCCATTTGTCTGATGTAATCGTATTCCAAATGGGTAGAAATTGGGAAAGACGTCCCAGACAGGAGTGGAATGGTCAGGGGGTATGGAAAGGAAGTCACTGTTTGGTGTTAGCAGGGGAAGTGCGTGTTGAGTTACCCCCGCCTCTTCCCTTGCCGTTGTTTCCTCTATATCCACCACTAAAATAGCCTCTTGAAGAGGGCAACTGATTGTTGCCCTTGTAAGAGGAGGCGGGATTGTCTATAGACACATTTTTGGGGCCCCCCTGTAAAATGAGCAACGAAAGGATCCTCTGTTGGAAGGTGATGGTAAGGCCCCCATGGACTTAGCAACTTCAGCATCCTTTTTCATCTTTTCTAGTGATGTATCGACAGCTGGACCAAAGAGGTGATCTGTGTGAAAGGGTTGATTAAGAATAGAGGCAAGCACCTCAGGCTTGAATCCTGAAATTCTTAACCAAGCATGTCTATGGAGCAGTACACTAGTGTTTACTGCCCGAGATGCTGTGTCTGCCTGATCTAGAGCACACCTGATAGAGGTATTAGTTATTAATTTACCCTCTTGAATAAGGGCACTAGCTCTAGACTTATGCTCATCAGGAAGAATTCCATGAGCTTTTCGAGCTCATCATAATGAGCTCTATCATACCTTGCCAATAGTGCTCGAGTTGAGCATTGGCAATGCGCCAATGATTAGATGCTTGTGACGCTACCCTTTTGCCCGAAGCGTCAATTAATTTGGACTCTTTATCAGGAGATGGGGCTTTACCTGTTTGTGAATTAGCTCTTTTACGAGCGTTGGAAACTACCAGAGAGTCCAAGAGCAACTGGACTTTGATATATATATATATAGGGTCATTGGGTGCAGATTTGCACTTTTTCTCTACCCTGGGAGTGATGATTCTAGCTCTTACAGGGTCTTTAAAAGATGTCCTCAGTATGTTTAAGCATACCCTTTAACATTGGTAATGTTTGTGTAGCCCTTTGAGATGAACTTAGTGTTTCAAACAAAAAGTCCTCCTCTATAGTCTCTTTATGAAGCTCCACTCCATGATATTGTGCAGCTCTGTTAAGGAGCTCAATATATCCAATGTTATCATCTGGAGGAGAAGGTCTGGATGGATATAGGTCGGGGTCATTATCTGGTTGAGGGTCAGTATTATAATTATCCCATGGGTCAGTATCCTGTGGTGTGTAGTCATCTATATCCCCATCCCCTGTATCCTGTGGGTCAGGTGATGGTGGTGGAGAATGTGTAGGTGTAATGAGTAAATTTGGATCAGAAGGTGGAATGTATGGTGGAGAAGGGTTAGTACCCACATTTTCCTTTTTAGAGGAATGTGGTAGTCTTCTTGTAAGGCCATTTTCCTCTTTTCAGGAAGTTTGGCATGAATGTGTCCAGTTTATGGATTAATCACAATCTCCTTCTGTTTCGGATCCGAAGGTGGAATATCAGTCCAAGGCTCTTTAGTTGAAGTGTTTTCTTTAGAAGCCGGTTTTGGTGTCGAAAGTTTCGGCTCCGAAGATTTAGCCTTATACACCGGTGGCACGGTAACCAGAAGGTGTTTGGATTTCGACGCCGAAGGTTTTGGGTCGGCACTGGCGTGGGGACGAGTAGAGCATGAGCCGGAAGGCGGTTGTATATGTTTCGGTGCCGAACTCTAAGGCAGGGCGCTCAAAACCGTTTCTCGGTGCAAACCTTGGCCCGAAGGCAGAGGAGGGACCGGAGCCTTTTTATGGGGAGATGGTAGAGGAAGGAAGTCTCTTTACTCACGATTCGTTGTCCCGGTGTGAGGTCTTCGGCATCGGAGTCGGCTTCAGACACGGAGATCTGTTCCTCCTCCATTCCGGCTTCCTGCGCATGTGATTCTTCATGTTCGGACTCGTCTTCGAGGAGATCCGGTGCGGAGCCACTTTGCTGGTACATTTCGTGACGTCAAGCCCGACGGTCACGGAGCGTCTTCTTCGATCGAAACGACCGACACGCGTCACAGTCCTTCTCGTCATGTTCCGGCGATAGGCAAAGGTTGCACACTTCGTGCAAGTCGGTGCGCGGAAACTTAGCACGACACCCTGGACAGAACTTGAATGGAGTCCGTTCCATCGGCTGCTACCGACCCCGGCGCGGGCAGGCCCAACGGCCTTCCACGAATCTTCCGATTGAAGGTTTTCGAGTGTAAACGATACGCAGAGAATGAGAAACACGATTGATGAACAATACCGTCGAGGGTAGTAGATTGTGCGTCGAAGGGGGCCCGAAGAACAGTGCCGTACCGGAGCGCAACAATTCACATCTGAACCCGATGGCGGAAAAAAACAATCCAACAATGGAGTCGATGCCCATGCGCACTATCACCGAAAGGAGGAGTCACCTTCCTCGTGACTGGAAAGACTTCTTCGAAGAAAAACAAAGTGCAAACATCCGGACCCAACACTAGGAGGCCATCTATGCACAGCATATGATCTACAGCTCATATGCCTCGAACTTTTAATTCCAGCATACTGCTGTGTCATGTAAAAATATTCCCAAGAGCACTCATAATATAAATTATACCCTCAACCCTCCTAAAAGTAGCATTGCCAATCACACATGAGCCAGAACATATTCTAAATCTCGTGCCCACCTACAAATGCTTGCCAATTAAAGACACCCCCCCCCCCAATCTTCCATACCCTGAAAACCGAACTTCAGCACAAAATATGCTCATTTTCACATCTATATACATTTTGGAAGCTCACCCTAGTCTTTGGGGCAGAACCCAACTTCATTTTCATGGGCAAATGCTAGTTTACCATTTCGCCCTAAAGCTCTGGAATGAGAGTCCTTTCAACATAAGGACTCTTCAGGAAGACTGTCTGAATCAAATGTCTTAGCTCAGCTGGCTATACTGACCTGGGTTGCACTGCCCATGCATCTAAATGTGAACTATCCTTGAAAGCATTAGGATTCTACTTTGCACAGTATACACAACAAATTAATCTATTACCAATTCTAACACACACATTTCATTTTAGACTCTGCAGTGTGAAGAACTGTGAAGATGAGTTTGGCTCAATGATAGGAAAGCAGCACATATGAAACTATTTTAATACTGTAGATTAATATTTTTGGTGCAGCTTGGAGAATCTGAACAAAAAAAGGTTTGTGCACAGATGAGGTCTGCTTATGTGAGTCATTATGTCTGCACAATCACCCTTCTTCAGCCAACCATTTCCACCAAATTGTTTAAGGCTACCAACACCTCATTCTGAAACAGACAGTTCTTGGATTCCATTCTACATTTATGGCATCCAATAGCAACAGTTTCTATGTTTAAATTTAATTATATTTTAGCACCTAAACTGATCAACCTCCTATTTAATAAAGAGTGCACTGATTGGAGAATTGCGGAGCTGTGTCCAGGAATAAAAATGTGATATGTACCCTTCACCTACACACCAGTCTAAGTAACTCAATAGGACCTTGAGATGAATAGTGCTGGAAGAAGCCAGGGAAATGTCAATAGTAGAGTAAATGTTTAGAGTAATTTTTTCTGCACTCCCACTCATCCGAACATCATGAGAACAGGCAATTGAAAGGGTCAAGTATATTCTATAAAACTTACTTTTTCCCTCCTGTTTTCGTGACTCCTTCATCAGAATCTGAATCTTCAGCTGGTTGCTGATTCTCTGCAGCAGACTTCTCTCCTTCCAGATCCTCCATGTTAAAACCCTGTAAGCAGCAGTAAAGAATAAGTCACCTGCATTCCTTAACACTCTTTCTGGTGGATACTGATTACTGCAAATTCCTCACCTCTAGAATATCCCCAGGCACCAGGCGGGATCCTGGATGTTGATGCCGGCTCCACTCCCGGAAGTAATGGAGCCACATATAAGAACCACCCAAGCGCTTACGTCAGTCTCTTTATCGACACTGTCTACGCCCTCAGATGCACAGATTATAAATCAACTAGTTGTGCCAGGGTAGAGATCTCTAAATTTGAGACTCTTTTAGATGGAAAAGAACACGGCGCCGGGAGGGCAGTGAGGAATCTGCAGTTAAACAGAGAATCCACAAGAAAAAAACGTTAAAGGTAAGTAACTTGTTCTTCTGATGGACACTTCTAACCGCAGATTCCTCACCTTTGGAAAAGATACCAAAGCAGTGGATCTCCCACTGGTGAGTCTGTGAAATGCTTCGAGACCAAAGAGTTTTACAGGGCAGAACGGGCAAAATGCCTTTCTGTCAGACCTGGCTGTCAAAGCAATAATGCTTCATGAATGTGTGCACTGATGCCCACTTTGTGGCCTGAAAGATATCCAGGACAGGCACTCTGTACCAGTGCAGTGGTAGCAGCCTTGACCCTGATGGAATGGGCCTGCTATTAGTCTGGAGGCTGCTTATTGGCAAATGAGTAGCAGGTATTAATGCAGAGGACTATCCACTTAGATAAGGTCCTCTTCTGCACTGCCTTGCATTTCTTTGCGCCAAAGAACCCACAAAGTGATAATTGTCCAAACAATGGTGTTTGGTATGTTTGATGTAAAAGCTCAGTGCTTTTTTGAGGTCCAAATAATGGCGTGTCTACTATGCTTTTGACGGTTGAGGTGGAGTACAGAACGTCTGAAGTGTAATATAGCCTTGTAGCCCACCGTAGCGGGCTATACCGGCTATTAAAGGCCTGCTCCAGCGTTAACAAGGGAGCGGGACTTTAATAGCCGGTATAGCCCGGCTACGAAGGGCTATAAGGCTATTAGAACATTCTGCCACTAGAGGGCAGAATGTTCTAACAAATAAAACAAAGGCATCTCGAAGCCCGAGGGGATTTAAATCCCCTCGAGCTCCGAGAGGCCTTTGTGAAAACATTGGAATGTTGCTTTGCGGGCCTTTACCGGCCCGTAGAAGCATGGAGCACTCCATTGTCTTTGATGGAGTGCTCCACATTCCAATGTTCTAATGGACAGTACGACATGAAATGGAGTCATAACCTTTGGCGGAAAGAATGCTCTAGTCCTTAGCACCAGTTTGTCCGGAGCTTGAAACTCACTCATGCGATGAGCTGAAGTTATCAGAATGAGAAAAGACCATCTTCAGGGTCAGGAGACGTGGAGGAAGCTATGCAACAGCTCAAAAGGGGTGCCCCTAAAAAAGTAATAATCAAATTAAGGTCAGACTGTGGCATCACAAAGGGTTTAGGAGGGAACAAGCCATTAATCCTTTGAGAAATCACACCACAAAGGTGATTTAACAAGGATGGTTGGTCTGGTAAACACAAAAGAACAGTAAACCAGAGATAAACGACAGATAACCTTTAACAGTGCTCACTGCAAGTCCTTGCTGGGCCAGAGATAAAACAAAAGCCTAGAGTTTACTAACCAGGAAAATATTCTTCAGTCAGAAGACGCACAGGACAACTGGGCATTAGTTCGAAAGGAGTGTACTTGAGGAAAGTGAGGACCAGTTGAGGCTTCAATGTGGCATTACAAAAGGTTTGGTGGGCAACATATTTGTCAAACCTTTTAAAACTCTCATAACAAGAGGTGATTTTAACAATTTTGGTTGGTAAGGCAAATGTAAAAAGGCCAAAAGAGCCAATAAATAACCTTTAATGGTGCCCATTGCAAGTCCTTGCTGAGCCAGGAATAAAACAAACAACAAGTCAGACATTCAACAATTTGGCCTGTTAACGGGTCCGTATTGTGGGTGCCACTCCAAGCCACAAACTTCTCCAAGAGTCCGGCGTAGGCAGACTTTGTAGAAGGACGCCTGACACAAGGATCAGGACCACAACTTTGGGAGGAAGGTCGAATGCAGTCAATTGTCTCTGCTCAAACTCCACACATGGGGGTATAGATTATGCACGCGTCTGCCCATAGAAGATCTTCCCGGAGCGATCACCTGAGCAGATGACAAATGCTCATGGTCAGAAATTCCGGAAACCATACTCTCCTTGCCCAACCCAGAGCCACTGGGATGACTTTAGTCAGGTTGTTCCTCATCATCTTCAGACCTCTGGGCAGGAGAGGCAGTGGTGGAAAGGAATACAGGAGTTCCAGGTTTCACTCTATTCAGAATGTGTACCCGGGAGAGAGAGCCTTCTTGGAAACTTCAGCACGCAAACGTTTGACATTGCATGTTGCCGGTGAAAAGATCTAGCCAGAATTCTCCTCGTTTCAGGAAGATTCCCTGTGCCACCTCAGATTGTAATCACCACTCGTGATCCGACGGGCACTGACAGCGGAGTTTGTCCACCCTGGCATTCAAAGATCTCGGCAGATGGTTCCCAACCAGAAAAATTTTCTGACGATTCACCCAGTTCCATAAGAACAGGACCGAGTGCCCCATCCCTCTCTACGTGTTGCAAAACCACATGGTAGTGGTGTAGTCCATGAGAACCTGATGGACAACAAGAAGGTTTTCAATGCCAAGTGAATGGCCCATATCTCCCATAAGTTGATATGGAGACCGGCCTCCTCTGGAGACCCGAATCCTCTTTTCGCCACCTCCCCGAGATGACCTTCCCAACCAGCAGTGAGGCATCCGTCAATACTGTCAGCTCTGGGTGGGGTAGAGAGACGGGTTTGCCGCTGGTCCAACTGCAGCCGAGCAGCCATCACTGCAGATCTTTTCCAGTCTCCTCAGAAACTTGAATAGAATCAGATTGATTTCCTTGGTGCTGGGCCTGAGACTACAGATACCACTGCAAAGCCAGCATATGACACCTGGCTTGACCGATAAATAGGAGGACAATATTCCAAGAAGCTTCAGACCCACCATCACTGAGACAGAAATATCGGGATCATAGCCTTAATATCCTGGACTCTGATCTGGAGGGAAGGCCGGGCAACGCACTGTATCCATGACGGCTCCGATGAAACGAAGCTTCTCCAAAGGAATCAACAGGGACATTTTTGTCATGATGATAGTGAACTCCAACACTGTCAGGAGGTTCGTCATCATCTGAAGGTGGTCTCCGACTGAATGTGGCCCACCTTCAACAGGCAGTAGTTCAGGTAGGAAAAGTCTGGTACATCCAACCTTCGAAGTTATAATGCGATGACCGTCATAACCTTTGTGAACACCCAGGGGCACTAGTGAGGCCGAAAGGGAGCAGACTGAAAATGCTTATAACCCAGCTTGAACTTTAAGTAGTGCAGGAACATAGAAATAGGCGTCCTGCAGACACTTGCTTCATGAAGGCCTCAATGCTCTTCCATTCTCCATCTAGAAGTCATAGCGAATGAGTCTGGATTGATCCTGCAAACGGAAGCCTCAACTACCAGGCTGTCTGGAGCAGGTCTGTGGAGTCATGCCACCTGTCTATTTACCGGCGGCTGCAACAAGATTTAGCCGCAATGCCCATGAGGGTATCAGTCAGGGCTTTGGTGGAGAACAAAGTGTCAGACGAGGTCTGCCCATGCTTCAAAACTTCTGTGAGGACATTGCTTTTCATCTCAACAGATGGCAACTGCAAGTCTAAGACTTAAGCTGCCTGTCTGATGAGCACCGCAAATGAGGCAGTCTCTTCTATTGAAGGACCAGGTGGAGCCTACAGCCATGTGCCGGGGGAAGAATCCAGTCCATGTTGTGATGGAAATTCATCCCCACCATAGTTAGCTTTGGTCAGAACCCAATCCAAAACGTTAATGGGGTGCAGAAGGGCGGCTCCTAGGCAAAGGTGCCGTTTTGCCTGAGCCAGAATGAACAGGGGCCAGTCGTGTCTGGATTGATGCTAGGCGCGGCCTCTATTAAGGCCGAGACTGATTTAGTTCGGAGTTGGACAGGTTTATAGGACTGGCGTCCGCTGCATCGGGCTGGCGTTGATGTGGCAGGAACCGTTGTGGATTGTGGTGCCGGATGTGGGGTAGGCTCCAGAGTCTGAGCTGCAGCGGGTTCAGGAGGCACAGATGACGCAAAGAATAGATCCGCCAGCAGTAATGAGACTGGAGGTCTCCTCAGATCCGTGGGGCCCTAAGTTGAGCCAGAGGTAGTTGCCAGGGTGCCAAAGATGCGCAACCTGGCATCCTTGAAAACATTTATCTATTCAGAGATCGTCGACTGCCTCGGAAATTTAAGGTGATTTGGGATCAGCTGCAGGATTAGCTCCTCAGCGGGGGGACAGGAGGTGAGATCGGATGGCACCTTGACATCCAGAGGATTTCTCAGAGGGAAAAGTGATGAGACTGGGATGAGTTCCACTTGGCCTTCTTACATTTCTTTTTTGACTTCGCCTTACCCGAAAACTTTGATGGAGACGAAGGTCTGTTGCAGGAGAAGCCTGAGAGCAGGAATGGGTCCATACTCTTGACTTCGAGCAGGAACCGGGCTTATGAGACTTCCTATGGTGTTCAGTGACATACAGCTTGGTTCTGCGATCCCTAATTGCCTTCAGGTACATAAGGGCACACTCCTTGCACAACTTGGACTTGCAACCTGAACTCAAACATCAGAGACATACCTTGTTGGGATCTATCACAGGCATTTACTTGTGACAGTCCCTACAAGGCTTAAACCATGTAGTTTTAGAAAGGGACTTGATCCATTACATACTGGAGACAGATATTGTCAGAAAAAGCTTGTCAACTGATGAGAAAAAGTTAAGCGCTAGCTCCAGATTCTCTTACAAAGGCACTGAAAGAAAGGAACTGGTGTCAGTGGGCTTGGGTGGTGATTATATGCAGCTCCAACCATCACGTCCAGGGCAGAGTACAGCTGATGCAGAGCTGCAAAATGCCATCTAATGGCGTGCGAGGGCTATGCTGAAATACCTTCCTGATCCAGTTTGGCACCAAGGGATATTCTAAAGGCAAGGAATCTGCAGCTAAAAGTATCCACCAGAACAAGACAACATTTTTTATGGGGACTCCTGTAATCCCAAATTAAAGGTCAGTTCTATTACAAAAGAAATGGACGTCTACCTCTGAGACAGGAGGCTGGCTATTGTTCAAGTTGATATATAAACCATGTGCGAGTAGGCAGTACAATGCATGTATACCTTACACCTAGATATGGTCAAACACACTTTCTGCAGCATGCAGCTGGGTTTTTACCCATAATTCAAATTATTAATCCAGTCAGTAGACCTTTCTAACCTAGTCTCCTAGGTCGTGAAGGACAGGTTTAGGGTATAGTAGGATGCAAGTAATTTCCTTTACAAATGGTCAAAGACTGCTTACCATAAAGACTGACTCACCATTTGGTAACTGAGCTTTAATGTTCAAAATAACTGCAGTGACTTATTCTGAATATTGTTTTATTCCAAATCTGCATTGAATCTTTCAACACATGGACCTCACTACCTGCAAGGATGTCATGCTGGGAACTCGCTAGGAAAAGTGTCTGCTTTGGGCAGAGGCTAAGATGAGTGCAGTTTAAGGTTTTTATAGGTCTGGTCAGGTGCATAAATGGGGGGGAAAAAAACAAACAATGAATCAAAGAACAACTAGAAGAATGTTTAGTGGTTAAAGAGCTCTAGAATATTCATCAGATTTCTTCGGGTCAGTACCTTGAATGAATGAAAAATACAGTCTCAGGGTACTAGGATAACTCTTTTATAAGAGTTTAGACTAATTGTCTAACCTATCAAATGTATAACCAATCAAAAAATAGCCTGAGTAATATGTATAGAGACAGTAGGAAAAACATAGAGACCTCATCTTATCTCAACTGTCTTAGAACACAAAAGTTGTGAAAGACCCTTGATTATGCACATCAAGAGGGGCGCATGAAGGTGTTGAACACTTCAGCATAGCTCCCTTTTTGCACAGTATATTTTTTGCTTTGTGTAAGGATCTAAGACTGGAAGCAGCTAGTAACAAAGGCAACATAGAAGAGGCCTATTTCGCTTGTCATAGTGTGGCTAGGACAACATAAGCCTTGCCAAAGGATGTGTTCTGGGACTCAACCTCATGAGCGAGCAGGATGAAAGAAGCAACAAATAATACTTCAGGGCACTGCCTTCTCACAACGCCCACAATGAGTGGAGTATATGCTCTATAGCTCCATTTGTCCGTTACCAGAAAGAAAATGTGTAACCTAGCATTTTCAGATGAATGTGGCTAGTCAGAAAATACATGTAAAAGACCCGTAGGAGTCCCCTGTAAACTGTAAGTAATAGTCCGGGAAGAATAAATACCACCTTCTTATTGACAAAGAGTTCTGGACAACAATGTTTTATCTAGTATCTCTCGCTTTTTACCGCATTGTTTGACAGTAATAGGAAGTGTGAGTTCATGTTCCCTTTATTGATGCTGCTTTTACCTTACATGAAGTTCAGCTGCAGGAGAAATTAAATGGCAATTAAGCAGCCAGCTGACAGCCTTCGGTGGGTGGAAAGGGGGGGGGGGGCGCTGCAATGGATATTAAACTATTGAGAGATAAGATAACGCCTTTGAAGATCACAAACAAGACCAAAAAGCTAGCATAACGCTAAAATGAGGGTTAATGTCTATTGAAATATGGGAAACTTTGGAGAGCGACCAGGCACATTTAGGTTAGCGTTCCTTACCGGAATACACACATGTAGTACTATGTACTGTATAGCTTGTAGAACCAGCTGTCCACTACGTTAATGGCACACTCTTATTCACTACTTACAGGGGACATAAAGAAATATAACAAAGTGAACTAAGACATGAACAAGACCGTCCCTAAATTGGACAGATGGGCAGAGAAGAAACACTGAGGCAGTCACCATGTTCAAAGCATAAAGAGTCCACCAAACCTCAGCAGTCTGTCAACACAACAGATATACATTTGTACAACCAGCATATTTAGAAAAGAACATTCTTATAATTCTTACCGTGAATTCCTCCTCTTCTTCATCACCAGACTCTCCAAAAATATCTGCAATTAGATTCCTGAACAAAACAAAACACTGAATATATTCCATGTTTTATTAAAGAGAATTATACTACAATAAGAAGTCCAATTTGTTAGTAAAAGTGTGAGAAAGACTGATAGTATGCATCTTTTATAGATTCACATGCCAGGTTTCTGCCTGACTAACTGGCTGTAGGAGGCTGGCTCTTTATATAGTAGACCAAACGAGGTACACCGAGTAAAGAGTCCAGGCAACCCTTAATGGTTTGCAGAGACAAAAATGAAAACACTATATGTTCTCTTATATGGTAGTGTGGGCAAGCAATTTAGGCCAATCAGAGGGTAGTGCTAAGCATTTCCTGTACTTAGAGGCAATAAATGGGACACACGCTAGAATAATTATGAGGGCAATTTAGAAAAAGAAGTCGCATTTTATATACATTTTGATACCAAGAACTTCGTTATCAAGTAAGTACTTTTTAGGTCGAGCATTCGAGACCTATTGTAATTTCTTATGTTGGGTTAAAGCCATCCCCCAGCTTTTGATTTGTTTGTGTCCTTCAAAAATCCTTGCTTGCCAGTGGTCAGTCCTGCCTCTTTGTCCCTCCTTTCTCTCTTCCGTTCCTCCCATGCAGCAGGGACTAAGTACTGTCTCATCACACTACAGTTCTTGGTCTGTTCTCTGGGGGACTACTTTTTTTTCTTGGTTTCCTGCTCTGTTTGTTTGCCTGTGTGTAGTTTCGGCACCATAGCTGATTACATTTAAATATAGTTTTCCTCCCTCCCACCAATTCCGCAGTTGTATTGGGGGTACATCTTTCGCCATGCCTCCTTCTTCGTTGGTTATATTTTTTAGGCTTTTAGCAATTTTCGATGTCGACCGTCATTTGGGCTTTTTTTAGTAGGATGTTAGTTTGGTTTTGGGCTTTGTTTTAAGGACAATTGGGCTTGTAGTATTTTTTTAATCTCGGACAGAAGGTTTTGGAACTGTTTTACTGCAATTTAAAAGTGTCTACATTTAATAATTTGAATGGATTTCGCGCAAAAACAGTTGAAACATGCCTTGAAGACTTCAAAAATGGTTAAAGTGAACTGCATGACTTTACGTTACAAGCATTACTATAGTTTACCTAGTACAAGTAGTCAGTACTTGTCCCAAGATGGCAGCTGCAGTTGCTCTTCTAGTTATTCATGAAAGACAAATGACAGGCTTCTGCTGCCTCCTCCCAGGCTGCACGAGGAAATCGGCAGGCTCCGCTGATTGATCATTGCGCTCCCTAATACAAGTAAGCTCACCTGCTCTTCGCTGAGAGCTACGGCTGTAGGCCTTATGCTGGCATGCGCCCGATACGCCCGTGGCCCCTGACACTTAAAGACCCATGCAGTCTGGTTAGCCTGTATGAGCGCGCAATATCTATTCATTTTGTAAATTACGACACTGATATTGTCGTTGCCAGTGCTTAGTGACCGCAAGGTTAAGTATTGCACTGTGCATTTGCTGCAGTCCTTTGTTTCTTTTATGCAAATGTGTGTCCTTTGCGTCGGAGCGGAAGAGGAAGTACAATTGCAGTGTGGTCGGGCGAGGAGAAAGAAGGTGCTGCTGCGTCGGGCCATGCGTGGATATGGTGCTGCATTCACTAGAGAGAAGAAGAAAACATTGTTCTGCATCGTTCGGTATTTTTGGTGGGGTTGTGGATGGGGAGAGACGGAAAGTAAAGGGTGTGATTTTCCGCCTCTCCTCGCCCTTTGGGGTTCTTTGCTAGTTGCTGTGCTTTGTTTGAAAGGCGGGAGCCCGCCATTTAAAGGCAGCCCTTGAACCTGCTGCTTTGTTTGGGAGTTACTATGCACCGCTCCTGACTTTTCTCAAATCCTGTCTAAGAAAAGTGTTAGCAGCTCAAGCTTGACATGTGGCATGGCACGGCACGTTTAGCTTGTTTAATTAGTTTGCTTTGCATGTTTATGAAAGTTTAGCAAAACATAAGTAGTTACATCAAAGGTCACTTTTGAGACTTTCCACTCGCTCGTGACGCTGTTAGTTTAAAACCCCTACATGCCAATTATCTCCCCTCGTCACCCCCCTCTCTCTCTAGTTTACATGCGACCCCCCCGCCCCGACACACACATACCACTGCTTTGGTGTCCCTGCACATTAGTTCCCCCCAGGTCATGGTCACGTGGGGTGCTGTGAATTCTGAAATGCACACTTGATGCCTTCGCTGTTTTTTCAGAGCGAGAGGCCTGGTGGGTTTTTTCCTGTTTGGTTTTGTCGTGAGCAGTGAGTGAGTCATGCCCTCTCTAAATTCTGCCTTTTTTTAGGGTATTCATTTTTTGGGGAGGAGGTGAAGCGTGTCTCGGTAGACCAGAGATGGTTTCAGTTTTGAGAGAAAACTGCTGCCCTAAGCATATTCCCTTCGATTAGTCACCTGTCCCCCTCTCCACCGCCTTCCTGTAAGTCGTCTTGTTTCTTTTTTTGGTCCGGTAAGGTGTCGGGAGGTGGAGGGATGTGTGACCTGTCAGTCGTGTTGACACTAATTTACTCTCGGTTCTTTATTTTTCTGTTCCTTTGGAAAGCAGAAGGACGAACCAACTCGCTTCCTGACAGCGCACGATTCATCCTTGATCGCAGCGAAACCTCTTTGGTCGCGGTTAAATACAGTCCTGTGTCGAGAGTGGAGCTTTAGGGCTTCAAGGTTCTAATAATATTCAGTTTGCTCCAGTGGAGCCAAGGAAAATATAACAAGAAATTGTAAGCAACGTGTTTGTTTCGGTGTTTTATTTAGTGGTAACATGCTGCCTTTTGACCTCCTCAGGGCGCTTTAATACAGTTTGTAACCAAGGATATTCCAAAAACAAAACTGCATTCATAGTGAACAGTATGCTTTAAAGGGCATTCATTACCTGGGAGGTGATGTTTTCTCTTGGTGGCTCCAGAAAAAAAAAGCATTTCCAATGCAATAGGTCTCGCATTTACGCGAGTTTAAGCTATTGGCATTGCAAATGACAATGCCTTTTATTTATGTTTTAAAAACGAAAACAAAAATAAAAGGCATTGTCATTTGCAATGTCAATAGCTCAATCTCGCGTAATTGCGAGACCTATTGCATTGCAAATGCTTGTTTGAATATTGAATTTTGGAGGTAAACAGTTCACTTAAATGTGTCTTTACGCAGCAATGCTTTACTATGAGAAAAAAGGCATATGTTGCATACAGATATTTACAGTCGGTTTCTGGGGGTCTACTTCAGGACATAGGGTTGTGGGGGCCAAGGTCCAAAGTATCACAGCAGTTACTCATCACCTGCCCTGTGGCGTCCGGGTGCAAAGGAGCTGGTCGAGTTGGTAGCTTTGCGTCCTACTCCGGTGGAAAGAAGGGGAACCACCTAGAAACAGACTGCAGAGGGGTACTTTGGGACAAGTCCAGGAGCTCCCAACGGGGGGCCCGGGTCACAAGGGTCCTGGGAGCAAGGGGGCATAGCCGGTTCATCAGTACCCAGGCTAGGGCGCTCGGGTGCAGAGTGGGTCAGTCAGCTGGGCTCTGTGCATCCTAGGTCCTCACGGTTGTCGGTCTCACCAGTTGAGGGTGCAGAAATCAGGATAGCTGAGCCACTCTGGAAGTGGGTCTCTGCTGTGCCGACGTCCCTCGACCGTTACTCGGTCTCGGTGCTGTTAAACAGGCTCTGGTTGCTGCAAGGGGTCAGGTACCCTGGGTATTGGTGCTGTGTGGCTCCGGTCGGTCCTGGTGTCGTCTAACGGGGGGTTTGGCGCCAAAAATCCACAGCAGTCTGTAGTTCTCGATGTTCCACTGCTCTTCCTTCTCCTCTTCTTCTGGATCCGTCAAATCTAAGTTCCTGGCATCAAGGGTACCTTCTAAATACTCAATTTAGGGGAGTGACAGGTAGTAACCCATGGGCTACTTACCTTTAGGGTAACTACACCCCCTATATGACATCTTCCTGTGGGAAGGGGACATAACCCTGACCCAGTGAATATAATTCCACCAAAAATAAACATGGTGGAATTCTAGTTTTTGTGTTTACAACATGTAGCCCACCTTAGGGGTGGAACTAGCCTGATGGGGAGCACAACTCCTGCCTAGCTAATTTTTCCACCTGTCCTGGTGCCAAATGGGCCCAGGGTAGGGTGTGGCATTTCCCCAGACTGCGGAAGCCTGGGTCACATATCAAAGGCAGCAGAGGCCTTTGCAACGCCTGCCTTGATATGCGGATTACTTAGCCATCCTGCTTGGAGGAGGTGAAAACACCTCCAGCCAGAGCAGGCATTGTTTCTGCCCTCAGAGAGCGTGACTATCACCTTTAGGGGGGGTCAGAAACCAGTCTGTGGTGGCCGGCTGGTCTACACCAGGTAACCAGTACACAAGTAGTAGGAAGCTTGTCAGGGGGCACCTTTAAGGTGTCCTCTGGGTGCATGTATTAATAAATCCATCATTGGAATCAGTGTGGGCTTTTTAATATGAGATGTTTGATAACAAACATCGTTAGTTTCAGTAAAGCCATCATGTAGCTGGGGAACTCATACTCACCAGTGCCCTGTACATATATTCAAGATGGCTTCCCTGTTCACTGGCAATGTCCAGAATCGATATGGACATCACAGGGGAATATCTGCTCATGAAGATATTTCCTCACATGTAATGTAATGCACCCTGCCTTAGGGCAGTAAAGCCTGCTGTAGAAGCGACTTACTTATATTACATGCAGTGTCTGCTGGCATGGCACACAGGAGCAGATGTGCCATGTCAGGTCTTCACTTTGCTCTGCACCATGTCACACAGCCTGCAATGGCAGTTTGTAGGAGTGTGCTGAGGGGTCCCTTAGGGTGGCACAATACATGCTGCAGCCCTTAGGGACCCTCTTTTAGCCTCCCTGCCCTAGGTACCAGGGGTACCATTTACTAGGGACTTACAGGGGGTGCTAAAGGTATTGCCAATTGGGGGAACAATTATACAGTTTTAGGGAAAGAGATCTGCCATTTGGGACCTGGATAGAAGAAACCCAGTGCACTTCTGTCAAAATTGCATTACATCCCAGGCAAAAAGTGGAGGTAACCATCTCAAAAAGAGGCACTTTCCGACAATGGCTCTGTCCCCTGTCCTGTCAATTATTGCTTTTTCGTTCCAGTCCTCCTCTACATCAGAGTTCACAGGGCATTCCCTTTGACTGTGCCTAAAGGGCTCAGGTGTAAGTGGGTCCTTTGGCAACATCCTGTGCCTACTTTATGCCCCCATTAAGCTCCTCCCTGCACCCCCATCCACCATGAAGGGTGCAAAACAATCAAAATCGCCATCTTTAGACTGAGACTCTGAACTGAGGGCACAAGGTAACAACTGTTTTATAATTGCCCATTAAAGTGCCTGCAATCATTTTTGCTATTTTATTTGTGTCCGAAGTGCTTTACATCATCACACTAAATGGTGACATTACAAAGATCACAATCACTTCCAACTTCCTTGGGTGGTGTATACTAAAATCCTTGCAGAACATATTTTTTGCTCATTAAGTTTCTAGAATGAAAGAGCCAAAGGAATGCTATTCATGAAGAGTATGGGGGAACCTTAAAAGGAGTCTTATTCCCACCCTTGTCTTCATAATTAGCAATCATAAAACATCACATAACCTGTTGCAACTGTATTGTATCAAACACCTTGTATTAATAAGCCCACACTGATTCCAGTGATAGAATTATTAATACATGCGCCCAGAGAGCACCTTAGAGGTGCCCCCTGAAATCCTACTGACTACTAGTGTGCTGACTGACTGGTTCTGACCAGTCTACCACCACAGATGAGTTTCTGACCCCCAAGGGTGAGGGCCCACGCTCTCAGGGGGTCAGAAACAAAGCCTCCTTCGGTAGAGGGCGTTTTACACCCCCTACAGTAGGATGACCTGAAAATTAGTATTCCAAGGCCAGGAGCTTCAAAGAGCCCGCCGCCTTTGGTATGCGAATCTGGCTTCCCTCAGAGGGATGTCACCTCGCTGACCAGGGCCCATTTGGCATCCTGGACAGGCGGGAAACTTAGTAGTCAGAGAGGCGTGTCCACCTTCAGGCTAGTTCCACCCCTAAGGTGGGCTACGTGATGTGGACACGAAATTTCAGAGTCTAGCATCTTTGTGATAGCAGAATTTGGAACTCTGGGACAGGGTTATGCCCACTGCCCACAGAAAGTGGTCATATGGGGGGGGGGTGGGGGGGGGTGTAGTGACCCCAGGGTAAGTAGCCCATTGTCTACTACCCTAATGCCGCTAAATCTAGTATTTAGGGGAACCCCTGGCATCAAGAAATAAAATCCTGCCGACCTGAAAGAAGATGACGGACCCTGAAGAGCCACTAAAGCAAGAACAGAGCAGCAGCTACTGACTTGGCACCAACCCTGCTGGCATGCCTGCTGTCTCGACCATCGTGCCAAAGTCGACTCGTCCTGAAGCTGCTGTATCTCCAAAAGCCTGGGAAGACTGTCTGCCTTTCTCCAAAGACCCAGGAATTCCCGTGGAGTAGCAGAACTGCTTCCCTGCACCCTTCAGGCACCACAAAAGATCTGTGAGGACTACGGATTGCCAAAACTCGACACCAGAAAGCACCACTGCATCCGAACCGCCTAGCACGAGTCTAAGAGGGCCAACGGGGCCAGCATGGTCCCCCGAACCTCCAGAGACAAAGCCCACCCTGGATTTCCCAGCAGTAGACTTCCAGACGCCGCTTGCAGCCTCTTTGAGAAGGGCCCCTCTACCGCAAGTGACTCCGGAATCAGGAACCCAATGCCTCAGAACACCTACGCATCCGCCGCCCCAGCCTGAGGAGAAGAGAACCAAAGGTGTCCCCACACCCCGAGCATCATGAGACTGAAGCCCTCTTGTTGGTTCAGATCGACTTGTCTCCCAATCCCCCCCTCAGCGACTTTGTGACCAGACAAATCCCCATTGACTTGCGAGGGGCACCCGCCGCTGTATAGCACCTCTACACCCGGCCGCCCCAGTGCTGCCCAAGGTGATGCCTTGGACCCTGCCTCATGCTCACCTCAAGTCCTGCAGCTTGCTTCCGTAAGTCGTTGTGAAGTACCTGTATGCAGTATATGACTTTCCTCAATAGAATAACATTACCGTTTCAGAAACTGCTTTGTCGCTTTTTGAAAAACTAAAAAGCATTTCTATCTCGAAAAGTACTTACCCGATTTTGATGATCTTGACGCCAAATATTATATAATAAGTGTTATTTTTATAAATTTGTGTGGATCTCTTTATTAAATTGTGGGTACCATTTATTGACTCTGTGTGTGTATTTCAGATGTCTAACACTCCTCTCTGATAAGCCTAAGGCTGCTCAACCACACTACACCAAAGAGAGCAACTCGGGATTGCTAGAGCAGCCCCTGTCCAATTATAAGGGATACCTGGTCTCTTTGCACAGTATACTTCTTTTTGGTATACTATATAAAGAGCCAGCTTCCTACAGTAGTGTTTGGCAATGTACGTGGATTAGTCCAAGAACTGCCTTACAAATGTCAGCTAAAGGAATGTTCCCTAGAAACGCTAAAGAAGAACCTTTCTTTCTAGTAAAATGTGCTTGTGGATCTGATGGTAAGGTACGTTTATTTTATTTATTTATAAAGTTTTATATAGCGCGAACTAGATCCCGAAGGATATCAGAGCGCTTTATAAGAGAGGCCAAGAGTGTAATGACAACAACAAATTAGTAAAGACGGGGATCATACAGTAAAACAGAAGTAAGCGGGCCATGAAGGGGGGGCAGTAATATGCATAGTAGAAGATCATTATCAAATGAAGGTACCATGGTAATAAGAACAAAGTCACCCGATCCCGTGAGCCTAACCCACTAGGGTAAGAATTTGCTCATTAGGAATCTTTTGGTTTCCAGTTTGAACGCCGTCGTCGAGGTGAGTTTGCATACTTCCGGTGGTAGAGAGTTCCAAATCTTTGGGGCAGCACCTGAGAAAGCTCGGTGACAAGTTCTCTTTTTGCTAAGGATGCAAGGTTTCAAGAGGAAAGTAGAGGCGCTTCTTGATGCTCTCTCCCCACAGGATAGTTCAAGTTTTTGTGCCAGGTACCTGGGAGTATTGAAGTGAAGGGCTTTGTGTGCTAGAACTGCAATCTTCAGCTGAATTTGTGCTTCATAGGGTAGCCAGTTGAGAGATTTAAGGACTGGTGAAATGTGCTCGTTTCGTTTGGCGCCAGTAACTAGTCTTGCCGCGGAGTTCAGTGAGGCCCTTAGTGGCGTCAAGGCGTATTTGGGAAGGCCACAGAGAGTAGCACTGCCATAGTCTAGCCTCGGCAGGACAAGCGCTTGTACCACCTGTTTGAAATCATTTTGTGACAGGAAAGGTTTGATATTTCTAAGAGTCCTTATCAAGTGGTTTGTCCCTTTACAAACATTGTTGATGTGATTGTTCATATTCAGGTGCTTGTCCATGGTGATTCCGAGCGATTTGGCTGAGTCTATGATAATCAGAGTGCAGTTGAAAGCAGTGAAGTGAGTCAGCCAGAGATCTAGCTTGGGGATGTGTTTTGGAGGGGAGATGAGCAGGAACTCCGTTTTGGCGGTGTTGAGCAGGAGATGGTTCTTGGTTAACCAATTTTGAGTAGACGTTATGATAGTATTGAGTGAGATGATATTTTCCGGGGATGAAATTTTCAGGTAGAGTTGTGTGTCGTCAGCATACATGTGGAAGAAAATGTTCGTGGAGTTTAGTGCGTTAGCTAGAGGTTCCAAGAAGAGGTTGAAGAGAAAGGGCGGACCCTTGGGGGACCCCCATGATTACTGGAGAAGGCTGGGAGACGGAGTGGTTTGCCTTGAATCTTTGTGATCTGGGCTGGAGGAAGGATGAGAACTATTGAAGCACAAAATCCGAGAAACCCATTCTATATTGCAAGATGGATAGGAGGTTGTCATGATTAACCTTGTCGAAAGCTGAGGAAAGGTCCAGGAGGATCAGTAGGCAGGATTCCTTATGATCAAGCATTTTCAAAATGTCATCCATAACGTGTGTGAGGGCCGATTCGGTGCTGTGCCCCCTCCGAAAACCGGATTGATGCTGGTCTAGTAGTTGGTACTTCTCTATGTGAGCACAGAGTTGGGATTGAACACATTTTTCAAGGAGTTTCGCTAGAGTAGGGATGTTGGAGATGGGACGGAGGTTATTGAGATCAGATTTGTCAGCGTTGTTTTTTTTTTTTTTTTTAGAATAGGTGAGACCTGAGCTGCATTTAGGTAGTCAGGGACCATGCCTTGCGCTAAGGAAGCATTTACAATCTTCGTCCAGGTGGGGATGAGAGCGAGCTTGATCTCTTTGAATATGGTCGTGGGCAACGGGTCACCGAAGTGGTTGGACAGGTTGATAGTCTGAAGAATTTGGTTGATGTCTTTTTCAGTAAATGGGGAAAAGGTGGCCCATGACGCATTGTTCTTAGCGATCAGGAGGGGCGAGTTATACTTTTCAAAGAGGTCAGGGGGTGAGGCGGCAATAGAGGAGGGTAATAGGGCCTTCTTAGAGACGAGGTCAATAGAGATGAGCCGTGATTTCTCCGTGAAGAAGGCATCAAAATCTTCACAGGAGGGAGGGTTGCCAACTGGATCCGAGAGGATTGGAGTAGAAACCGATTGCTGTTTGACCAATTAGAAATGTTTCTTGGGGCGGTTTGCCGCTTGGTCGAATTGTAGTCTGAAATAGTCAGCCTTAGCTCTCTTGATCAATTTGTTGTATAGGCTCCTGACCTGTCTCAGAAGTTTTAATTGGTCCGAGGAGGGATTGGATCGCCAAGAGCGTTCAGCTGCTCTAAGGTTGCGACGTTCTGTGTTTAAGTTGTCGTTATACCACGGTTTGGATATTTTAGATGAGGCATTTTTAAGTTGGAGTGGTGCAATGTCATCCATGATGTTGGTAATGGTCGAATTGTAGGCGTCAGTGAGTGTTTGCACCTCGTCCAGGTCGGCTTGAGAGTAGAGGACAGATTTACAGTGGTCAGCGAGATTGCGGAGGTTTACTGATCTGAGGTCCCTTTTCCATACCTTTGATTTCAGAGATTGGGCCTTCTTCATCACCACCTCCCTGTTAATAAAGAAAAGAATGCTGTGGTGGTCAGACCAGTCACACGGGGTTATGGAGTCTAAGGTGATAGTCTGTTCCTTGGAGATGATGAGGTCAAGAGTTTCTCCTTTAGTATGGGTTGGTTTGTCACAGTGCTGAGTCAATTCATGAGCATTTAGAAAAGATTTAAGGCATGCTACCGCTGGATCATTAGGGTTAGACCAATGCAGGTTGAAATCACCCAGGAAGATTTGTGACACAGCACAGTCGATATTGCTAGAGATGATTTCCAATAATTGTTCAATGAAAGGGAGGTTGTCCCCAGGGGGGTGGTAGAAGGTGTGTAGTTTGCAGATCGGTAGGTTCTTACTTGAGATGCTTAGACCTAGGTATTCACAAGAGGAAGGGGAAGAGGACTCCACGTGAGAGATCGAGAGAGTGTTCCTGTGGATACAGGCTATCCCCCCACACGTCTTTAGCGCTCTGTCAAGCCTGATAATATCATGAGTGGGAGGAACTAGGAGGTCTAAGATAGGAGTGGAGGAGGGATTTAACCAAGTTTCAGTGAGTAAGATAATATCCAAGTCATTGTGTTGGATGAGGTCTCTGATGCGTGTTTATTGGCTGATCTGCAGTTTAGTAATACACATTTGAGACGTAGTGGATTAGGGGGGGGGGCGAGAGTCTGGGAGATGTTCACCCTGGTGAGGTTGTCAGAGTTGCTGCATCTCAGATTGCGAGGAGGTTCTCTGTCCGAGTTGGAAAGGATGGGGTGAATTTGCCTCGGCGGGGTCATGTTAGAATTGGCAGTGGACGCAGGGTGGCACTCACTTTTCATTGGGCAGGGTCGGGAGTATGGAGAGGGAATAGGGTTCGTAATGGAGGGGGCTAACAGCTGACCTTTGTGCTCACTATCCATAGTGGAGGCTCTGGGCCGGTTTGTAGAGCTGAAAAGAGAGCTGATCATGGGGAAAAGATCATTTGATAGGACTTTCAAGTCGTGTAGCTCCGTCGTGAGAAGGAGCAATTGTCGAGAAATGTCCTCTAAGCGCGTCATCAAATCTGAGTAGTGGGCGGGGGGTGTAGAGTGTGAAGGAGAGTCTAGCGGCGTCGGGGGGGACTCGGTGAGAGCCTGTGAGGTTCGTGGTGGTGGTGTACAAGTCCTGAGTAGGGAGCTGATCAGTGGGTACTAGAGGACCGTTTGACGTTGAGGTTGTAGTCTTCTCAAGATGGGGGAGGTCATTGAGCTGAGGTTTGGGTAGAACAGGGGTCAAGGGGGAACGTTGCCCAGATTCTAAACTAACTGGGGGCAAGGTTAAAGGGATGGGTGATGGGGCATCGTCATATAGACTACGAGACTGTGGTGCTTGAGGGGTCCACCCAGCATGAGAGTCATCCAGTATCGGACGGATAGTCGGTGAGGGGATTGCGTCCGGATTGTCAGGCGGCTGAGAAGGAGTACTAGATGATAGGCATAGACCTACCCTGGGCGATGTGGCACTGGGGTCACCAGACGGGGAGGGGTTTAGGGAGAGTGGAGAGCTCACAACTATTAGAGATGGAGTACTAGATAAACTCATTGAGGAGGTAGTGCTTGGGTAGGGGTCGGTGGCGTTGCCGTAAACTGCTTTTTTGAGGGTGGGGTAGATATTGGCCATCTTAGCTAGATTGTCATTAGATGCTTGTATTAGGATGATCACATTATTGTAGAGCGTGATAGTGGTGGTGACCTTGAGGGATGGCGAGGGAGACGTTGTTAGCTTAAGACCATGCTGTGTTTTCCTAGATCCTGTTATTCGCAGCATGGCGTATAGCACGGTTCGCCAGCACGCCCTTTTTCGAGTATAGAAGATGAGGTCATTAACCAGAGTACCCTTGTTTATGCAGAAATAGGGGTCAGAGATTAGAGTATCTGGTCTATTTTTGAGGATTCGATGTTTATGTTTTTTTGCAGGATTCTTGGAGAGATTAGATGGGTAGTTGATGATGAAGGCATTGAGACCATTGGGATCGGGGCTTAACTCCATTTTGAACAAGAGACCTCGTGAGGGTGGGGGCTCATAGAGGATAATATGGAGGAGAGAGGATGCGGCAGCAATCCTTAAAGAAATCTCAGTGGAAAAAGGTGAGGGGGGGGGGGGGTAAGGACATCACTTTTGTAAGCGCAGAGGTTTTGTTATGTAGGTCCAGTGAGACAAGCCTCCTATTTAAGTCATTAGAGTTGTGGCATGTTCTATATGATTAGCAGACATAGCATCAAGACAGGTGTTAAGACTGAGGATAAAGCTGTAAGCATCCAGGAGGATCTAAATTATAACGTCACCTGAAGTTCAAATGGTGGTGGAATGCTCCTCAAACATGTAGGCCTGGCATTAGATTAGAGTTAGGACTAGAGAATAAAGCTGCTGAAGGCACTCAGAAAGATCAAATTTTAGCGTCCAGTAGACAGTTCACGGGCTTTAAAAACCCCTTTGGTAATGATATAGAAAAACCACAGTTGCGGGAATCAGTTGAGTAATGTAGTGATTATAACTACATTAACATCACTGTTTAGAGGCCTGTAATGCAACACAGCATGTAAATAGCGAGGGAAAAATAAAAAAAACAAGGAACCATATAGAAGCGGCCAGTATAAAGACAGGCACTGCCCGGCAGATCATTTGTCTTCAACCGCCGCCATTTTAAGGTCAGGCAGTGATCAGTCGGCGATTCCTCAGACAACTGTAGATGATCTGGGTTTTGAATACAATCAATAAAGCTTCGAAAAGTACGACCTCCCTAAAGCGCTTGCCTTACACCTTGTTTGACGTAAGCAGCCACTCACGAGCCGAAAATATGCCCACGGTTAATTAAGGTGCCGCCATTTTGAGTCCAGGCCAGCATTCAGCCCTAGCTCTTTGTAAAAAAAACAAATTTTCCACAAAGTCGAAGAAAAGTACCTGTCGACTTGACGCATCAAAATACCATAGGCGGAGGGGCCGGACTCATCCAACAGCTCCCTTGACACCTAGCAGTGCTCCATGAGGGCCCGGGAGGGCGACATTCCTGACGAACCGTTGAAATCCAGGGGGGGGGGGGGGGAAAGAGTCGTTGCTGAAGTTGATTTCGGGGGAGGGGGTGTTGCGAGGGAGGGTTTGACCGGAGATTACCCCTGGCTCCCCATGGCCTCGCAACCGCCAACCGGGTCATCACAGACTAAATCGTAGACCGCCAACCGAGTGAAGATGCAGCGCCGCAGGAGTTTGCACCGGAAAACACATGACACAGGAGCTCGGTAACTGGCAAGCCGGACTTCGGGCAGGACTCGGGGAAAGCCCGACAATACTAGAGGACCCAGTTAAATCATTGGCGACTTGTCGGCGAATCCGCTGAGCATCAGGGAAGTCCGGCGAAATGGCGCCCGCCTGGAGGGTCATCCCTGTTACCAGGCTATCACAGACCTCTGCAAGGCAGTATGCGTGAAAAAATGTTTGGCTTTAATGTAATGCATTTTACTATCCATCGTGCAATTACTGCTTTTGAAATGGAGTTTCCTTTTCTAGGGTTGGAGAAAGCAACAAATAACTGCTGTGTTTTCTTAAAGGGTTGTTAGTCCTATCAATGTAATACAGCACTGTTCTTAACATAACACAACGTGTATTTGTAAAGCACACGTTCACCCAGAAGGGCATATTGGCACTGAATAACAGATGTTTATTGTTACCCAACTCAATGGTACTGATTATATCGACCTCAGAAGGATTAAAGGCTGAGTGGACACACCGAAATTTGATCCTGTGACCATGAGGTCAAACACAGGCCCCTACTGTGGATGCATTAGTCCACTGAGTCACCAGACCGGGCTCTTAACATCAAGCGTGTGCTGTGCTCCTTCTGCAACTGTCTCCAGTTTAGGAAAGAGCACAGGAAGATCTAGTGTATGATTTAAGTGAAAAGGAGATACAACTTTTGGAAGAAACTTTGGGTTCATCCGTAGTCGCACTGTTTCGCGGAAAACCTGAAAGTATGGTTCTTCTATTGTGAGGCAGTCATTTGCTAACCATTCTCAATGATGTGAAAGCTACCAAGAAAGTAACCTTTGATGGCAGGAACTGTAGGGGGCAGGAATGCAAAGGTTCGAAAGGTGTGGACATAAGTCTTGCAAGCACCACATTTAAATTCTATGCTTGAACTGGGGGTGCTCATAGAGGGATTATTCTTTTAAGCCCTTCAATAAAAGCTTTAATGACCAGTACACGTAAAAGAGACTTGCGTTTACGATTCTGCAGGTATGCTGCAATTACATCAAGGTGCAGCCGTATGGAAGTATATGCTCGTCTTGAATTTTGTAGGTGTAGCAGATAGCATACTATTTGTTGTACCGTAAGCGCACAGGGGTCTATGTGTTGAGCCCTACAGTAATGGACAAATCTTTTCTATTTATCAGCATAGCATGCTCTAGTTTTTGGACTTTGAGCCTCTAAGAATGTCCATACACTCTGGAGGCAGGTGCAAGTATCTGAATTCTAGGACTTCAGGAACCAATTGGTAGGTTCAGTTGTTTGGCGTTGCACTGAGAACTCACTCTTGGAGTGTTTAGACTAAAGTCTCCTTCCTCCTCTGTGGTGTGCATCAGAACTTTGTGATACTCCGCTGTATGCTGGCGCACACTATGAGTAGAAGTAATGTCATCTGGTGGTGATGCCTTAGCTGGTGTCAAGACGTCATAGGAATCCCATGGATCTGGACTATCTGGGGGGCATTTCCTGGAAGTCATCGTCCAGAGTGTACTGTGCAGGGCTGCCTGTATTAAGGTTGCAGGAGTGTGTGGAAACAGGTGACATGGATTGTGGTGCAGTGTCAAGTCGCATAGGGCTAATTGCTTTGTAGTCCATAGACTTTTTCTTCGGAGGGGGCTGGGTTTGAGCAATGTCCTGTTCGTGCTTTTGTGGCTTGATTTTCCGGGTAAATGTTCAGCCTCCAAAAGTCCTTTCCTGTTCATAAGTCCTTGAAGGTTTTCAAAGACATTGCCCTCATCCTCAGGGTTGACTGTGACTTGAATCTTGTGATGTGGCAAGTCCTTTTTTGTTTAATGCTCCTGCACAGTCAAAGCCACTGTCGTCGATGGCTTTGACGCAGATGTGTTTTTAAGCGCTAACGTTGATGATGCTTGCACACTCTATGTAGTGTATCTAGTCAACTCAGACAACTTCGCCGAAGAGGTACGTGGCGCAGATTGTTTGCTCGGCATCGAAGGCTGTGGAAGGCATCGATGGCTTTGTCGGCACCTAATGCTGGTTTGGCTTAGAGAGCTGAATTTCCCCTTCAGTTTTGCCCTGTATGCCCAGAGCGCAACTGGAATCTATGCCGTCCTGCCTCGGCTCCATTGTGTGCTCTCAGTGTCGATCAGAGCCCAAAGGCTGTGGTGCACGAAGACGGTGTTGAATGGGAGTTGGGGGTAATTGTGAGGTGTATGGGTTGGTCTGATGACTTGGGAGTACTTACAGCCCTTGGAATGGATTTCATCCTTGGCCCTGATCTTGTAGTCGTGAGATCTTCATCGAGCTCTAGAGGTGGCGGTGAGGGTTCATCCAGTCCTTCCTCGCGGTGTACGGAGTCTTCAGATGTGACATGATGTGGACTACACACGAGAAACCCACCTTCGCCACCATCTTCCCCTTCTTCGCCACCTGTGTTGATGAGTTCCTTCTTCCGCAGAGAATTCTGCCTCTGCCACCATCGCCATGTTGTGAGCTAGGCGTCGATCGCCGCAAGAGCGAAGTGTTTTCTTGTGCTTGAATACATTACAGGCTGTACAATCCTATTCGTTATGATCCGGCGACAGGCAAAGTTTGCAGATGTCGTGCTGGTCCAAGTATGCCGACTGAGCCCCACACTGTGGGCCCTTTCGAAAGAGTGTCTTGTTTTACATTCCGTTGCCCACAGCCAAGCATTCTTGGTGGCTCAGAGAAAGAGTCATGGTCGAGGCAGATGCCTCTGTGGAGGTTCCAAAGAAGGTAGCTGGATACAATGTTGACTACAAGTTGTAAAGTCTGGGTCCAACACTAGGGGGCAGAAGTGTGCATAGCAAGAGTATCTGCAGCCAACACATGCTACGAACAGGGGTAGGCGGAACTGGCACACCACACCACAGAATTCAGCGGAGTTCCATAAAAACTTCGCGAGACACCGTGGAGTTCTGCAAGCAGGCAGAATTTGGGACATTGCTCTTCTCCAGCTGATTTTAAAGCCGGTGAATAACAGTATTCACATGGGATTTTGATCTCTCACTATCACTTGAGAGAATGAGCAGAAAAGAGTTGCAGCATGTGGATGAACATGAGAGATTAACATGAGCGATTAGTATACCAAGAAAACCACAAATCTCCATTAACACATTTTAGTAAAGCCGGAATGAATACCATGAAATGATTCAATGTCCTGAAGATCTCAATAGGACTACTTTGGTGGGACAGAAGATATAATAAAAAAAAGTAAACAACTGAACTCTGAGGAAAATGTTATAATTTGAGAGAACGTAAAGCCTCACGTGAATATTTATTTGAAAAAGGAAAACTGACTCTTTTAAAGATCTGGTATTTTTCTGTATCCTGATTAGGACTGAATGACTTGTATTCCATGAATGAAGTCTTGCTTGGATTATTTTTGGAATCATTGGATCCTTTGATTATTATGTGACCCAATGCTGTATATTTGTTAAATATTTTTGAATACTGTGCATGGCCTACTATGTTCGACAGTGTATTTTTTGGTGATTTGGCTGTTGAGTCGCTTTTCAAACTGTTTAGCCAACTCTTATCAATTTTAAAAATAATAAATGGTACCTGTTTAATAGATGTCAGCCTGACACTTTAAAAAAGTGTCAGTTGCATAATTTCTGATATAGGAGTGGATCTATGGTCAACTGGGGAAGTTTGTATTTTTAGGTCTCGCCTAGGCAGCGCTTGTGCTGTCTCTTTGAGACAAGCTGTATCTAGGATATGGGCTTGAAAAAACAACCATCTTTTTCATTAGTTCCTGTTGCTGTCCTTTAGGAATTATGGCTTTTCACTGGTGAATACACTTAGTAGTCCCTCCTTTTGTAATTGTGCATCCTCCCATGAGGACTGGCTCCCTTACATGTGTTCTTACTGTTCAGGTTATTTATACTTAGAGAGAACTCTTTTTTTTACCTGGCCTGCCTCTTTGCTCGTTAACGGTTCTGTTTACTCGTTCAGTGAAACTTCTGTGGCATCCTTTGCTTGTCATCGCTTTATCTCTCCCGTGCCTCCCCCTAACCCCTCCCACAACACTGCTTTGGTTGCTTCATATCCCTTAATCTCCCCTTGTCTCCCCCAAAACTGCAACACTGCTCGTAGGCCCCCACCACCCCTCCTAGGGAATTGCTGTATCACAGGATGTTGAGCCTAACAGCAGGCTCGAACTGGGATTCCCAGTTCACCAGTGTGTAGCTCCCACCGCTGTGTCAATTCCTTTGCCTAGCAATGTTGCAGGGTGAAGTACCATGTGTGGCCAAAAGAGGTCCCATGGGACACCTAGTGACTGCCTGTGGTACTGCCCCCTCACAACACTGCTTGTTTTAACATGCAGTCGGAACTGCCATTTTTACTCCCAGCGCTACGGCACCATTGCAGGTTTACTATACAAAAAAAAACACAAAAGAGTTCTTTATTTTATTAAGGTGGGGAGGGAATATCTATTGCATAGGTAAAAACATTGGCATTTAGAATGCCAATAGCTCCAACTCCAACAAAATGCTACACCTATTGCATTTCCAATGCTTGTTATCATAAGTATTCAGTCTCACCCCATGAGACACTTTAAGGTGCTACACCCCATCTATTTTTTCCTATTATGGCTGTGGCACCTGTTGTACTGCATCTACGAGTAACAGCGCCTTCCTTGTGTAATATGCAAGCGTGATCTTGAAGGAGAAGGAGGCAAAGCAAAATAAAGATGACAAGCATATGCCACTATTTCCAGAATCCCCAGAGTAACTCTGAACTTAAGTAGACTGTTCAGTGTGTTTGCTTTTTCTCTTAGAGTAGTGTCTAGAATGCATAATGCTACAGGTAAATTAAGTGGCCCAGCATTTTCCTAAGAATTTGATATAGGCAGTGTAACAGAAGCACAAGTTACTAACTTGTGTAACGATATATCTGTAAGAGACAGTAGTTAGTGACAGATTCCTTACCTTAGAATATCCCCAGGCGTCAGGCTGGATCCGGGAAAGTTTTTGCGTAGCAGTACCCTTGCATGCGTCGGTAGGCGGCGTCGTGCGGCTCCGCGTCCGTCGTCGGCGTCGTGATCGCCGGGATGACGTCGCGGGCAGTACTTAGACGCCGCCCCTGCGCGCTGACGTCAGTTCTGTACACGACTTTCCGCGCCAGGAACGCAGAGCCATGCAAGAAGCTGACATAGGTGTCTGAAAAATACTAGGGCCCTGAAAGGGATGTCCTTAACCCTAGAAATCAGTTCGCAGAACGGGGAGGATGGGTGGGCGGTGAGGAATCTGTCACTAACTACTGTCTCTTACAGATATATCGTTACACAAGTTAGTAACTTGTGCATCTGAAAGAGACACGTTAGTGACAGATTCCTTACCTTAGAATAGATACCCCAGCAATACCAACCCCGGTGGTGGGTCTGCGAACAAAGATCAGACAAGGAAGTCCTGGAGGACAGAACGGCCAAAGAAGCCGTCCCTCCGGACCTGACTGTCAAGGCAGTAATGCTTTGTAAACGTGTGCAGCGAGGCCCACGTAGCTGCCTGACAGATAACCGGCAGCGGAACACCGCGGCCCAAGGCCGTGGTAGCAGCCGTTGCCCTGGTGGAATGGGCACGCAGCCCAACAGGAGGCTCCTTTTAGCCAAAGAATAGCAGGTCTTGATGCACAAGGTAACCCAGCGGGAGATGGTCCTCTTGTGCACCGCCCGACCTTTTTGGCGCCCACGTAGCCAATAAAGAGCTGGTCATCCACCCGGAAGTGTTTTGTGCGGTCAATATAGAAGGAGAGCGCACGTTTTGGGTCCAGACGGTGGAGCCTCTCTTCCTCTCTGGAAGGATGCGGAGGCGGAAAGAAGGTGGGCAAAGTGATGGTCTGCCCAATGTGGAAAGCAGTAACCACCTTTGGCAAGAAGGACGGACGCGTCCGAAGAACAACCTTGTCTGGATGAACAGACAGAAAGGGAGGTTTGCAAGATAGAGCCTGGAGCTCACTCACCCGCCGAGCGGAGGTGATGGCCACCAGAAAGGCTGTCTTCAGAGTCAGAAGACGAAGAGGACAGTTATGTAGAGGCTCAAAGGGAGCGCACATTAAAAAGGTAAGAACCAAGTTTAAGTCCCACTGAGGCATCACAAACGGAACAGGAGGGAAGAGGTGAGTAATGCCTTTTAAGAACCTGTTAACAACAGGGGACTTGAAAAGGGAGGGCTGATCAGGGAGCCTGAGGAAGGCCGAGATAGCACAAAGATAACCCTTGATGGTACCCAGGGCAGAACCCTGTTGGGCCAGAGAGAGAAGGAACAGAAGGACCTCAGAAAGAGGGGCAGAAAGGGGATCCACAGCCTTTGCTGTGCACCATGCCACAAATTTGTTCCACCTGCAGGCGTATACCACCTTAGTGGAGGGACGCCTGGCTGCCAGAATCACATCACAAACTTCGGGAGGCAAGTCGAAGGAATCAACTGCCGCCGCTCAATCTCCACGCAAGCAGGTGTAGACTGGACAGGTTCGGGTGGAGGACCGTCCCCTGCTGCTGCGACAGAAGATCCTCCCGAAGAGGCAGACGGATCGGGGATCTACGCTCATATTGAGTAGCTCGGGATACCAAACTCTTCGAGCCCAGTCCGGAGCCACAAGAATGACTTGGGCCCGGTCGTGCCGAATCTTCTTCAACACTCTGGGTAGAAGTGGTATAGGCGGAAAGGCGTACAATAGACCGCAACTCCACTCGTGACGAAAAGCGTCGCCGAGCGAGTGCCGCCTTGGAAATTCCAACGCGCAGAACTGATGACATTGCGCGTTCTCTTCGGTGGCGAATAGATCTAACCAAGGCTCTCCCCACTGTAGAAAGAGTCCTTGCGCCACTTCCGAGTGAAGACGCCATTCGTGATCCATCATGCACCTGCGGCTGAGTTCGTCCGCCCTGGCGTTCAGGGAACCTGCCAGGTGTTGAACCACCAGGAACATGCCCTGGTGTTCCAGCCATGTCCAGAGGCGCAGAGCCTCCTGACAAAGGGTCCACGACCCCACCCCGCCTTGTTTGTTGCAGTACCACATGGCAGTGGTGTTGTCTGTGAACACCTGCACTACCTTCCCTTTGACAGAGGGAAGGAATGCCTTGAGTGCAAGTCGGATCGCCCGGAGCTCCAGAAGGTTGATATGGAGCCGGGACTCCGCCGGAGACCAGAGGCCTCTGATCTCCGCCTCTCCCATGTGACCGCCCCATCCCAGAAGGGACGCGTCCGTCACAACTGTGTGCTCTGGCTGGGGAAGGGAGAGGGATCTGCCCATGACCCATTGCCGGTTCGAGAGCCACCACTGCAACTGTTTTGCAGTCCCCTCCGAGATCTGGACGTGATCGGACAGGTCGCCCTGGTGCTGCGCCCACTGGAACTTCAGGTCCCACTGCAGAGCCCGCATATGCCATCTGGCATGAGTGACCAGCAGGATGCAGGAGGCCATGAGGCCCAGCAGCCTCAGGGTCATCCGTACCGAAACCCAGGATAAGGGCTGAAAGATCGGAATCATAGCCTGAATATCCCGGACTCGCCGTTCGGGAGGATAGGCCCGAAACTGCGTCGTGTCCAGAACTGCTCCGATGAAAAGGAGCTGTGGAGAAGGAATCAGATGCGACTTTGGCACATTGATGGAGAACCCCAGCGAGTGCAGGAGTTCGGCCGTAGTCTGGAGGTGGGAGACAACTGCCTGGGACGAGCCCGCCTTCAGCAGCCAGTCGTCGAGGTAGGGGAAGACTGAAACCCCTGCCCGGCGCAGATGAGCTGCGACCACCGCCATCACTTTCGTGAACACCCGAGGGGCACTGGTAAGGCCAAAGGGGAGCACGGTGAACTGAAAATGCTCGAGGCCTACCGTGAACCGAAGGTAACGCCGGTGGGCCGGCAGGACGGGGATGTGGAAATAGGCGTCCTGCAAGTCCAACGCTACCAACCAGTCTCCGGGGTCGAGGGCAGTCAAGACCTGAGCTAGGGTGAGCATCTTGAACTTCTCCTTCCGGAGGAAGCGATTGGCGTTCCGGAGGTCCAAGATAGGACGCATGTCCTCCTTGTCCTTTTTGGGCACCAGAAAGTAGTGGGAGTAGCAACCACGCCCTACTTCTGGGGTCGGAACATGCTCGATGGCCCTCTTGGCCAAGAGGGCCGTGACTTCCTTCTGTAGAAGCACCAAGTGATCCCCTGACATGCGGTGGAATTGAGGTGGCATGGCTGGGGGTGGTCTCGAAGGGGAGGGAGTAGCCCCTTCGGACAATGTCCAAGACCCACTTGTCCGAGGTGATGGGACGCCAGTGGTGAAGGTGATGGCGGACCCTGCCCTCGACTGGCGTGCTGTGCACCTGAAAGGAGGGACTAGGAGGGCTTGGAGGCCGCGGACGGGTTGGAGGTGGTGGCCTGACCCGCACGCTGGTTGCCCGAACCGCCACGGCGGTATCCACGTCCTCGGCCACGCGAAGGCGCTTGCTGCGCGGGCCGTTGGCCGGGCTGTGGACGTGACTGGGCGCCCCTTCCGTGGCCACGAAAGGGGCGAAAAGCAGACGTTTGCGTAGGGCGCACAACAGCAAGGCCCAGGGACTTAGCAGTAGCCCGTGAATCCTTGAAACGCTCCAGCGCATGGTCCGCCTTTGAACCAAAGAGACCGACTCCATCAAAGGGCATGTCCATGAGAGTATTCTGGACATCCCCTGAAAAACCAGTGGTTCTCAGCCAGGCGTGGCGACGCAGCGCCACCGTCGTTGCAAGCGATCTGCCCAGCGAGTCGGCGGTATCAAGGCCACAGCGGATGGTATACTTAGCCGCATCACGCCCTTCCGCAATAGCGCGGGTAAGCAGTGTCTGGACCTCCTCAGAACACTGCGGCAAAACATCAGCCACCGAATCCCACAGGGAGTGGGTGTATCGGCCCAAGAGGCAAGCGGTATTAACAGACCGCAAGCCAGCACTGGAGGAAGAGAAAGCCTTCTTCCCAAAGTGATCCAGGCGCTTGGATTCCCTATCCGGAGGGGCGGTAGGGAAGGCTGTTTGGGAGGCAGAGGCTTGGACAACCAAGCTCTCAGGGGTGGGGTGTTGGGAGAGAAACAGGGGTCGCCCGGAGCCGGGCGATGGCGTCGGGCCACGTTCCTATCCACAGGAGCCCCTGTGGTGGGTTTGGACCAGGCACCCAAAAGAACGTCAGTGAGTGCATCGTTGAACGGCAGCACAGGCTCCGAAGAGGAGGCCGCCGGCTGAAGCACTTCAGTCAGGAGGTTAGTCCTGGCGGCCACTGTAGGCAACTGGAGATTTAAGGCTCCAGCAGCTCTACGCAACACCGTTGCAAAATTAGCCCCTCCTCCGTTGCCACGGGAGGAGACAGCATGCCAGAGTCGGGGAGGTATCCAGCCCACTGGCATCCCCAAGTTCCTCAACCCAGTCCGGGTCAAACTCGCACTGTTGTGTGAGAGGGTCGTCAGACCCCTCCCAGCTCTCCTGGTCCTCCTCAGGTTGAAAAGATGGAGGAGGAGGGACATAAGGGACCCAAGGCCTCATCGGCGCCGGAACCGGCGTCGGGCGACGCCGGTCCGGCTCCATGTCCGGACCCGGGAGAACCGGGGAACGACGCCGCCCGGAGCCCCGGACGGCGTCGGAAACGGCACCGGGGACATCGGCGTCGGCGGAGGCGTGGTTAGGTCAACCGGCGTCGATGGAGGTTGCGGCACCACCGGAACCGGGGTCGAGGCCGGGGCCGGAGCCGAGGCCGGGACGAAGGCTGGTGGGACAGGCGACGCCGGGACCGGAGTCGACGGCGACGCCGGAGCAACCCTATCTGGGCCCGCGGGGCCCGAAGGCGCACCGGAGGGACCTTGAGGCCCGAAGAGGCGGGCCATGGCCGACAGGAATTTCTGTACTTCGGCCGGAGTCGCCCCGAACCCGGGAAGGACGGGTAATGCGGGGGCAACTCGACAGGCACGTCCGGGGCCGCGGGGGCGGGGACGGTGCCGACAGGGACCTCAGCCGAGTCGCGCGACCGGCGAGGCGAAGTCTTAGAGCGATGACGCCGCTTAGACTTCTTGTGCTTCGACTTACCGGAGGAGCGCGAAGACTTGGATTCCGACGAACGGCGGGGACTCCGCGTCCGGCCCCTCGACCTCTCCCGGGACCGGGGCTTGCTGCGGCGCGGAGCCGACTGCCGGACTTCAAGGAGCTTTCGAGACCGCTCTCGCAAAGCCTTCGGATGAAGTTTCCGGCAGTCAGGGCACGACTTCGTGTCGTGGCCTCGGCCGAGGCAGAAGAGACACTCGAGGTGGGGGTCCGTGATGGACATCATACGACCACATACCTCGCAGGGCTTAAAGCCGGGCATCCCTACGACACCTTAGGAGTCGTGAAGACTCGTTGAAGAGAACAGTGAAAAATTTCACAAAAAGATAGTCAAAAAGTGACTAGGGCACTGCTCTTCCCGGATCTGCGCTTACTGGCGCGGAAAAAGAAGAACTGACGTCAGCGCGCAGGGGCGGCGTCTAAGTACTGCCCGCGGCGTCATCCCGGCGATCACGACGCCGACGACGGACGCGGAGCCGCACGACGCCGCCTACCGACGCGCAAGGGTACTGCTACGCAAAAAACTTTCCGGATCCAGCCTGACGCCTGGGGATATTCTAAGGTAAGGAATCTGTCACTAACGTGTCTCTTTCAGATATAAGCATTTTCTGTGGATTACAACATGCACCAAAACAAGGAACCATCATGCATGGAACAAGGCATTATCCCCCCCCAAAAAAAGAAAATCAAAACCTTTTCAAGGATCTTTTACTAACCAAAATACTGATTACTGTGTGAAACTATCAGAAGAGGTACACAGCTATAAACCTTCATATAGAAACCTTACAATTTTGAAGTGTTCGACAAACCACCTTAAAGCTCTAAACAGAATCTGAAAGGTCAAATAATGAACGTGACAATATATTCTTGCAAATTGATAACAGTTACAACTACTAGTAACAGTGAGTGTCTTAAAAGGAGCTGTTACCTCACTTTAATAAGAAGCATTGGCAAAGCCAATAGGTCTTGCCTATGCAAGACCTATTGGCTTTGACAATATGTTTTAGCAATGTTGTACATCAGAGTTGCTGCTGTTCAGCATGGCTAACAGTTAGTGGGGTAAAGGAAAGTGTCGTGGAGTGGAATGTTATGGAGTGGCGTATATTAGAGTTGAGTGGTGTGAAGAGGAGTGAAGTGGAGTGTCATGGAGTAGCGTACAGTGTTGGTGTCGTGGAGGGAGTGGAGTGTCGCAGAGTGGAAGGGCATAGAGTTGAGTGGTGTAGAGTGGAGTACAGTGTGAGAGTGGAGTAGAGTGTTGGAGTCTAGTGGCACTGAGCGTTGTGGAGTGGTGTAGAGTGGCGTGGCGTAGAGGGTGTTGCGTAGAGTAGAGTGTTGCAGAGTGGAGTAGATTGTCAGAGTGAAGTGGCATAGAGGGTGTTGCATAGAGTGGAGTACAGTGTTGTTGAGTTTAGTGTTGTGGAGTGGCATAGAGTGTCAGAGCGGAGTGGCACAGAATGGAGTGAGTAGTGTGTCATAGAATAGGTTGGAGTAAAGTGCCACTGATTGGCATAGAGAGAGCTGTTATAGAGCAGAGTGGTGCAGTTTAGATTAGAGTGGCTTAGAGTGGATTGGCATAGACCAGAGTAGAATGGCGTAGAGTACAGTGGCATATAGTAGAGTGGTGTAAAGCAGAATGGCAGAGTGCAGTGTAGCAGAGTATACTGTTGTAGAGTGTAGTGGTGTATAGTAGAGTGGCGTGAAGTGCACTGGCACAGACTGGAGTGGCGTAGAGGGCAGTGGCATAAAGTACAGTGATGCAGAGTAGAATATGGTGGAGTAGAGTGCAGTGAGAGTACAATGGCGTAGACTGCAGTGGTATAGAGTACAGTGGCATAGAGTGACGTGGTCCAGAGAAGACTGGCATAGAGTGCATTACTGATTTTGAGTAAAGTGGTGCAGAGTGCAGTGACAGAGTAGATTGTTTTAGAGTACAGTGCAGTGGTGCAGAGTAGATTAGAGTGGCGTAGAAGGGATTGGCATAGAGTGTACTTGCGTACAGTGGAGTGGTACAGAGTAGAGCACACTGAGTAGAGTGCAGTGTTGCACAGTAGGGTGGCAGAGTGGCGTTGGCATGGAGTGGTGTAGAGTGCAGTGTCGAAGAGTGCAGTGGTGCATAATAGAGTAGTGTGGGGTAAAGTGCATTGGCATAGAGTGTGATGGAGTAGAGTGGGGTAATGTGGCGTATGCATGGTATGGTAGCGTACAGGCTAAAGCAAATAAAGCAAGCAAATATAAAGCCAGAAAATGGGAGTACAAACCACAAAGCCAAGCAACGGGCAGAATGCATTCCTAGGTCAACTTTCTGAATGTTCCCAAGATGTCTTTAACAAACCAGACAGCTGTGCTGTCTGGTAGGCTGCGACCTAAAAAGAACTTTCAGATCTTAGATTTCAGAGGGGGGGTAAGTTGAAATAGTTTCAAGGATACAGGGTTGTGATAAAAGACTCACAACTTAGAGAAAAGACATTAGCAAGTGCAATATGATATGCCAAAATTAAAGCAGTTGCACATATAAAATCTGTGTAGGTCTAACAGACACAATGAGAAACCCAGCCTAGTGAAACCATTGAATTTGGGTTTAGAGACCATACAGATAAAGGGTAATCAAAATATCACTCCACTTGTTTAATGTATTTCACAAGAACTTCTGTGGTAGGAAAATAAAAAGTAAAACTTCTGCTAATCCCAAAAAAAAAAAAAAAAATTTATGACATATTCTGGTCACTATTCACTGGTGAAACTCCAACACTGGAACATTTATTTGCTGGCAACTTTTGCACACAAGCAACTTTGTCATAAGTGGTATTTGTGAAGGAATTCATCCCGTTCCAGAGCCGCAGACTGGGCAGTGGAATTTAAAATGGACCAGCCATAACTGTTATCAACTAGCTAGCAAACAAAACAAACAGTTTAAAAACAAAGCAGGAAATGTTAAAAGGCATATTAAAAACACAGTTAACAAATGCATGACGAACAAAAATAGGCACATTTCAAGGCGAATACAGGAAAAGTAAACATCACAACAAGCTCCCAATCATTTAGTTACAGAAAACCACTTTCTGGATCGATTATCTTTCTGCAAGCTTAAGCACAGAGAACTTTCCAGCTCACATTTTATGCCAGTGGTGGGCTGTACCGGAAGTACTACAACAGACCTGGGTAAAGAAAATCAGGCTTTGCCCTAAGAATTTTTTGAGAACTGCACTTCTGTGGATGAAAGAAATTCAGTGCACTTTTTTTTTTTTTACTTACTCTTCTTCATTCCCAGACTCACTATCACTGCCAAACAGATTTTGGTCATTGCTCTTGCCAGTCTCCCTCTTTCCGTTCTCTTCGTCTTCACTATCAGACATCACATCCTTAGGCTTTGGTGCAGATTTTTCAAATGCAGCATCACTGTCAGAATCTTCATCATCGGAGAGTATATTGCTCTTTTTTGCTGCTGAGATCCAAAAGCAAAATATTAACAATGAGATAAAAAAAAAAAAAAAAAAGAGTGGGGGAAAGAGTGGGATTGGAGGAGATGCAGAAATTCAATAAATATTTGGCACGAAAATAGAGTTAAAACGCATGGTACTAATCAGGTTGCAATGTTTTTTTTGCCATGCTCCTTTAATGATCATAAAGACCAGTTATTGTTTGGGTCCTCTTACCTGCTTCACGTTTTATAGAACTATATCTCAACTTGACCACAGAACTTTAATGCTGTACATCATTTGTCAGCAGTGCCTAAGTTTAGACCCTGCTCATTCTACTGGATGTGAAACTGGTGCAGATCCGCTAACGTAGGAGTAGAGAGGGGAGAGGGGACCTCCGCTGCCACTGAGAACCTGCAACATTGTATAAGCTATCACAACTGCCCCTTGCTATACAATCCTTATTTCTAATTCACCCTCAGTCTCCCTCAGAGATCACCTTTCTTCCCCCTGCACCACTGTGCCTTCCTACTGCACGGTGCATGACTAAGGCCTATAGAGAGTAGCAAGATTCCCGACTGATGAGTAAGTGACCCGTATCACCCTACAAGATGTTATCAGCTAGTAAATGATGTGTGCCAAGCTCATGGCCAATACCCTGAGAAAAAGATCCGATCAGGGCTGCATGGATTCCAAAGGACAGTACCTAGCAATTATCTTGTGGATCCCGCCAATAGAAATCTGAAATTCTCTGCAGGTAGACATACAAGTTTCAACATTCACGATGTCCAGGGCAAAAGTAAACTGCTTTTAAAACCAGTGGCACAACTTTATCCAGGAACTGCATCTTCAAGGTTAATCAGGGAGTCCACCCATGACACTAAACCTCTAGTTTTATAAAGGTAAAAGAATAGTTAATACAGGGGTTCAGGCATACTTATTACAAGCTCCAATACATTCTGCTATATGAAACTGCAATGACAAGAGACAGTCACTTTGAAATCATTACACTGTTGCACTGGTAAAAAAAAAAAAAAAAAAAAAGCAGAAACAAGAATGCTAATGTTTAGGGAGCCAAGAATTTTAACTCACCAATTTGAAAAAGGCTGGAAGGTAATGCGTTGGTTGGGGAGGGGGTGTTTTTTCTGAAAAATAACAGTTTAAGGGTATTCATCTTCCTCAAACACTTAGCAGCATAGAATACCCGCAAAAACCTTGTGAGAACATAATCATGCTCTCCTCTTAACCTTTACAGTGTCCTATAGAGAAAGCTTAAACAAAAACAGGATATTCACAAGTTTCAAAGTTACAAGTCCATCTGTACCTACATAACCTCACCTTCCATTCATGCCATCACTTGTGGTAGGTGGAGGCGTTTAAAAACCTGAGTGAGTAGTCTGAGTATTTAAGTTTTTAAATGATTGTGTGACTAAGTAGGCGCAGAGATACTGAACTGGTGTTCACACAATTTTTCTTTGCGTGGGAAGGTATTGCCATTTGGTGAAGCATTTGACATTGCAGGTTGGATGGTTTGGTATTATAAGGATAGTACATTATAACATTGCTCTTAGTTGTCAATGTATGATAGTACTCCAAGTACTGTATTACTCCCCATGTGTGTCCTAGAAAATAAGGATTCCATCCTTGTGTAAGTATTTTAGATGTAATTTCCTATTTTACTAACTGTTAATATGGCATTACATGTGTGAAAACCCGTCTGCTCCTGTGGGCGGTGAAGCTATCACAAACTGCGGTTCCAGTCATTGACCAGAAAATGTAAAGCTCACACCCAAGCCATGGGGAAAAAATGAAAATCTGCTCATGGAATGTGGAGGGATTACAAAGCAAAATTGAGTATCTGTATTTTCTATTTTACATAAACACTTTCCACCAAGAAGCACTGTAGGACACCTCGGCAATAGCTTCGCTAGATATTCCGTCATACTTTGGATACAACAAGCTGGCAGTAAAAATGCACATATTGGGCCGCCAAGCTGGCGGCCTAGCTACCTATGTAGCGACAGACATAAATGGTAAAATACCAGAGATACAAGAAGAACATCCAAACTTACAAGACGTGCAACTGTCGGAATGCTTCCATGACAATCCGAACCCGTTGCGAATAATAAACGCCTATATCCATCTATCATCAAAAAAAAAAAATGGCAAGTATCGAATCTTTGAAGGCATTCATCATCACCCAAACATCAAACAAGGCTACACCACGTATTCTCTTGACACAGGATTTTAATATGAACCTGCTGCAGAAGTGGCAATTGTCCAAGCCCTGGAAATACAAAATCAAGTTTGGCAAACTCCACATTTAAAAACCCAGCTGCAAAGGAAGGATAAGAGGGCTTGGTCTTCATGGAAGACTTAGAGCATTTAGGCCTGAGATCTCTAAACGGGCGAATAAGTAGTAATGTACCAGCAGAATGCGCCAATCATTCGGCAAAGACTGATTCGACCCTAGATTACACCCTGGTGTTTTTCCCACTGTTCCAAATAGTAACCTTTTTTAAGATAGGATCCTGCCTCGAAAGCGATCAACTACTGCAAGTGATCCACCTAAACGTATCCTTCCGGCGTCATGCCCAAGCACAGCAAGAAATTAGCACAGCCACTACCATAAATTAAAGGAGGCTGAAATGGACTGCAGGCTCAATTGCTCACATTGAAGTCCATGCTAGATTCTTATGGGAACACATAATTAAAGTCTCTATATACCCATAGTGCAATGGACACAGTTCCCCACAGCACTTTTGCCTAAAAAAGCATACAGCCGTAAAGTAACAAATCTTCAACTAAGCATCCGCCCCAAAAAACCATCATTAGAGATGACGGCTGCAAAAAAAAAAAAAAGAAGCTAAACTTTGCTTTAAGGATACGCCGTAACAAGCCAACTGCATCAGCTCAGATGACCACCCTAACTAAGCTGAGAAGCTCATACAAAAAAGTAACATGGGAGTTTGTTAAGGAGGAGACAGACCGGCACTGGCAGAAACTGTAAGAAGCCACAAGAAGGAAAAATGCACAAGAGTTCTGGATACTCGTGAATAACACTGTAGGATTTAGACCACCCTCACCATAATCATCCAACATATGAGAAGAAGTGTGGGCGGTCTACTTACATGAAAAATGTTCGGGGATATCAAGGTGCCGTTGCTAAAACCACACAGTGGGGATACAGATCCACTTTTATTATCCTCCCAACATTACAACCTGATCGAGTTCAGGAATTCATCCCTCCTGAAGCTGTAACAAAAGCAATTACTTACGGGCGCCAAGACGGGCCCCTGGCCTCAACGGCCTATCACAGGCAATTTACAAAGAACACCCGCAGTACTGGGCAAAACATCTGAAAAGTTCTACAATCATGCTCTCTTCCATCAGGTTATTCCCCGACTGCTGGCGGGGCTCAATAATAACCCCAAACTATAAAGCAGGAAATAAGTCTTTGCCACGGAATTACAGGTTGATTGCCTTGTTGGACGATGAGCAAAATATTTTGCAGCAGTTACTGAATTGGCCGAAAAAAACTCATTACTTTAGCCAAATCAAACTGGCTTAATCAAAGATACAGGATCGATCACCAACATTTTAATACTTTCTCTAATAATCAACAAGCCAGAACTTACATCTATGCTTTGTGGACTTTCGGTCCGCTTTCGATGTTGTTCAGCGTAACATACTCTGGTGCAAACTCCAGAATTGGGGAATAGCACCTGTGCTTCTAAACGCTACACAACTCTTATATACCAACAAATGGATAAGATTTAGGCTGGGGTCCGGAACAATCCTCTTGAGGAAAATACACACCAGCAATGGTTTGAAACAAGGCTGTGTTCTTGACCCGTACCTCTTTAATTTATATCAAGCAGAACTAACAACAACACTTAAAGTAAACTCGCACGCCTCTAAGGTGACAGGTTTTAATGCTTCGGACATGATGTACACAGACGACGTTCTGTTAAGCCATACAAAGGCTGGCCTTCAGAGTCTAAGGAACTCCACAGTGAAGTACTCGGAAGCACATCGGTTAGTAGGCAACCTCAAAAAAACAAAAACAATGTCAACCAGCACAGGAAGATCTTCGGCGCCCATCTTTAGTTTGAATGCCGCTGCACTAGAATCAGTACTGGAGTATAAATACCTGGGGTTAATCGTAGATGCAAGAGGCACATTTGCAGTGCACAAATGCTTAATAACAAAAAAAGAGTAAACACCTTGACAACCACGTTTTGCACATTAAGGAATTCTCTAAAAGGTTTGTCTCTTCAACCCGGGGTACAAGTTATCGCCACAAAACTTGCCCCTCTCCTGGTGTATGGCTCTGAAGCACTTAATGGGAGGGCAGCCGGAGCACTCAAAAGCTCGATCATTGGCACATACCAGCGGGTCACCCATCACCAGCTCAAATGAGGCTTGAATTTGGATTACATAGACAAGGCCTAACCAACCTGGGTGTGGATCTAAAAATGTGCCACAAAATGAAAAGAGCTCAGGAAGGTTCACTAAGTAACATCCTGTGGAAAGCAGTATCCGATACAGGCAATACTCAAGCAAATGAAAACATGAAACTGGCCATGCAAAGATTGCAGATCGAACCACTATGGGCGCTAACTCTTAGCCAGGCAGCTTTTAACAAGGCATAAAACTCTGTGGTTAAAAAACATTCCATGCAGACGGATAAGGCGCTGCGGTGGAAAAGATCACATGCATGGATGACGATCGGATCTTAGAGCTTCCTGAAGCCACAAGACTATCTAGGGGAATCTTTGGGGCTCAAGGCGAAGTTGAAGCTGCTTGGCTATCGACTGGGCAGTTTCACCACTGTACACAAATCCCCTGCTTGGTTAAGAACATCCACCGAGTCGCTATGTCGCCTGAGGACATAACGCACATCTTATGCACATGCCCAGCACAGATGGAGGAACGAAAACGCCTATCGAAGTATCATTTTATAAGGAAAGAGATTTTTATGCGTCAGCAGGCAGTAACTGCCTCTCTCCTAGGAGAGGACCTAGTGCTCAGTGAAAAATTCAGAAAGTTCATGGTCTTAGCTGGGGGGAGAAAAAAAAAATTGACAACACCACAGCCTCTGCAAATGCAAACAGCCTGCAATTTTTAATATGCATTTTAAAACTGAGCAGTTTTACAATCCCAGATAGCTGGTAAATAAATGAAGATTCATGGCACACTTGCAAAGAACATGTTTACAAAATAATGCATTTGTGGCGCACTCTGCTGTGTATCTAAAAAAATGGCATAACAGGTATATCAATGCTGTTTTAAGGCGCATTTGCACAGAAATTGTTTACAAAACAACTGTCTTGCTGACTGCACTGTTTTGTGCCAAAAATGCAGTTGCTACCATTAACATTTGATGTAGTAATGGTTTTTTAAGGATGGATAAGTAGTACAGTGGTTTTAGCTTATGGTGTTGCTGTATTTGATTTTATTTGTAAAAGTTTTTATTGACTGATCAATAAACGCATTCATTCATTCCTTTTGACATCAAGAAAAGTGTATGGCATTGGTGGGATTTCAGACTAGTCATAACAGCAGAGCTGGTAGATCAGTTGAAGGCAGAACCTTTTCCTGTGCATATTGTCTTTGTTCTGGAACACCTACTGACATCCCAGTGAACCTTACCTCATCTGTAACCTTAGTTTTTGCAGGGAATTTCATTGTAGTTGTATACTTGTATGAATCTTATAATGGTTGTAGGATTGCCAATTGTTTTTACTTTGGTTAACATCACACAGCAGTATATTTTTTCTCTATATGTGGTGTTCACAAACCTCTTCACGACTACATACATTTGAAGCCAACACACAGTAAAGTTGAGAGTTTTAACTGATGCTCGCAGAACACGGTTTTAGTTTGTGATGTGTAAATTTTGAACATTTGAATTGGCTTGTTTTTGTGACCCAACAGAAAATGGGGTATGTGAGTTTGAGTGACATTTAGGATTTTGCCGATTTTGTTGAGGACTTCATTTGATGTTCGTGAACATTGAAATATATTAGTTATTTGAACATAAGTGTGTGTGTGGTAGTTTAAAGACTTTGGACCAGCACTAGTGTGAATGGGCTTTGCCTATGCTGATTTTTTGCTGTGTTTCTATAGATGGTGGTGAAAATTGCAGTAGTTTGGTTTTCAAACCCCAATATAATTTGCAAAGAAGTAGGTTTTATGTGGGAGGTGCTACAGATGGATACATAAGAACGTGGGCTCCACTCCCTCCAGATGTGTGCATATTTTTTATAATGCCAGGCCAGCTCTCCACTGCTGCTACACCTCGAGCGCTCCCCTCAAGCTCATACATTGAACAGTTTTTGTCAACTTTCAAATAGTTTTTCACAACTTTTTCCTCCTTCTAACTTTTTTTCGCAGCTTTTGTCCCCTAACTCGTTTTGCCAACTTTTTGCCTCCTTGTTTTCTTCCAACTTTTACCGTCCTCTAACCCACATTTTCTCCTTTTACCCACACTTTCTCAGCTCCCTTTGGCCCCTTCAGCGCTGCTCTCCATCCCGCTGACCCCACCCAGTGCCCGTCACAGGAACCTACTTAATGAAGGCCACAGCGCGACCCCTTTGAGCAGGTCCCCGGGCCAGCTCCCCACTGCTACTGCAGCTTGAGTGCTCCGCTCGAGCTCACACCTTGAACTGCTTCTGCCAACTTTCAAATCGTTTTTGCCAACTTTCAAATCGTTTTTGCTAACTTTTGCCTCCTTCTTACTTGTATTTCTCTCAGCGTTTGCCTCCTCCTAGTTCGATTTTGCCAACTTTTGCCCCCCCAACTCGCTTTTCTCCCAAATTTTGCCTCCTTCTACACCACATTTCCGCTTCGTTTTTCCAACACTTTCCCCACTTGCTTTGGTACCTTTAGCGCCGCTCTCCCTTCTGCTGAACCTGCCCAGCGCCCCTCCCAAGAACCTACTTAATGGAATCCGCTGCGTGACCTCATTGAGCAGGTCCCCAGGCCTGCTCCCCACTGCTGCTGCAGTTAGAGCGCTGCACTCAAGCTCACACGAACCGTTTCTGCCAACATTCAAATAATTTTTGCCAACTTTTGCCTCTTTCCAACTCATTGATCTCCCAACTTGCGCCTCCTAACTAGTTTCTCTCCCACCTTTTGCCTCCTTCGTATTTGCCAACTTTTGCCTCCTTCTTACTTGTATTTCTCTCAGCGTTTGCCTCCTCCTAGTTCGATTTTGCCAACTTTTGCCCCCCCAACTCGCTTTTCTCCCAAATTTTGCCTCCCTCTACACCACATTTCCTCTTCGTTTTTCCAACACTTTCCCCACTTGCTTTGGTACCTTCAGCGCCGCTCTCCCTCCTGCTGAACCTGCCCAGCGCTCCTCCCAAGAACCTACTTAATGGAAGCCGCTGCGTGACCCCATTGAGCAGGTCCCCAGGCCTGCTCCCCACTGCTGCTGCAGTTCGAGCGCTCCACTCAAGCTCACACGAACCGTTTCTGCCAACATTCAAATAATTTTTGCCAACTTTTGCCTCTTTCCAACTCATTGATCTCCCAACTTGCGCCTCCTAACTAGTTTCTCTCCCACCTTATGCCTCCTTCGTATTTGCCAACTTTTGCCTCCTTCTAACTAGTTTTTCTCACAACCTTTTCATCCTTCTTACTCGTTTTCTCCCAACTTTTGCCTCCCTCTGAACCACATTTTATCCTCGTTTTTCCTACACTTTCCCTGCTCGCTTTGGCGCCTTCAGCGCTGCTCTCCCTCCTGCTTCCTACTGACTTCGCACAGCGCCCTTCCCAGGAACCTACTTAATGGAGTCTACAGCACGGCTGTGCCACCAGCATGCCAAAGGCAAGCCCGTCTGTGCCTGGACTGTGCCCAGCTCCGGGAACCCTCAAGCTCTGCCCACCAAGAGCTAAACAAGCGCAAAGATAACAGCCCTGAACCAGAGACCCCATAACGGCAACTACAGCCACGCATCCCCATGCTCAACGATAGGACCCTTCTTCTGCTGGCACTGCCTCTTCTCCTGCGACGTCAGAACATCCGCCCACAGGCCCCCGCCCACCACTACTGAGACTTCTTTCACAACAAAATCTCCACCATCTACGAACACTTTGACCCCCAACTGCCCGTCGACTGCATGCACAGCCTCCTCAACCTCACCGACTCCCACTCAAACCTCAGAATGACAACATGGAACCAACTCACCATGCAGAAGACCTCTGCTATCATGAGCTCCATCCACTCAGGAGCACCCAGGGACCCCTGCCCCCACCACATGTTCAACCTGGGGTACAACACCATCAGCAAAGAACTCAAAATCCTCTTCAACACCTCCATCACCTCTACTACCTTCCCAGAGGAATGGAAACACGCGGAAGTCAAAACACTCCTCAAACAAACATCCGCGGACCCGAAAGAGCTTAAGGACTACCGGCCCTTCTCCCGTTGCCTCCCAAAGTTCTGGAAAAAGCCATCAACCGCCAACTAACCAACTAGCAAGAGAAATACCTCTGGGATCCATCCCTATCTGGGTTCTGCTCGAATCACAGCAAAGAAACCACCATAATCGCAACCACCAACGACATCAGGACTCTCCTAGACCAGGGATAAACTGCCGCCCTGATCCTCCTCGACCTCTCTGCAGTTTGACACCTTGTTCCACTATGCCCTACCAAAAAGGCTCCATAAGATTGGGATTCAAGGCAACGCCCTCATGTGGTTTGCATCCTCCGTCACCGGAAGAACCCAGAGCATCTGCCTTCCATCCTACACCTCAGGCCCCAAAGACGACATCTGCGGCGTCCCTCAAGTGTCAGCCCTTTATGTGTTCAACACCTATATGACCCCACGCTCCATCTTGGTCAGGATCTATGGAATGAACATCGTATACGATGACCACACTCGTCCTCTATCCACAGACACCGCCACCATCAAGGCCAACTTCCACCTGTGTATTACCAGCATCACCCACTGGATGCAAAACAACTGCCTCAAACTCAACACCGACAAAACAGAGGTGCTCATCCTCGGGAGCAACACCAACACATCCCCGTGGGACGACTTCTGGCGGCCAGCAGAACTGGGACCCTCACCTACACAACTAGCCAGGAACCTAGGCATCATACTGGACAGCAGACTCACCATGGAAAACCAGATATCAATGCAGTATTCTCAGCCTGTTTCCTCATGCTCCGCACGCTCGGAAAAATCTTCAAGTGGCTCCCTGCCAGCACCAGAAGCACAGTCACCCAGGCCCTCATCACCAGCCGACTGGATTATGCCAACACCCTCTACTTAGGAATCACCTCACATGTGCTAAAGAAACTACAGACCATTCAGAACTCAGCCACCAGACTCATCCTCCACCTCCCAAGACGGGCCCTCATCACCCCTCACCTCAGAAAGCTTCACTGGCTCACTGTTCGCAAGAGTTGCCAGATCAAAATGCTAACCCACGCCTACAAGGTCCTTCAAAATCAGGGACCAGAGTACATTAACCAACGGGTGAACTTTCAGCCCCCTGCCAGACAACTGTGCTCCGCCTCCCTCTCCCAGACTCCTCGCGTCCACCGAAGCAAGAGCGGCAGCCGCTCCTTCTCCTGAAAACCAGGCTGTGCAGCCGACTACACCCAGCAGCAGAAACCCCCAGCGCCTGGATACCCTCACGGGTGAAAAGCAGCACTATATAAATCCCATTTGATTTGATTATTCCAACCAGTAAAAATTGTGTACAGTGATCGTGGAAAACATGGCAACATCATCAGTTTCTGTGACTTGCAAACATTTGCAGACCTATAAAGCACTGGTGCATGCAGCCTAAACACTTGTGAAAAAAGCTACAATTCTGCTGCTTATTGTGGCACATTCACTGGCAACTTGAGCTAGCTATTGCGAAGTTTTAACACAAATCGATATAAGAGGGATCCTAATGCTAGTCAAAATACAAAGGTCCCTTATTTTAAAAAAGTATACACTTTCACAAGATACTATCAGCAAGCCGAGGTAAAGCCAATAGGTCTCGCCTTCGAGACCTATTGGCTTTATCAATGTGTTTTAGCCATGCTGTGCAGAATGGCCAAAAGTATAAAAGAAGAAGCGCTGTGACATGGCCAGCGTTTTTATAAATTGCTGGGGCGGAGAGAGGGCAGGGACTGAGGCAAGACGGAGGGAGGGCATATGTGGTGGCAACATAGAGAAACGTAAACAAGCATTTGCAATGCAATCGGTCTCACATTTGTGAAAGTTAGAGCTATTGGCATTGTCAATGACAATGTTTTTTATTTATCATTTTTTGTTTGCTGTAGAGTGATCATCTGACCTATCGAAAGAGAGGGAAAGGAAAGAGGATGGAGAGGAAACAGTGGAAAGCAGGGGGTAAAAAAATAAATTAAAAAAAAAAAAACAAACACGCAAAACGAGTTGTCTTAGCGCTTGAACCTTTAGCCCAGAAAGTTCGCACCGACGCCACTGCATGGGGGATTGAAATTAATCACATCCATCCTGCGGTTTCGTTATATGCGGATAACATGATACTGTACTCCAGGGATTTGCGCAATAATCTGGACATTGTTGCACAACTTTTAAGGCGGTTTGAAGGAATAGCAGGGCTGGCCATCAATCATGAAATCTTATGCATTCCCCTTTAAGGCGGAGCTGAACAGTCCAGTAATTCCATTTACGGATCAAGACATCATGGTAGCACAGTCCTCCTTCCAGTATCTAGGAGTACAAATATACAGGAACGCGCAAGACCTTTTAGATGGCAACATAAAAAAGGCTATTCGCTACCTGCGCACCCAAGTCACGTTTCGGACGACCTTACCTCTCTCAATTGCAGGCCGCCTGGCGATCTCGAAAATGGTGGTGCTACCCAGACTTCTTTATACTTTGCGAACCTGCCAGTTACAATCTCTGGTGCTGTTTTTAAGACCCTGAATTCACTGCTAACTGATCTAATATGGGGAGCAGGCCGTAGACGGCTTAGCCTGGTTAAGCTGCAGTTGCAGACAGATGCATGGGGAAATGAGTGCTCCAGATTTCTATGCATATTATTTAGCGAGCGACCTACAAAGGCTTTCTTATTGGTTAGCGGGCCGAAACTTGCACGAAATCGCGTACACAACCCAAATGCTAGACCGCGGCAGATTGCATGCCCTTTTTTCCCCAGGCAGAAGTGCCCCAGACACTACACACTCCTCCTCAAGGTTGCGTTGGAATATTGGAAGCACGCGATTAAATACACGGCACATACCTCCACTTACGCCCCAAATATTCCCATTTTAGGAATACCAACTAACACAGGGATACTCACAAAACGTAGAATAGAATAGCACAGTGGACGCAAGAAGGGGTCTCCGAGGTCGGAGATCTGTTCGGAGACGGCATGCTCCTAACACACCAATTTTGTCCATGAACAAAGGGTCACAGGTTTTCTATTCCTAGTGCATGCTAACTTAACACACTTCATCAAACAACATTGGGTGCCCCAGGTGATTGAGCCCGCCACAAATGAGCTGGTACATCTAATATATCTCATGGCTACAGGGCGACATTTAACTGGATGGTTTTACAAAGGGATCAGAGCGCACCAACCTACTCCTTTGACTGTGGTACGAAGTGGGAAAGGGATTTGCACAAACAATTTACAGATAAGGATTGGCAGACAGTGCTCGAATATCCAAACGCGTGTATCCAGAAACACTTGTTTTAAGTTTATACAATATATGGTGACGCAACGAGCCTACCTGACACCACACAAATTACATGCGATTTCCCCTAACATCACAGCGGCCTGCAACCTTTGCAATGTACAAGATGTTGACTTATTACATATGATACGGAATTGCCCCAGCCTGCACAAATACTGGGGATCGGTCACTACTACATCGAAGAGGGTGGTGGGGGACGCAGGTAGTTATTCTGCTGAAGCATGTATACTTGGGCTATATCCTCGTCGCAAGGGACGTGACGTCCAGATTAAATTTACAGACTTAACCCTACTTTTAGCAAAAAGAGGAATCACTCGGAGATGGAAGTCCAAAACGCCCCCTAGTCCACAAGGATGGAAGGAGGACGTAGAGACGTGGGGGTTAGCAGAAAGCAGCGCTCTCAGACATGAAGAACGTAGAGGGCTCTGTAAACGACCTATAGCCATGCAGTGGGATCTAATACTAGCTTCCTTTAAAGCTTTAGACAAAGCTGATCAGCAGACCGCACAATCCCAGACCTGACGTGGCAACACAGTACGTTATGCTTAGATAACACACTAGGCATAGTTATATACAGTCGTAGAAATTCATATCCCACTCACCGACCCCATTGCTAGCAAAGAAACCAACGGTATGTGCCGCCCAAATGCGCTCCTCGGTCTCCTACCGGCATATTCAATGAGCCAAAAGCTTCGTACTCGTGACACTAGTCAAAACAGACAAGGCTGTCCACTAGGGAGGAACATATATGACTATACCCATCAGCGTGGGGGGGGAGAGGGGTAAGTTAGTTACGGAATTGTCAGAAACTGATAACTTTTTTTTTTTAAACAGACTTTATTGATGACTTCACTACTTTGTACAATGCAGGGAGTATTCTACAGAGGCAGTCTTTTGTATTTGTAGTAGTTACAGCATATATGTCACATACAGATTCCGCGTATTTCACTCTGTGAGATATATAAAAAACCAAGAACAATGATCTCTAATGACATCTTTGGTACTAATAAACATTAGAGTTTCAAAATAGACATTGTCAGAAAAAAGCCTTCATATTTTCAATTAACAAAACGAACCTGTTCAATCGCGTCCCTCTCCCTCCCTAGCCCGCCCACCTGTGTTAACATATTCACTCCGAAGTTAATGGTAGGAGCAATGGCTATATGATACCAGGGACACACTGGCCCCAATTGTGGGATGAGGATCCAGGTTTGTAAAGCATGATGTATTACCAGACTGACTACTGGGTGATAGAAGTATAATGTTAGCAATCCTACCTGGGAAGTGCTCCGCAGGACATTTATGCCATGTAATTGCTTTTTCATATAAGAAATGCCAAATAAAATGTGTGTTAAAAAAAAAAAAAAAAAAATGAGACAAAGAGAAAGGAAGTGCAGGATGGTAGAAGAAAGAGGGATAAGGTGGAATCAAGAACAGGCATCTTTACATTTCATTCACATGTTTCAAAGGGACTGTATCAGCTATGTGAGGTCACAGGTGCCTCATACCACAACAAAGTAGGCACAATTACAACAGGCCCTCCTTGTTTACCAGCGCATCCCTGTTACTGGCCAGACTCAGATGGAAAAAAGGTATGAAAGGAGTGCTATAAGACCACTGGGGTGGTGTGGTGAGCAAAAGAATGATGGATTAAACCCAGATCCTTGTGACTGGGGGTGAATGTTTGCATTGTCCAGCATTCCGTCCATCAATTGTTTCTTTTGCATAAGACCACTGGCTGGCATCAGATTTTTCCTGGGGTAAGAAGAAGCGGGCGGCTAATGGAAACAGGCAGCTACAGGTAGGAGGAAGTAGGGCAACAGGTGCAGGGAGAGTGAGAGAAGCAACAGAGGGAGAGCAAGGGGAAGAGAAGGAGCACTCGGAAATGGGAGAACAGGCAGAGCAGGGATGAGAAAGCAGATGAAGGGGAGAGCAAGAAAGCGGGATTAGAAAGGGATGGGAGGCATCTGGGGACAGAGAGTGCAAGCAAGGACAAGAAGGAGCAAGCAAAGACGTGGCTTGAGGGCATGTAGAGGTTGGGAGAGTAAGATGAGGCATGAAAAAACACAGACTAGGGAATTGTAAGGAGTGGCATTCCAATGAAGAACAGAGAAAAAATGGACAGGAGTGGGAGATGGAAGCAGAGGTATGCATGCAGCTACAGTGGAAGCGAGGAGGGCAGAGAAAGCAAGAAGGGACAGAGGAGGGTCATAGGAAGCAAGAAGGGACAGAGGAGGGTTATAATCACTGCCCACTATACATCTACTATAAAGACGCTCCTCTATTTACATAAAATAGAGATAAGGTCTACTGACCGGCTGGGCCCTGCTAGTTATGCAAACTGTGCACCAATTATAGCCTGAAGCGAGAAAGTAGATCCTCTACCTCAGATAATATCGCTGAAGGCCTTTACTAAAGCATAAGAGGATAACTGCACTAATTTAAGTGAGAAGAATTGAACCCTAGATGTGGCAACACGCTACTTCCAGCATAGGAGCAGAATGCCAACTTTAACATGAGGAGAGGTGACTGAACACAAGACCCAGGTACTCTATGGTATTTCACTACCTAAATACGAGTCATGGAGTCCATTTGCCTTCCTTTACCTGAGGCCCGTGGAACTTATGATACGTCATTGAAAGAAAGAGGGTGCTCGTGCTCTGACCCACAACCGGATCACATTCTACCACACCGGTGTCATTTAATGCAGACATACAGCCTGCGGTGGCAAGGTGTGTCTGGGTGAAATAACAGACAGCCTGTGTTTGTATCACTCTACCTGGTAGGTACTTTCCTGCCAGTGCCTTGTAAACGTGCTGTGTGCCTCTGAAAACACCGTTCCGGTGCCCACAGGAGAAAAGTAAACACCAGTGGCAAAGAGCTGAATATTGACCGAGAGGTGGTATATTCCGCTGACCTCTTTTTGACTGAGGTAAATCCACACAACATGGGTCGGGTCTAGTGTCCTGGCCCAGGCCACCAGATCATATTAATTGATCAATGATAAAATGGAGGGAGGCTGGTCTGGGCGAGGGGATTAGGTGGGCCACCTCGGGCACAAATACAGAAGCTGCAACACGGTCTACAAGGTATCTCAGACACACGCACTGCAGGCTAGAGTGGGAGGAGTGAGGAGGAGAAGAGGCTGAGACCGAGAGCCGCTCGCCGCTGTCTGACCCCGGAGGTTGCTGTGGCATTTGGTAAGGGAGAATGGGGTTTACCTGCGGGCTAGGAGGAGGGGACAGTACGCCACTTGATCCTGCCTACACCAGGCGCGCAGGTGCAGAATGGGAAAAGCAGGGGGAGGGAAGCAGTGAGGCGTCGGGCCCTCCTCCACTTGGCTCAAAGTTGGAGATGAAAACGAAACAACCACTGCTGTAATGAAACAAGATACGACAATCTCCATTGTGTGTCTCAAGCTTATGCACTACTTGAAGGTCTTGGCATAAAACAAAGAACTCCACTGAGAACATAGTAAACAAGAATAGACGTGAGAGAGAGGAGGTGGGGGAAAAGTTTTCAAGTGCGCATACATCCTTACTTGCCCTTTTCCGACCAACAAATACACGCACAGCTTCCACATGGATGCTATGTTTACTTTGTTCAACACAATATTTGCCACGGTGTGCTTATTACCAGCTGAAGTTCGAAAAGCATAAAAACACTACATTCCGAGCGGAGTTGAAAAAACAAACAAACCACGATTGCTTTTCAAGTTAGCAATGTCACGTAAGATACAGAGCTACCGACTTTGCGCCTGGGGAACCGGGTTAGAGTTTCAGCATGGGCGCTACAAAAAACATGCCGATCGTAATAAATAAAATAAAACTCATAACAAATAAATTTAAACAATGGCGAATCACAAGGTCAAAAGTGCAAATAGGTCCATTATGGTTGGGGAGGGAGATCAGCAGCGTTGCGCGGGCTGGGCTGAAGGGTAGAGAAAAGCCTGACAAGCAGGAGAGAAGAGGAGGCAGCAGCTGCAGCCTCAGGACAGAGCGAGTGTTCGCATATGTGAAGAGCTGTCCAAATAAAAAATAAATAAAAAGAGTGCTCACAGAGTCATAAACAGAAAGAGTAAGAGCACATGTAACGGGGGCAGTTCTCATGGGAGGTTACAAAACTCGAAAAGGAGGAATTACTAAGCCTATTCACCAATCAAAAGCCGGCATTTACAAAGGAAAGTAAGAAGAGCCAATTGAAAAGATGGGCGGTGCTTAAAGCCCATATTCTAGGAACAGCATATCTTGAAGAGACAGCGCATGCGCTGCCTAAGGGAGACCTAAAAATAAAAAAATTCAAAGTGGTACATCACAGCTAGCGCTGGCTGCATCGCTGCGCTTTTTTCTGGCGGGGCTGGAGTTTCTTTATGGCTGCCATGAGGATCAACTCTGGGGAAGTTCCAAACTAGGTACTCCATCACCATCTTCAGCAACATCACTTTGAGACTTTTTGGTGGATGGGGGTTGGGGGCTAGAGGAACTTACTTTTGTCCTCGTTAGGTTTCCATTTTAATCTTTCAAATCTTTGAAAACAGAAGTCCTTTAGTAACCAGTAGAAACAGGCACTCCACAGATCTGAAGCTGAAGCACCAATTCCAAACAATCCAGATCTACTTTTATATTGCCCCATGCAGCCAGTGTGAAAAGAAAGATCCAGATTGTCCTTGGAAAGCATCTGCTTCAAAGCTCAGTAGGCATAAGGCAGAACTCCCTGTAATTATACCTGCCTGGGTGCAGTTAAGCTTTCCTACTCAGCCATTTCATCTACCACTACAGTCCAGGAAGCCTCAGCTGTGCCTCCTGCATGCAACTAGGCTTCAGCCAAAACGCAGGCTCCCACATCTACAGGGGTTTCACTTCTCTTGACGCCACTGTAGAGGACACACAGCTCACAATCATGGACATCACAAACAGGAAGTATCCTCATTAATTCCCCAAGCTGCGAGGGTTACAAACACCACATGGACTAAGTCAGAAACCCAAGCTCCATTTCCGGCTGCAATCTGTGCAGAAAGAGCACTGCTGTTTCTCCCACCTCTGCCAGAGTTCCAGTGCCTTGACATACGCTCCGGGAGACCTGTAGCTCATGTACAGCGACTTTTCCAGACCTCAGTTGCCTCTGACCCGCAAAATAGTTTCTTTTGATAGGAGTCTTGGACAAAGCACAAAAAGCAACATTTATATTCTGCCTCTCTTGCACAAGAGAATTCCTTAGAGAGCGCTGGCTAAGCTATCTCTTCTTCCGTTTGTTTAGATTATAGTGGTAGCAGACACGTATGTATGTGCATATAGGTTCAGACGCTCACTAAACAACCGATGCCGCCTACTAATTTTCCAGTCTATTCCTTGTACACCCCACACTCAGGTCTTTGAAGAAGAAAAAAAACAACACAGACAAAAGTAAGTAAACATATTAAAACTACACACTGTTGAATGCAGAGCAGCTCTGAAAACAATCTAACAGTATGAGGTAAACTTGTCTGCTCCAAATAAGCCAGCCAGGTGCCCACACAGAGATGCAGTTTCTGTAACTTTTCAGTGTACCTCTGTAGGAGGCTGGCTTAGTATATAGTGCACACTTATTTAAGTGATGCACCTTACACTAATCCAGGCAACCCTTATGGTGATTCTAGTGGTCTTTGATAACCATAGAAAGCTCTCAAAGTGGGAGCTGTGGAGAGCAGCCTCCAGGCTTATCTTGAAGGAGTGCTAAGCAGCTTGTTTTACCAGTTTAATCATGTAGTGTAGGTTAAACAAAAAAGAACCACACAGTGTTTAAATAAAAATACTTCTATTTATTACATAACACTCACTAACACATTAGTATATCTCCTACCCGGAGATATCAACACAATACACAAAAATACTTCAATTGCAAGAAGGTAAGTAGCACAAAATACAGTGGTCTCCAGGGGGAGACCAAATCATATATTAAGAAAGTGGAATGCGAACTGCAGAAGAGGACAGGACTTGGACCAGAAGACCCAGAGGAGCCGGGGACACAAGTAAACACCCAAGGTAAGTACTCAGGAACCCCACGGAGGCTGTGTGCAGAGTGGAAACACAGCTGTGTGACCAATGGAAGTCAATGGAGAAGATGCGGTTGCAGTTTTGCAGAAGAAGGACCCTTCCCAGAGGACCCCAAAGAATTCCCTCGGAGGACAGAAGGTTAGAGAGCTGCCCCACCCATGGATGCCCCGGAGACCAGGTTACCTACACCAGGGAAGCCAGGTGCATAGAGTGAAGAGAAGTCAGAAACCTCCATAGACAACAATGGAAGAGTTGGAGAAAAGTGCCTCTGGAGAAGAAGGTGAAGAAGTCTGGTGGAATCCAAGCGTGGATTCTTGGAGTGAAGAACCTGCAAGCAGAGGGGACAGAGTCTATGCCACTCAGGAGTGACCAGGAGGCACAAAAGAGCAAGGCCCACCGATGTCAGACGGTTCAAAAGTGTTGAGAGTGACCATGTCGCTGCAGCTGTGAGGACCAGGCAACGCTGAGGAAGACCAGGAGCCGTGCACGAGCTGCCCCGCGTCAGATGTCAGTGACTAGGTGGTCGGTATCCTGCGGGAGCGCCAACAAGCATTGGAGCTGCAACTGGCGTGGAGAGCGAAGAAGGAGCAACGCTGGGACCAGCAAAGACAAGGTACTCTCCACCGGCAGGAGAGTCAGAACAGGCCCGAGCAAGCAGGGGAGCCCACTGAAGCAGAAGCCCCTCAGGAGGACCCACAGGCCGAAGGCACAGGAGTCGCAAAAGGACCTCGAGCAGCTCACCAAGAAGGAAGGCCCACTGTGCAGATGAGGTGGTGAGGACGCTGTACTTGGCAGGAAGAGAAGCTAGATCTTTGTGTAGCCCGAAGACCTCTGAAGTATGCCAACAAGCCTTGGCAACTGCAAGTCGATGTGGTGCACCGGGGTTCGGTCCCAGTGGTTCCGACAAGGGATACTGGCCTCAAAAGTGCAGAGAGAACAGGTCAGGGCTTGAGGGAGTTGCAGAACCACCACCTGTGTAGCTGAGCCTTACGAAGTCTGTGGAACATCAGGAGCAGCAGACTTGTCAGCTTCGTTGTGGTGCTTGCAGAGGCAGGGGAGTGACTCATTCAGTCCAAGGGAGATTACTTCCGGTGTCCTTGATGCCCACAGGTCTGGGGAAGATCCTGAAAGAAGCACAGACACAGACGATGAAAAAGACTTGCAGAACAGTGAGACCAGGAGCAGCAGGAGTCTTCCTTGATGCAGTCTCGGTTCCAGGTGAATTCCAGGTGTCCAGACAGTCGAAGGGTGACGTGGTTTCAGGCTGGAGTCTTGTCCCACGACAAATCTGAGGACCCACCAACAGGTAAGTCCTTAAGTACACTAAGGGAAGGGTTGGAACAACTCAAGAGTACCTCCCAGAGGAGGGGTTGGACAGAGGGGAGGATACTCCCATGTCCTTTGTCCAGTTTTCCACAAGAGCGGGAGCCAAGGGCTCACCTGAACTGGCTCCAACTGGAGCATGCAAGAAGGGAACCAAATGTGCCCTTCAAAGCAGTCTTGTAGCGCTGGCAAGCGCCCCCACCCCAGCCCAATACACTAAGTCCTGTCTGGGAGGTGGTCACACCTTCCTACGACATGAAACCAATTGTTCTACCTTGCCCTACTCGAGCTTGGCTCATTAGCAGGAGGGCAGAATTGTGTCTGTTGTCGGCAGCAGCTCTAGCTTGCTGTCAGATCCTGAAAGGCTGTAACCGGGAGTACGGGGTACCCCAAGGGAGCCCCACAGAACATAGGACCATACCTCCAACACTAGATACGGTGTTGAGGTATGAGTCCAACATGCTCGATACCAAACACGAGCGGATTTGGTGCATCCATTATACAGTTAGACATCTTGTAATGACTGATGTCCACTATATGTATCAAAATGGCTGACCTCACTTACAAAGCCTGGAGAACCGACTCCGGGGTTTGTAGGAGTGTTCTGCTCATGCAGGGGTACCTTCACACTTATAACCAAGCACCCTGCCCTCAGGACTGAACAGCCTGCCATAGGGGTGACATAGGTTTTAAGTGTATAACCTCAGATATAAGGAAACCTATATCTGTCGTGAGAGGTGTAAGCACCAACTCACACAGGCTGCAATGGCAGGCCTGAAGTCACAGTTTGAGTGGACTCCCATGGGTGGCACAATACATGCTGCAGCCCATGGGAGGCCCCTGGTGTACCTATGCCCTGTGTACCTAAGTACCATATACTAGGGACTTACAAGGGTACAATAGTAGCCAACTGTGGATGTACCAAAGTACTTACAATGGTCAATTTAGGGAGAAAGCAGTGACTTGGGTCCCGATTAGCAAGATCCCAGTCTGACTAGGTCAAAAACACACCAACACCAGGCAAAAAGTGGGGTTAACCATGCTAGAAGGGGGGCGTGGCCAACCGCCGAGCATGGCGGCAGCAACCTAAAGGGGCTCCACGATACACCCTGACACGGAGGCATTTACTCGCCAGATACAAGCACCCCGGCGCTCCCTGTGGGGCATAATAGAGACCGGAGACGGTGGAGCCAGCAGAGACGGAGAGCGGGACGGAGCGCAGACTGTATTTCACCCGATAGAGGCCGGCGGTGTCTCTGGCCGGGCTGACGCTGCGGAAGGGGTGGACCCGCCGCGGCTACGGAGCTGAAACCCAGCAACCGGAGTGCCGGAGCGGCGATTGTTGGCGCCGTGGAAGTCTCCACACCCCTCTCCTCCTAATAACACGACCACGGAGGGCAGACGGCCGGGGCAGATACTGTGGTGAGCGATAGCAGCTCTGCCCGAGACCCGGACGAGAAACAAGATAGCGGCGGCGAAGAGGGGTTCCACACTCGCAGATTGCTGCTTGGAGGTAGAGTGACCCCTGCCCTGGCTGCCGGACCGCCCCACGGGGTCATTGACACCGATCTACAAGTCCGGTAAGGAAGAACGGAGACCGACCGCCCGGGACGGGGACTCACTGTGGGAGCGAGGTGCTCAATGGGCGCTGGGGGACCCAGTGCGAGCCGGCTGGACCGGTGAAACGGGCTACAATTGGACGTTGGTCGGAGGTGGTGTGCCCTGCCTGCGCTGAGATACCGGCGCCCAATATCATTACGTGCATATTTGCTGTGTGTGGCACTGGCTCGCTGAAAGGGACTAAGATCAGCTGCGGTGAATACGGGTGCTGGTGACGGCCCATGCGCCGAGGCCCGAAACATTACACCTGGTCTGGTCGGTGTGCCCGGGACGCATAGCCGTGTGGGAAGCAGCTGACTGGAACAACGGTGGCACCAGGAACCTGTGCTAGAAGTGCATGGATTGGATCTCCAGACCAGTGGGGTGCCCTGCACAGAGAGAATTAAGGTGAGCACAGTGCTGCCCTGCTGTTGGCCGGTGCCTGGCAGTGAGGGGCTGGCTGCAACGACGCCACAGAGGGGGCCTGGTGATACAATCCTAGCTATCCACTACCTACAAACCCTAGCGGGAAATGGGGCGCCCGAGGGCTAAACAGACGGACCCCCAACCGCAAGACGGTCCCTCAGGAAATACGCCAGACACTCAATTGGGTAATACAGATATGGAAGCGATCCCACCCACCGCATCCAATAGTACAGATGGAAAGCTGGACTTAATACTGCGCGAAATACGAGACTCCAGGGCAGTGATGGAAACCCAAATCGACACGCTCACGACCAGTTTTACTCTGTTGAAAGCCGACCACACAAAACTGGCGGACAAAGTCAAAAATAACAGACTGGCGCTAGACGACATAATACCGCAGCAGTCGGCACACTCCTCTCAGCTAGAGCAACTACAGCGCCAGTTGAACAGCCTGCAAGATAGGGTGGATGATGCAGAGGGCCGCTCCAGACGCAACAATGTGCGCATTTTAGGTCTGCCGGAAAAAGCGAGGGGACCCACCCGACTCAATTCATTGAGCAGTGGCTGCGGGAACAGGTGGCTACAATGGGTCTCACTGACCATTTCAGTGTGGAACGCGCCCACAGGGTGCCGGCCCGACCCCTCGACCGGGTGCGCCCCAGACCTATAATAGCGCGGATTCTGAATTATAAAGACAGAGACACAATTTTGCGTTTGGCAAGGGAAAAGGCTCCGATAACGTTCGAAAACACAACGATTTCCTTTTACCCGGATTTTACACTAGCAGTACAAAGATCGAGGGCTACTTTCCTGGACGTTAAAAGGAAACTATGATTGCACCACCTAAAGTATGCCTTACTGTTCCCGGCTCGCCTTAAGATACTTTATAATCAAAAAGCTCTGTTCTTTGAGAATCCGGAAGACGCTGCGGACTGGATGGAGATTACACTGTCGTTGCCGGGCTCTCGGCACTCCCCACAGTCTACTCACGGACAGCAACCGAAAACGCAGAGGGTGAAAATGGACAGACGTGAAAGACAGAGGCACCCTGCTGGAGGAACAAGCAGACATCCTTCCCAAGAGCAGATACTGGACAGTCAAACGGATGCGGTACTGACTGCTGCGGCACTGGCTGTGCATGATGCAAGGTCGGCGGCGGATACTGGACATTCATCGGTAGAGATGGAGGCGGAGTAGGGGTCCAGCGTGGCCCTGTTTCCTCTGGTCACTCCGCAAACTGTTGATGAGTATATAGGATGATACGAACTGTTGCCTCCGCTGCGGGACTGCAGAGCTGGATGAGTATACCTAGATTTGTGTTTGACTGGGGCTGTATATGATCCTTATGTGCTCCATGTGTAACGGAACGGGGTGGGCTGCTCAAAGAGATCTATGGCGCTGTTTAATACTTGCAAAACAGGGTGTTGCTGGGGACTCCTGGGTACCCAAATAGGTGTGTAACATGAAAGAAGCTACGCTCGGTACGGTTACCGCTACCCCTGGGGCAACTGCATTGAGTTATGTAACTATGGAAATATTTTTGAGTTTGTTTTGTTGGTTTGGATCTCCTTTGTTGTTTTGAGGGGAACCTAGTATTGGGGTGTTTAAGGGAATTTTCTGGCTCGGCAATATGGAATGTGAGATATGCACGGCATGCCGGGACCTATAGGCTAGTTAGACTGCATAATTGGAGACATAGTTTTTCTCCAGGAAACGCATTTAATACATGCAGAAACGGCTAAGCTCCTCAAGAAATGGAGAGGACAGCTATACTCTACATCCTTCTCAACATTTGCCAGGGGGGCGGCGGTGTGGCTCAGGAACGGTGTCCCCTTCAAACTGCTAGAACAGAGGACAGATGTGAATGGGAGATATGTATTGCTGTATGGCCTGTTGGATGGGGAACGGGTAGTATTGGGAAGTGTATACGCCCCGAACACGGACCAAGATGAGTTCCTGGAGGTTCTTAGCACAGCACTGGTGGGCTGGGAGGGATACCCATGGATCCTAGGAGGTGATTTTAACTCAGTGCTGGACCTGGAGATGGACCGGTCCCACCCCCCTGAAAGAGGCGGGGTGTAGGAAGCAAACAGAGGCACTGCAGATATGGGCAAAAGGGTGGGAACTGGGAGATGTCTGGAGGGAGAAACACCCTACAGACAGGGAGTATTCCTTTTTTCCGCACCACACAATCTGCATACCCGTATAGACCGGATATTCTGTTCACAGCGCCTATTGGGTACTATTAAAGACACTACACATCTGAGCAAAACGTATTCTGACCATAATCCAGTTGAGGCTACATTATACTGGGGAAAGGTGCCGTCGCCAATCCCAACCTGGAGACTATGTCCAGCGCTGCTGGAGGATTCTGTATTTCGCACTGCACTTGAAGTGGCTAAAACCCAATACTTTGACGAAAACGGGAACACAGCGAGCTCCCGGCAGATAGAATGGGATGCATTTAAAACAGTGATACGGGGGGTGGCGATTAGTACAAAAGTTGGAGTGCGTGCGACACTTCTTGACAAACTAATGGATGTAGAGACCAGAATGGGCAGACTAGAGCAAGATGCGGTTACTAATACAACAAGCAAACTAGAACTACAGGAACTATATATGTCACATGCAGAATTATTAGAAGACCTTCGAGTTCTAGACTATAGACGATACACGCAATCACAGCATGTGAATGCAGATAGGGCAGGCCCCTTGTTGGCCAAAATTATTAAAAATGCACCACCTATGACACCCGTTCTCGAAATTGACACCCCGAAGGGAAGGTGAAACGCACACAGATAGAAATTAACATTGCCTTTAGACAATGCACAAGTTACTAACTTGTGTAACGATATATCTGTAAGAGACAGTAGTTAGTGACAGATTCCTTACCTTAGAATATCCCCAGGCGTCAGGCTGGATCCGGAAAGTTTTTTGCGTAGCAGTACCCTTGCGCGTCGGTAGGCGGCGTCGTGCGGCTCCGCGTCCGTCGTCGGCGTCGTGATCGCCGGGATGACGTCGCGGGCAGTACTTAGGCGCCGCCCCTGCGCGCTGACGTCAGTTCTGTACACGACTTTCCGCGCCAGGAACGCAGAGCCATGCAAGAAGCTGACATAGGTGTCTGAAAAATACTAGGGCCCTGAAAGGGATGTCCTTAACCCTAGAAATCAGTTCGCAGAACGGGGAGGATGGGTGGGCGGTAAGGAATCTGTCACTAACTACTGTCTCTTACAGATATATCGTTACACAAGTTAGTAACTTGTGCATCTGAAAGAGAAACGTTAGTGACAGATTCCTTACCTTAGAATAGATACCCCAGCAATACCAACCCCGGTGGTGGGTCTGCGAACAAAGATCAGACAAGGAAGTCCTGGAGGACAGAACGGCCAAAGAAGCCGTCCCTCCGGACCTGACTGTCAAGGCAGTAATGCTTTGTAAACGTGTGCAGCGAGGCCCACGTAGCTGCCTGACAAATAACCGGCAGCGGAACACCGCGGCCCAAGGCCGTGGTAGCAGCCGTTGCCCTGGTGGAATGGGCACGCAGCCCAACAGGAGGCTCCTTCTTAGCCAAAGAATAGCAGGTCTTGATGCACAAGGTAACCCAGCGGGAGATGGTTCTTTTGTGCACCGCCCGACCTTTTTGGCGCCCACGTAGCCAACAAAGAGCTGGTCATCCACCCGGAAGTGTTTTGTGCGGTCGATATAGAAGGAGAGCGCACGTTTTGGGTCCAGACGGTGGAGCCTCTCTTCCTCTCTGGAAGGATGCGGAGGCGGAAAGAAGGTGGGCAAAGTGATGGTCTGCCCAATGTGGAAAGCAGTAACCACCTTTGGCAAGAAGGACGGACGCGTCCGAAGAACAACCTTGTCTGGATGAACAGACAGAAAGGGAGGTTTGCAAGTTAGAGCCTGGAGCTCACTCACCCGCCGAGCGGAGGTGATGGCCACCAGAAAGGCTGTCTTCAGAGTCAGAAGACGAAGAGGACAGTTATGTAGAGGCTCAAAGGGAGCGCACATTAAAAAGGTAAGAACCAAGTTCAAGTCCCACTGAGGCATCACAAACGGAACAGGAGGGAAGAGGTGTGTAATGCCTTTTAAGAACCTGTTAACAACAGGGGACTTGAAAAGGGAGGGCTGATCAGGGAGCCTGAGGAAGGCCGAGATAGCACAAAGATAACCCTTGATGGTACCCAGGGCAGAACCCTGTTGGGCCAGAGAGAGAAGGAACAGAAGGACCTCAGAAAGAGGGGCAGAAAGGGGATTCACAGCCTTTGCTGTGCACCATGCCACAAATTTGTTCCACCTGCAGGCGTATACCACCTTAGTGGAGGGACGCCTGGCTGCCAGAATCACATCACAAACTTCGGGAGGCAAGTCGAAAGGAATCAACTGCCGCCGCTCAATCTCCACGCAAGCAGGTGTAGACTGGACAGGTTCGGGTGGAGGACCGTCCCCTGCTGCTGCGACAGAAGATCCTCCCGAAGAGGCAGACGGATCGGGGATCTACGCTCATATTGAGTAGCTCGGGATACCAAACTCTTCGAGCCCAGTCCGGAGCCACAAGAATGACTTGGGCCCGGTCGTGCCGAATCTTCTTCAACACTCTGGGTAGAAGTGGTATAGGCGGAAAGGCGTACAACAGACCGCAACTCCACTCGTGACGAAAGCGCCGCCGAGCGAGTGCCGCCTTGGAAATTCCAACGCGCAGAACTGATGACATTGCGCGTTCTCTTCGGTGGCGAATAGATCTAACCAAGGCTCTCCCCACTGTAGAAAGAGTCCTTGCGCCACTTCCGAGTGAAGACGCCATTGGTGATCCATCATGCACCTGCGGCTGAGGTTCGTCCGCCCTGGCGTTCAGGGAACCTGCCAGGTGTTGAACCATCAGGAACATGCCCTGATGTTCCAGCCATGTCCAGAGGCGCAGAGCCTCCTGACAAAGGGTCCACGACCCCACCCCGCCTTGTTTGTTGCAGTACCACATGGCGGTGGTGTTGTCTGTGAACACCTGCACTACCTTCCCTTTGACAGAGGGAAGGAATGCCTTGAGTGCAAGTCGGATCGCCCGGAGCTCCAGAATGTTGATATGGAGCCGGGACTCCGCCGGAGACCAGAGGCCTCTGATCTCCGCCTCTCCCATGTGACCGCCCCATCCCAGAAGGGACGCGTCCGTCACAACTCTGTGCTCTGGCTGGGGAAGGGAGAGGGATCTGCCCATGACCCATTGCCGGTTCGAGAGCCACCACTGCAACTGTTTTGCAGTCCCCTCCGAGATCTGGACGTGATCGGACAGGTTGCCCTGGTGCTGCGCCCACTGGAACTTCAGGTCCCACTGCAGAGCCCGCATATGCCATCTGGCATGATTGACCAGCAGGATGCAGGAGGCCATGAGGCCCAGCAGCCTCAGGGTCATCCGTACCGAAACCCAGGATAAAGGCTGAAAGATCGGAATCATAGCCTGAATATCCCGGACTCGCCGTTCGGGAGGATAGGCCCGAAACTGCGTCGTGTCCAGAACTGCTCCGATGAAAAGGAGCTGTGGAGAAGGAATCAGATGCGACTTCGGCACATTGATGGAGAACCCCAGCGAGTGCAGGAGTTCGGCCGTAGTCTGGAGGTGGGAGACGACTGCCTGGGACGAGCCCGCCTTCAGCAGCCAGTCGTCGAGGTAGGGGAAGACTGAAACCCCTGCCCGGCGCAGATGAGCTGCGACCACCGCCAACACTTTCGTGAACACCCGAGGGGCACTGGTAAGGCCAAAGGGGAGCACGGTGAACTGAAAATGCTCGGGGCCTACCGTGAACCGAAGGTAACGCCGGTGGGCCGGCAGGACGGGGATGTGAAAATATGCGTCCTGCAAGTCCAACGCTACCAACCAGTCTCCAGGGTCGAGGGCAGTCAAGACCTGAGCTAGGGTGAGCATCTTGAACTTCTCCTTCCGGAGGAAGCGATTGACGTTCCGGAGGTCCAAGATAGGACGCATGTCCTCCTTGTCCTTTTGGGCACCAGAAAGTAGTGGGAGTAGCAACCACGCCCTACTTCTGGGGTCGGAACACGCTCGATGGCCCTCTTGGTCAAGAGGGCCGTGACTTCCTTCTGTAGAAGAACCAAGTGATCCCCTGACATGCGGTGGAATTGAGGTGGCATGGCTGGGGGTGGTCTCGAAGGGGAGGGAGTAGCCCCTTCGGACAATGTCCAAGACCCACCTGTCCGAGGTGATGGTACGCCAGTGGGGAAGGTGATGGCGGACCCTGCCCCCTACTGGCGTGCTGTGCACCTGAAAGGAGGGACTAGGAGGGCTTGGAGGCCGCGGACGGGTTGGAGGTGGTGGCCTGACCCGCACGCTGGTTGCCCGATCCGCCACGGCGGAATCCACGTCCTCGGCCACGCGAAGACGCCTGCTGCGCGGGCCGGTGGCTGGGCTGCTGACGTGAAGGGGCGCCCCTACCGTGGCCACGATAGGGGCGAAAAGCAGAAGTCAGCGGAGGGCGTGTAGCAGAAAGGCCCAGGGACTTGGCAGTAGCCCGTGAGTCCTTAAAGCGCTCCAACGCATGGTCTGCTTTGGACCCAAAAGACCGACTCCATCAAAGGGCATGTCCATGAGAGTATTCTGGACATCCCCTGAAAAACCAGTGGTTCTCAGCCAGGCGTGGCGTCTGAGCGCCACCGTCGTTGCAATAGACCTGCCCAGCGAGTCGGCGGTGTCAAGGCCACAACGTATTGTGTATTTAGCCGCATCCCTTCCTTCCGCAATGGCGCGGGAAAGCAGTGTCTGGACCTCCTCAGGACACTGGGGCAAAACATCCGCCACCGAATCCCACAGGGAGTGGGTATATCGGCCCAAAAGACAAGCGGTGTTAACGGACCGCAAGCCAGCACTGGAGGAAGAAAAACCCTTCTTCCCAAATTGATCCAGGCGTTTGGATTCCCTATCCGGAGGAGCGGTAGGGAAGGCGGTTTGGGAAGCGGAGGCTTGGACAACCAAGCTCTCAGGAGTGGGGTGAACAGAGAGAAACAGGGGTCGCCCGGAGCTGGGCGATGGCGTCGTGACACGTTCCTATCCACAGGAGCCCCTGTGTTGGGCTTGGACCAGGCGCCCAAAAGAACGTCAGTGAGGGCGTCGTTAAACGGCAGCACAGTCTCCGCAGAGGAGGCCGCCGGCTGAAGCACCTCTGTCAAGATGTTATGCTTGACCGTCAAAGTAGGGAGTTGGAGATGTAAGGCCCCAGCCGCCCTACGCAACACCGTAGCAAAATTGGCTCCCTCCTCCGTAGCCACGGGAGGAGACAGCATGCCAGTGTCAGGGGAAGTATCCAGACCACTGGCCTCCCCTAGACCCTCTCTGTCCAGTCCTCATCGTACTGACACTGCCGTGCCAGAGGGTCATCAGACCCCTCCCAGTCCTCCTGGTCCTCCTCTGGTTCAAAATAAGGAGGAGGAGGGACATTTGGGACCCAAGGCCCCATCGGCGCCGGAACCGGCGTCGAGCGACGTCGTTCCGGGTCCATGTCCGGAGCCGGAAGGAACTGGGGGACGACGCCGCCCGGAGCCCAGGGCGGCGTCGAGAACGGCACCGGAGACATCGGCGCCGGCGGAGGTGTCAGGTCGACCGGCGTCGATGGGGGTTGTGGAGCCGGGATCGAGGCCGGGGCCGAAGCCGGAGCCGGGATCGAGGCTGGAGGCACGGGCGACGCCGGGGCCGGAGCCGCCGGCGACGCCGGAGCAACCCCATCCGGGCCCGCGGGGCCCGAAGGCGCACCGGAGGGGCCTGGAGGCCCGAAGAGGCGGGCCATGGCCGACAGGAATTCCTGCACTTTGGCCGGATCCGCCCCGAACCCGGGAAGGGCGGGTATGGCGGGGGCGACTCCACAGGCATGTCCGGGGCCGCGGGGACGGTGCCGGGAGGGGCCTCAGCCGAGTCGCGAGACCGGCGAGGCGAAGTCCTAGAGCGATGATGCTTTTTGGACTTTTTGTGTTTCGACTTACCGGACGAAGAAGACTTCGACGCCGACGACCGGTGTAGACTCCGCGATCGACCCCTGGACCTCTCACGCGACCGGGGCTTCCGCGGAGCCGAATGCCGGGCCTCCAGGAGCTTTCGAGACCGCTCTCGCAAAGCTTTCGGGTTGAGGGCCTGGCAGTCGGTACAAGACTCCGTGTCGTGGCCTCGGCCGAGGCAGAAGAGACACTCCCAATGCGGGTCGGTGACGGACATCATCCGAGCACAGGCGCCGCAACGTTTGAAACCGGGCATCCCTACGACACCTTGAGAGAGAAAAACAGTGAAAAAATTTCACCAAAAAGTATGGTCAAAAAATGACCAGGGCACTGCTCTTCCCGGATCTGCGCTTGCTGGCGCGGAAAAAGAAGAACTGACGTCAGCGCGCAGGGGCAGCGCCTAAGTACTGCCCGCGACGTCATCCCGGCGATCACGACGCCGACGACGGACGTGGAGCCGCACGACGCCGCCTACCGACGCGTAAGGGTACTGCTACGCAAAAAACTTTCCGGATCCAGCCTGACGCCTGGGGATATTCTAAGGTAAGGAATCTGTCACTAACGTGTCTCTTTCAGATATTATGAACAATTGTATGCATCCCCGGACAGGGTAGGAGATACGGAATATGAGGAGTTTTTTGAGGGGCTGCAAATTCCCATGCTAAACGCCGAGCAGGCGGCTGATTTAAAAGCTCCAATCACGCAGAGGGAACTTAAGATAGCGATAAAGGCCCTTCCCCGCAATAAATCACCCGGCACTGACGGCCTGCCAATTGAATTCTATGCGGCGTATTCTGACTTGCTGATTCCTCGCCTATTAGACGTATACAGAGCAGCGGGGGAGGATGGTTTCCTTCCTGACACAATGCTGCAGGCGACAGTGATTTCCCTGCTAAAACCTGGGCGGGACAGCAGAGATATAGCGAGCTATAGACCATTGTCGCTCCTTAACACGGACTACAAAATCCTCAGTAAGATACTGGCAAACAGACTACTGCAATATACTCCTGCCTTAATACATACGGATCAGTGTGGTTTTGTACCAACCAGGAGCACGGCACTTAACATACGGAGGCTCCACATGGTGATGACACAGGTGCCTACGGATATTGAACCATGCGGCTGCATATCTCTGGATTTGCGGCAAGCGTTTGATTCGCTACATTGGGACTATATGTTGGCTGCCCTGACTAAATTGGGGATCCCCCCGGTATACATAACGTGGGTAAAACTACTATATACGAACCCCACGGCAAGGGCCCGCACAGGATTCCATATTTCCAACCAATATCAAGTGCAAAGAGGCACCAGGCAGGGATGCCCGCTCTCTCCATTACTGTTTATATTAGCGCTGGAACCTCTGTTACACACAATACGGATGAAGGCAGGACACAAAGGGATCAATATAAATGGGGAACGACATGTGGTTTCGGCGTATGCTGATGATATTATCTTGTTTCTTAATAATTTAGGGAGAACTACGACCCCCTGCCCGAACTTTTTCAAGGTTCCAGAGACTCTCTGGTCTCGCGATAAATGAGAACAAATCTTATGCCTTTTTCTTTAACGACGTCACTTGGACTGCGCCGATTCAATTTGGTCAACTAGAGTTCCAAACCGCACCAGTCACCTTTAAATATTTAGGCATCCAAATATATAGAGACGTGGAAGATATTCTGGATGGGAACTTAACCCGATCCATAGCATCACTCCGGAAGCAGATTACGTTTTGGACCTCCCTACCTATATCGGTAGCTGGACGGATAGCCATTGCAAAAATGGTGGTGCTTCCACGAATGCTATATTATTTTGTTAATTTGCCTATCCTGGTGCCAATGTCTACATTTAAACTACTGGACACCCTAATAATTGAATTCATCTGGGGTTCCGGACGTAGACGTATAGGACTTCCCAAACTGCAATTAGCGACGAAACAAGGGGGAATGGGCGTCCCTGACATGAAAGCCTACTGCTATGCCGGACAACTTCAATGGCTAGCTTGTTGGATAAGAGGCCGCAACCTGAGAGAAATATCTATGACTGACTTAGCATGGGAAAAAGGGGAACTGCATGTACTGTTGCTACCGGGTAGCAAAATTCCACCGACAGCGCCTCCACTGCTCCGCACGGCCCTTAGTTATTGGAAAAGGGCAGTGCGATATACCAAGGTCCCCGCACCTTACGCGCCAAATATACCCTTATTGGGCCTTCCACTATCATCAGGTAGAGTGACGCTCCGTCACATAGGAAAGATGGAAGGAAGGGGGAGTTTCCACGGTAGGGGATCTCTTCGCTGATGGTGCACTGATGTGCCATGAAGCCTTTGTGAGAGAAACGGGGGTACCAGACAGACTATTTCTACTGCATGCCCACGTTTCACGATATATTACAACAACGTGGACTCATGGGGGGGACGAACCACAGACCCATGCACTGGCGCACATGCAATATCTGATAGGAGAGGGAGAACACTTGACGAAATGGCTATACAAAGGAATACGCACGCATACCTCTGTGCCATTGCACTCGGTCAGAGATAGATGGAACGCAGATCTTGGACGCATACTCACAGATAGAGAGTGGGGGGCAGTATTAGAACATGCGGGTAAGGTCACCAGAAATCCAAAGTTTAAGTTTATCCAACTAATGATAGTACATCGCGCATAGTTAACCCCACACAGACTTAGCAAAATGTTCCCGGAAGCGTCAGGTGATTGTCCCCGTTGCTGTTCTCCAGATGCGGGGTTACTGCACATGTTATGGGACTGCCCTAGGCTACTGACATACTGGTCGACGGTCCAGGACCTAGTGAACAGCGTGGCACCGACAAGGAATATCAGAACGCTGGACAGTTGTATACTGGGTCTCGGGCCCAAGGGCAAGAAGGGAACCCCCACGCGTAGGTTCGTGCACTTGGCGATGATACTGGCACTACGAAATATAACCATGAGATGGAAAGCGGCCAGACCTCCCAAAGCAATAGACTGGTATAATGAAGTGGTACGCTGGGGGAGGGCTGAAGGAGCGGAGCTGCATAGGGAGGAACAGAAGGGACTGAGAAAGATACCAATATCACTTGATTGGAATGCAATGATAGAGGAATTTGTGGCAAAAGACCTATACGAATAATACTAGAATGTATATAATGAAACTGTATGGGGTGTGGGGTACTATGGTCCCTATGTGGAAGACAATGTAACTAATGGAATGCCGCATACTAACATATAATAACGAATGCATACGAGACGTATTGCTGTCCTCACATGGATGATTTGCTAATGCTCTGCAAATCATTGTTAGCCGGAGCCAGAAATGGGGGGTGGTAGGGTGGGAGGGATGGGATGAATGTCTTGGCTTTGTAAGACACAATGATCATATTATCTTCAGCAGTTCAAGACTATTGTATTGTTTTGGAAATTTAATAAAACCATTTATAAAAAAAAAAAAAAAACCATGCTAGAAGGATCCTACCTTCCTACAACCTCCATGAAGTAAACTGTTCTGTGAGGCCTCAATCATGCAGGAACAAATCTGTAAGGAGGATGGGTCCAAATACATGCTCAAGGGTAGCAGGGATGAATCGGGCAATGTTCTCCAAACAAACATGAATGATGGCTCCTCCCAACACCTGCACTTTGTTTTTTAGACCCAAAGATTATTACTTGTAGCATTTGCACATTATTTCTAGCTGAGCTGTAATCATACATAAAGGTACTCGATAATTAATTTGATCAATCTGTCATTTGGTTATAAAATCATTAAGTATGGGGGTTTACAGTCAATGTATATACTATTATTGTATGTGCATTTTATCTTTTCCTAGAATAGTGTCTTAATTCTTTTTACAGTTTGTGTGGCTGTGTTGTTCAATGAATTATTAGTGGTTTGTTTGTAAAGATTTTAATGAATCGCACAAATAAACATTTACAGGCTACTCCCAACATTCCTTTGGAAATATTTTATAAAGATTGCAGTCCTCAGTTTCTTTGGACAAAAAGGCTGTTAATGTTGGGAAACCATGCCCACCATGTATTTGCCATTTATATATATACACTAAGGAATCAATGGGAGACTAGGTTTCTAAGATTAACTGCACAGGAGTCTCTGGGGAAAATGCATGACTCTGCATGTTAATCCTCAGGAAGACAATGAATACTATGTGAATATATTTGTGCCTTCCTTTTACCACAAGAAGGGCACATAACAAAAGCGAAGGCATTCTGAGAGGAAAATAAATCTCTTCCTGTCAGAAAAAGGTATAGAAATACTTCTCTTATACTTTGGTGCTCTCCCTCGCCCCTAGCAACATGCTACCAATCTCTTTGCTATAAAGATGTTGAGTGAAACACTACAACTAAGGTTTTGGAAATATTCTCCCTTTTTAGCCAAAAAGAAGCAGAGTTCAGTGCACCAGATTCCTGTTTCCAGGAGTCAGAAAAATGAACTGACCTAACTGTCTACCTCCTGTAGAGCATGCTGGGAGTGCTGGGTGTGCTTTGAGGTTCTTAAAAGGCACAGTGCCAGTTTTGTTCCCTAAGCTTTCCCATGCAGCCTATCGACTGACTCTGTCCTTCATTCCCTTTTCATTTTTCTTTTTAAAAAAGGTTTGTGAAAGATTTTCTATGGTCACTTATCTTTTTCATTGACTTATAATATTAACTGGCTGCTTTTTTTAAAATGAAAATAAAATTACATTTGGCCTTCTTTAGCCTTTTTTATAGGCTGGAAATATTTGCTTATATAAATAAATATATTTTAAAGTGCTCCTGGATCCCTGTGTATGTACAGGACTATTCAATGCTTATGACTATTGATGATATCCCCTTGAAGAGAATTCTGAATTTGTGTTAACCAACTGGCAACAAGAGCTATATTTTTTGGTTTACTCTAGAAAATACTCCAAATGCATAAGATTAAAAGTAGTGTGCACTGTTCTCCAAGTGTACATCAGGTACAAGGTGCCTTCCAGACATACCTATACTGCAGGAATAAAAGGTGTATAAACACACATTTATATTGTAATGTTTCTAAAAGAAGCAGTTTATTTTAGTAGGCACAATAGGTGTTATATTATTCATAGGAACTTGCTGTTATGTACAACATTCCTTCACACAAGATGGATACTGCCCTATGTTATTCTTCTCTTGTTTAGATGAACAATACTGAACTAATGAGACTTCCCTGCTTCCTGCACAGAAGATGTGCAAGTCAAAAACTGCTACCGGGGTACCAAGGGCAGTATGTCAATCCCTTTAAAAAAACAAAAAGATGCAACTTCACTGGGGCAAACTTTGAAGTATTGCATGTTAAGAGACTTTTAGTATAAAGTTAAAGGGGACCACAGGACCACTGGGTCATTGATCTGAACTTCTGGAATCTTCATTAGCTGCAGCCTTCATGTCTAGTCTCCTGAATATGTTCTTCCATCAAAAAAGAAATTAAAGTCCAAAAGAAAAAACTTGCAGCTCGGCCAACCACTAACTTCTTCCAAACTTCATTCACTCGCAGGTCGGTCACAGAGGATGCTGAAGTCCTGATCAACTTTATGGAAAACACTCCGTTTTTTCTTCTGTTTTTTTTTTTTTTACTTTTGACCATTTAATATGTTAAATCTCTCCTGCATTCTACTTTGAGACACTAAATAAGTAATTCACCCAAGCCTCCAGGTGCTAAGAGTGGCAAATTTAAGACAAGTAAAGAAATTAGAGGCAAGTACCCAAATGAGGGTCACTAACGACCTGAATGATGTCCCTATGAGTCAGAGTACAGATTCTTTAGTTGACATTCACAGGAGGATTTTTCAACGATAAATTGTTAAAGTGTTGAAACTGTAGGAAGCTAATCAGTCAAGCATTAATCACAACATTCTACGAGTAAACAATATCAATAAGAGACTGGAAAAATCCAGATTCAGAACTAAGAAAACATCAATTAGAACAAAAGCCAAACATTTAAAGATGAAACTAGATTTGAAACAATGCAACCCGTTAGTTAGAAAACCATTGTTAGTTAGAAAACTGCATGTTTATGAAATACTATTAAAGTAACTCTTCATGTTGACTACTACACAAACTAGATATGGTTGATACATTAATAATGGTAGGTAATGTACTCCCTTACATGGTTTTTCCTCTTCATCTTCACTGTCAGAGAGGATTGCAGATTTCCTTTTCACAACCTTCTCCTTCTCCTCCCCATCACTGTCAGACATTTTTCGAGCCTTTGGCCCCTCATCTTCACTTTCATCTTTCTCACTATCAGAGCTGTCGGTTTTTCTTCTATTATGATTGCTCTGTGAAGTAACCTTTCTCTTTTTCACAAATTCAATGTCACTGTCATCTTCATCAGACTCTAGTTTTCTTTTTTTGCGCTTGGGAATAGCCTCATCATCAGAGTCACTTGCTTGGTGATTTGTAGGCTCTTCAATTTCAGAGCCAGCTCCAGTTCGCTTTGGGGGGCTATCATTCTCAGAGTCACTCAGAGGATGTTTTGGGGGACCCTCATTGTCGGAGTCAGTTAGAGGACTCTGTGGGAGGCCATCATTGTCTGAGTCAGTGAGAGGACTCTTGGGTGGACCCTCATTGTCAGAGTCATTTGGAAAACGTTTTGCAGGAACCTCATTGTCTGCATCCTTCACAGTCCGCTTTGCTGAACCCTCATTGTCAGAGACTTTTTTGGGACTCCTTGCCAGATCCTCATCATCAGAATCACTCAAAGGATGCTTTGGAGGAGTCTCATGGTCAGAGTGAATCTGGGGACTTTTAGGGGGACCCTCATTTTCTGAGTCACTCTGAGCATGCCTAGTGGACTCCTCATTGTCCGAGTCACTTAGGGGATGTTTTTGGGGATGTCTATTGTTGGTGTCTATTAGTGGCCGCTTTTTTGAGGCCTCATTATCAGAGTCACTTGCTTGGTTATTGGGTGGATTTTCATTTTCAGAATCACTCAAGGGATGCTTTTTAGGGCTCTCAGGCTCAGAGTCACTTGAATGGTCATTTGCTTTCGATTCATTAGGAGAGTCTTTAGCAGGCTGTTTTTGGGGACCCTCATTATCAGAGTCATTACCTTGCTGATTAGGGACCTGTTCATTTTCAGAATCGCTATCAGACTGTTTTGGGAGAACCTCATTTTCTGAGTCACTTTCTATTTGCCTGGAAACACCCTCATTTTCAGAGCCACTGGCATTATTTTTGAGCTCCTCGGTCTCAGAATCACTGGCATTGTGATTTTGGGGCTCATCATTTTCAGAACCACTAGCTTTGTGGATGTGGAGTACCTCATCATCAGAGTCACTGGCATTGTTCATTTGTGGCTCATCTTCAGAGTCACTGGTGTTGCGAGTTTGTGGTTCCTCATTTTCAGAGTCACTGGCATTATGAACGGGAGGTTCATCATTTTCAGAATCACTGTCCTTCTGCCTCTGAACATCTTCAATATCACTTGAATTCTGAGGTCTGGGTCCATCATCCTCGGAGTCACTGGAGTTGCGATTTGAAGGTTCATCATTTTCAGAGTCGCTATCACCTTGCTTCTTCGAAACTTTCTCATCATCATCACTATGATCGCTCTGCCAAAAAAAAAAAGAAGCAAATTAGGCTGAAAACAGACTACAAATAACAGGAAGCCAGCCAAACTATGCATAAGGATATAAAAGCACAGGACGGTGAAAAATGGCAAATGGATTTTTGAGAGTCTGATTTTTGAAGCTTGCAGAAATCAAGGATTATATTTTAAGTGCAAGAGTCAGGAAGTGGCAATCGATTTTCATTTAACAGATTCGGTTGACAAGCACACTGTGAAAGACAGAGCAAATGTGATATCTACACCAAATCAATTAAGGCTTGACGAATTTAATAAAATCTCTGTGGTGGAATCAGGTTAGAGCAGACAGTTTTTAGTAGTCAATATAAAGATGCATTATCAATACTCATTGATCAGCATCCTATAAAACCATATGTATCAAGACGACAATACTTTGTGATACAGCTGAAAATTGTATTTGATGCTTCAGAATAATCTTATCAAGCAGAAGCTAAATTGGTAATTCCTGATGGAAAAAGCATTCCCTTGGTTACAGTGAAAACTGAGCGAACCTCTTTGTTGTACTTTTCTCTAATTAGTTAGGCAACATAGGTGTATCATCTATGAAAGTGATAGGTCATGACATACTTCATAATTCAGCATAGGCATGCTGCCCTTATGTAGTCTAGTAGTGATGTGCCTAGATCAATAAAGACATGAGACGAATGTGCACCCTCTGAGTAAACATTCCACAGCAAAATCCATGTATCCAATCAGCAGTCGGGCATAAATACAAAAATAAAAAGTAGTCACTCAAATCCTGGTAAGGTGCACCATTGGTGGTTTACTTCACAAATCTCCATCTTAATCAGTTTAATTATTCAAAACAACAGTACACCAGAGTGTATCTTTACAAATATTAACCCCTAAGCAAGTAGTAGACATCATTTTCCTTCAAAACAGAAATAGATGTATTTTGGTCTATTATTCTACATGTGTGACTGCTGAATAAAAACCTTCTGTCAATTGCGGAGTATTCTATTTTGAAGACACACCAAATCAATTATACATGGAGTTGAACAGTTCCAATAATGTTTATGTCACTTCAGTGTCTCAAACGCATAATCAGGTGATAGAACTTGAGGAGCACGTACTTGTAGCGTTGAGACACTCAAAAGTAACCCATAAAACTCAGCATTAGGGATGGGTGTTACCAACCTCTGTACATGCATGGAATTTAGCCAGACTGTAAACAAGCCAGAGGATTACTAGAGGATTGCTAGAAGAGAGACAGTTCTATTCCCTAACTAGGCCCTACCTAGGCTCGACAGAGAATGTTTGTGATAAGGAGCAGACAACATGGGGTGGGGAAGCGGACTACCAATAAACTTAGAATCAATGGGATAAGTGTGCAGGAAAAAAATTCTGTTTGGAAAAAGGTTATGAACACTCACCCCTTCAAGCCCAAAAAGAATCATCTAGAATTTGACGGATGCAGCGCTCTGCTGATGTTACAATACTAGACAAATATAGTGGTGGTCATGATTCCGTCGATCACAGTTCAAGCAGATAATGGCCAGGCTGTGATCATATTAGCCGAAAACACAGCCAGCACCAGCAGACCATACAACCACATCAACATTCCACTCAACACTAATAGCAGCCACCCTGAGCACATCAAATTTTACACAACACAGCAAATTCCAAGGGAAACAACCTAGACTGTATCTGCACTTTCCAGGTCCATTATCACTGGCCACACCTGATGCATCTTGTCTGGTCCAATCATGCCACCATCACCACAGATCAGACCTACATCTCCCAAACTCACTGAGGCCATCCAAAACCAAAAAGGACAATAGAAAGATCCTTCAAGAACCTCCCACATAATTTTCTGCACATTACCCCCATTAGCCCTGGCTTAAGACACTATGGCAGGCCTTCAATCGCACCATCTAGACAACAGAGAGCAATGCCTTGTGATAGAGTCTCAACCGCAATTTAAAACATCAATATCAGAACCATACAAACTAGGAAGATGGATCAAAAGGTTCTTGACAATGGGCTAACCTCCAGTCAGTCTTTAGGCCGAGTTGCCACACCAGTGGTGTGCAGAACCATTGACTATTGGCTCCTCTATGACTGGGGAGAGGCAACAGAGGCACCCAAAAGATTCACAATGGGTCAGAAGTGGTGCAGCTCTCCAGCTTGTTCCAGTTCCGTGACACTGCAACCCCAGAACCCAAACGCTGGAGTTCTGGATTCCTTCTTCTGGTCAGGTAGGCTGCAGAGATCTTATGGCTTCCTCAGCAGCCTTGGCTGTTCAGAAATCCTCCACACCCTTTCTCCAGTCAGCTGGGCCTTGTGAAAGTCCTCCTGGCACAATACTGGGTCTTTCTAACACAATATTGGTTCCTACTAGAAAGCGTAGTTCATCTCCTGTAGGTAGGTGGTGGGTAAAGTTTCTGTTTCTCCTACAGTAAGGCCTCACACAGGTAGCAACAGGCAAAGGATCAGTGAATGGATTATGGTCGGTCCAACATGCAAGTCATCCTCCGTGTCCAGGAGAGCTACAAAATGAGAGCTAAGTGTGGTGGTAGTTACTGTTTGCTGTGGCCCATGCTAGGAGGCCTTAGTCAACCAGCCCTTTTCAAATGTCCCATCAAGGAAAAAGATTTCTGCTTTAAGACTGCTTTATTACTAATATGAAAACACAAAGGGGAAGAAACTTAAAAGTTAGCTTGAAGGGAGTGAGAACCAAAGCTTTTTATACACCGATATTTTCTGAAAGCAGCCAAGTGTTTTATCCTGGGTGAATATCTGCATCATTTACACATGCTCAGAATGTTATACTTGTCGGTGTGCACAGCTAAGAAGACATTTATTAGTGAATCCACGGTGTAATCTTCACTAAGCATATCACAAAATGCCAGCATGCCAAGTCACTGTGACCTACAGAGCTTTCACACACAAAAACAATTGCTTTACTTCTTGTTACATGTCAATTTTTCAATATTGACAAGAAAATTGGACAGAAATTAGATGCTCACTTATGTATATTAGAATTGAGGAAAACCTCAGGGCCAGCCTCTGGTGTGAATATGTTGACACTGCTTGAGTGAACACAGCCTACAAGTACTCAACAGAAGATGGTTGGGAAAGGAGAGAAGACGAGAGAGAAATGTCAAATAAGCCTAGTTGGGTTCTCAATTTATTAAGTGACATGAGAAACTGGCAGCAAGTACACTCCAGCTTGAGAGATTGTCACATAACTGAACCATGGAGAGTAATGAGCAACAGTTTAAGGGGTCTATGCAGATCTGATATTGTTGAGCATAGGGAAAAGGGATACAAAACAAGGCAAACTGGCTTTTGCGGCTAAATAAACTCCACAAACATAAGGAGGAGTAACTGGACTGAAGACTCCCATGATGTCAGAGGACTACGAGGAAACAATTGTAGCTGCAGGATTCAGTGAGCTACTGTTTTAGATAAAAGGGAGGCTGGCTGCCATAAACAACAAGATCGACTCACTGACACAGAGACTCGACAATGTGAAAGAGAGACTGGAAGGATGTGCTACATGCATTGATATGACCAAATATCACATCTCAGAAACCAAAGATGGCATGGACAGTTTAGCTAAAAAGCAGAAAGACAAGGAGGATGAGCTGGAGAAGATTAAAAGACAGAGCAAAGACATAGAAACACGCTCTCGCAGGAGTAATTTAGCATCATTGGATTCCAAAATTAATTGTCATGGGGAGGATACAGGAATTTGTTGAGAGAATGCTGGGGGAACCGTTTGGTTGTGAAAACCTATCACAAGTGTTTGTGGAGAAAGTGCGCACCAATATGACATATCCTAGCAAAACCTCTAAATTACTGATATTGCGACGAGATACTGGCAATGGCAAGAGTAATGAAAGATATGAAATATGCAGGGTCAAAAACAGCAATGTATCCGATCACACCCAGGCAGTAGAGGAAGCAAGCAGTAAATACCTGCCAGTGAAGAAGAAGCGCAGCAGGATGTGAGCATTAAATATAACATGCCATACCAAACCAGACTCCGATTCAGCATGAATGGGAAACTGCACGTGTTTTTTCACCACGCCCGGGAAGGGGAACTTACCACAATAAACTAATGACATCAGAAGGGCTTGGGACCTTAAATTATAAGAGCATTGTGACAATACATATTGCTCTATTGGTCGCCCACTAGCAATTATGCCAAGTTGATATATGTTGTTTGTCAGGGAAAGAGATGTTGGAGGGTAAGACGTAGACCAGGGTTGCTTCTAGGGGCCTTCTCTGGAAAATTGTTCTTCAGCATGAGTGAGGGGAATAGCAAGAAATTAGTGGCAGGAGATGTTGGTGATGGCAACCATGTATGGCGCCACACACCATTGACTCAAAATAGAACAGTTATATCACAACATGCAGGTGCAGGGTCATTTACAGACATCTCACCCTAGATTCATGACGTGGAATGAGGGAAGTCAGAATGATCCTAGGTTATGGCATTTGCCAGTGGACATAATATAGATGTTCTATTTCTACAAGAAACACAGATAGTAGGAGAGAGAAGTGGCAATGTGGAAATTAACTGAGGATCACATAGATTCTTTTCAATGTATTCAAAATATTCTAGAGGAGTAGCTGTGTCGGATAAGGAAAGAAGTACAGCACCTACACACAGTAATAGATACAGAGCCTAATAATACTGCAACCGATACTGCTATGTACACGTCACTATCAAACACATATGGTCCTAACCAGGAAGTTTTTCTTTCTCATGCTCATATCCTGATGCAAGGCACTGGACCCTTGCTGGGGAGACGGGGAGGGTGGGGGGGCCATAACGAAACGTTGCACACTATGTTAGAAAGTATCAACAGTAGGGATAAACATGGCATAGGAGTAAGGGGGGCATTGCTTGAAACGATTCAGCAGCATGAACGGCTATAGATATGGAGATCCAGCTATGGTTCTGTTAAAGAATATGAGTGAGTGGATCAGCGCCCACACTAGACTTCTAGGTGGGGTTGATGGAGCAAGGACTCACAAATGAGACTTGCTCGAATACAATTTCCTCATAGTATTAATTTATTAATCTTGTATTGTGTATACTAACGTTGCATACACTACATGAATAGCAAGGAAGCTTGCCTATGTGTTCTAACTAACAAGTAACGCTTGTCTTTTTCTAAAATGGCCGCTAAAGCGCGGGAACCTTACTGCGCATGTCTCATCCATATCACATGGTGTGACGTCTTTCTTTGCTTGGTGGGAAATTTCTGCTTCTGCGCAGTGTGCTTTAAAATGGCTGCTTGATGTTTTCACATGCTTCAGCTTGCTCTTGTGTTATTATTAATTTGTCGTTTTCTTAACGCTACTAATGCGGGATAGATTTATAAGTAAATGGGAATAGAGTAGAAAGAGTGGGTATACAGTGAAACATTTTATTTGTGATTTTAATATTTCCTTCTTTGACTTTTATTAGTTCGTAAACTTGGGCCTGGGGTTGGTGATCTGAAACTCGAGAGGCAATGAATCTGCGCATGTGCCCTGCTTGTCTGCCAAAGAATAAGAATGAAGTCAACCTGGACGTCGTCCAAGGCCATGACCTGATGGCCGAAGCTGCTGTGCTCTTGCCTTTTCCTGTTGATAATTGAAACTTTGTATATGAAGAATATATAACATTTGTCGTGAGACGGGTGGGAAATAAAGCAAATGTATTAAATTGAATGGGCGGTAGTTTAAAGACAATGGGCTTTAGAATTCGAACCAAATCAATATGGTGTGAGGATCAACCCCCTGTCCCTGTCCAATCAGAAGTAGTGGTCCCATATTTTAGCAACATTAAGGGGAGGTACATGGGCGTAGAAGGGTATAATAGATATAGAATTAGCTAATCAGTTAGCTTCTAGCTCCAGACTGCCAAGCTGATCGATTGCAGACTGAACCGCTGTCCAGAGAGGTCCTGAGGAGGGGGCGGCGGAGTCCATTAGAAGGAAGGCACGAGAGAATCAAGGAGAAGCCGAGTATCAGAGAGGGGAACGACGCAGGCGTCGTTGTAGAGAGGTCACCGGTCCTGTCCTGAACCTGGAGGTCTTTGCTCTTCATCCTTCCGAGGGTCCTATTCTTTCCAACTCCTTGGCCAAGGGGTTTGGTTCTCGCACTTAGGTAAATATAAATGCAACCTTAGTTGCGCTGCTGTCTCTATCTTCTCCTTTCTGAGGGACCGTCATTAATCAAATTTATTATTCTATGCTTCATCCGTGATATGCGATTAAGTACCATGTGGTTCTGTAATTTACTCTGCTAAAACTTTAGATAAACATTTTAAAACTTCCTGACTCAGTGGTTATTTCAGGATTAAGTACTATATTGAATGTCACTCATTTTAAACTTCCCAATTAGCAAAGGATTCATTGGTAAGTCATTACTCTTCAATCGGAAGGTAATTGGTAGCAGGGATTTTGATGAAGAGTACAACTGATAACCCCAGCGTAAGTAATAGCGTAGTATGAATGTATGGGCCCAAGTGAGTTTCTAGTGTATGAATGCTGTTTGCTAATATCGCGCTGGATCAGTTTTCTGGTAATCAGAGGATGGTTACTCTTTGTTAATTGGGTAATGAGAATTTTATTTTTATGAACTAACATCCGTGTATTCAAAGTTTGTTCTATGTTGTCTAGAATCCCCGGGGAAAATTGAATAGCGGTTGGTAAGTGGAAGCCATACTGCAGTGAGGTTATCTGTCAGGCAGAAATAGTACTGAAAAGTTAAGCAGGACTATCAGTACTGGTTAGGGAATCTATGCGTGTGAGTAATAGCAAAGGAGTACGCTGGTGAAAATTTGATGTTATATCACCTAGAAAGGGTAACATTGAAGAAGTAACAGGTATTTCTGGAGCTTGTGTGAAGAGTAAACGGAAGGGTTTTACTCGTAGTGTATGTTTAGTAAACGGAAAAGTTTTACTAAGTGTGAAAGGAAACTATCTTTTCGAAATTTAGAGAAACTGGCACGATAGCGAATGTTTTATGTAGTTACTGAAAATTTAAATAAGATTTGTAGAGAAAATAAGTTTTGCGTAAGATTTTGTAAAGGGAGGGTCAGCTGCCGGAGAGGGAGCTGACGTCAGAAAACGCCGCGCTGGGATTGGTTGAAACAGCGGGTGTGAAAAGACCCTTGTAAAGGAGGGGTCAGTAGTCAGGAGCAGTACTGACGTCACAGGTGCCGCGCTGGGATTGGTTGAAACAAGCGAGGAACAGAGAAGAGCAGATTGTAAAGGAGGGGTTGACAGACAAACGTCACAGAAAGGCCGCGCTAGGATTGGTTCAGAAATAAAAGTTAGCAGACACTTGATTGGTTGATATCATAGAAGCTAAAATCTTAGTGGATAAAAGAGTGCATGTTAAAACGCGATCCAACTTTAATAGGAACTCGTCCGGATAGGAGATTCCTAGGTTTTGCAGAATATAATTTTATACACCGAAGATTAGATAGAATGTACGGAGAGAAGAGAAAAATGTCCTTTCTGCAAAAGATTAAGAACTATTTTAAAAAGGATAAACCAATCAAAACTAGGGAAGGAATTATCATTCCACCAGCTAAAACACCCGCTTCATTCATGATGGAGAGAGGTTATCATACTTGTGTATGGATAGAGAATTGGATAGAATATACCAAAAATGATGGAATATTAGCATTTCCCGAGAATGGCACCTTCAATGGCAGAATTCTTCAAAATTTGAGATTGAGAATGAACGATTTACAACCCAGACATAGATTAACTCAATACGAAGCCTTAGAGGAATGGGAAACCGAGGCATTTGAGTGTGACCGATCCAGGAGTAATAGGGGTTATCGAGGATTTTTCCCCAGAAATCAACATGAGAATAGGGACGGTCAGATGAAACAGTGGAGGAGGGCAATGCTTACAGAGGGATTGTATCCATTGTTAACAGCAGAAGAAAAATTAGGAAGCAAATGCACAGAAAAGACAAAACATTTAATGAGAAATGGAGATTCCGAAGATGAATTTATAGAAGAAATATTAAGGAACCCTCCACCATATCAGGAAGGGACAAGTGGATGCACTCCAAGTGCACCACCGTTAAAAACTCCATTAGTACCACAGGTAATGCATGATTTCACACCTAGTAGGATACTTCACGACAAAGAAAAAGAAGCCCTAGAGAAGACCAGAGCAGAATTAATACAGAAAATAACACAGATAAAAGTGTATCCTGACTCATTGACCATACCTGTAACAATTGGTCCAGTAGTCCCATTATATGGTAATCAGGGAAACTGTCCTCCACCGTTAGTTATGCCTACTCCTGTGAATATTCCTAAACCTGAAGCAACAGTAATGGTTGAGGATCATTTTAATGATAGTGAATCAACAATATCATTAATGGATTTACTAATTCGGGATTCTGTCAATAGTACTCCCAGGAGAACTAAACCTGTGTGCTCGAAAGATATAAACCTAATAACTTCATCGGGAGCAAAAAGTGTCACTGTAGTAACACCCGAAGACTTAGAAAGGTGGGCACAAGGATCAGATCAGCAGTAAACACCTCCAAAAATTTTGGATATTTATAAATTAAAAGTTGAATTGGAAGAAATAATAGCAGGAAATGTGGGATTAGATCGCCTAAATGCTTACAATGAAGAAGAATTATTGTTCATATGCAGAAGTATCACCAGAAATGTAAAAATATTTCATGAAAAATTATCAGATTTAGCTCTGCAGATGGGAATTGAAATAGGGAGATCAAAAGTGTTGCAGAAACCATATAGAGCAGATTTTTCAGACAAAGACTTAGAAAACATGAATGCCTCTGGAAGAAAATTGCAAGTAAAAGAATTAATGATAGTCTTACAGAAATGGGGAGAGCTAGATAAATGGAGAACTAGATGGGCCAAGAAAAAGGAAGAGGCACGATCAAGCAGAACAGCATCTGAATATGTGATGAAAGAAACAGGGAAGACAGATCAAATGTATCCGATGCGAGAAGTTCCAGGAGGGGGATATGTACATGTCCCATGGAGTAGACAGGATATTTTGTCATTTACAAATGATTTTCCAAAGTTGAGAGAAAAACCAATTGAATGGTACAAGCAGGTTGAGAGGTTTGTGAAGGTGTCAAAGGTATTGTTGAAAGATTTAGATGGCTTGTTTGACATAGTGGTACCTGCCGATTTGTGGACTGATTGTAAAATTACAGTTGATTGGCCAAGTGACGAGTATCCTAGAGATCCAAAGACAGGTGCCCCGTCAAATGATGTAATGAAAAAGTATCAGCAGGTGATAACTTACCTGAAAGGCAAAATACCACCGAAAGAAACAGATTGGGTGAAAATAGACCGAACCACCCAAGAGGCCAGTGAATCGGTACACGCCTATTATGAGCGTTTATTGCAGGTATTTAAGCAGTATAGTGGATTTGAGGACATTGGAGACAAGAACATGAGTCAGTTTGTTTATCGATTTGTTTATGGTCTGAAGCCAGAAATTTGTCAGATGATTAAGCAGCACATGTTGTGTTGACAGGGCAAGCCCATAGACGAGATTCTGAAATATGCGAAATACTGTGAAGATGATATGGAGGAAAGGCACAAGAAATTGCAGGAAAAAGTGATGTGGGCACAGGTGAAAATGGCTGAGAAACAGGGAATTAATTTGGATAATCAAAGTGAAAATCAAGGAAAGGATTCTGGGACGAATGGCGATACTGGGAATGGTGGAAAAGTGAGAGGACAAATGAGTAGAGAAGAAGCTAAAAAGAAATGTCCTTGTCATGGATGCGGAAAATTGGGGCATTGGAAGGATGAATGTAAAAGATTCGGAATAATAATGGCCCAAATCAAAATTTAAATCCACAGACGCAGAATGACTCACAGCAGGGTGTAAATCCTCAGAGTCAGTTGCCACCTGCACCTATACAGGGTAATGTAAGCAGAGCAAACCACGGTACAGACGTCGGATATCAATGAGGAAGTGGTAAGAATGATTATGTAACATCACAGTTTCTTTTACAGGACGATTTCTGTCAATACAGTTCATGACGGTGCCTAGGAGAGGGGGAGAAGGAGTGCGTACTTGGCGCATCCTTATCGGTAGATCAGTCAGGTCCATATGTTGAAGGGAATGTGAAAGGTAATGATATTACTTTCCTTTTGGACACTGGTGCTACCCGGTCTACTGTGAGAACAGCAGACATTCCAGACCTTCATCTCTCTGGAGAAGCTATCCAAGTAGTGGGAGTAGCTAATAGAAAGATTAGAACACCTCTTACCGAACCAATGGAAGTTAAAATTGGAAATTTCAGAGAAATGCATCAATTTGTAGTGTGTGATTCTAGTCCAGTAAATCTATTAGGTCGTGATTTACTATGCAAAATGAATTGCACAATTTTCTGCACACCGGATGGTGTGGCAGTTCAGACCCCAGATGAAGATCATGTATATAAGTTTATGATTGCAAAACAAGGTACAGAGGTAGATTAGATGTTTTCTTTGATAACAAAAGATGAGCTACCAGAAGAATTAAAAACTACAGTAAACCCCATAGTAAGGGATTTCACAGGAAAGGAAGTAGGACTTATGGCCAAAATAGACCCAGTTAAAATTACTGTAAAGGAAGGTGCGATTTTTCCAAATACCAGACAGTACAAAATGAGTGCAGAAGTAAAGACAGGAGTCATTGAAGAAATCAATCGAATGGTAGAACAAAACATACTAAAAGAAGTAATGAGTAGCCCATGTAATTCACCAATAATGGGTTTAAAGATACCTAGCGGAAAATATAGGATTGTTCAAGACCTGCGGAAAATTAATAAGATTGTGGAACCATGTTGTCCTATAGTGCCCAATCCTGCAGTAATCCTATACCAGATTCCTTGGAGTGCAGGATGGTTCACTGTGATTGATTTATGCCAAGCGTTCTTTTCAATACCATTGCACCCAGACAGCCAGTATCTTTTTTCATTTAAATTTGAGAACAAAGTCTATGTATGGAATCGTGTTCCTCAGGGGTACACGGAAAGTCCTTCCATCTTTAATCAGATATTGAAAAAGTGCTGTGAGAAACTAGTGATGCCAGGTAGCTCAGTCCTAGTGCAATATATCGACGACTTACTGGTGGCATCAAACACCAGAGAGGATTGTGTTGTTGATTCCATTGCACTATTAAACCTTTTAGCTGAAGAAGGGCATAAAGTCTCACCAGAAAAATTGCAGTTCTGTACAACAGCAGTTAAATATCCGGGACACCAAATTGAGAGGGGAAAAAGAAGAATAACCTCGGAAAGAGTACAATTGATTAAGAAAATGCAAATGCCTGTAACCCAAAGAGAAGTAAGAATGTTCCTAGGAATAGTAGGTTACTGTCGGCAATGGATACTAGGATTCTCCTTGTTAGCGAAGCCCCTAATTCAAATGACAAAAAAGAAAGCTAAGGACCCAGTTGAATGGGATGATGAGAGCGTAGGAGCCTTTGTAAAATTGAGAAATGCTCTGTGTTCAGCACCAGCTCTAGGCATGCCCGACTATAAGAAAAGCTTCGCATTGTTCTGTCATGAGAGAGAAAATTGTGCACTTTGTCTTAACTCAGAGACATGGTCTAGACAGACGTCCAATAGCATATTTTTCTGCTACATTGGATGCAGTGGCAGCCGCGTTGCCAGGCTGCTTAAAAGCAGTGGCGGCTACCTGTTTAAGTATTGAACAAAGTGAGTCAATTGTAATGGGACACCCAGTAAAGGTGTTTGTTCCACATGCGGTTGTGATTCTGTTGACAAGAACTCGAACTCAGCATCTTACTCCTAGTCGGCTGACTAAATATGAAAGAATAATAATGGGTGCTGAAAATGTGAACATAGTGAGGTGTACAATAGTAAATGCCGCAACCTTACTACCAGACCCAGATCATGAGGAAATTAAAAATGACGAAGAAGAACATGATTGTTTACAAGTCACAGAGTTATGCACTAAACCACGTCCGGACATTGAAGAACAGCCCCTTAGAAAGCCAGACAGGGAGCTGTTTGTTGATGGTTCATGCCAAAGACATGAAGACGGTAAACTAACTGCTGCCTATGCGGTGTGTGAATTAACTGGAATAGTCAAAGCATCCCATTTACCAGGAGTAAAATCTGCACAAGTAGCTGAATTGATTGCTTTGATAAAAGCTTGCAAAATTGGGAGGAATCAAAAAGTAACTATATTTACAGATAGCCAATATGGTTACGGGGTTGTGCATGATTTTGGCCAACTATGGATGCAGAGGGATTTCATGACTTCTTCAGGATCCCCCATTAAAAATGGACAATTTGTAAGGGAATTGCTGGAAGCAATACAATCACCAAATGAATTGGCGGTGGTGAAATGTGCCGCACACCAGTCAGGAGATGACTGGGTGGTAATTGGCAATCGATATGCAGATCTTGTGGCTCAACATTGTGCCAGAAATAGATTATCAGTCAATAAAAGGGTGGAAAGAATGGGAATCAGCTGCCAACTTATGCTGTATATGCCACCTGACCCTTGACCTTGCCAGGTAGGTCGCTCCCCCACCACACAGCTCCGCCTGTGTTGTCTGCCCGCTGCTCCTGCAGGTAAGATCGCCCTCCGCTTGTGGCCCCGGTGCCCGTATTTCTTGCCTGTCTCCCCATTTTCCCTCTGTGCCCCTCGCTGCCCCATTAGCGTTGTGATCGTAATTTGTCTGTTTTATCTCCCATTTTTTCCTTTTCTGTGCCCCTCGCTGCCCCATTAGCGTTGTGATCGTAATTTGTCTGTTTTATCTCCCATTTTTTCCTTTCTGTGCCCCTCGCTGCCCCATTAGCGTTGTGATCGTAATTTGTCTGTTTTATCTCCCATTTTTCCTTTCTGTGCCCCTCGCTGCCCCATTAGCGTTGTGATCGTAATTTGTCTTTTTTATCTCCCATTTTTTCCTTTCTGTGCCCCTCGCTGCCCCATTAGCGTTGTGATCGTAATTTGTCTGTTTTATCTCCCATTTTTTCCTTTCTGTGCCCCTCGCTGCCCCATTAGCGTTGTGATCGTAATTTGTCTGTTTTATCTCCCATTTTTTCCTTTCTGTGCCCCTCGCTGCCCCATTAGCGTTGTGATCGTAATTTGTCTGTTTTATCTCCCATTTTTTCCTTTCTGTGCCCCTCGCTGCCCCATTAGCGTTGTGATCGTAATTTGTCTGTTTTATCTCCCATTTTTTCCTTTCTGTGCCCCTCGCTGCACCATTAGCGTTGTGATCGTAATTTGTCTGTTTTCTCTCCCCTTGTACTTTGTGCCCCCGCTGCCTCTCTCCACTCCCGCCGCTGCGTCCCCTGCGGCCCCGCCCCCCTGACTGCCCATTCGCTGCCCCTGCCTCCCGCCTCCCAGCTGCTCCTCCCTCCCACCTCCCCATAAATGGCGGCCACGCCGCTGGCGCGCCGAAGGCGCGCCTAAGGCAAGCCCGTCTGCGCCCGTCCGCGACTGGACCGCGCCCAGCGCCAGAACCCCTGGATCCCACCGATGCAACACTACTCGACGGACCTACGACGCCGCCACCCTCACCGCACTCAATGCCGGCCGGAACCCTGCCTGCTACCGAGCCTCACCGAGACGCACCCACGGACCCTTCACCTGCCAAACCTGCCGATACACCTGCCCCCGGACGTGCACCACCCCCGCCAAGACGTGCACCAGCAGCAACCACCTGAAATGCATCCTGTTGAACACCCGCTCCGTCCACAGGCACGCCGTGGAACTCTGGGACCTGCTCGACGCAACAGCACCGGACGTCGCCTTCCTCACCGGAAACCTGGATGAACGCCTCCTCAGCGCCCGACATCGCCATAGCCATCCCGGACGGATACAAGATCACCCGGAGGGACCGCGTCAACCAGACGGGAGGAGGCATCGCCATCGTACACAAGAACACCATCCGCATCTCGACTAACTCCGACGAGACCTTCACCGCCGCCGAACACCTACACTTCCAGATACACACTGACCCCAAGACCACCCTCCGAGGCACCCTCATCTACAGACCCCCGGGACCACGCACACTATTCAGCGAAGACATCGCAGACTTCATCAGCCCGCACGCCATGCCCTCCGCCGACTACATCCTCCTAGGGGACCTCAACTTCCACCTGGAGAACAACAACGACAGAAACACCACCGCCCTGCTGGACAACCTCGCCAACCTCGGACTCAAGCAACTGGTGAACACGCCCACCCACTACGCCGGCCACACGCTTGGCCCGTCTTCTCTTCCAGCAAGCACATCTCCTTCAGCCACGCCACCGGACTCCACTGGACCGACCACAGCTGCGTCCACTTCAGCTTCAAAAAGACTGCGACCCACCACCACCCGCAACAGGCTCCCCGCCGGAGCTGGAGCAAGATCACCGCCGAGCAGCTCACCGCCTCCCTCAGCCAGAACACACCCACCAACACAACGGACCCAAACGAAGCAGCCAGCAACCTCGCCAAGTGGCTGACCGCCTGCGCCGACGACCTCGCACCACTAAAAACCCTCCCAGCAGACCCGGAAGCAAGAAAACCCCTTGGTTCACCAACGAACTCAAGGAATCCAAGAAGAACTGCCGCACTCTCGAGAAAACCTGGCGACTCGACCAGACCACAGACAACAGGACCGCCCTCAAGCACGCCACCCGCAAACACCACCAGCTGATCCGTGCCACCAAGAAGTCGGCACTCAAAGAACGACTGGACAACAACGCCCACGACAGCAAGGAACTTTTCAGCATCGTCAAAGAGTTCTCCAACCCCAGCGCCGGAAACAACGACATCACCCCCTCGCAAGACCTCTGCAACTCACTCGCCGCGTTCTTCCACCGCAAGATCACCGACATACATAACAGCTTCGACGCACAAACCACGCACCCTACCGCCGAACCAACGCCCGCCACCACCACCCTCTGCAACTGGACCCCGATCAGCACCGAAGATACCACCCGCACGATGAACTCCATCCACTCCGGATCACCAACCGACCCCTGCCCACACCACGTCTTCAACAAAGCCGACGCCACCATCGCACCCCATCTCCGGGACATCATCAACTCCTCCTTCCACACCGCCACCTTCCCGGAGAGCTGGAAGCACGCCGAGCTTACCGCCCTCCTGAAGAAACCAACGGCGGACCCCACCGAACTCAAGAACTACCGTCCCATCTCGCTCCTTCCGTTTCCGGCCAAAGTCATCGAGAAGACCGTCAACAGACAGCTTGCCGCCTTCCTCGAGACGAATGGATCCCTCGACCCCTCGCAGTCCGGGTTTCGGGCCAACCACAGCACCGAGACCGCCCTTATCGCAGCCACCGACGACATCAGAACCCTAAACGACAACGGGGAAACAGCAGCCCTCATCCTCTTGGACCTCTCCGCGGCGTTCGACACCGTCTGCCACCGCACCCTAGTGAAGCGCCTCAGCAACATCGGAATCCGAGAGAAAGCACTGGAATGGATCATCTCGTTCCTCGCCGGAAGAACCCAGAGAGTCCGCCTCCCCCGTTCAGATCCGAGGCCACCGAAGTCATCTGCGGCGTTCCACAAGGATCTTCACTCAGTCCAACCCTCTTCAACGTCTACATGAGCCCCCTCGCAGCCATCGCACGCCAACACAACCTCAACATCATCTCCTACGCCGACGACACCCAGCTGATCCTCTCCCTCACCAACGACCCCACCACCGCCAGAGCCAACCTACACGACGGGATGAAAGACGTCGCCGACTGGATGAGGAACAGCCGCCTTAAACTGAACTCAGACAAGACGGAAGTCCTCATCCTGGGCTCATCACCCTCCGCCTGGGACGACTCCTGGTGGCCCCCGGCCCTGGGCACCGCGCCCAAGCCAACGGACCACGCACGAAACCTGGGCTTCATCCTGGACTCCTCCCTGTCGATGACCAGACAAGTCAACGCCGTCTCATCTTCGTGCTTCAACACCATGCGCATGCTCCGCAAGATCTTCAGATGGATCCCCACTGAAACCAGGAAGACCGTCACCCAGGCACTCGTCACCAGCCGACTGGACTATGGGAACACCCTCTACGCCGGAACCACAGCCAAACTTCAAAAAGACTCCAGCGCATCCAGAACGCCTCCGCACGACTCATCCTGGACATCCCCCGACACAGCCACATCGCCGGACACCTGAAAGACCTGCACTGGCTCCCCGTCAGCAAGAGAATCACGTTCAGACTCCTCATCCACGCACACAAGGCCCTCCACGACCTGGGCCCAAAGTACCTCAACGACCGCATGACCTTCTACACGCCCACCCGCCAGCTACGATCAACCAGCCACGCCCTCGCCACCGTACCACGCATCCGCAGAACCACCGCCGGAGGAAGATCCTTCTCCTACCTGGCAGCCAAGACCTGGAACTCCCTCCCCACTCACCTTCGGCGAACCCAGGACCATCTCTCCTTCAGGAAGCAGCTCAAGACCTGGCTGTTCGAGCAGTAACTTACCCCCTCCCCCAGCGCCTTGAGACCCTCCCGGGTGAGTAGCGCGCTCTATAAATGCCGTGATTGATTGATTGATTGAATGAGGTTAGAAGATTGCAAGATGGTGCTGATGAAAATGAGAAGAAAACATGGGTCAAAGTAGGTTGTTCCCAAAGGGGAGATGATGAAGTGTGGATTTGTGCTGATGGCAGACCAGTCATGCCTGACTGTCTGCTCTCTCAAATGGCCAGGATGTACCATGGAGACACACACATAGGGAGAGCTGCAATGATTAGACTTTTCAGACAGAATTGGTACAATCCCAAATTCAGAGCTGTTGCCGAGAGCCTTTGCCAGAGATGTTTGACTTGCCAGATGCATAATCCAGGGAGAAAGACAATTGGGTTTGGGAAGATTGGAAAGGCAGAGGGTCCATTTATAAGACTCCAGTTCGACTTTATACAGTTACCACCTTGCAGAGGGTTGAAATATGTACTAGTCATAGTATGTCTGTTTTCAAAGTGGGTGGAGGCTTACCCTACCAGGAGGAGCGACAGCATTACAGTCGCCAAGCTGTTACTACGAGAACTCATTCCTAGGTTTGGTTTCCCAGTAACTTTGGAATCAGATCGAGGAAAACATTTTAACAGTGAAGTGATTCAAATAATCTGCGAAGCATTCCAAATTGAACAAAAATTGCACTGTGCATATCGTCCAGAGGCTTCTGGAGTGGTTGAACAATTGAATGGCACTATAAATTCCAGACTGGGAAAAATGTGTGCATCAACATCATTGGAGTGGCCAGATGCATTGCCACTCGTCTTAATGGGACTAAGAAGCATTCCTGATAGAAATACGGGACTGAGCCCACATGAGATAATGATGGGAAGAGCAATGAGACAAGCACATGTTCCCATAAACAAACTGCTGAATATATCTGATGATATGGTTCTGGATTATTGCAAAGGATTAGCTGACCTAGTGCGTTCTGTCTCTCATCAGGTCGGAGAAGACGCAGTTTCGAGGCAGCCTGAACGAGAACATGATCTGAATCCTGGTGACTGGGTGGTAGTGAAGAATCACACCAGAGAGACGTGTCTATCACCTAGATGGGGAAAACCTTGTCAAGTCATACTGACTACCAATACAGCAGTGAAGTGTGCAGGATTTCCTAATTGGATTCATGTAAGCCACACCAAAGAGTACCAGACCCTGAAGAAGAAAATCCTCAGTCAGCATCAATCACTGAGGAAGCTGAAGGTTGCCCAGCTGAAGAATCTCAGGCTCGAGATTCAAGAGAAGGTGCAGAAGAACAACCGAGCACAAGTCAGGACTGGATACCGGTGGTAGAAATTCCTGAAGTCTACTACAGAACAAGAAGTCAAACAAAATTAGAAGAAATTGAAGAAGATCAGATAGGAGAAGAAGAAGCAGCTCAGGGAAAAGAAGAACATACAATAAAAGAACCTGAGCAGGATCAGATAGGGAAAGGAAACTGGGCTCAAAATAACAAAGAACCAACGAGTTTTGAGCAGGGACAGTCCGGTTTAGAAGAATCCGGTCAGGCTGCAGAAGTACAAAGTGCAATAAGCCCTGATCAGAACCAGTTAGATCCAGAAAAGTACACAGAAGAAAAAGATCTCGAGAAACATGAACATGAAGAATTAAACAAAGAACAAGGTCAGTTATTGGAAACTCACAGAGGAGCTGCGGCAGAGAAACCAATAAGACCTGAAAAAGAACAAGAAAGAAAAACAGTAATTGCAGAAAACGAAAAGGTGTCAAACAGTGAAAATAAAGAGATTGCTGAAGACAAAAATAAAGAAACAGTGCAAACAAAGAAAACAAGAAAAGGTGATCATTGGCCTAGTGTTATTAAAAGAGTAAAATACCACATAACAACCAGAAGTGAAGATCCAGATCAAGTAAATGAAGTAACAAGTCAAACCGAACAAGAAAACAGAACTGAGAAAAGAAGAAGTAAAAGACTGAAACTTGTGAATAACAAATTCAAGGGTCCTGATTGGACTTGCATCATTCTTGAAGATTACGAAAGTTCAGAGTCAAGTGAAAGTGGTGACGAAGGAACAAGTGGAGAACTGACATACGAAAAAGAAACAAGACCGCCTTGACTACATAAAAAGAGTCATATAAAGAAAAAGCGAAAATAGATAAGAAGAGCAATCTTCCTTGTCGAAATGCCTGATGATAGAGTTGCTGGGAGACCAAAACAGAGATGTTGTAGAAGATGCTGTGCAATATGCATATGTAGTCTAGTAATGGCGCTTATAGTATGGTTAGTCTTGATCGTAGCAGTCCCTTACCTTATGATAATGGATAAAAAGATTAATAACGAAACTAAGGAAAGGACAGCAAATATGAAGGGTAATAGAGTAGAACTAATGGCAGAAAATGAACCAGAATTTCATCATGAAATAACTGATAACGACACTAGTTTAAATGTTTTCACAAAGTTATTATATCAATATGTAGATACCATGGAAGTTAGTAATGGTTATGTCTGTATGAAGTTACCTGAAGCAGTAGCAGAAGGGTTAACATATCACCACCTACCATTAACATATGGCATATCATGTAGTGTTTTATCTAGTTTATTTTATAGAACAGGGAGACTTCAATATTATTATTCAAACTTAGATGTGATATTTTCTGAGGTTCCGATTCGAAGGAGTATGAACCCAGTGCTTAGTAGTCAGACGCACAATTTATGGGAGAATTTTTCCTAACAATGAAATCGATAGACATAACACATGCACATAGACACAATCTAACATGTTCTTTACACGAAGAAGAACAGATATTTTTGAATTTAGTAGAAAATAGAAGACAAGATTTTCAAAAGAAAGCTTCTGAGCATAAGGCTCATTTGCCACCTTGGGCTGAGAAAGAGGGTAGTTACACACCCGGCAAGGCTCAAGCTGCTATGGCTCTGGATTTTGTAAAGACAGGGAAAATTTGTCTACATAGATTAAAGACTGATTATAACAATGTTTTCATCGGTACCAGTGAATGTGAACACAATTTCTTAATTCTTGGAGGTTGGGGAATCAAAGGAGGAACAGATTCAGTTTTTCCTGGAATCTATTATGTGTGTGGGAATAAGGCTTACTTTAGGCTTCCTGCACGGTGGTATGGAAGTTGTTATTTTGGAATAGTATTTCCCAAAAAATACCACGTAAAAAGAAACACTGGGAACAATGAAAATAATGGCGAATTAACACGTAGTAAAAGAGCTAGTTTTTCTGAAATTGTAGGTGATATATTTGGTGCATTGATACCTTCAGTGGGAATAATTCTGAACTCTAGGAAAATATGTCAATTGTCTACAGTGGTTGATCGTTTATCAACGGATACTGCTGGAGGATTTCTAATGATTAATGCGGAAATGGTTGCGATTAGATCTATGGTTATGCAAAATCGACTTGCTCTAGATATATTATTGGCAAAAGAGGGCGGAGTCTGTAAATTACTGAAGACGAAACATTGTTGCACTTACATTCCTGATTAAAGTGCAGAAATTGGAACGTATATACAGAATATAACTAAACTTGAGAAAGAACTAAAACCACTGGAAGTTGATAGTGTATGGGAAAGATTGACAAGTAGTATTGCGTCAATTGGTACCTGGTTTTCTAATGTAGGAAAAGGACTTATAGGTCAAATATTAGTACACCTAGCAGGGTTAGCAATAATAGTACTGACAATAATATGGTGCAAATGTTGTAGAAAGAATGGAACATATAATGTGACAGGAAAAGGGAAGAAGAGAAAGATTGACGAAATAGAACTTGAAGAGTGGAGAAGTGAATTATACAAGAAATTGAAAGGGGATGGTAAAAATAGAAAATGTAAAACTGAGAATGAAACTATTTGCTAGAAGTTGGCATCTGATTGAGGGTAGTATTTTGATGGCTCTTAAACGCCATCAGAGAGGGATTGATGGAGCAAGGACTCACAAATGAGACTTGCTCGAATACAATTTCCTCATAGTATTAATTTATTAATCTTGTATTGTGTATACTAACGTTGCATACACTACATGAATAGCAAGGAAGCTTGCCTATGTGTTCTAACTAACAAGTAACGCTTGTCTTTTTCTAAAATGGCCGCTAAAGCGCGGGAACCTTACTGCGCATGTCTCATCCATATCACATGGTGTGACGTCTTTCTTTGCTTGGTGGGAAATTTCTGCTTCTGCGCAGTGTGCTTTAAAATGGCTGCTTGATGTTTTCACATGCTTCAGCTTGCGCTTGTGTTATTATTAATTTGTCGTTTTCTTAACGCTACTAATGCGGGATAGATTTATAAGTAAATGGGAATAGAGTAGAGTGGGTATACAGTGAAACATTTTATTTGTGATTTTAATATTTCCTTCTTTGACTTTTATTAGTTCGTAAACTTGGGCCTGGGGTTGGTGATCTGAAACTCGAGAGGCAATGAATCTGCGCATGTGCCCTGCTTGGCTGCCAAAGAATAAGAATGAAGTCAACCTGGACGTCGTCCAAGGCCATGACCTGATGGCCGAAGCTGCTGTGCTCTTGCCTTTTCCTGTTGATAATTGAAACTTTGTATATGAAGAATATATAACATTTGTCGTGAGACGGGTGGGAAATAAAGCAAATGTATTAAATTGAATGGGCGGTAGTTTAAAGACAATGGGCTTTAGAATTCGAACCAAATCAATATGGTGTGAGGATCAACCCCCTGTCCAATCAGAAGTAGTGGTCCCATATTTTAGCAACATTAAGGGGAGGTACATGGGCGTAGAAGGGTATAATAGATATAGAATTAGCTAATCAGTTAGCTTCTAGCTCCAGACTGCCAAGCTGATCAATTGCAGACTGAACCGCTGTCCAGAGAGGTCCTGAGGAGGGGGCGGCGGAGTCCATTAGAAGGAAGGCACGAGAGAATCAAGGAGAAGCCGAGTATCAGAGAGGGGAACGACGCAGGCGTCGTTGTAGAGAGGTCACCGGTCCTGTCCTGAACCTGGAGGAGGTCTTTGCTCTTCATTCTTCCGAGGGTCCTATTCTTTCCAACTCCTTGGCCAAGGGGTTTGGTTCTCGCACTTAGGTAAATATAAATGCAACCTTAGTTGCGCTGCTGTCTCTATCTTCTCCTTTCTGAGGGACCGTCATTAATCAAATTTATTATTCTATGCTTCATCCGTGATATGCGATTAAGTACCATGTGGTTCTGTAATTTACTCTGCTAAAACTTTAGATAAACATTTTAAAACTTCCTGACTCAGTGGTTATTTCAGGATTAAGTACTATATTGAATGTCACTCATTTTAAACTTCCCAATTAGCAAAGGATTCATTGGTAAGTCATTACTCTTCAATCGGAAGGTAATTGGTAGCAGGGATTTTGATAAAGAGTACAACTGATAACCCCAGCGTAAGTATTAGCGTAGTATGAATGTATGGGCCCAAGTGAGTTTCTAGTGTATGAATGCTGTTTGCTAATATCGCGCTGGATCAGGCTCAAAAGACGTTGCGGGACAGACCAAGAGTGTGAAGAACCTACCCTGCACATATTCAGACCCATCCCCCGATGATGCCGTCTCAGACCCTCTCTACTCACACACAGGCACTTAAAATGTAGAGATTCCAGCCTGCCATGATGTTGGACAGGACAGTTCAGGGAAGAGATTAAACAAGGTTTCAGAGCTTATTTCCAGACAAATAAAGACTTGAATATATATATGGAAAGCTAAGGAGGCATTTGAATCTGTGATTAGGAGGGGAATGCATTTCAAAAGGTCATGGCATTTTAAAATCAATTTGAAGCAGGTTGAATAATATTGAATTGGAAATCAAAAAGTTGAAAAATGTCCATAATTTCACCAAAAGCCCATAAACAGCATGGCAGATACCCACAAAACTTCAAGAATTTTCAGATGATGTCGACGGAGAGAGTAAACACTTGGGCAAATATGGTGAGGGAGAAAAGCTGGGTCGAACCAGTCTGATCTGGCAGCAGTGAATATAGATAATATAATTATAAATAAGATTATAAGATAAATGCAACAAACAGCATTCCTAGGTATCATCCATAGGATATTGTGTCTCAGTTCTCCAGGTTTTATGCTGCACTATGTGATCCAACATCCACACTAGGAGGAGGACTTAATACACCAACCCTTACAGAGAGTTCCTCCCCAATTACTTTTGGGGAAATTAAGAGCGGTCATAGAACTGAAAAATGGAGAGGCCCCTGGTAGCAATGGGCTTACAAGCTAATTTTACGAACATGTGGAATTATTGGCCCGTAACATACTACCTATGCATGAGAAAGCAATGCTGAAAGGAGAGCTGCCTCTTCCGCTACGTGAGGCAATAGTAATCACACTATTAAAGCCCAGCAAGCCCTAATAATTATGCAACTCACACAGGCTGCTATCTTTAACTAATGCAGATAATAAAATACTGGCAAAGATTTTAGATGTCAGGCTACTGCTCCTATTGCATGAGCTAGTCTTATCAGGCCAATGTGGATTCATTTCGGAGAGATCAACAGCGGATAACCAAAGAACTTAGTTTGCGGTTACAGACACAAGTAGATCTGAAAATAAAGGCACCTGTGTTCTTTCTATATTCAAGTAAAGCATTGGATTCTATTGAATGGTCTTAACAGTCACGCGCAGTAGAATGGGCTTTGGTAAAGCTATGCTACAATGGGTCAAGCTTCTTTATTCTTGGCATGTTGCTAAAATCAGGATGATCACTTACCAGCCTATTAAGACAATTTTATAGTGACAGGTTTATTAAGTGTGGACCTTGCAGAATACTCATATCTTTATAAACAGATGATCTTTTATTGCTAGTTACAAATCCCAATATTAATCTGAGTCCTTGACAACATTGAAGTCCATAATGATGCATCTAACCAGAAGTACGAGGGCTGCATTACTCTTTCCAATGGCAAGAGACACAGGTTAGATATTCAGGAGTGCAATACCACTGGGACATGGAGGAACTAATGAAAGAATACTATGGCAATCCACTGGAGATAACTGTAGGAAAGTGCCCCTTTTTGACATGGTCACCCCCAATTCTCTTTCCTAAAACTGTACAATTGTTCCCCCAATTGGCAATACCTTTAGCACCACCTGTGAGTCCCTAGTACCTAGGGCAAGGAGACTAAAGAAGGTGTCTAAGGGCTGCAGCATGTATTTTGTACCCTAAGGGACCTCTCAACACACTCATGCAAACTGCCATTGCAGACTGCGTGACATGGTGCACAGAAAAGTGGAGACACAACATGGCACACCTCCTGTGTGACATGCCTACAGACACTGCAGGCAGTATAGTTAAGTCACCCCTACAGCAGGCTTTACAGCGCTAAGGTAGGGTGCACAATACTCAATATTACATGTGTGGACATATCGGCATGAGCAGATATGCCCCTGCTATGTCCAAGTCAATTCTTAGATTTTTACACGTGAGCAGGAAAGCCATTTTAAGAACATGTGCTGGACACTGGCAATTAAGTTACCCAGCTACATAACGGCTTCACTGAAACTAGAGATGTTTGGTACCAAACATCTCATATTAATAAGCCCACACGGATTCCAGTGATGAATTTATTAATACATGCACCCAGAGGGCACCTTAGAGGTGCCCCTGAAAACCTACCAACTACTAGTGTACTGGCTGACTGGTGTAGACCAGCCTTCCACCACAGACAGGTTTCTGACCCCCTGTTCTCGAAGGGTAGAAGCAATGCCTGCTCCGGCCAGAGGGTGTTGTCACCTCCTCCAAGCAGGATGGCTAAGTAATCAGCATATCAACCCAGGAGGCTTCAAAGGCCTCTGCCGCCTTTGATATACAACCCAGACTTCCCCCCAGACAGGGGAAATGCCACCCCCTCTCCCGGGCCCATTTGGCATCAGGACAGGTGGGAAAATTAGCTAGTCAGGAGGAGAGTTCACTATCAGACTAGTTCCACTCCCAAGGTGGGCTACCTGATGTGAACACGAAAACTAGAATTCCATCATTGTAGTTTAGGGTGGAATTAGGCTCAATGGGTCAGGGTTATGCCCACTTCCCAGAGAAGTGGTTATAAAGGGGGAGTAGTCATCCTAAAGGTAAGTAGCCAATTGGCTACTACCTGTCACTCCCCTTAACGCCCCTAAATTGAGAATTTAGGAGGCACCCCTGATGTCAGGAACTTAGGTTCGATGGACACAAGAAGAAGAGAACAAAGGAGCGAAGAAACAGAGGACCAGCTGCTGACTATTTGGCCCCAAACCCTGCCTGCAGCTGCCCCGAAAATCGCGACAAACCGACTCGTCCTGCTGCTGTGCATCTGCCAAGAACCCTGGTGGACTGCAAGCACTTTGCAAATTGCCAGCAATCTCCCTTGGAATAGAGGAGCTACTCCCCTGCAGCTTGCAATTACCAAACAGCAAAGTCCAGTCCACCGTTCTGCTGCTCCCCAGACTCTCCAATGCAGCAACCAACCAGAAAGAGGTCACTGTGCTCAAGGTCAGGTCCATCTCCCCACCAAGAGAGAGGACACCAGGACTGACCGGAGTTGCACAGCACCAATACCCAGGGTATCGGACCCCCTTCAGCAACCAAAGCCCATGTGAGCCCAGTACGAACTCCTACTTCACCAAGACCGAGCAGCCGTCGAGGGACGTCAGCCCCGCAGAAGCCCACACCCAGAGTGGTCCAGCTGTCCTGATTTTTGCATCCTCAACTGGCAAGACCGACAACCGTGAGGGCCTTTAACCCACCAAGTCCAGCCGATCTATCCACTCTGCACCCAAGCGTCCCAGCCCGGGTACCCAGGAATCGACTGTGCCTTCTTGCTCCCAGGCCCCTTGTGACCCAAGCCCCCCGTTGGGAGCTCCCAGACGTGTCCTCAAGTCCCCTTCTATAGCCTGTTTCCAGGTGGCCCCACTCCTTTCCACCGGTGTAGCACACAAAGTTACCAACCCGACCAGCACCTCTGCACCCGGAAAGCCCAGGGCAGGTAACGGGTAACTGCTGGCGGTACTTTGGACCTTAGCCCCCCTATGATCCTAAGTCCTGAAGGAGACCCCAGAATCGACCGTAAATACCTGTATGCTACATAGGCCTTTTTTCCCCATAGGAAAGCATTGCTGCATAAAGACGCATTTAAGTGAACATTTTACTTCCCTGTAAAAATTTTAAAATGTACTTACTTGATAACAAAATTTATATAAAAATACAATATATTTGCTGTGAAGCCTTTTCACATGCAACAGCTAAAACGGATTCTGACCTCTAGATCAATAAAAGGTTTATTTCAATACTGTACTACATAAGCAGAGGCCCATACACACCCATATATACTCATATCCTTCTTTATCATAGGCTGAGTAGAACAATGAGTGAACAGTTCCCTTCATATCCAATGGAGTCAGCGGAATGACAATTGCTGACACTGGTGGTGCCTAGCCCTTCCCCAAAGAAATTAGTTACCACTCTGTATAGCATGATTATGGGTGGATCTGCCTTCAGATGCCTGGGCAAGGGATAAATGGTTACAGGATCTGGGAAAGGTCCTAACTGATGACCAATGGGGTTGATGTTGTTGCCACATCAGAGAGGGGTTGATGAATGGCAGGCAGAGGTTGATTCATGACAAATTCCTGCACCAGGCATATCATACACTGGTCAGTATGGGTGAATTTGGGTGGGATGAAAGACACTACATACCAAAGGTGTCCAGCACCAGAAGCCGATAGCCTGTATTTGGCGTAGAGATGCCACTAGGTGGCAGCGTTTTGGGGTCAGTTATTTATACATTGAATGAGATGACAGAGCTACACTTGGGTAGACCCACTGACTGCTCTACTGGGCCATGTAAAGAATGTCCCGAAGATAAGCAGGAAATTTGTGGAACTTGCTATATTAAAAAGGAAAATAAGAGTGGCTTGACCTAGTGTAGATGGAAAGCCACAAGGACGGATGACTGGCTGAAAGACTTGGTGACATGCAATATACTCACAAAAATATATGGCACATTGCTGCCTGGTGCATCCCACGATAAACGCCTTTGGGCACAGGTGTGTCGATATTTGGCCAAGAAGGATGCACATAAAATTCACACCAAATAATTTGGTCGATAATGTAATCATCTAAATATGGACTCTGTAATGATATTGCTTAAGGGTATGGGAACATACATGACAAGGGCATTGGACCTGATCTGTGATGCTCGAAATGTTACTGAACTTGCTCCTGTGTAAATGAATTGCAGTGTGAACGTCGCATTGTAGTATTGAACTGTATATGGCTGCAATTATAACTGTCACTAAAGTAAAAGGTTAAAAAGATTAAGCTGAGTGGCATCAACTATCTGTCCCAAACACGTTCGGAACAGACCTCCAGGCTCTGGTCCGACCACATCTTAATGAGGTCAACACTTGTCAAGTCCGAAATTCAAAACATTGTGAGAATGCCATTCATGCAGCAGCGCGCCTCATCAGGGGTCCCAGAAATTACAAAGTAGCATCTATCAAAAAAGAGCTCTACTGACTAGTGCATCACCTTCAAATCCAGTTGCATTGTCAAATAGGTGGTAAACCACAGTATTCATGACCACAACCACTGTACCACCTGGCACTGATCATCAAGATTTTACAAAACACAAAGCAGCAACATTGCCAGACTGGAATGCATGCAGGAAGCGCAGAAAAGAGAAGACCCTTTGCCAGGTATTGTGCTATACTAAGAGTGTGGATCTGCAACCCGGTCAAAATCTCCCAGGTACCATCCATACTTAGAGGGTAGTGGCCTGTGTTATCTTCTCCCTCTAGCCGAATGCATGTAGTGTTGTGTGCCAGAGGGTAATTGTTACCACTGTTGGATCCTTAAGAGTTGTGTGTCTGGTCCACTGTAGATGGCCCTAAAGTATCCCCCTGGTTGCACGGTCTGTCTGTCCATTTGGAACGCACGATTTTTTGCAGGGTGGAAACCCAAATGATTAATGGCTGCACCGTCCAATAGTATTTCTGAATATCGGGTAGGGAAATCCCTCCATCATACCATCCCCTTGTTAGTTTATTGCTATTCACGCCGAGTATCCATCCCACAGCAATGTTCTTACTTTGCTTTCGATTGTTTTAAAGTGGGTTACGGGGCCTGGATAGGGCGTGTTATGTAGGGCATAGAGGATGCGGGGTAGGGCTATCATTTTAAAAAGTGCAGCCCTACCGAGAAGCTATAGGGGCAAGGATCTCCAGTATTGGACATCTTACTAGCGGTGGTGTCAGGTTAGTATAATAAAACAAGTCAGGGTCAGTAGTGAAGTGGATTCAGACTTATCGGAACCCATCTGTGGCGGTCCTCGACACGCAATCACAGGGCAGTCATGTTGTTTGTCCATGCAGGAGATATATATATATATATATATATATATATATATATATATATATATATATATATATATATAAAGGATTGTCTCCAGATAATGGTATACCCTGAATAGCAGCCAAACAGGTTAAGTATTTGCATTATTCTGTCGAAAGTAAAGACGTGGTCCATCACATAAAGCAGTATGTCATCTGCATAAAGCAACATTTAGTCTTTCCAGCGGTCGATCCAACGTAGACCTCGGACCAGTGGGCCCCGTCTGATCCAGGCAGCCAGAGGTTCAAGTATGAGAGCAAAGATTAATGGTGAGAGCGGGCAACCCGGTCTGGTACCGTGTTGGAAGCTGAACACACAGGAAATTCCCCCATTTACTTTTACTTGTGCCAAGGGATCTGTATAAATGAGCTTTTTCCATGCTGTGAAGCACGAGCCAAAACCGATTCTGGTCAAAACCTCAAACATCGTGTCACATGCCATTCTGGTGGTGAGCTAGAGCAAAAGGGCATCCTGTTGAAGTCTGTCAGCCAGGCCCAAAAAAACCATGTAGTCGCCGTAAAATGAGAGCGGTGCTCCTTCCCGGCATAAAACCGGATTTATCTGGATGGACCAGAGACGCGAGTACCTGAATCAGCCAGGAGAATAGCACTTTAGCTAATATTTTAATTTCAGCCTTTAATAGCGAAATCGGCCTGTATGATGCGCACTCCTCTGGTGGTTTACCATCTTTATGTATGACAGCAATGGTGGCCAACCTTTGATCCCTAGGGAGCGAGCCCAGTTGCCAACTTTCATTGAAGATTCGCAGCAAGTAGGAGGCAAGCTAAGAGGCAGTTAGCTTATAAAGTTCAATTGGCATGCCGTTAGGGTCTACCACTTTACTGAGTTTAAGTCATATATTGCCTGTATGATTTCCTTTTTGGTAAGTTCCTCTTCCAGGAGTGCCCTGTCAGTGTGTGAAAGGCTTGGGAGCTGAACGTCTGCCAGACGTTCACGGGATTCCTCCGCCATAGTGATCATAGCTGGGTGTAGTAAGCAGAGAAGGCGTCTGCCACCCTCTGTTTGTCCCTCTCCCTCCTACCCATGTTAGTTTGTATCCCCAACACCCAGAGGTCCACCTGGTCTCGCTTGTCTAGCCATGTCAAATGTTTCAGAGGCAGTGTTTGCTCTAGGACTCGCCCTGGCAGCATCGGACCCTATATTCTTTTTGTTTTAGGCCTAGGGTGTGTTTGGTTTCTGTATGTCCCTGGTCAGTAAGTTTAGTTTCCAACTCGTGAACCTCTCGCTTAGTGTCGCTAATTTAGCCCTCTTGTGCCCCAGTTTAGGGAAAGGCCCTGCCCTTTGATTACCACTTTGTATTCTTCCCATAGGGTCTGCGCAGAGTCTACTGAGGGCTCGTCCTCCAAGAAATAGTTCTGTAGCCTCTAGGATGCCTTCGATCCAGCCCAATCTTGGCAGAATCTTTTGCCACTATTGGCAGAATACGAGCCACTGGCAGCTCTTAAGGTTAAACTGGTGAAATCACGAGGCATTGTGGTGTATGGGTGGGTATGGGTAAGAGTGCTCCTCCATAAGCGTCAGTCGGTGACCCCGTTTCGATTGATGCTTGACCCCCTTACATAACTGGGGGTGAATCTGACTCCATATCTCTACACCTGTGCAAGAACCAATTTTAAACGATTAGCGTGATCACTTAAGGCACTCACCTCATCATGGCGCCTTCATACCCTTTCTTGGGTGGGGAGAATAGCCTCTTTTAAAATTACAGTCTTCTCCAAGATACTACACAACTTCCAGGGCCTCCCACTACTCCTGCAGAAGGCAGAAATAGCGCAGCTGATTAACATTTGCAAATCCTTTATTTGGGCAGGAAAGCAACCTCGACTTCACTACATGCCCAGCACAAAGCGCCCAACACATCAGAGGGGTTCGGGGTGGGGGTGGCAGGGAATCCCTAATCTTCACTTCGGTTACCTGGCATACCTGGTGCAATATGTGGTGAAGTGGCTACAGGGCGAGATGGACAAACCCTGGAGTTTTACAGACCAGAACATGACGGCCAGGCCACTGGCAGAGATTCTATAGCTCCTTCAGAAATAGAGGTGCTGCAATCTCTATACCTCCCCGAACACAAGACTACCTCACTCGCTACAATAGAATAACCATCTAACCGCCGCCTTTGACCCCAATACATGGAAACCAAGAAGACTTCTCATCTGCCCTGGAGAGATCAAACTTTGAGATTTGAATTACAAATCGCTGTTACCGCCTTAGAGACCTATTTCATAAGGACTCCATCTGCCCCTTTGAAGACATCAAACAGACATACAATATCCCGGAGCGCGAATAGTTACACTATCTACAGATCAGGCACTGTGTACTTCACCACCCTGTGCAGACAGGAGCTATGAGACCCTTCACATATTTTGAGAAGCGTTTGCAAGGCCTCACCTCCTCGCGACACTTGATCTCCCAAATATACACTACATTGCTCCTTCAGGCTACTCAAACTATCCCCCCACGATACAGGAAGGGCTGGGAGGAAGATCTGAGGGTTGAATTGAATGACAAGCAATGGGAGGCCATTCACACACGCAAGGCAAACACGCACAGGGCTGAGAGGAACTCTATAAGATATGATATAGATGGCACTACACACCAGTGCGACTCCATATCATAGACATTAGCAAATTTAAGGGCTTTTGGAGAGGATGTGGAGGGATGGGAACCATCTTCCACATCATGTGGTCTTGCCCACACCTGGTTGAGGGTACTGGGAGGATTTCCTAGCAGGGCTGGCTCTTACTAATGACCCAGCATCGATCCTCCAGGGACTCCCCCAGAAGCAATCATACTCTCTTCATTCATGTACAGGGAAGAGAATCTCTCACCACCTACTAGCGACCCAACAGACTATACTAAGCTTGTGGGGGAAAGACCTTATTCTGAATACCATGCAGGCCTCGAAAAATCTACTCGCTATAGTGAGTCAGATTTTATCAGGTCGAGCTATTTACAGTACCTACTTATCCCTTCTGGTGAGTGAACGTAAACTGGAAAGGAACAAGTGTTCTGTTCATTCAGAAAGTGAATGAGCAGTAAAGATGCCTTTAAATCTTGTTTTTATCTTGACACATTTGCTGTCTGTTCAAGGACAGAGGTCAAATGTCAGTTTGACTTTTTACAAATTGCTGCTTCTCTTACCTTGAAAAATAGTATTTACTTTTCTCTTATTACAGTTAGAGGGTTCTGTCAAATGATTTATCTCACAATCATTGCGAAGCAAAATGCTGTAGGAGGTCAGTCTTTTCCTAACACACAACATTTAAACAGCCTGTAAATGAATAGTACAAATATTTCAAAATGTATCAGGGATTATGAAAGCACTTTTTTGTAATTCAGAAGTGTGATGCAAACAAATATTTAAATAGGAGCAAAACAAATCAGAACACTTTACTTGGTGATGTGCAAATGACAAATATTTACAGAAACTATTTCTAAACATTGTTTGTACGCTATACAGTTTTATCAGTAGGTAGCATGTAGGTGGGAATTTTTGTGGCCATTTCAATGGAAATTCTGCTAATCGCAAATGAGTGTGCTACCACTACATGCTTTAGGTATGTATCGATTAAAAGTGATAGTTTTTAAACATGATTTGAAAAACATTCCTGCCCCCAGCCCGATGACAATGCTGTTAATGAACTAAGAGGCAAGTCAGCGGTCATGTGTATCCTTATATGTGGATAGATTTGTATAATATATTGAGCAAAAGTTTAGTCTACTAAATCAAACAAAAGTATTTTTTGTACAGCAGACATGCTGAACTCAGGTATTTGAAGGTGCTCTCATATGTGATCAAGAAAATGGAGGCTCTGTGAATTTAAATATTTGCCCAGGAACACGTCATTTGAAATCAGTTTATGGATCAAGAGCATTATAATTAGGTCGAGTAGATTATTTAAGTCACTAGACTTGCAGGTCCAGTAACATTTTTATGATTTTTTGAGGTCTGGCATGAAGTGGCTACAGACCATTTGGCTGCTTATGACACATGATAGCACATGACCTCCAGGATGCATCGGTCAAATTTGCGAGAATGTCGGACCCCGTTCTGGAATGCCTCAACCGAGATAAGAGACCCGATATGACCTAGACATCTATGGACCTGCTCTCCAAAAACAAAGCCGGTGTTGTGAACGAACTCTCAATGAAGCTCTGTTAACAGCCATTAACCTATTCCCTGAACTGGGATGATGTTGAGGGGGGAGGGTGTTCTTGGGCAGTTGTGACCTTTTCTGTTCCTACGTCTTTTCGCCTTGCTGTGGTATACCTTGAAAGACCAATAAAAATGATTGAAACTAAACCTTATTAATTATTCTGTAATATGTGGACTACAATGGGGCCCTGAAAGGCGGGGGGGTAATACTGTAGCACCGATTTGCCCTGAGTGACTTGTGTGTGAAGCAAGTGGTGTTTCACAGTGTACCCACAAAAGTAGATTTGAGGGGCCCATTACGTTTTGAATGCCTTTCCTCTGGACAGAAATGCACTGTACCCTGTATTAAACACAGATTTTAAAATCTGATGGAGGAAGATAACAAATGGATTGGGTCACATGATAAAGAGATAATAAATGTGTACTGACTTATGCAAGTTCCCAGTATCACATACGAGTAAAACTATTACACCTTCAGCTCAAATGACCAATCCTCGCTTCAACAAGGGCCCCTTGGACTAAACCACAACAAAGTCACACAGACTCAATCCTACTGCTTTAACTCATGCATTACAATTACTTTTCACCTCTAATCGTTGCCTGATGCTGCCGTTCTCCGACCCTGAATGATGCTCTACTACTTCCCCCTCTTCTTCAGAGCCGGAGTCTCGTTCATCTTGCACAGGTGTGGCTCCCCCATCATCTGGGAAAGAAAAGATGCGAGATTCACTATAAGTAGTACAGAAGTGAAAATGAAAAGCAAGTAACATGATTCCCAAATTGACGCTTCTTCCTGGTGGGTATGCACACACAGGTGAATGTTTACTACCTTTCTGATTAGGGGACCTATACGTAAATACCCAATACTATCGGCAAAAGCCTCTCCCGTGCTGCATGCAACTCATTTGGCTAAATACTTGACAGTGATTTCTATTTATAACCCATGTTTAATAGCTACAATCCTCCTGCTCTGTATACCTCACTCAAGAGAAAACTCAACATTTTTCTTTGAAAACTACATTAAATGTATGCTACTACATGTCCCTCCATTTCACTCTGTTCATAAAACTTCCAAATGAATAGTCCACTCTTCCTGCAACTCATAAATAAATGCTCATAACTTTCCTTTGGTATATACCATATTTAAGCTATGGTATATCTTACTGTGGTGCATAGTATCACCACGTGAACACTTCCCCATTCTGACGGTACATTCTGAATTGCAGTATATGAATCTTTCAACTAACAAAGACAAAAAAATGCTTGTTTTCTTTTGAAAAGCATTCCCAGAGGCACTCATGTGGGAGATCTTCTTCCTGGAGTTCTGTGCCTCCAGCGCCTTTTTAGGTCGAACCTAGGAAGCGTATGCGCTGTCTCACGACATGCTGTATTCAGTCAGGGGGCTTACAGCCCGCCTCCAGCTTCTGATTGGCTTTTGTCAGTGTCCTTTAAAAAACGTTGCTTCTAACTGGATAAGGGTTCCTGCTTGTCCCACCTTTTTTCTCAATTAGTAGCTCCCATGGATCGCCCCCAGGACTTGTCCTCTTCCACTTATCCTATTTTACTTTAGGCTCAGGAACTTTTCAAAAAACTTTTGACCGCCACTTTACACATACGCATGCGAATGCTCACTCCCTTTCCTCAGGCTGCAGCTGCCGCCTCCTCCCTCCTGCTTGTCGGGTTCTTTTCTCCCATGCAGCCAGTGCGGCGCTGCTGATGTTCCTCCCCCCCACCCCCAGTTTATTTTGATATGCGAACGCTCGCTTCCACGGAACAATTACTTTTTTTTAATTTTTTTAAAATACGGCCAGCAATGGGCGTATGCTGCGCGCTCGCACTGGTACCCAATTGCTCCTTGTTGCTTCCGGTCTGCAATTACCCCGCACTGGTTTATGTTTTGTGTCCTTAAAATCATTGCTCTGTTGTTGCTTGTCTCCTGCCCCCACCACGTTGTTTGCGCTTGCCCTGTGCCCCCTCCACTGCTATTTGTTCTTGTCACATGCACCATCCCGCTTGGCTGGTGCCCCTCCCACAGGCTTCCTTCCTCGTTGTTTCTGCTTGCCACCTGACCCTCTTTCCTTGCCCTTTGTTTCCGCTTGTGCCGTGCCCCATCCCCGCTCTCAATTTGTTGCTCGCCCCCAACTGTTGTTGTTTGCCCTTCTTTCACCTATCCAATCCCCCCGCCCCCCAACAGTACTCCCGCCAGAAAAAAACACCATGACGCGGCTAACACTGGCCACAGCATAGCGCCTTTTTCCTACTTTCAGCAGCAGGTTTGGAAATGCTTGGTTTTTTTGGGTGGCTTGCTGCTGCTCGATTCCCCACCACGCACTTATCTTGTTTTTTAATTAGATGTTTTCAGATGGCACAGCTCCCAGCTGCTCGTTTATTAGTTGTTTTCTGACAGCGCTGCTCCAGCCGTACTGCTAAAAACGATCTATTTGTTTCGTCTTTTATGAATGTGTCCGTTTATCCAGACATGTATTTATCCAGTTACAAATCGATTACGTATTACAACTCAGTTATGCATGTACCTTTAATTCTATATAAAGTTAATCTACTTATGTATTTGTCTATTATTCTTTTGCCATGCAATTCCCTTCGGTTATTTCTTTTTATGTTGTTTTTAGTTATGCACAGTCAGCGCTGCATGTAACTGCAAGTTGTTTCATGGCCCCTGGGTAGGGGACTCCTGATCACTCATCAATATTTCAGGAGTCCGGGAGGTGGGGAGGGAAGGAATAGTAGAAGAGGCATTGGCATTTCTCGCTCCTCCTTTGACAGCGAACCGGATCTGAAGAACTGATTTATTTATCTAGGTCTTTGCAGAGCGCTATTACTTTGAAGCACTGTTGACGGAGTCTTTAATAAGGAGAAAGGCAATATTTGGCAGGTAACGATGCCTTCTATAGACAGCTGCCCTCCTGCTGTCTACTCCCAAGCCGGCACGCAGAGAGGATTGTCGCACCTCATGAAAGAAAATGGAAAAAACCCACACCGTTTCTTGTGCATCACGTAGGTTTGCTATGTAATTTTGCACATAGCAGAAAAAACAGCCAAGCGTCTTCCTGGGGCTTTTTAAAATAGTTTGCTACGCAAGTTTAAGGAAGAGGTAGTGAAAATTAATTTTGACTTTTTTTTCTTCAAATTTCTCTACTCTGGCCCTGCACACTGCAGAGGGCAAGGTCATGCCAACCAGGACAGCTTGCTCCAGTCTACACTTACTGGGATATGCAGAGAAGGTTATCAGATGTGATGTTATTGCTTTATTTGTCGCCTTATAAAGTGGAAACTATACACAATCGGGTTTCAGAGCGCTGTATAGATAAAAGGTATGAAAACACCAGGCAGAGTCAGCCCTGTGTTGACTGGCAGCAAAGTAGAACACATTGTTTACAGTACCTTGATCAGGTGTTCTAAAGCATAATAATAAGTCACTGAAATTATGCGGCAGGGGAGGACAAATTCTTCTGCAGGGTAGACTAAACTATGCAGCATGGAAAGGAAACTATGCATCTCATTTCAACATTTTTTTTTATAGTATTACTTCATTGTTTTGACAGGTTTACACTCTTACCCGTCAGGGCTTACGTTTCACCTCAGAACCAGTTGAACACCCAAATACAGCAATAAGTCTACAGAGTTACCCTCGTGAAAACATACATACTTCAATGTTAAAAACATTGCACATCAGTTTAAAAGGGTGGGTTAACTTATCACACACACACACACACACACACACACACACACACACACACACACACAATTCAACACCACCCAACATAATTACACTCTACATAGTACCACTCAACACAACATATTTCAACTCCACATAATTACACTCACCTCAATACCAGATAAATACACCCTACATAAATCCACTCGATACCACACAATAATCCACACAAAAAACAGCGCACCATGCCACATAATTCCAATCAGCATAATTTCACTCAATGCCAGACAATTCAACTACACATATTTCCATTCAACGCCACAATTCAACAAACCATATATTTCAACTCAGCACAATTCCACAACACGCCACACATATCCAAACCACACCACAGAATTCCACATGCCACAAAATTCGACAGCACATACCGCTCCACAACACACCAAGTCACATAATTACACTCCACACTTAATACCACATAATTACTGTCCACACAATTCCACTAAACACCATGCCACATAACTCCACTACACAAATCCACACCACACTATTCTATGCCGCTCAATTCCAATCCAACCCACATAATTCCACTCCGCACTACATACATCCACTCCACAACCCATGGGTAAAACACATTGTCATTTACAACACATCCCACCCAGCCCCTCTGTCGTTCCCCTAACTCCCTGCTGCAGCTTCTACATTTGTCTTCTAAATTAATCTTTACAGACCCCAACCCCTATCTATTCACCATGCCACATAATTCCACTCCACCCCACACAATTCCACAATAACACATAATTCCACTCCAAACCACAAACATCCACTCCAAATCAAAAAACATAGGTAAAGGACATTGTCATTTACAGCACCAATAGCTCTAATTCTCAATTATTATAACTTTTCAACATACTGCACAGCAGCCACACTGCTCTACAACATAGCATAAAAACATTGACAAAGCCAATAGCTCTGGCTAAACACTTATAAGGTCCCAAAGTCGAGACCTATAGGCTATGACAATGATTATTATTTATATTTGTGGTGTGAAACAATTTTGGAGTTAGTGCTTTACCAATGCCTGTTAATATTACCACTTTTAATCTAAAGCACTTAAAATGTGAGTCAGGGCCAAAAATTACTCTGCAAGTACACTCACCTCATGCTATATTAGTCCCAATTGCAAGAACTATTAGCTTCGCTAGATGAGGGAGTGAGCTTTCAGAAGATGGATTTCAGACTGACATTTAAAATGAAGTACACTGACAGCACATGGCGGAGTCATTTTTGATTAAACTAACTTGCAAGTCTTGGTCATCAGCAAAGTCATCATGTAACATACAAGTGATAAGGCCCTGAAAGTCATTGCACACTAAAGCACTAATTACGATGTTGGGCAGACTTGCGTCCGCCCAACACCATTGCAGAAAGGAACCACCCCACCTTAGGTCGGCGGTCCCGACCACACTATTACAAGGTGACCGCCCATAGGGTGGTCGGAAACTTCCAATTCACAATGGAAGCTTGTGCGACGGGCAGAAAATGCCCGCAGCACAAGCTTCCATTGTGAAATGGAAGTTTGTAAACATCCCTGCACCATGTGGCAGGCACTGTGTGGTGCCTGCCACACGGTGCAGGGATGTTAAGGTTGACACCCAGGGCAGTATGCGGAAGGATCGGAGCCCTGCTAGGGGCCCCCAAAGACACTTTGACAGTCGGAAAGGCCGGCATGGAACTGCTGTCGGAAAGTGTCATCATAATTCCGACAGCAGAAACACCATCTTTAAGGGATTATGAAGCCTTTCCGACTGAACGACGGGCTACTTGTTATGTTATGCTAATTAAATTTCATATAGCGCACAACTCACTGGTGGGCATCTAGGCGCTGCAGAAGTTCTAGCAAGTGTCAGCAAAGTGTGGAATAAAAGAATTTAAAATAGATGGGCTTTTAACAATTTCCTAAATTTGCAGTAGTTCGCACAAGTGCGAACATGCAGCGGAGGCTTATTCCTATAGGAGGGGGGCAAGGTAAGAGAAAGCTCTTCCCTCGCATCTCGATAAAAGAAGTAGGGCTTGATCACAAGATCTTAAACTTCTGCTGGGTATGTATGGTTTAATTTTTAATTGAAGATATCTGGGGCCTTTGCCTCTTAGCGCGTTGTAAGTGAGAGAGCAGATCTTGAAAAAGCTCCGTTTTTTCCACTGTCAGCCAGTGCAGACCCTTTTACAGGGCAAAAGAGGTGCCAGGAGGAAGACTAAGAACAAGCCTGGCTGTCGTATTTTGGACTAACTGTAGTTTGGCTACCAACGTCTCATTTGCTGTCGCCAAAATAGTATTGCCGTAGTCTAATCTGCTTACTACCAGAGCTTGCACTGGCGTTCTTTTGGCAGGTGTACGAAGATACAGAAATATTCTGTGCAGAAGACGCATACTCTGATAGCATAATCCGGTGGTGGCCAGAATAGGATCTTTCATCGTGAGGGCTTGGTCGATTTTTATAACAAGAGTCTTCATGGATTGTTTGGGAACAGGGATAGACCCCAGTTGGAGAGGCCACCACTCATCTGACCAGACAGAGGTGGCCTTGCCGAACAGCACAATCTCCGTCTTGTCTACATTCAGTTGGAGATAATTATCATTCATCCAGTTAGAGATGGCCAACATACCCATGGCGAAATACTTTTTAGTAGCAGTCAGGTCGGATTCAAATGTGAACATCAGCCGGGTATCATCAGCATAAGAGATTATTTCGATGCCATAAGGCTCTACAATCTTAGCAAGGGGTGCCACATAGATATTAAACTAAGTAGGGCTCAAACAAGAGCCCCATGGAACACCCCTGTCTAGGTTCATTTTGTGAGAGGTATAGGGGCCGAAGGTGACAGTTTGATATCTGTCTTCCAAACAATGGTGCAGCCATTTAAGCGCGGGCCTTGTATCCCAATCTCTCGCAGCCTCTCCAGCATCCTGACATGGGAAACCATGTCGAAGGTCACTGAGAGATCTAATAGTACGAGCATGACAGTTCTTCCTGCATCAAGGGCAAGTCACAGAGAGTCAGTCACTGCCAGGAGTGCCGTTTCCATGCTATGGCCTGGTTGAAATCCGGATTGCAAGGAATCCAGGATTTGGTTAGCTTCTAGGTAGGATGTTAATTGTTTATTAATTAAGCCTTCAAGCCGTTTGCCCAAAAGGGGTAGCAAAGATATAGGGCGATAGTTAGCCACAGTCTTTTGTTCCAGGTTAACTTTTTTAGGTCTCGCCTACGCAGCGCGCATGTGCTGCATAGGAAGACCATTAGCTGTCGCTCTGCTCTTTTTGGAAGCACACACTCATGCTTGTGGCGGCATCCAGCTTGCGGGAGCGAGCAGGGGCGCGCCACAAGCACGAGTGCAGTGCTTCCAAAAAGAGCAGAGCGACGGCTAAAGGTCCTTGGGCTTCTTTTGGTAGGACGTGCACATTTTTTGGGCTTCTTTCCAAGGCTAATCCTGCTTGGTTTTGATTCGATGGCTGGTGGTGCATATAAATCGGTAAACTTGTTATGTTTGCAGTTATGTACATTTTTATATGCTACCAAGCACTTCTACCCCGGCAAACCGCACTTCAGAGGGTCCATACTGCCGCCAGCTTTCATATTTAAAACGCGGGCAACACGCTTTATTTTTTATCACGGCACCCGCGTTCCTGTATTTTCTTTTTAAATGCCTGCACATAACTATTTTTATGCACGGGCGCCGTGCTTTGTTTGAGCACGGCGCCCGCTTTTATATTTATAAACGTGTGGTTTACACACTAAGCAAGTTTCGTTTTGCTTGTTTTTTGCTTGCGCTTCTCCCGTGCTTCTTGTTATTGTTTGTTTACTCTCTTGTGCTCAGCTGTCCTCCACACAAGTCCGCCTTTGTGTACGCAGGGAGCAGATTTGCTGTTTGTAAAGCACATTTCTGGGCTGGTGAACACAGATGCTTTCATACATCTGGACTGCTCCTGTCCCCTCCGCCTCGGCACTTCACCTGGAGCTTGTCTGGGTTTCTTGAGATGCCCGGCCGTGTATTCTGGGAGATTACAGTGCTAATGCCAGGCGGTACCGTTTTCATCCGATAACCGCGAGCATGCAGCACAGTTGTGTGTTGTGGTAGATTCCTAGAGTTTATCGGTAGCAGAGTCTCTCGTACGTTAATAGAGCTGGGACCGGACTTGTGCTTACTCCCCTCAGGGGCTCCCATTGTAAACACTGCCACCGAAGTTTCCGGGTTTACTCGTGCTCTCCGCTTTGACTTCCTGGATGTATGACGTAGATTATCCATACCTGCGTCAGTAGAAGTTCAAAAGTAGGCTTCTATGCTCTGTAATCCGCTGTGGCTCTCCAATGGATGCTTCAGCCCTATAAGCTCAGGAGTGCTCCTCAGACCAGGCTTAGCGAGCTGTGACGTCGCAGAATGCTTAGCGAGCTGTGACGTGGCAGAATGCTTGGAGAGTTGTGACGTGGCAGAATGCTTGGGGAGTTGTGACGTGGCAGAATGCTTGGCGAGCTGTGACGTGGCAGAATGCTTGGCGAGCTGTGACGTGGCAGAATGCTTGGCGAGCTGTGACGTGGCAGAATGCTTGGCGAGCTGTGACGTGGCAGAATGCTTGGCGAGCTGTGACGTGGCAGAATGCTTGGCGAGCTGTGACGTGGCAGAATGCTTGGCGAGCTGTGACGTGGCAGAATGCTTGGCGAGCTGTGACGTGGCAGAATGCTTGGCGAGCTGTGACGTGGAAGAATGCTTGGCGAGCTGTGACGTGGAAGAATGCTTGGCGAGCTGTGACGTGGAAGAATGCTTGGCGAGCTGTGACGTGGAAGAATGCTTGGCGAGTTGTGACGTGGCAGAATGTTTGGTGCGCTGTGACGTGGCAGAATGCTTGGTGAACAGTGACGTGGCAGAATGCTTGGTGAACAGTGACGTGGCAGAATGCTTGGTGAACAGTGACGTGGCAGAATGCTTGGCGAACAGTGACGTGGCAGAATGCTTGGCGAACAGTGACGTGGCAGAATGCTTGGCGAACAGTGACGTGGCAGAATGCTTGGCGAACAGTGACGTGGCAGAATGCTTGGCGAACAGTGACGTGGCAGAATGCTTGGCGAACAGTGACGTGGCAGAATGCTTGGTGAGCTGTGACGTGGCAGAATGCTTGGTGAGCTGTGACGTGGCAGAATGCTTGGCGAGCTGTGACGTGGCAGAATGCTTGGCGAGCTGTGACGTGGCAGAATGCTTGGCGAGCTGTGACGTGGCAGAATGCTTGGCGAGCTGTGACGTGGCAGAATGCTTGGCGAGCTGTGACGTGGCAGAATGCTTGGCGAGCTGTGACGTGGCAGAATGCTTGGCGAGCTGTGACGTGGAAGGCACGAGCACTGTGGTAAATGCCCAGCACAGCAGTCTTGTTGCTTTTCTGGAGTTTCGTAGAAGGGCCCCACGCTGCATTAGAGCAGTCACTCTTTTTTTCTGAGCAATGTTGCAGAATGCTTAGCTATCTGCATTGTTATATCGTCTCCCTTTTTGAAGAGTGCGTAAGAATACTGGAACACAGCAGGCGCGCTCCCTTCCTGAGCACTGTTGTGGGATGCTCACCAAGAGAATTTTGACAGAACGGCGACGGGCGTGATGTTCCAAGCGGACTACGTTTCATATCAATGCGACGCATAGTTTGGCCAGCTGTGACATAGTAGGCCTGCTCAATTTGTCTAAGCATATTAGATGTTCAACAAACATTGGCATAGCCAATAGGTCTCGCTTTTGGGACCTTATAAGTATTTAGTTATGCAACACAATATCCTTGGTGCAACAACAACTGTTGCATGGCTAAACACTTATAAGGTCCCAAGGCGAGACCTATTGGCTATGCCAATGCTTGTTTAAGATAGGTAGAACACAGGCAGCTTTCCAATCAGAAGGGATGGTGCCTGTTTCCACCATAAGATTGAATATCTCTAGAATAGCCAGAGCCCGTCTGAACCATGTCGGATTCCCCCGCAGGTTTAAAGTCAGACTGCCTAATACGGCTGTTGGAGTTTAAACCTACCATGCCGGGCTAAAAAAGTCTTCGACCGCTGGTCGGAGGCTTTCCGCCCGACATCGTAATCGGGTCCTTAATATGCATGCTCTATTGTCATTTTTGCAATCTCTCTACGACAGCTTCAGATGACTGTCAGGAGACAGCACTGTATACCATTCCCCATAGACCAAAATCCCTGCTCAAGATTGGATGGCTTTTGTGTCAATCTCAGTTGCTATGCTCCTAGTTGTTGCTTTCCTCCCTTTGTGTTTGGCATGCCCACAAGAGCTTTTTGGTTCTGCCATCTGTAGATTTGTCATTCTTCCTGTTCTAAACACAACATTCAAAACAGAGCCCCTTTTAAATAATACTTGACTGCCTTTCAGAGACACATACTGGTATAAAATCACTCAAAAGGACCGCACCAACAAGCCAGGAGGAGGAACTGCCATCATCCACAGAGACCATACAGTGCACCACCACCACCGACAATACCACAACCCCCATGGAACACCTCGACTTCAAGCTCCACACTGACGACAAGACAACCATCAGAGACGCCCTTGCATACTGAATCCAAGGCCCATGCTTCAGCAACACCATAGCAGACTTCATTGCACCTTAGCCCTGGACTCCAAGGACTAAATCTACCCTGCGACCTCAACTTCCACATTGACGACCCCCAAAGACAACAACACAGTACACCTCCTCAACAGTATGAGCAGCCTCAGACTGACCCAGATCGTCCACGACACCACACACACCGAAGGATACATGCTGGACCCCATCTTCACCTCCAGCAACTGTGCCAAATACAGCCATGTCACAGTACTCACATGGTCTGATCACTCCACAGGCCACTTCAGCATCTCCAGGCCCCGTACCACCTTCCCAAAGATTGCCAGTGCCCCCCACCGCAGCTGGAACAAAATTTCAGAGACCAGCTGGATGGACACACTCAACACCTCCTACTCAGCTGCCGGCACTAACCTGGAACAGGGAATTAAGAACTTCAATGCCTGGATCACCAACTGCGCTGACAGCATCGTCCCAAACAAGAGCAACAAGCAGAGAAGATCCTCCAAAATGGCCAGCTGGTACACCTAAGAACTCAGGATAGCGAAATGTGACAGGAAACAGCTGGAGAGGAGATGGCGCAACAGCAAGGACACCTCCGGCAGGGCAGTCTTCAAAACCTCCCTCAACTTCTACCACTGCCTGCGGAGGACAGCAAAGAAGACAGCCCTAGCCGCACACACAGATCCCAGAGCATCATTAAGGAACTCTCCAACCTGTCTGCCAGCAAAAACATCACACTTTCACAAGACCTGTGCGACAACCTCATCGACTTCTTCCATGACAAGATCGCAACCATATACAGAAACTTCGAACCTTAACCTAAACCCAACGGACTTCCTCAATAGACACACCTCCACAGCAACCGACACGAACCACGGACTGACCACCCGGAACCACCTCCATCATGAAATCCATCCACTCAGGAGATCCCACAGACCCATGCCCGCACCACATCTTCAAGCTCAGAAACAAAAGGATCAGCCAGGAACTCACCCCTCTGCTCAACACCTCGATCACCACCACAACATTTCATGACGCCTGGAAACACGCCGAAGTCAGACCACTTCTCAAAAAACCCTCTGCCGACCCCAGAGACCTCAAAACTACCGGCCAATCTCCCTGCTCCCGTTCCCAGCAAAGGTACTGGGAAAGATGATCAACAAACAACTCACAAAACACCTGAAGCAAAACCAGCTACTCAATGCCTCCCAATCCAACTTCAGCAGCAATCACAGCACCAAGACCGCCCTGATTGCAGCCACCAACGACATCCAAACCCTCCTTGACCAAGAGGAAACAGCAGCTCTGATCCTCCTCGACCTCTCAACAGCCTTCAACACCATACCCCACCACACACTGATAAAAAGACTCCACTACATTGGCATCCAAAGGGGACGCGATCAGATGGATCACCTCCTACCTCACCTGAAGAACACAGAAGATACACCTACCACCTTTTCCCACCGAACCCAAGGATATTGTCTGCAGTGTCCCCCAGGGCTCATCCCTCAGCCCCACTCTCTTTAACGCATACATGACCACGTAGGCCCACATCAGCAAATTTCATGGTCTCAACATTATACACTACGCAGATGACAACTCATCCTCACACTCACCGATGACCCTATCACCACCAGGACCAACTTCTACAGATGCATGACAAGCATCGCCAACTGGATGAAGAACAACTGCCTGCAGCTGAACACCAACAAGAGAGAAGTAGTGATCTCTGGCAACAGCAGCAACCCATGGAATGATCCTGGTGGCCATCAGACCCAGGACCCGCACCCACACCCTCTGATCACGCCAGAAACCGCAGAATCATGATTGACAACAAGCTCACCATGAAATCGCAGATCAAAGGCATCTCTTCCGCTTGCTTCTTCAGACTGCGCATGCTACGCAAGATGTTCTAATGGCTTGCCCCGCGCACGAGACACACCGTGACACAGGCCTTCATCACAAGCCGGCTGGACTATGGCAACGCTCTCTACATAGGAATCGCCGCACACCTCCTAGAGAGACTTCAAACCATACAGAACATCGCAGACAGACTCATCCTCGATTTTGCCAGACAAACCCACATTGCACTCCACCCCGGACAACTCCACTGGCTCCCTGTAAAGAAGAGGTGCCAATTCAAGCTGCTTACCACGCAGACAAGGCTCTACACAACTAAGGACCCACCTACATTAACCACCGCTTGAACTTCCATCAACCGTCGAGATGACGCTTTGCCTCCCTTACACTGGACCACACTCCTCGCATCTACAAAAGCAGAAGTGGAAGATGCTCCTTCTCCTACATCGCAGCTAAGACCTGGAACAGCCTACCCTCACAGCTCTGGACCATAACCTCACTTCCTGAATTCCAAAGAGCCCGCAAGACCTAGCTGTTCGAATGAGCTTGTGGGACCTGCAAATGCCTGGTTCAAGGGTGTGGAATTCCTATAGCCCGACTCCCAGGACATATTGTTTGGGATCAAGGACAACAAGTTTTCATGTTTATTTTGTCCTTGGGACAAGTAGGCCCAACCCCCTGCAGCACAAACCCTTTGGCTGCCAGTTTATAGTACCACCTTAGGGATCAGGGAAGGGCATTGTCTGCAGTTAAGGAAATGTTTGTGTCCATATGTTAATGCTGTTCGAACTTGTATTTATGGTTCATTAATACAAAGCCTTTCTTATTAGGGCGAGTGTTCTAAGGAAATGTTGTAAGCTCGGACTGAACTACTGACAGTGGTTCCAGTGTAAAAATGTGTACACACGTTTGCAAAGTTTAACAATATGAGGCTACATACAATGCTCCCAGAATGCTCTCTAATTAGATTTAAATATCTGCAGAAGCTTGAAAGAAAGATTAATCGTCCTTTGCTTTCAAAATAAAAATTTCACACAAAAAAATGCAACTTGGAAAAATAACATTTTGCTGAACTACTGTGAAATTGTAGGTAATATTTCTTTGAAGCATCATTTAGTAAAATGTGTTGATGCATGCCAGTATTTCCCAAAAATATTTATAATGGAAAATCAGTGCAGTCAGTATCAACGAAATAATGGGAAAATTAAAATATACAAGTATTGGCAAAGCCAATAGGTCTGATATTGGTGGTCAGCCTTTTGGTTGTCAGTGCGTGTCTTGATGTGGCTTTTGTAAAACTTTGCGGGAGCTGCGAGGCCCTCACCATTATAACAAACATTGGCAAAAAGCAAAAAATATTTTTCGGTCTCAAAAAGCACACATTGTCACAGTGGCCCCTGGCACTGAGCAAAACTACTGTGTGTGCTGATATGCTCCTTGTGAAAGAGCAGAAGCCAGTTGATGTAAAGACAGATAGTGAGAGGGATAGAATATTAATAAAAGCAAAATATCTTGGTTAACTCCAGACCTAATTAAGGGCCCAATTCTTAAATAAAGTCACAAAATTGCACCCATGATATATGTCCTTGAATTAGTGCAAATTTATGGCTTTCATGAATTCACAAGAATTTACAGAAGTAGGCCAGGAAATTGTTCTCCTAGAAAATATTTGTGAACTACTTTTTAGCACGAGCAAATATGCAGTTGTAGATTTACTCATGCGAAAATCTGTTAAGCGTTTACAAATTCACTTTTCCTTCAACCACTTTTACCCCAACCGTGGAAGATGTTTTACTTCTGCCACTGTCCGGAGTAAATTTCCAACCTTTCTCAGTATGGGAAAAGATTAGAGAAGAGCTGGCGAAAACCCGTAAAACATGCAATTTTGTAGGTTTGCACAGACTCAAAAGGGAATTCCAACCCTGGAACTATTGTTTAACGCTACCTCCAACCCCAGTATGTATCTCTGTGGAAACGTGGCAAAGTAAGGAAATTGCTAGAATTCATACCCCACTATTGTACGAGCCAGGCAGAATCAGAAAGGCTAATATCAGCACTTTCATTAAATGAGATTGCTGCCACAATTTGTCACTGCACTCACGTGGCACTAAAGGGACAAGTGGATTGTTTTACAGGACAAGTAAATTTATGAAGCAACCTGTCCCATAGACAAGTAGATATTTAACTAAATTTCACACCCCTGCTGGATACCCTAGCTGATTAGCTGTACTTTATAAATCCTGATTGATTGATCCTGGTCACTAGAAAAACAGCAGAAATGTGGAAAATACAACAACTATCTTGGCAGCCTACTATAGATAAACATTGGCAATGCCCATCTGTAAACATATGCAAATTCGTCTTATGCTGCCAAGGCTTGTTTTTTTAAAGCCTCGCCTACAGACAGCTTTTAGACCTATAGTGGACAATTCCAAAACATACAGTGGGTATTGAGTCAGCCCACTGTTTACCACTGGATTGCTAGTTTTAATCCAATTTGAATGTTACTTATTTAATGCCTTTCCTTTGTCTTATTGCGTTTGTCCTTCCCTTGGAGTGTAGAGTCTTTACCATCTATTTGAATAGCTGACTTGTATCCTTCCTCTTCCTCGATTCGGAGGACTATTTTTCTCTTTTTGTGTTGTCTTCTTTTCTCCATCATGCACTCCTTCCTCACTGAAATATCCCTCTGCACTCTCCATGCTGCTAGCCTATCCCAACAAATTGTCGTTTTAACCATATCAGCCAGCTTTTGAATTTTTTTTATTTTTCACCTCCTCCATTGCTCCGTCCCCTGCTTCAACGCGAACTTTTAAACCCGCACCCACGTTGCTTACCAGACCCTGCCTTTCAAGTCATATGATCCAGTCATATTCCCCATGGCAGTCACACAACAGTCCTGGTAATTTAGGTCAGTGAGTTAAGCGCCTGCATCAAAGAGCTGCTTGTAACCTACAAGAATACATTTAGAATCTTTCAGGTGCGTTCCCCAATTTTTGCTATTCTAAGGTTGTTAAAGCAATTTCATTTTGGTAGAAAAACACTTATTATTAAGCACTATAAGAAATGGTTATAGCGAACTTTCTAGACAACCTATTGAAAGAGAGCTTTTGTTGCTTCTATAAATTAGCATGTCCTTTTCTCCTAGGGGTGGACCCTTTATCATTAGTCCAATCAAGGTAACAGTATCTGAGCACATAACTTTGTGTAACAAAAGAAAAATACTTTTTCCAAATCACAGTTTGACAATTCTTCATGTATAACCTGCTTAGGACAAAGGGGCCATAAGAACAACCATATTCTGTTTTCAATTTTCTAAATTCCTGTCTGCAGTTGACAAAATTAACGCTTTCTCTGCCAGGGACCAAGCCCCTGTGCCACGCCCTTTTTTGGCTATTTGGGGTAGTTTGCGCTGAGGCCCCCATAACATTTTGTCCACATAAGGTATCCACGCCAAAACGGAGTCCTTTTCTTCCAACATCCTGAGAATTCTAAAAGGTACCCAGGGTTTGTGGATTCCCCTGGAGTGGACCGAGAAATTAGGCAAAATGAAGCTCAATTTTGGGTTTTTGGGGGAATATGGGAAAAAGTGCTGCAGAAGAAAGCAAATGGTTTTTTCCCTGCAAATGGTATCAACGAAGCGTTTGTGGTTCTAAAATCACCATCTTCCCAGCTTTCAGGAATAGACAGACTTGTCAGACAATTAAAGTTTTCTACACAGTTTTGGCATTTTACTGGGACATAGACTATTTTTCCAATTTTTTGTGCTTTCAACCTACTTCCAGTTAGTGGTAGAAATGGGAGTGAAACCAATAATGGATCCCGGAGAGTTATACATTTCTAAAAAGTAGACAAAATTCTGAATTCATTTGTGGAGATCCTTCAAGGTTTTTGTAAAGAAAGTAACAGTTGAAATTAAAAAAAGAATTGAAATTGAGTTGATAAAAAACACCCATTGGTGCCTACATTTTCACCTGCAATTTCTTCTAACTATGGTGAATGATTTTTAAAGTAATATACTGTTACATCCGCAGGACCCTTCTGGTTGTGGGGATATGTGGGGCTTGTAGTTTCACCAAGAATCAGACGTACCCAGAGCCAATAACTGAGTTGCACCTTACAATTGTGTATAATTGTGTACCAGGTATACAGCAATTCATTTGGTAAAATATAAAAAGTGAAAAATAGATAAAGGAAACATATTTCTGAAATGGGAACAAGATATGGAGTTTAGAAGTAGTGGTTATTTGTGCATCTCTGAATTTGTGGGTCCCCATATTAGCATGTGAATTAGAGGGTAATTTTCAAAATTACTTCTTTTTACACACTGTTTTACATTTGGAAGGCAGAAATGCATAGAAAGATAAATGGTAATAACACTTGTTCTACTATTCTGGGTTCTCCCAAGTGTTACGATAAAAATGGTACCTCACTTGTATAGAAAGAAAGACCTAGTGCCCGCAACAGCAAACGGCCCAAAACGCAACATGGACACATCACATTTTTTCCGTGAAAACTGACCCTTTTTTTTGCAATGTGCCCAAAGCAGAGCCAGCCTAAGAACTTATGGACAAAAAAAAACCTGCCCTTTTAGACCCACTTCGGTTCTTCCTCAGTTTTACATCTTATAAGTTTTTAGGTTCTCTGCTTTGGGCATCCACACAAGTGAGGTATCATTTTTACCAGGAGACTGAGAAGGATGGAAGGTGGGAAATTTGTGCCGACGCAGTGATCCCACAACTTTTCCACACAGAAATGTGAGGAAAGTGTGACTTTTTAGCGAAATTTGAGGTTTGCACAGGATTCTGGGTCATAAAACGCTGGAGGATACACACAAGCCACGTCAGCCAAGCGCCATCCATGCACATCGCCAGCCAAGTAACAGTCCATGCACAGAGCAAGACAAGTGCCATCCACGCAGACCACTAGCCAAGCGATAGTTCACACACACTGCCAGTCAAGCGCAAATCCACACACACCGCCAGCAAAATGCAGGTTCACACACACACAGCAAAATGCAGGTTCACACACACACCACCAGCAAAATGCAGGTTCACACACACACCGCCAGCAAAATGCAGGTTCACACACACACCGCCAGCAAAATGCAGGTACACACACACACCGCCAGCAAAATGCAGGTACACACACATCGCCAGCAAAATGCAGGTGCACACACACACACACACACACACACACACACACACCGCCTGCAAAATGCAGGTGTGCACACAGACACACACAGCCAGCAAAATGCAGGTGCACACACACACACACCGCCAGCAAAATGCAGGTGCACACACACACACACCGCCAGCAAAATGCAGGTGCACACACACACACACCGCCAGCAAAATGCAGGTGCACACACACCGCCAGCAAAATGCAGGTTCTCACACACACACACACCGCCAGCAAAATGCAGGTTCTCACACACCGCCAGCAAAATGCAGGTTCACACACACCGCCAGCAAAATGCAGGTTCACACACACACACACCGCCAGCAAAATGCAGGTTCACACACACACACACCGCCAGCAAAATGCAGGTTCACACACACCGCCAGCAAAATGCAGGTTCTCACACACACACACACACACACCCAGCCAGCAAAATGCAGGTTCACACACACACACCCCGCCAGCAAAATGCAGGTTCACACACACACACACACACACACACCGCCAGCAAAATGCAGGTTCACACACACACCCAGCAAAATGCAAGTTCACACACACACCGCCAGCAAAATGCAGGTTCACACACACACACCGCCAGCAAAATGCAGGTTCACACACACACACCGCCAGCAAAATGCAGGTTCATACACACACACCGCCAGCAAAATGCAGGTGCACACACACACACCGCCAGCAAAATGCAGGTGCACACACACACACCTCCAGCAAAATGCAGGTGCACACACACACACCTCCAGCAAAATGCAGGTGCACACACACACACACCTCCAGCAAAATGCAGGTGCACACACACACACACCTCCAGCAAAATGCAGGTGCACACACACACACCTCCAGCAAAATGCAGGTGCACACACACACACCTCCAGCAAAATGCAGGTGCACACACACCTCCAGCAAAATGCAGGTGCACACACACCTCCAGCAAAATGCAGGTGCACACACACACACACCGCCAGCAAAATGCAGGTTCACACACACACCGCCAGCAAAATGCAGGTGTGCACACACACACACACAGCCAGCAAAATGCAGGTGCGCACACACACACACCGCCAGCAAAATGCAGGTGCACACACACACACACCGCCAGCAAAATGCAGGTGCACACACACCGCCAGCAAAATGCAGGTTCTCACACACACCGCCAGCAAAATGCAGGTTCTCACACACCGCCAGCAAAATGCAGGTTCACACACACCGCCAGCAAAATGCAGGTTCACACACACACACACCGCCAGCAAAATGCAGGTTCACACACACACCGCCAGCAAAATGCAGGTTCACACACACCGCCAGCAAAATGCAGGTTCACACACACCGCCAGCAAAATGCAGGTTCTCACACACACACACCGCCAGCAAAATGCAGGTTCACACACACACACACACCCAGCCAGCAAAATGCAGGTTCACACACAACCCCGCCAGCAAAATGCAGGTTCACACACACACACACACACACACACCGCCAGCAAAATGCAGGTTCACACACACACCCAGCAAAATGCAAGTTCACACACACACCGCCAGCAAAATGCAGGTTCACACACCGCCAGCAAAATGCAGGTTCATACACACACACCGCCAGCAAAATGCAGGTGCACACACACACACCGCCAGCAAAATGCAGGTGCACACACACACCTCCAGCAAAATGCAGGTGCACACACACACACCTCCAGCAAAATGCAGGTGCACACACACACACACCTCCAGCAAAATGCAGGTGCACACACACACACACCTCCAGCAAAATGCAGGTGCACACACACACACCTCCAGCAAAATGCAGGTGCACACACACCTCCAGCAAAATGCAGGTGCACACACACCTCCAGCAAAATGCAGGTGCACACACACACACACACACACACACACCGCCAGCAAAATGCAGGTTCACACACACACACACACCGCCAGCAAAATGCAGGTTCACACACACCGCCAGCAAAATGCAGGTTCTCACACACACACACCGCCAGCAAAATGCAGGTTCTCACACAGCCAGCCAAACGCCAGTACACACAGTCAGCCGTACTTCAGTTCACACAAACACAGAAGCTTTTGCTAGTATCTAGTGGTTGTCGCCCGAATTAACCTAAAAATATCACTGATTTGCCGCCAAAGGGGGACAGAAGTGGCCAAAAGGTGTGCACAAAAAAAAAAGGGGGAGTGACCCCCCCCCTGGGTCAGAACGGAGGCTATTGCCCCCATATGCTCCCCGGGGGGGGGCGGGGCAGAGAGACTGTCCGTTTGTTTTTGAGTGGGGTGGGTGCACTGGCAAGCCCATTCTGGACAGCCCCAACCCCTACTCTGGATAGAAAAAATGCTCCTTGGTGCTTAGTGGTTTTTTTTTGCCCTCCAGGGGGGGCAGAACGACTGTGGATATTTTTTTGGGGGTGGGGGCATTGGCATGCCCATTCTGGACAGCCCACACAGCTACATATGCAAACAGATATAAAATCCCTGGTGCCTAGTGGGCTTTCTGCCCCTGTGGAGGTCAGATCGGGGATAATAACCTCCATATGCCCCCCAGGGTGCGAACAAAGACTGTCCCTTTTTTGTTTGGGAGGGGCATTGGCTTCCTGGTGGGCTTTCTGCCCCCCCCGGCAGATCGTAGGCTATTACCCCCATATGCCCCCGGGGGTGGGAGACAGACTGTCCATTTGTTTCCGAGTGGGGTGGGGGCATCGGCATGCCCATTCTGGACAGCCCCAACCCCTACTCTGGATAAAACAAGCATTTGCAATGTAATAGGTCTCGCATTTACGCGAGTTTAAGCTATTGGCATTGTAAATGACAATGCCTTTTATTTATGTTTTAAAAATGAAAACAAAAATAAAAGGCATTGTCATTTATGTCAATAGATCAAATTCGCGTAAATGCGAGACCTATTGCATTGCAAATGCTTGTTTTAAATTAACATAGCGTCGGCTTCACGCAGCGTCCGTGCAGCAGGGGAAGGGGGGGGGCGGAACATAATTTAAAGTGATAGCCATTAAAGTAAAAGCGCATCATGGGGCACTTTATAAAAAAAAATTCTTTAAGGTACGCACAAGCACATTGCTCTTGAGGATGCGATCCAGTGCGATGAAAGCGCTGCGGTGGCCTTAAAGCGGGGAGGGACCATCTCCATTTCCGACGCGCAGTGGCATAAAGCAAATAATTAAAAAGTACAGACCTAGGCGGCCGGCAGTGAAGCACCATAATGTGTGCAGGAGTCAGTGCGCACTGTGTAAAAAGTAAAAAAAGGCATGTGGTTGCTTAAAGAGTAAGCGCAGCCGAACTAATATTTTTCACGCCTGGTTAAGTGTGCTGTCTTGCCCACGGCAGAGTTTCCAAAGTGAAGCCTGCAAGCTACGGGTATTCTTGTTTGTCTACGGGATTCCATACCTTGCTCCACTGTACTGCAGACAGTGCTGAGATCTACTTGTGTGTGAGTGCCAGGAATCAACCCACCGTGCAGCAGCTGACCGTGCTCTCCCAGGCTCGGGGAGGTTCACAGATCCTTCCTCCTCCCCTCGTCCATGGCCAGGCTATGAGCCTGAAAGTGGTGAAGGTGGGTGTTGGGCTGCCACTTGAGTTGAGGTACATGGGGGAGGGGGAACAATGGCACCCGCAGATTTATTTAAATTAACATAGCGTCGGCTTCACGCGGCGTCCGTGCGGAAGGGGGGGCGGAGCATAATTAAAAGTGATAGCCATTAAAGTAAAAGAGCGTCATGGGGCACTTTATAAAAAAAAATTCTTTAAGGTACCGCACAAGCACATTGCTCTCGTGGATGCGATCCAGTGCGATGAAAGTGCTGCGGCGGCCTTAAAGCGGGGAGGGAGCATCTCCATTTCCGACACGCAGTGGCATAAAGCAAATAATTAATAAAAAGTACAGACCTAGGCGGCCGGCAGTGAATGTGTGCAGAAGTCAATGCACACTGTGCAAAAAGTAAAAAAAAGGCACGTGGTTGCTTAAAGAACAAGCGCAGCCGAAGCGGACCGCGCTGAAAATGAAAATAAAAGAGTGCTTACAGACTTATAAAGGAGACCGTGTAAAGCCGCAAGTAAACGATGCAATCCGGATGGGCGGGGCCAAAAGGAGACAGGGCGGTAACAAGGAGGGACTAAGAAGCCTCATTCACAATGGAAAGCCAGCGTTTAGCATGAACTATGACGCAAGCCAATAGAAAGAAGGGGCGGGGCTTAGACTCCACTTCTGAAATCTGCTCGATTACAAGAAGCCTCGCAGAGCGAGCAGCGCATGCGTGCTGCAACGCTAGGCGAGACCTAAAAAATGCTACCTGGTGCTTAGTGGGTTTTTTTTTGCCCTCCAGGGAGGGCAGAACGACTGTGGCTATTTTTTGGGGGGGTGGGGGCATTGGCATGCCCATTTTGGGCAGCCCCCACCCCTACATATTCAACAAAGAAAAAAGAATCCTTGGTGCCTAGTGGGCTAGTGCCCCCATCTGCCCCGAGGGGGGCAGAAAGACTTCTGTTTTAAGTTATTTGGGTGGGGGCATGGTTTTGCCCATTGTGGGCAGTCCCTGTTCCTTCTTTTACAATTAAAAACAAAATCCCTGGTGCCTAGTGTGCTTTCTGCTCACCCCGCCCAGGGAGGCAGATCGGGGTTATTGCCCCCATCTGCCCCCCAGGGGAGGCAGAAAGACTGAATACGCCCATAGAATAATGGGGGGGGTAAAGGTCCTTTCCCAAGGGGCCACCCCCCCCCCGGTGTCTAGTGGTGGATCCCCGCTTGGGGGATCACCCAACTGCGGCGATCCCTAAGCAGGGATCCACTAGGGAAAGAGATTGTCCCCTTTCCAATGATACCTCTCCCGTCTGCCTAGGTGCTCGGGGCTGAGATAGCCCCCAAGCACGTAGGCAGTGAAAGTGAAATGACCCAATCACTTTCAGTGTAACGACGTCTGCGCGCATGGCGCACCGATAGACATTACACTGAAAAACAAAAAATGCCTCGGGGAAGCTCTTCGCCAGCTCCCGAGGCTGAAAAAAGTAAAAAGGAAATCCCTCTGCTGTTTACAGCAGAGGGATTTCTGACTGGTGTGCAGAGGACGTAACAGAGGGTTGTACATCACATTGGGGAGTTGGGAGACTATCTACAAGATTGTGCACATCAAATGAGAATTATACAAATACATTTCACAATTGTAATCAATTCATTGCAACAGGTATTAAGCTGCAACAGAGTGAAGCATGAGGGAGACTAAGAATTCAAGGGACTGCATTGAAATTCTTTCGACACTAATTTAACCTGCCTGAAAGGACTCAAAAGGTGGGATCCTGCTTGGAGATCACCCTCCAATGACAATCCGAAAGCAAGAATCCACTATCATAAACATTACAACAAAGACACTGATATAAAAACACAAAATCCAGACTACTCACTTATGTCACATTAACTAATTCAAGAGCAAAAGGGATACATGATAATAAAGAATGGCACATCTTCTTTACAGTTAAAAAATGCAACCACATTCTCCAATGTTACTTTTTTAAAATAAATATTAGAGCACTACAAAAAAATTAGTTCTTGATGCCTAAGGTAAAACACACTTTAGCTTCTCATGTAAAATAGATTCTGACTCAGCTTGCAAATGCAACACCTAACAATGAACAATTCTACATGCATTCTCTGATGTACATCATAACCTATGTGAGTTTGTATCCTGGAGAAAAAAACATAAGTTACATGCAGTCCCATTGGACGTCCAGACCAGGATCCGTGGTGTCAAGTGCTGACAGAGCCTTTTTAGGTCTCGCCTGAGCCAGCGCATGCGCTGGTCTGGCGAGACATTTAGTGAGTGAGCTTTAGAAATGCCACCACAAGCTTTTGCTGGCCTAGAGCGTGCGGTTACGCGCACAGTAGCGCGCATTCCTCGCATCGCTCAGGCGCCATCTGGCTTTCCTCTCACTTGCTCTCCCGCTCCTCCCCCTCCCTCACCACAGAGCGCGTCTCGCGGCTGGGCGTCTTTTTTTTTTTTTTTAACTTTTAGCGCGAGGCGCGCCCGCTTCTTTTCATCTCTTATCTCTCTCTTTCTGCTTTCTGGCCATCACCCCGTTCCCTCTTCTCACACGGTTTACTCTCCCTGCTACAGTCCTCTCCCTTTGTCCCCCATTTCCTCTCTGTTCGTTTTTTTCTACTATCATCTCTTCCCTTGTTCTTCTTTCACTTCCCATCATCTCCATACCTCCACTTCTTTTTCCCCGGTTTACTTTTGCCCTCCATTTTATCTGTACACTGTCTCCTATCTCACTTTCTCTTCCTGCTCCAGAGCTCCTTCCTCCAACTATCGCTTTATTTCTCTTTTTTCGAAAAAATCTTTCTGCCTTTCCTCTCTTCCTGTTACAACGCTTCTCTTTTTTTTCATTCCCTAGCCTTCCAATCACCTTTCCCATTTCCTCTGTTCTGCACTTCTTCTTGCACTACAGAGCCCCATGTGTCTACTTGTCTCCGGAGCAAGTGTAAACAGACAGATCTATCTAGGCTCTCAGGCAGACATTCCAAAAAAAGAAAACATAGAGCGAGCCTTTAAAACAACAAGCATTGGCATAGCCAATAGGTCTCGCCTTTGGGACTTTATAAGTGTTTAGCCATGCAACAGTTGCATAACTAAATACTTATAAGGTCCCAAAAGCGAGACCTATTGGCTACACCATTATAATCGCGGCACCCGCGTTTTACTTTTAACATTAAAAGTAAAGCGCTTTAACATTAAAAGTAAAGCGCGGGTGCCGCGATTATAGCAAAAGTCCTTTTGCTATAATCGCGGCACCCGCGCTTTACTTTTAATGTTAAAGTAAAGCGCCAGTGCCGCGATTATGCAAAAGTAAAGAAATAGATTATTTTTCTATTTCTTTACTTTTGCTATATCGCGTGCACCCGCGCTTAAAGTAAAGCGCGGGTGCCAGGATTATAGCAAAAGTAAAGAAATAGAAAAATAATCTATTTCTTTACTTAAAAGCAGCGAAAGTGAAAGTGATCGCGATGCACTTAATGACCCGTGACGCGCATGCACGCTCACGTGAACTCAAGCTGGTCGCCAGTGCTGTTTGCACTTCCAAAACCCGCTTACTAAAACTCTCGCCAGAGCAGCGCATGCGCTGGCTCAGGCGAGACCTAAAAAATCATATAATGCTAGTTTGGCAATGTCATCATTTATGTACACTTAACTGCACATTCTTTAATTGTATCCAAACCATTACTGAAATTAATGCACAGTTCAAATAATTGATGGCTCTTCTTTTATATGGCTCAGTCTACTCCTTTTTAGTTTCTGTAAAGCGCTTTGTCATCCCTTGAGCCATGAACACACTATAAAAAACTGCTAATGAATGTGTTGATAAATAAAAAAAAGTGGTCTCGCATTTGGGACATTATAAGTGTTTAGCCATGCAACAGTTGTGCTGCATAACTAAATACTTATAAGGTCCCAAAGGCGAGACCTATTGGCTATGCCAATGCTTGTTTTCTGTTGTAGTCTAATTTACTAATTGTGTGAAGGAATTCATTATGTTCTCCGAGTTAAGTCTGGCTGAGCATTCCCGCCAGTGGATGCAAGCTCTAAAGTGCCAAGAAGGATATGAAGACAATTCATTCAAGGGTTGCAAGATTTGAGGAGACAAATTATGCACTTGCTATGTGTGAACCAGAATCTGACATAATGCAGGAGTACACGATCCGAAAGTAACGGAGGCTAGCCCGACAGGTTCAATACTTGACAATATAACTGCTAAAAAGACTTTACTTGTCTTATTGATATTCCGTTTGTTGATATTTTTGCTACGATATCCTTGCAGCACAATATTTAAACCTACATATCCGGTACCACACCTGCCCTGTAGACCACGTCTCCAGAATCAAAAGGAGTCTGCAAGATAAGAATCGCCAAAATATCACTCCGCAGCTTCCCACAACCTGCTGCATTCTACAGGGGTGTGGAATTCCTATAGCCCGACACCCAGGACATATTGTTTGGGGCCAAGGACAACATGATTTCATGATTATTTTGTCTTTGGACAAATAGGCTCAACCCCCTGAAACACAAAACCTTTAGCTGCCAGTTGACAGTGCCACATTATGGATCACGGAAGTGCAATGTCTGCAGTTAAGGTAATATTTGTGTCCATATGTTAAAGCTGTTCAAACTTGTATTTATGGATCATTAATGCAAAGCCATTATTATTAGGGTGAGCGCTCTAAGGAAAAGTTGTAAGCTTGTACTGCAGTACTGACAATGGTTCCAGTATAAAAATGTTTGCAAAGTTTACGTCCCCAATTGCTCTCCGATTAGATGCACATATTTGCAGAAGCTTGAAAGCAAGATTGATGGTTTTATGCTTTCAAAATAAAATGTTCACAAACAAAAAAATGCAGCAAGAAAAATGGTTTGCTAAACTACTGTGAAATGTTAGGTGCCATTTCTTTGAAACATCATTTAGTAAAATGAGTTGATGCATGCAAGTATTTCAAAAAATCATTCATAATGGAAAATCAGTGCAAGCAGTTTCAAGAAGATTATGGGAAACATGAAAATAAACAAGCATTGGCAAAGCCAATAAGTCTTAAATTGGTGGTCAGCCTTTTGGTTTTGTCAATGCGTGTCTTGTTTTGACATGGTTTTTGCAAAACTTTATTGTTGTGGGAGCTGCCAGGACCTCACCATTATAACAAACATTGTCAAAAAACATAACTATTTCTTGGTCTCAAAAAGCACACATTGCCACAGTATTTACTGCCACTGAACAAAACTACTTTGTGTGCCGATATGCCCCTTGAGAAAGAGCAGAATGCTGTCACTCACAGTGAAGCCAGCCGATAGATAGAGATAGAATTTTAATCAAAAGAAAAGGTCTTGGCTAACACTAGACCTCATTGGGGGCCCAATTCTTAAAGAAAGTCACAAAAGTGCACCCATGGCATATGCACTTGCATTAGTGCATTTTTATGGCTTTCATTAATTCACATGAATTCCAGGCCAGGAAATCCTACTCCTAGAAAATACTTGTGAACTGCATTTTAGCATGAGAAAATATGCAAGTGTAGATTTGCTCATGCATAAATCTGTTGAGCGTTTACAAGTTTACTTTCCCTCCAACCACTTTTTTCTCCAACCCTGGAAGAAATGTTACTTCTGCCCTTGCCAGGAGTACATTTCCAACCTTTCTCAGTATGGGAAAAGGTTAGAGAAGAGCTGTTGAAAACCCATAAAATATGTACATTAGTAGGTGTGCAGAGATTCAAAAGGGCATTCCAACCCTGGAACTATTGCTTTCCGCTACTTCCAGCCCCAGTGTGTAGATCTGTGGAAAGATGTCAAAATAAGGGAATTGCTAGTATTCAAACCCTATTATAGTATGAGCCCTACCATAATCAGAGAGGCTATTATCAGAGCTTTTATAAGTAGAGATTGCTACCATAATTAGTGGCCTCACTACGGGTCACCACAGGGAAACGTTTTTTTAAGGACAAGTAGATTTATGAAGCAACGTGTTCCATGGACAAGTAGATATTTTATTTAATTCCAGACCCTTGATTCTAGGATACTTTACTGAAAGATTGCACCAGCAGTCCTACAATGAGAGCTTAGCTCAGTACCCTGCAAGTGTTTATAATTTAACAGTGCAGCTACAGACATGATCCCCTTGTTTCACTCTACCAGGCCTACTATGCATCCACACTAGTGAACGGCCTGAGGATAAGTTAAACTTCAGCTTCAGGCCTCTTTTTAAAATATTGGTCTGAGCCGATAACACACCCAAGTTTTTGTACCACATTTACGTATACTACCAGCAAACAAACTTCCCTTACCCCTCCTTATTACTGATAATGGCAATAAGGCATAAGAGTAGAGGCCAGCCATATATTTCATGAGTTTTAAAGCCAACTGAAATAATGTCCCAGGACAACAATATCGATCTTGGTCTGGTCAGGGAAGGGATACAAAAACATCATCTCTAGGAATTAACTCAATTCTTGTAAACTGTTGTTTGAAATCAAGGACTGAAGCGAATAAAAATGATGACAGCATGTAAAACTGGCTTAGAAGGTGGCCATTGAGAACTAGGAGTAATGCCTTAGTTCGAGTGATTATAAAGATAAAAACACAAACATTAGTATTAAACTAGAAATGTTTATGCTTCAGGTTCTCTATGGGGGTTATCGAACTGAGATTGGATACTACTTTAAGTGATAAAAGAGCTAGAAATGTTTTTGCTATTTTGGAAACCAGATACCGGAATGGGAAAGGGCAGTTAAACAATTGTATTAAGTGCCCTTCTAGACTTTACATTTAAGTAATGCGAAATCTTTAGTTATTGCTCTCATTTCCACTTATAAGAAAGACTGGAGCCTCAGTTCTTTAGTATTAAAAATGTGGAGTAGACTTCCAAGATGAATGCGTACGATGTAACATATAGATGGAAGAAGCAAAGTCTATCTTAACGGAGTAATGAATCTGCTGGAGATGAGGGATACGTTTGATGTCCAAAAGCAAAAGCCAGAAGGTCAGTACCTGAGAGCAAATTATAATATATATTTATATATACACATATCCATATCCAGTCCAGCAAGCCTATGGTCCTTTGCCGTCCAGAACTTGCTATTTGAGGTTTTCCTACATGGCATGTAGACAGGAACGTACAGATCAAGGGATGTTCGATAAAAAGTGAAATCTGGAAATTTCACAAAATGGTATGAGATAAATTGGCAGGTACATGCAGAGTCAATGTACCGGTACTGTATCTGAAAAGTTGGGCTACAGGAGGCTGGACGGAGTTGTTGCATGGAGTTTGACAATAAATAGGAAGCCTGACAGTATTGTGTTTACGGAGCAGGGGGCTCCACGCCGGGCCCTCGCAGAAGGCAAGTTCTGGATGGTTGGGCTGAGAGAGAGCTCTGTGCTGAAGAATCAGGATTACAAAAGCTGAGAGCTTCGAAGGTTTCTTCAGGGTGTCATGAAGCATAAGCATGTTATGATTGCTATGAGGAACGTTCGGGTATATGTGGCTGGCGTGGACTTCTGTACTCACAGTAGTATGCTGAATCTAAGATCAAGTGGGGCATGGTGAATGCAAGGGATTAAGTATCACTCAAAACATTACATGCCATACAAAACACATCTGAAGCTTGGAATGTCGCGTATAAACGCACAGCAAATCGTAGTAGACTTGTTGAAACACAGGTAATCTGCTACAAGTGGCTACATACATCTCAGACTATCTGTCACCTGCAACTCCTCTATCAGAAATTTGCGACTGGTGTTTCGTGTAGCTTTAGTGTCAGATCCCTGGGAACACGTATGACCAGATATCTCCCTCCTTACCCACCTTGCACGTATACACCAACTGCAGCGTATACGTTACACTCTGTTTCCACTATTGGGTCCCTCGGGTAAACAAATCTATTCTGCTGGTCTATGGTGTCCCTTAGCTGTACTGCTCACTCCACCTCCACTGACAGTTACCTTCTCTGACCCACCATAACCCCTACACTGGCACCTCCAATGTACACCCCCGTACCTCCGCTGTCGTACTCGCTTTCCATTCTCCTCCACGGGGCCTCGCTCCCCCACGATTCTCCCGCTTAGCTAGACCAAGTACAGTTGCTATTAGTTCTAAAAAGAGAAAAGAACCACTTCACGCAAAAACGTTACGTGCTGACGTTAAACGTGTACAATGAACATGCGCCGACCGGCTTCTCTCCAGAGGTTGCGTCGCATACATTGTGACGCAACGTCTCCACGACTTACGGAAAACGCTTTGTGTTGTGAGCATGCGCGTTTTGGTGCGTATCCCTCCGTCTAGTAGTGTTGGTAAGAAGCACAGAGGCTTAGGTATTACAATGCCATTCTTGCTTATTGCGGGTTCCTGGGTACGTATTTGCTTCCAGAAATACATTTTAAAACACTAAAGATGCATAACGCATGTGAAAATAATGTCTTAGTCAAAATGTTCGGTCTTCCGTGTCTCCCTTTAATAACGCAGGAGGTACTGTCACGTGACCAGTACTATGAGAACAAGCACTGGAAAAGCCAACAGGTTGCGCCTTTAGGCTGCAAATGCTGTTTAGCAACAGTAAAAATAAACAATTAAATTGTTAATGGTACTGTGAGTATCAACAACAATAATTATCTAGCTCTATCTAATCGTCGGTTCCGTATATTTATTTATGCATTTTTATTCGGGGCGAACATTATCCAATGGTGCTAGAGTGCTTTACAGTAGACATGATTACAATGATATTTACAGAGGGTGCAGGATTACTAAATATTAAATCATTACAAAAAATATACAGGAAGTATTTACAGCAGTGAACAGGTTGTAAGTGCCAGATGAAATGGAGGTAGTGTAGTTCTGTGCCAAGAGGTGAGTGAACATGTTCTCAAGTGAGAGACGTAGCTGCAATGTCTTAGCTAAAATATCGTTGAAGGAGGAGTGCTTTCAGTGCAGTTTTGAAAGTCGTCAGCGAGGTGTTAGTGTATACATGCTAGCATTTTAGAAGAGGAAAGAGGGAGTGTTGTATCTTAATGTATCGCTGTGTTGAGCTGGCTCTTGCCACCTTCAGCTCGTGACACCCAGTGCTTTAAATGGGCCGGTACTCACAGGTACTGAGTACCGGCACTTCTTATTTTTACCGATCTGAGTACCGGCACTTTTCCACTGCCAAGAAGAGTACCGGTACTCATGAAAGGTAAGCTAATTGGTGCTAATGCTGCTGAGCTCGATGCTGTCAGAGAGGAGCATGTCTGTGGGGCACTCTGCCAGCCAAAGCGCCTTTCTATCCCTTAGCTGAGCCGCTGCTGAACCATTCAGCAGCGGCTCATTTCCGTTATGCAAGGGATGTCCGGGTGTTGGGGATTTCACCGTCCTGCTGTGTCTGATAGAGTAGGGCCCATTGATTCAGGCCCTGCTCTGTACATTCACACTGTCGCTTGCTGAGTGGTAACGCAGGAATAATCCCAAGTGAACCGTGTGTGTGTTGTGTGTGTGTTTTGTGTGTTGTGTGTGTGTGTTTTTGAGTGTGAGAGAAAGCGAGTTCAGAGAGTAAGAGAATCGGGACCCTCTCAGGAGGTAGTTTCAAAGAAATGCGTGGAACGGTTTTGTGTGTGCATGTTTGCTTGTTTCTGTGTGTATGCATGTGCCCTTGAGAATATATAAGCATTGTGCCAAATGCAACTAAGTAGGAACAGAATGACAATAAGAAGCTGCAAATATTGCAAAACAAGGAAACATTAATATTTCGTATTTGCCCTTCATTTTATAATAAAAAATAATAATAATTCCTATTTGTAAAGCGCAAACATATCACCCCTTAAGGGTTTCCAGGCGCTGGGGGCCGTCAGGGAGATTAAGTGAGCTATTGTCCGGAGTCACATGATGCTGAGCTGCCACCGGCACCGGGGATCGAGCCGTGAACCCTGCTCTCGAACTCAGCCACTCTGGCCACTGCGCCACACCTGTCCCTTTTGTGTAATGAGTAAACACATTTTGTTTATATTGATACTTTTCTCACATGTTTTGGTATGTCCTGCAGCTGGTGTAGTACTCATCATTAATGCTGCAATTCCAAAGGCTCTTTTGTTCTGAGGCATACTGATTAATACTCAATAGAAGTGTCTTGTATTATCATGTCTCGCCCCGCCTCAAACCCCGCCCAATAGCCACGCCCCTAGCTCAATTTAATGAGTACCTGCACTTATTTTTTCCCATTTAAAGCACTGGTGACACCTCCACTTCGCATCGCTCGTGGCTGGACAGTTAGGTTGGAATGTTGTGGAGCAAGTGAGAGACGATAGGACAGTGGTTCCCAAACTTTTTCAACCCATGGCTCCCTTGGCTTATTGGTCGTTGGCTGCGGCTCCCTATTATGTGACATTTTTTTGCGGGTGGATGCATGCAAGTCCAGCCGCGGAGGTACTTACACTTTTCTCCTTGAAAATAATTGGGATAAAGTTGGGTCATGTACCCCATGACATGCCGAACAGTCATGGGTTACTCCTGTAGTGTAGAATGGTATGGGACGCCTAGTTCAGTTGGGACATTTATCACACACAATACATGTCAATTGATCAGAATAAATATGACTTAATTTACATTAGGAAGAAGAACTTCATAACTTCAGGAAGCCAAATATCTGTTCTCAGAGTAAATGTTTGTGGTTACTTTGTAGCTAAAACTATGCTGGGGGCTGTCTGACCATCTATGACAGAAATACAGCTTTAATGGTAAGTTTATCTTTGTAGTTAAGGCGCAAAGCCAGGGCACAGTTTTGCAAGGCTATATATAACTTGGTTCTGCAGATGGAATACTGTTCTTGTTGAGCAGCATTGGTGGAACTGCGCTGCTCGAGCACCATCCATGCTGGGGGTCGGTTGTGCTTTCTTCCTATCTCAGTTTCGTTTTAGCTCAGGGTGTGTGCTCCTGATGAGCAGATGTGTTCTGCAGTGCTGCAGAGCTGGTAGAAGCAACTGACACTGGCACTGTCAGAACTGCCAATGGAGAGGTCGAAAGTGCTACACTGGTATGAGGGAGAAACAGAGGTTTATTGCTGCTCGTCATTGAACTAAGGTTCATAGCTGGGTATGAATTGCTCTCTGGCCCCTCACCATAGGAAAACTGTTGGAGTGGGTGGTGAGAAGGTACGCAGGCCCTGATGGGCTCAGCGCTGCTTATCAGGGAAATGCAGGTGCAGCAGAAGGTGCGGTGGAATAAGGGCATATAGGGCGCCTCAGAGCAGATCTTAGTCAAGCTAAGCAGTGGTCACTATCCTCCAGCCTCTCTCAGTTGATTCCCTTTACTGACACTCAGAACCACCAGACTCCAGCTCTCCAGAAGCAAGGCAAATTCGCTCCTTGGTGGGGCAGGTAGTGTTTCTTCTTTCTCTTTTTAATTTAAAAACAGCACTGTTTTCCTCAGTTCTGGAGTACTTCCCTAATCCTCCAGGAAAAACGAATACACTTTTTGCCTCCTCTTCCAAATGTATTTTGGGAACTGTATGAGGCTGGAGGGTGCTGCTTATATCCAGTGCGTTGATAGGTAGGCTCCAGCTACACACATTTAAAATGGGCCCTGTATGTTCTAGGGTAGCTGCATTAAAAATCGCTTTTCCTTCCTGTGTTCTATAGAAGCCTGCTAACATGGCCACTGTCACTGAGGTTGTGGGTTGGCCACAGGTGACCTCTTGCCATGCAGAAGCTCTTGGTTGCTGGCTTCTTAAGCAGGAAATACGAGTAACCCATCTCCATTAGTAACATTCAGTTCTGCACTCTCAATAAAGAATTCTCTGCTGCCATCTGGTGGACAAAGAGGTTTTATGCTTTTACTAAATAACTCTCATTTCTAAGATGTTACCGGCAATTTATTATGACTTGAATCGGAAAATCTTAAACCTTTGGAGCGCGGCGCCCCTGGCTAGTTTGGAGGGCGCACCAGGGCGCCACGGCGCACAGTTTGGGAACCACTGCGATAGGAGGTAGCAAGGAGGTTCTGGTGTTGGCGAGCGGCTGCCTATATTATTTATGACCTGGACTTTAATAAATATTTATCAGGCCTCGAAAAACCTAATCGCCTACCTGCTATGGTGAATCAGGTTTTATCGGGTCGAGCTATTTATAGGACCTTCTCGTCCGTTCTAGCAAGTGACCGTAAACTGGAAAAGACAGGTGTTCTGTTCATTCAGAAAATGAATAAGCAATAAAGACGCCCTTAAATCCTGTTTTAATCTTGACACATTTGCTGTCTGTTCAAGGACAGAGGTCAAATGTCAGTTTGTCTTTTTACTAATTGCTGCTTATCTTACCCTGGAAAATAGTGTTTACTTTTCTTTCTCTTATTACAGTTAGAGGTTTTTGTCAAGTGATATATCTGACAATCATTATTAAACAAAAGTCTGTAAGATGTCAGTTTTTTTCACACAACATTTAAACAACTTGTAAATTAATAGTACAAATATTTCAAAATATATCAGGAATTATGAAAGCACATTTTGTTTGTAATTCAGGAGTGTGATGCAAACAAAGATTTACATTGGAGCAAAACAAATCAGAACACTTGTTGATGTTCAAATTACAAATATTTGCAGAAACTCAATTTCTAAACTCTACACTCTATAGTTATCAGTAGGTAGCATGTCAGTGGGAATTTTTGTGTCCATTTCAATGGAAAATCTACTGATTGCAAATGAGGGTGCTACCACGTCATGCTTTAGGTATGTATCTATTAAAAGTGATAGTTTTTAAACATGATTTGAGAAACATTCCTGCCCTCACCCTGATGACAATGCTGTTAATGAACTAAGAGGCAAGTCAGCGGTCATGTGTATCCTATATGTGGATAGATTTGTATTATATTTTGAGCAAAAATTCAGTCTATTAAATCAAACAAAAGTATTTTTTGTACAGCAGACATGCTGAACTCGCGTATTTGAAGGTGCTCTCAAATGTGATAAAGAAAATGGCGGCTCAGTGAATTAAAATATTTGCCCAGGATCACATAATTTGAAACTAGTTTATGGGTCAAGAGCATTATAATTAGGTTGAGTAGATTTTTTAAGTCACTAGACAATTTTACAAATTGTATAAATAGAAATAGACCTGCAGGTCTAGTAATATTTTTATGATTTTTCGAGGCTTGTTTAATAATTAACTCTGAGCTGTGCCGCCCTCCGACTCCCTTGTAACATTGGCAACGACTAAAAGGAAGAACCATCCCTGTGCTACACTTATGTGACGAGGGGCAGTGTGATACTGATTTCAGATTTCGGACTCAGGTCATATTTTTCAATTATTACAGGCAGCTGCGTGAGTGTGGCGCTGTGTAGCGCTACCATCAGGACTGCAGTAGTGTGAAAGCTGGGATACTGTATGTGTAGGTGCAGGTCAACAGCGTCTTTGTGAGACCCGCCTGCATTGTTGAATGCACAAGTCTGCCGATGGCAGACATCTTTGAATGCGCATGTCAGCGGTGAACGTGCAGGTTCAGCGGACATATTATTTGCTGACATGTCCCAAGTATAGTCAGGCAGTGCAAAACAAGCCCCACCGACTGTGGAAATAGCACGTTGCGTGACCCACAACAGCCATCTTAAGTGTTTGTGAAAAAGCTCATGTAAGTCTATGAACTATACAAGTATTGCCCGCTTTCACACCACTCTGCAGCACCAGCCCAGCACCAGGGGTGACTACAGTCCCCAGTGAGCAACGCGGCCGGCGTGCCGCCAACGTCGCTGGTTCTTGGCGCCCGGAGGCGCATTTAAGCATCGCGGGTCTCTTGCAGCGTGGGAGCCCGCTTTCACACCACTCTGCAGCACCAGCCCAGCACCAGGGGAGACTACAGGCCCCAGTGAGCAACGCGGCCGGCGTGCCGCCAACGTCGCTGGTTCTTGGCGCCTGGAGGCGCATTTAAGCATCGCGGGGCTGCGGGAGACCGCTTTCACACCACTCTGCAGCACCAGCCCAGCACCAGTGGAGACTACAGGCCCCAGTGAGCAACGCGGCTGGCGGGCCGACAACGTCGCTGGTTCTTGGCACCCGGAGGCGCATTTAAGCATCGCGGGTCTCCCGCAGCGCAGGAGCCCGCTTTCACACCACTCTGCAGCACCAGCCCAGCACCAGGGGAGACTACAGGCGCCAGTGAGCAACACGGCCGGCGTGCCGCCAGCGTCGCTGGTTCTTGGCGCCCGGAGGCGCATTTAAGCATCGCAGGTCTCCCGCAGCCCAGGCCAAGCCCGGGCCAAGGGCGGGCCCGTCTGCGCTCGTCAGCGCTAGACAGAAGCAGGGCAGGGCCACCCCCGTTGGTCCCATATTGGCAGCATTTCTGGAAAACGTAAGTACTGCTCATCGTGAACTCGAGCTTTACCTTGTAACATTATTGGCTTTGCTCCCCCGTTTATGGTCATCATAATGAGCAAAAGAAAAGCGACCGATAAAAGCATAGGCCCGGGAAGCGTAAGGAAAATCCCTAGACATGCTGCTGAAAACTGTACCCTATCTGAAATAGATGAGCTAATAGAGGAGGTAGTGGTCCTCCTTGCCCCCATTCCAGACCCTCAGGTCCAAAGAGCAAGAGAAAGGGAAAAAGTACCCTGGAGAAACGTTCCTCAAACTATAAAAGTATATCATCCTACTTTGGGTCCTCTGCACCTCATATTCCTTCTACGATCCCGCCTAGCCAAAGCCCACCCATTGAGCATCAGTGTAGGAGAGTAGGATCTGCTTCTTATGGTTACCCCCACTTTTTGCTGATGTTTCACTGTTTTTTGACTTTAGTCTGGCGGGGGCCCTGCTATCCAGGACCCCTGCGTAGCTGCTTCCTCTCTAAATTGATTCCCTGTACTTTAGGTACACCACAGATTGGATTCTGGGTTGCCCTTATAAGTCCCTAGTATATGGTATACTATGTACCCAGGGCATAGGTACCCCAGAGGCCTACCAGGGGCTGAAGCATGTATTATGCCACCCCTGGGCAGCCTTCCAAAATGACACCACAGGACTGCTACAGCAGCCTGAGTGAGGTGGTGCCTGCACCCCTTACTGAGATATGGGTTCACTATATCTCACCCTATCACTGCACATATAAACCTATCAGTCACCCCTATGGCAGGCCTTATCAATCCTGAAGGCAGGGTGCTTGGTTTTGTGTGAGAGGGTGCCCATGCATGAGCAGAGCCCCTCTGCAGCCTTCGGAATCTATCCTCCGGGGTTGTCTGTGAGGCAGCCTGACCATATACTCTTAAGTGCATTATAACCTAGCGGTAAATGCTAACTTTGGGATGGCTGCACGGAAACATGTCGTGTTTGGTGTCAAACACCTTGGAATCATACCCCCACACCAGTAACTGGTGTGGGAGTATGATCCCACCCTTCTAGAGGGAGAGACATGACAGCACCGGTATACCCGGTACCAGCTAACAGAGCCCTGGCATCACAAAATGGATGCTGCAGCCACAGACACGAGTCTGGCCTCCTGCTGCTGACCGAAACTCCGGCAGGGGAGGCCTGAACAATAGGTTTCCTGTCACAGGGAGGTGTTACCACCTCCCAGACAGGCTTTAGTGTATTGGGGCTGGGTGGGTGCACTCTCAGAGTGCTTTGAAGTCCTGCACTGGGGGCACATTTGGTGTCCCTGTGCATAGTCCAGTTCAAACCGGTTGCAGGGGCTACCAGCCCCTGCTCTGGCGCGAAACTGGACAAAGGAAATGGCTGTAGCCACCCCTCTTTCCAAACCCTCCCATAGGTGGGTCCCCAGAGTATGTCCAACCCATTCCTTGGGTATAAGAAAGGAACCCCTGGCTACAGGGATTTAGATTTCCCTGGACGAAACTCTGATATTGAATCCTGGACCTTCGACGATCTGTTCAACGCCAGATGACTGAAGAATCTCCCTTGGAGTAAAGGAGTTACTCCCCTGCTTGGCAGGCACCAAAGACGCATCTGCCCGGTCTGCATCTCCGAAGCTCCCGCCGGACGCCGACGACTTTGCAACCCAGGAGGTGGGTTTCCAGACTTCCCAGAGGCTGACCCGAGTGCCCAGCAAAGCTGAGACCCGTAGCCCTCGTGGGTACCCTGGAACGGAACCCCTGGACACCGTGCACATTTGCAAGTGCATATGCTTCTTGTCGATCCTAGAGGCTGTGCTTTGGGTTACTTGTAGCCCTGACCCCGAGCAGTGAATCCACCGAAGATTGCTGGCCTACCCACTCCGAGTGACCCGTGGGCTGCCATTTTGTGATTCCTCTCGAGGTCCCTTCGCGATCCCTTGTCCGTCGACTTGTGGGTCCCTGAGAAGGACAACTGTATTTCAATTGGGCTTTCCTGGTTGCTCCAGACGTGCCCTGACTCTCCATCGCTTGGGGAGTCCCCAGGACCTTGCTGGTCCGCACCGAAGCATCTTTCCTCTTCCTGCGTGGGTTGCTGTTGCCAAGGCTTGTTGTGTCCAATCCGGGCACCAACGCTGCAGCACTCGACATCCTTCGTGGGACAGCTCGAATCCAGCTCCTGGTTGTCTTCGACGCCTCCTGGTCCTCGTGCCTGAAGAGTCAAGCTTCCCCTCCTAGAACCTGAAGCACCCGACATCGGTGGGCATTCGACTATCGTGCCCCTGGTCACTGGCAAGTGACCCAGACTCTGTCCCCTCTGCTTTCAGGTTCTTCACATCTTCAATCCAGGCTTGGATCTCTTCGGACACTTCTCCTCTTCCCGGCAGCAGCACTTTTCAGCAAGCTGCCATTGAAAACGACGACGCGACCCGACACCATTTGACACCTATGCACCCGGCTTCCCTGGGTGAGGTAACACGAGTACTCCGGTGCTCCCGTGGGTGTTGGCCCCAGAACCATCTAAGTCCAAAAGGGTTTGTTCCTAGTCCACTCCTAAGTGTCCCTAAACTTTAAAACTCTAACCGCGACTTTCCCCATAGAAGCTAACGGAGCTCGCGGCTGTGTTCAAACACTGCACACGTCCCCCGTGGGTCCCCTGTGTCACTACCTTGGGTGGTTCCTTGGGGTCCCAGCGATTCTACAGGCTCTAGGCCTTGTGTCTAGTCAAGTCGTGGTTCTTATACCACTTTCCTAATATATGGTTTGGTTCGCCCCTAGGGCCTATCGTATATTGTGCTAATTTACTGTGATATTTGAAGTGTAACATATGTGCTTTGACCTCTAGCCTCATAAAGAGACTAGTAGGGTGTGTTTAGAAATAAATACATATATTTTATATATATACCTGGTGTGTCTCCTTTCATTTAGCCATTCAAGAGATTATAGACTGGTAAAACAAACTGCTTTACACTCCTTCAAAACTAAGCCTGAAGGCTGCTCTCCATAGCTACCACTAGGATAGCTTTCAAATAAGGTTGTCTTAAACCTATCATCAATAAGGGGTTGTTTGGACTGGTGCAAGGTGCCCACTATAACTAGTGGACAGCATATACCAGGCCACCTTCTCACAATCAGCAACAACCTATCCCCAGTACGACAGACCTTGTTAACAACGAGAGTGACCACTATGTCATTAACGTTGATTGTGCGAATAAACATTTGCCCTTGGCCAACCAGGAGAACGGAGAAAATGACCCCCCTCATCCACCAAGAGTAGCGTCTACACCAGAGCCAGGTGTGCTCTCGAACAGTTTGGGTTTGGTAGACCAAGTGAAAGCCCTCAAGCAGGAAGTCAAATCTCTAACAAAGATTTAAATTGGAGCAAAACAAATCAGAACACTTGTTGATGTTCAAATTACAAATATTTGCTGAAACTCAATTTCTAAACTCTACACTCTAAAGTTTTATCAGTAGGTAGCATGTCAGTGGGAATTTTTGTGTCCATTTCAATGGAAAATCTACAGATTGCAAATGAGTGTGCTACCACGTCATGCTTTAGGTATATATCTATTAAAAGTGATAGTTTTTAAACATGATTTGAGACACATTCCTGCCCTCACCCTGATGACAATGCTGTTAATGAACTAAGAGGCAAGTCAGCGGTCATGTGTATCCTATATGTGGATAGATTTGTATTATATATTGAGCAATAATTCAGTCTATTAAATCAAACAAAAGTTTTTTTTGTACAGCAGACATACTGAACTCGCGTATTTGAAGGTGCTCTCCAATATAATAAAGAAAATGGCGGCTCAGTGAATTAAAATATTTGCCCAGGATCACATAATTTGAAACTAGTTTATGGGTCAAGGGCATTATAATTAGGTTGAGTAGATTTTTTAAGTCACTAGACCATTTTACAAATTGTATAAATAGAAATAGACCTGCAGGTCTAGTAACATTTTTATGATTTTTCGAGGCTTGTTTATGAATTAACTCTGAGCTGTGCCGCCCTCTGACTCCCTTGTAACATTGGCAACGACTAAAAGGAAGAACCATCCCCGTGCTACACTTATGTGAAGAGGGGCAGTGTGATACTGATTTCGGACTCAGGTCATATTTTTCAATTATTACAGGCAGCTGCGTGAGTGTGGCGCTGTGTAGCGCTGCCGTCAGGACTGCAGTAGTGTGAAAGCTGGGATACTGTATGTGTAGGTGCAGGTCAACAGCGTCTTTGCGAGACCCGCCTGCATTGTTGAATGCGCATGTCTGCCGATGGCAGACATCTTTGAATGCGCATGTCAGCGGTGAACGTGCAGGTTCAGCGGACATATCTTGCTGACATGTCCCAAGCATAGTCAGGCAGTGCAAAACAAGCCCCACCGACTGTGGAAATAGCACGTTGCCTGACCCACAGCAGCCATCTTAAGTGTTTGTGAAAAAGCTCATGTAAGTCTATGAACTATACAAGTATTGCCCGCTTTCACACCACTCTGCAGCACCAGCCCAGCACCAGGGGAGACTACAGGCCCCAGTGAGCAACGCGGCCGGCGTGCCGCCAACGTCTCTGGTTCTTGGCGCCTGGAGGCGCATTTAAGCATCGCGGATCTCCCGCAGTGCGGGAGCTCGCTTTCACACCACTCTGCAGCACCAGCCCAGCACCAGGGGAGACTACAGGCCCCCGTGAGCAACACGGCCGGCGTGCCGCCAACGTCGCTGGTTCTTGGCGCCCGGAGGCGCATTTAAGCATCGCAGGTCTCCCGCAGCGCAGGCGCCTGCTTTCACACCACTCTGCAGCACCAGGGGAGACTACAGGCCCCAGTGAGCAACCTGGCCGGCGTGCCGCCAACGTCGCTGGTTCTTGGCGCCCAGAGGCGCATTTAAGCATTGCGGGTCTCCCGCAGCGCGGGAGCCCGCTTTCACACCACTCTGCAGCACCAGCCCAGCACAAGGGGAGACTACAGGCCCCAGTGAGCAACGCGGCCGGCATGCCGCCAACGTCGCTGGTTCTTGGCGCCCAGAGGCGCATTTAAGCATCGCGGGACTCCCGCAGCCCGGGCAAGGGCGGGCCCGTCTGCGCCCGTCAGCGCTAGACAGAGGCAGGGCAGGGCCACCCCCCTTGGTCCCATATTGGCAGCATTTCTGGAAAACGTAAGTACTGCTCATCGTGAACTCGGGCTTTACCTTGTAACATTATTGGCTTTTCTCCCCATGGTTATCCCCCATTTATGGTCATCATAATGAGCAAAAGAAAAATGACTGATAAAAGCATAGGCCCGGGAAGCGTAAGGAAAATCCCTAGACATGCTGCTGAAAACTGTACCCTAACTGAAATAGATGAGCTAATAGAGGAGGTAGAGGTCCTCCTTGACCCCCATTCCAGACCCTCAGGTCCAAAGAGCAAGAGAAAGGGAAAAAGTACCCTGGAGAAACGTCCCTCAAACCATAAAAGTATATCATCCTACTTTGGGTCCTCTGCACCTCCTATTCCTTCTACGATCCCGCCTAGCCAAAGCCCACCCATTGAGCATTAGCAACAACCTATCCCCAGTACGACAGACCTTGTTAACAACGAGGGTGACCACTATGTCATTAACGTGGACTGTGCAAATCAATATTTGCCCTTGGCCAACCAGGAGAACGGAGAAAATGACCCCCCTCATCCACCAAGAGTAGCGTCTACACCAGAGCCAGGTGTGCTCTCGTACAGTTTGGGTTTGATAGACCAAGTGAAAGCCCTCAAGCAGGAAGTCAAATCTCTAAAGGTGGCAATGGAAAGGATGGCAAAACTGTTACATGAAAAAATTGACATATTGACTGCAACTGTAGCTGCGCGGGATGCATCAAGCCATGGAGGCCATAGTGACCCCCAGAGTACTGTATCACATGAGCCCCCCAAGTCACTCATTAACGGACCTCACAATATTCCCGGTGCCCCTCATACAAACATACCCACTCACTTACAAGGCCAATTTAGGAATAACACTATGCATGAGGTTAACGGATGCGCACAGGCTCGTGCTAACCCAAGGGAACTGATGCATGCCAACCCTGCTATTCCACTAAAAGTACCTCAAAGGTCTTATAAGCCCCACAGTTTCTTCACAAAGAAATCCCATATAGGACCCATTAATAAAGGTCCTTGTAGTATGGTGGACTTCGACCTTTACATGATTAATGTCCCCAAGCCCCAGTGGCTCTATACAGAAACACATGAGGGCCTAGTGAACAAAGTAATTAATTGGATTCGTTATAAAAGGGGCTGTCGATCAATTATAAGGGAGGCTATAACTAGAGCAAAGAGATTCTCATTAGGATCACACGAAAGGGATCATATAGGTGTGACCTTCAGGGACTCAGCCCTAGCTAAAGACCTAATTGCACTAGAACTTAGATTCAGACCAGACACAGATTTGCAAATATTATTAAAAATGAACCCCCGTGTCACATTACGATCACACCCGTTCTCTCTCCAAAATCAGTCCTCTAGTGCATTGAAGTCTAACCCTAGGGAAATTGCTACTGTTAGCACCTCCTACACGTCAGATATTGATTAACTTACAACTCACTGTCCAGCACCGTGTATCGCAACTCCACCACTATGTACATCATCGACCGAAAGGTCTTCATCTGGTACCATGGCGGGTGGAGGAGAGTTGTTGGGTCATAGGGGCCTAGCCATGGCAATTGACAAAGGGGGGCACATAATACCGCAGGGCAAATCTCCCAAACCGTTCACGCGGTCAATAGGGCCGAAGGACAGTGAACACATCAAACTATTATCATGGAACGTTGCGGGCATTAAGTCCAAACTCTCTGACCCTGAGTGGGGAGCGTTTATTGATTCCCATCATATTATTCTGCTTCAAGAAACCTGGGCTACCAAGCAGGTCCATCGCCCAAACTATCTAGCTTTTAGCGAAAGTGCAGTTCTGTCACCAGCAGGACGACCATCAGGTGGACTTTTAATCTGGCTAAGAATGGATCTATTTCCAGTGGTCAAAACCCTACCAACTACCTCGAAGGACTTGCTTGTGTTACAAATTAACATTAACACTTGGCTAGGCCCTATACTTATAACTTTAGTAAACATATACAGCAGATCATTACCCCTAAATGTTCAATCCCCAATAGTAACCAAGTTAGATCATCTATTGGGTCAGTTTTCTGACAATTATTTAAAAATCGTTGCAGGAGACTTTAATACCTGCCTTCCAACCTCTGCAGGGAGTTCATATGAAGACTTATTGCCTCCCCGTGAACAAAAGAAAATAACAAAAATGCCAAAGGTCTGTACTCAAATTGTTGATCTTATCTCTGATTTTGGTCTTAGAGTAGTAAATGGTAACACCAAATCGGATGTCCTCCTCACTTCACGTTCAAAAGAGGCCTTAGCGAATCCAGAATTGATTATATACTAGTGGATAATGACCTCTGGCCTGAACTGCAGGACATGCAAGTTATCCCCAGACCGGACAGTGACCACCAGGCACTAAGTGTATCCTTTCTAAGGTCCAGATTCAGAGACACAAAACTAGAGGCGGCAACATCAACCACGCTAATAACAACCTCCAATAACTTAAGGAAAATCAAGTGGGCAGAACTGGTGGCAGACGAACATAAACTTTGCTTAATTTATGAACTGTTTGTGTCCAAACTTTCTCTGATTGACATAAGCAATATTCCTAATATTAACTTCGTCCCCACGCATTGTGATCTCATGGACGCACTGAGACCGTACTTCATGAAAGAACAGAAGAGAGGTGCACTCAGAGGGACAGTACCGTCCTGGTACGATAAGGCCTGTCGAACAGGAAAGACTCTCCTTCTGAGTGCAGGGGGTTAAGGACTGAGATCATGAAAACTAGGAGAGACTACAAAACCCTCCTCGTGAAAGCTAAAAGCGAATGGGAGGAAGATCAATGGGCAACGATCGGCGAAGCCCTAGAGAGCGGTGATCAAAAACATTTCTGGAAACTTTTAGCCGTGAACCCTTCCAACTTCCATCCCCTAGACCCAACGATAAAGCCCGCTACCTGGGTTACTCACTTTAGTAATATATATGATTGCCCGCACTACAACAACACCGTAGTGACCCCCGCCTCGAAGAGGCTAATAGCCCCCAAACGTTAACCTCGATTAGTCCATCTCCCACCCTAGACTCTCACCCTACCCTCACTTTTACTCTACTTGAAACACTAAAAGCAATAGAACAAACGGAAAAGGGTAAGGCCCCTGGGATGGACGGCATCCCAGGTGACCTCTTCCTCTCTGAACCACACATCTGGGCCCCCTATCTGAACGTATTATCGAACAGCATAATAAAGGGGATGAGGATCCCTCCCTCATGGCAAGGTGCCGTTATCATACCGATTTTTAAAAAAGGGGACAGAACCATTCCCTCAAACTACAGACCTATAAGTCTACTCGATAACTCACAAAAAATCTTTTGTAGACAGGTCTTATCCAAACTAAATGAGTGGATACTCCAGAATAATGTCTTGGAAGAGTCTCAAGCAGGCTTCAGATTAAAGATCAGCACACTGGACCAGGTCCTCCGCTTCAAGGTGATAACCTGGAAATATATCACCCTGATGCGTGAACACCTGTACGTCGCTTTTCTTGATTTAAGAGCGGCGTTCGACCTGGTCCCACGAAACACTCTTTGGGAGGTACTAGCAGGGTATGGTATCCCCTCAGACCTACTAAGAATACTTAGGCTGCTACACAACAACACATATGCGAGGGTCAGATGGAACTCCCTAGGGGATATGACCGACAAGATAGAGATCTTGAAGGGGGTCAGACAGGGGTGCGTCCTCGCCCCAACACTGTTCAGTCTATACATCAATGGAGCAGTGAAGAGGCTGATGGAATGCAAACACGATGCCCCGAGAGTGGCTGGAACATCAACCCCTGTATTAATGTTTGCCGACGATACCCTGCTGATCTCCCGAACCCCTATGGGCCTCCAATCCGAACTAAATGCTTTTGTTAGAGTTAAACTTATCAAAATCAAAAGTCATGACAATAAACCCACATAAAGGATACAGAGGTAGTGTGACTGTTGAGGGGCTTCCGCTAGAGGTAGTCCATTACTTCGACTATCTTGGCGTGAGGCTAAGTGATACCCAAGCATGGGGCCCTCAGATGGAAAAAAGTTAAACCACCCTCCATCAGAAAGCCTTTGCAATAGCGAGGCGGTATAAAGCAGCATCTAGTGGGGCAGTTTCTCCGGTTATCACTGTATATAACTCCTCGGCTGTAGCATCAGTGATATAAGGCGCCGAGATCTGGGGCTACGCCAATGCCGAGGGTTTAACAAAAATTGAAAACAGGTTTATCAAATCACTTTTCAGGCTTCCCTTAAGCTTTCCCACCACACCGCTACGCTTTGACTTGGCTCTCAACCCTATTCATCTAATATTGGTACTAAAACCACTTTTATAATGGGTGAGATTATGGTCAACTAATGAATTAGCAACCTACAGGGAGTGTGTTAAAGAACTTATGGCTCTTGACAGAAACCAGAGAACACCATGGCTGAAACACATAAAAGAAGTAACGTACAGAATAGGAATGAGCGAGCTGTGGACTGCCCCGGAGACAATAGTAAAAGGCATAGTTCCAAAAATAAAACAGACTTACTGGGAGGCAGTCCTACTTCAAACGTGGGAAATCTACCAGTCTAATTCTATTACAGGCAAATTTCTAAACCATAAAAGCCTGCCCTGGCCAGAACCCTACCTGAATAGAATACACCCACATCTGTTAAAATGCCTCTATGTACAATACAGGTGTGGGGTTCTCCCCTTGAGATCACACACCTTCAAATGGGCCAATGCCACCGGCCAGGCCGATTGCTGCCCAAACTGCCCGAGCATAGTTGAAACAGAGTCTCATTTCATGCTATTCTGTCCTTCTTATAGGAAGATCCGTAAAAATGGCTCGTGGCTGCTTGTAATAATATGGGTGTGACACATTATTGGGAAGCGGAGAGACTTTTTAAAAGTGACACAGCGAACCCTTAGCCTTCGCAGTCTCTAAGTATTTGTATATCGCTTGGGCTTTGAGAAAGAAGGTCATTCACAAATCCAAACCCCGATAGAGAATTGTTATATTCTCATTCTTCTCTATCGAGTGTTAACGATTTGTTGCACACACTTACATTGCTAATTTCTCTACACTACATTGCCCCATGTCTGCTATTTTGCACAACATCCCTGCTGGACTCTCTGACTATCATATGATTGACTGGGACACTCACTTCCTAGATGTATAATTCGTTATTACGTCAGGTCCACAACTTGTTTCTGGATGATGTCCCGTCTTTTTACTTTTTATCTTAATCCAATGTTTTTATCGTTTTTATAGCAATGTAACTGCACTTTGATGCCACTTGTTTTTATATTGTTTAATTTTGAAAGCACTTAAAATGTATATTCATTGTATTGTCTTGATGTGTTTTATGGGCTGTGCCCGAAATAAACGATTATATATATATATATATATATATATATATATATATATATATTATCTACTGGCGGTCGCCAGTAGATAGTTATAGTTACAACCTATTATCCATAGGAAATCCGTGACATTCTATTTGAAATAACTCTCTTGCCGGTTGACGTATCTTCGCAAAATTTTCAAACTTTATGGCCCGCTCCGGTCCGCTCCTACCCTGAAAGTCTCGGGGGATTCGTCAAGCGGGGGCCGAGTAAAAGGGGGTCCCAAACGCGTTTTCCCCATGCAATTTTCCATAGGAAACTTTAGACACGGCTACAGCCCGAACTGCTGAACGGAATTACACCAAATTTGGCAAAGAGGTAGTTCTTGGTTCAGAAAGAACCCTTTTGTTAAATGGTGTAAATCCGTTCAGTAGTTGCTGAGAAAATCAAAAGTAAAAAGATAGTGATATCTATGGCCGAGTAGGGTCCGCGTACCCTCAGCGCACCCTGCGCGCACCGTCCCGATCACGAGCTGCATGTTAATTGGCTGTCAGCTGGCTGTCAACATTCCGATTCAGGAAATGTTGGCAGCCATTTTGTCCCTCGGTAGAACCGAGGGACAGAAACAAGTGCGCAAAGCGCACAAAGGGGGCAGGGTAGAAACACCCTGACCCCTAGGTTTGCTCAGGGGTCCCACAAGGACCCCCTGGGCAAAAAAAAAAAAAATTTTTTTAAATTGGCAGGATGCGCTCAGGGTGCGCGAATCCTGCCGAAAAAAAAATCGAGCGCTGTCTCCGCGCTCGATTGTATTTGCCCCCGGGTGGCCCAAGTCCCGCGGGCATGGTGGGGGGGATAATTTAATGTGTGGGGGCCTCAAAGGGCCCCCAAGCCCGGGGACCGCCACCCCCGGGGCTTTAATGATAAAATAGTGCGGGAGGGCTCTTCTGCCCTCCCGCAGCCCCGAGGACCGCCACCCCCGGGGCTTCTTTTTTATTTCAATAAGGTGTGGGGGGCTCCAGCCCCCACACGCCCGGGACCACCACCTCCCGGGGCACTTATAAAATAAATGTGGGGGTCCATTACGGACCCCCAGAGCCCCGGGGACCACCACCTCCCCGGGGCTGTGCAATTTAAGGGAGGGGGGCCGCGCGGCCCCCCTCCTGGAGCCCTTGATGGCCCTGGGGACCGCCACCCCCAGGGCCGGCTCCTGCAGTGTCCCGGGGTGCCAACCCCGGGACACTGTAGTTTGCTATGGCAGGACGGGAGCCTCGCGGCTCCCGTCCTGCCATAGCAAATTGCTTTGGATATTGGAAGGAGAGCAGGGAAACCTGCTCTCTCTTCCAATATCCAAAGCACATTGCTTTCCACATGGGGAGCTGCATCTTAGCAGCTCCCCATGTGGAAAAGCAATGCCGGCTCCCAAGGGACGCGGGGAGCCGGCGGGTCTGTGGGGGTATTGGGGACCCCCCCACAGTCCCCAACGGAGAGGGCCAGCCCCGGGGGATGGGGTCCCCGGGGCAAGTAGTGGCCCGGGAGGGGGGCCACGCGGCCCCCCTCCCCAAAAAAAAAAAAAACGGAAAGGCCGGCCCCGGGGGATGGGGTCCCCGGGGCCTTAAATGGCCTGAGGAGGGGGGCCACGCAGCCCCCCTCCAAAGAAAAAAAAAAAATCGAGGCCATGCCCCGGGGGATGGGGTCCCCGGGGCCAATACAGGCCCAGGGAAGGGGGGCCACGCGGCCCCCTTCCCGTTTTTAAAAAAAATTTAATTAAAAAAGGGGTAAGGCCCTGGGGGATGGGGTCCCCAGGGCCCAAAAACAGGAAAAAGGAAGGGGGCCACACAGCCCCCTTCAGGGGACAAAAAAACAAAACAAAAAAAAACGATCGGGCCCGCAGGCCCCGCCCCTTCCTTCACCACTCTGCAAACGCGCCCCTGGCGCGTTTGCAGAGGAGAGCGATTCCCCTTGAATACTGGGGGTCCCTGGGGGCCAACTAGCCCACCAGGAACCTCCAGTATGCGCCAGGGGCTGCGTTGCAGAGAGGTGTACAGAGGCCACGCCCCTTTTACACCTCTCTGCAACGCAGCTCTGTGGCGCTTTGGATATACCTGTTGGGCTAGTTGGCCCCCAGGGACCCTCAGGATTCAAGGGAGTTAATCCCCCGACTTAAAACGCGCCACGGGGCGCGTTTGCACAGTGGTGAAGGGAGGGGCGGGGCTTCAGGTGACATCTGTGCAAACGCGCCCCGTGGCGCGTGTTTAGTTGGGGATTAAATCCCCTTCAATCCTGAGGGTCCCTGGGGGCCAACTAGCCCAACAGGTACATCCAGAAAGCGCCACAGAGCTGCGTTGCAGAGAGGTGTTAAAAGGGGTGTGGCCTCTCTACAGTCTCTGCAACGCAGCCCCCTGGCGCATATTGGAGGTTCCTGGTGGGCTAGTTGGCCCCTAGGGACCCTCAGGATTCAAGGGGACTTAATCCCCCAACTTAAAACGCGCCACGGGGCGCGTTTGCACAGATGTCACCTCAGGCCCCGCCCCCTCCCTTCACCATTGTGCAAATATTCTTCTAAAATCATCCGAAATACGAATTCCGATTTACTCACCTGATATAAGGAGAGACCTCAGTGCTGTATCTTTCAGTCCAGTACTGGTCCTGAAAAGTAATTTTAACCGTACTTACCAGTAACTTGAATTTCCTTCCATAGGATATCATTGCCTGCTTTTTGCTGAAAAAGTTTCTAAGTGTTGATTTTGAAACCTACAAATATTCCTCTAAAATCAGCCGAAATACGAATTCCGATTTACTCACCTGTTATAAGGAGAGACCTCAGTGCTGTATCTTTCAGCCCAGTACTGGTCCTGAAAAGTAATTTTAACCGTACTTACCAGTAACTTGAATTTCCTTCCATAGGCTAACATTGACTGGTTTCACTTGGAAATTCTTCTAAGTGTTGATTTTTGAAACATACAAATATTCCTCTAAAATCAGCCGAAATCCGAATTCTGATTTACTCACCTGTTATCAGGAGAGACCTCAGTGCTGCATCTTTCAGCCCAGTACTGGTCCTGAAAAGTAATTTTAACCGTACTTACCAGTAACTTGAATTTCCTTCCATAGGCTAACATTGACTGGTTTCACTTGAAAATTCTTCTAAGTGTGGAGTTTTGGAACTTTAAATTATTCTTCTAAAATCAGCCGAAATACGAATTCCGATTTACTCACCTGTTATCAGGAGAGAACCCAGTGCTGCATCTTTTAGCCCAGCACTGACCCTGAAAAGTAATTTTAACCGTACTTACCAGTAACTTATCTTTTCTTCCATAGGAATCCATTGTCTGGTTTTCAGCAGAAAAGTTTCAAAGTGTCAATTTTCACAAACTACAAATATTCCTTAAAAATCGCCTGTATGACTTAAACGCATTTTTTCAACTGTTTACAGGAGATGCACCAGTGCTGGATCCAGGATCTAACACTGAGTAAGAAAAAGTAACGATAACAGTTTTTACCTGCTAAGTGAATTTCCTTCCATAGGATAACATTGGTGATTCTATGAGGAAAAGTTTCTAAGTGTCAACTTTTAAAATACAATAATATTCCTTAAAAATCACGACTGTAACCAAAACGCTTTTACTCAACTGTTTACAGGAGATGTCCCAGGACTGATTCTAGGATCCAGTCCTGTGGTTAGAAAAGTAATCCATAAAGTAACTAATTGCATTTAACTAGAAATTCACATTGAGCTGAATGTTGCATTGTGTTTGAAATTGTGTTGCCCATTGCAACAACTGTAACTACTGTACTTAAAACTCTATTGCCTATGTGCTAAGTATTTAAACTAAAGTAATTCATTCTGAGAAAGTATTTTTTGTAATGTAATGTATAATGTAATTACAATGTAATTTAAAAAATAAAAGATGTAAAAGAAATTGTTTCTAAAAATGTAGTAAATCAGTATGAAAAAAATTAATATAAAAATTAATACATTTAAAAAATGTCATTTAAAAAACCTTTGAAATTCACTGAAAAAACCGTAGGTTTCAGGCACGTTATATTTACAAATTAGCATTTAAAAAACCTTTGAAATTCACTGAAAAAACCATAGCTTTCAGACACGTTATAGTTAGAAATTAGCATTTAAAAAACCTTTGAAATTCACTGAAAAAACCATAGGTTTCAAATATGTTATAGTTACAAATTAGCATTTAAAAAACCTTTGAAATTCACTGAAAAAACCATAGGTTTTAGGGACAGTTATAGTTAGTTGGACATTTCACTCGTACAAAACCCGTGAAATTCCCCCGTTATAGTTAGTTCAGCTAACTATAACTCGCGCCCATAATGCACTGCTGATGACGTCACATATTACATCACTCATGACATGGTCAGTGACATCACTGATGACATCACTGATGACATCTCAAATGACATCACTGATGACATCATCCACGTGATAATCTGATGCAGCTCCTCACACCCTAATATAACCTTTGATACACCCAATCTAAATTACAGACTGCCATTCGCAAAACTATAGACACTCCAACACCAATAACTACATACCCACTCACTGATTCTTAGGTCTACACACACACATCCACTCACTCACCCGTACAGTCACTCATACTTATGGTCACTCAGTACAGGACTATCATATGCACTCTTACTCCTATATAGACACTCAAACACCGCCACTCATCCATAGAGGTACTCACACACCTAGTCAGTCATGCAAATAATTAAACACACTGCCATTTACTCACCTATACAGTTATACACACACCAGCTCACTTAATCATACAAATACTAGCACATTGTTACGCTCTTATACAATCACTGATACAAGCACACACTCATCCATACAGCCACTATCACAATCACTCTCGCTTATAGCTATTTATATACTCCAACACACATATATACTGGCTTTCACATATGTAGTTACTCACACATGTACCACTGGGACATACATTCACTCACTAACACACTCTTACACACACTTACCCACCCATACAGTCTATCACAGATGCACTCTTGAAACCATCCACCCAGTGAATCACCCACTCACACATCTATGCACAGAGTCGCACACACCCCACCCACACAAACACTCAGGCACCCATACAGATACTCAGACAACCAATCAATAACTCATATAGACACTCATGTAGCTATTCACAAACCCATGCAGCCACTTACACAGCAACAGACAGACGGATACAGACATTCACCCAGTTTAGTCACTAACCCATGCATTCAGTAAGATACGTTAAATCACTCACTTATAGAGTCAGTCACGCACCTACTAAATCATCCATACAGACACTTACACACCCACTCATTCTTCAATACGTCTTTTCCTATATATATTAAAAATATTTAAACTTTACAGAAACACACAGTCACTGGATGATGTCATCAGTGATGTCATTTGAGATGTCATCAGTGATGTCACTGACCATGTCATGAGTGATGCAATATGTGACGTCATCAGCAGTGCATTGCGGGGGCGCGAGTTATAGTTAGCTGGACTAACTATAACGGGGGAATTTCACGGGTTTTGTACGAGTGCAATGTCCAACTAACTATAACTGTCCCTAAAACCTATGGTTTTTTCAGTGAATTTCAAAGGTTTTTTAAATGCTAATTTGTAACTATAACGTCCCTGAAACCTATGGTTTTTTCAGTGAATTTCAAAGGTTTTTTAAATGCTAATTTGTAACTATAACATGTCTGAAACCTACGGTTTTTTCAGTGAATATATATATAATCTACTGGCGGTCGCCAGTAGATAGTTATAGTTAGGACCTATTTTCCATAGGAAATCCGCAACATTCTATTTGAAATAACTCTTGCGTCAGTTGACGAATCTTCGCGAAATTTTCAAACTTTATGGCCCGCTCCGGTCCGCTCCTACCCTGAAAGTTTCGGGGTGATTCGTCAAGCGGGGGCCGAGAAAAAAGGGGGGTCCCAAAACGTGTTTTCCCCATTCATTTTCCCATAGGAAACTTTAGCCACGGCTACAGCCCGAACTGCTGAACGGAATTACACAAAATTTGGCAAAGAGGTAGTTCTTGGTTCAGAAAGAACCCTTTTTGTTAAATGGTGTAAATCCGTTCAGTAGTTGCGGAGAAATTAAAAAAATAAGAGTCAAAAAATCAATTTCCCATAGGAAACTTTATGCAAGGCTACAGCCCGAACTGCTGAACGGAATTACACCAAATTTGGCAAAGAGGTAGTTCTTGGTTCAGAAAGAACCCTTTTTGTTAAATGGTTTAAATCCGTTCAGTAGTTGCTGAGAAAATCAAAAGTAAAAACACATATATATCTGGGCGGAGCCTAACCACACATGTCATCGTGAGATCTGATTGGCTGTCAGCACTTCATCCTGGAATTGCTGGCAGCCATCTTGGGACCAATATAAATGATAGTACCCCATTGAAATGCATTGTAGTGAATCGAAGATTTTGAGGGTTACCAAAAGGAGAACTATAAAGGGTGATAACAGACTTTAGTTACATTAGAATTCATTTGTTGATGGTACCATACTAATTTCAGGAATTGTGGTGTGTTCTAAGGTGATTTTACCCTGTGAAAAACCTTCTGCTGGGATATCATGAATCATGTTTGAGAGAAAACTATTTTCACATGCTTGTCCCATACAGTTTTGGAAGGTGCTCCAGAAGCTAAAATGAGAGCATATTTTCTGTAAATTCACATTATCTTTCTCAGTCATGTGAGAATGAAGTCTGACATTCTCAGTAAAACATGTACATCCAACAATGGCAGAGACTGTCAGTTGATTTCTTTGTGTTCTACTGCAGCTTCCCAGAGTGTTCTAAAGAACAACTAGAGTGCTAACAGCCTTACTCATGACAAAAGTATGGCACACCTGAAGCCATCTTGATTGGAATAAACTGGTAACACTTAAAACATTTAATTTAAAAAGGAACAAAATGATGGGGTTCATTCTGTAAAAGAACTTATGGTTAGTGCTGTAGAAAGAAAAATTAGGACATGTTTCAAGTGTGATCTCAAATATCTTCCTGTTATATTTCAACAGGAGCAGCCTGTCAGTTGATGCCTTTGTGTTCTACTGCAGCTTCCCAGAGTGTTCTAAAGAACAACTAGAGCGCTAACAGTCTTACTTATGACAAAAGTATGGCACACCTGAAGCCATCTTGATTGGAATAAACTGGTAACACTTAAATCATTTAATTTAAAAAGGAACAAAATGAGGGGGTTCATTTTGCCATAGAAATTATGGTTAGTGCTGTAGAAAGAAAAATTAGGACATGTTTTAAGTGAGATCTCAAATATCTTCCTGTTATATTTCAACAGGAGCAGCCTGTCAGTTGATGCCTTTGTGTTCTACTGCAGCTTCCCAGAGTGTTCTAAAGAACAACTAGAGTGCTAACAGCCTTACTTATGACAAAAGTATGGCACACCTGAAGCCATCTTGATTGGAATAAACTGGTAACACTTAAAACATTTAATTTAAAAAGGAACAAAATGAGGGGGTTCATTTTGCCATAGAAATTATGGTTAGTGCTGCAAAAAGAAAATTTAGGGCATGTTTTAAGTGAGATCTCAAATCCTCTTCTATTTCATTAGAAAATTCTGACATGCAGACTGAAACAATCACTTTCAATACCAGCAGTAGACTTCCAGTTAACTCCTTGGTGAGCAGTAGCTTTACTACAGTGATCTAATAAACAACTAGAGTGCTAACATTCTGAATTTATGGCAAATGTGTGACACATCTGAATGCCTTCTTGATGGAATCAAAGTAAAAAACTGAAAGCATTTCCTACTGAGGAGACTGTAGTAAATGAGGAAATTAGGAAACTTCATAACAAATAAGTCTCCCAAGATGGCCACCAGAGAAAAAAGAGCCCAAATGTAGCACAAATATCACCCAGAGGTAGCCCACGTATAGCCCAATGACAGAAGTGTGCAAAACACTTTTTATTTTTATTTTTTTGCAGTTTTATATAGTGCAGACTGGTCAGGTATTGGAGTGCTTTACATGAGCATTGGTTACATCACACAAGGACAAATTCATGTTGGTTGACCCCTACACTACCCAAACACCACTGCACTACCCTAAACCCTAAAACACTACCCCCAGCACAACCCCCTTCACTACCCAAACACAACTGCACTACCCTAAACTCAAAAACACTACCCCCAGCACGACCCCCTACACTACCCAAACACCACTGCCCTACCCTAAACCCTAAATCTACCCCCTACACTACACAAATACCACTGCACTACCCTAAACTCTAAAACACTAGAACCCAGCACGACCCCCTACAGTACACAAACACCACTGCACTACCCTAAACCCTAAAACACTACCCCTACACTACACAAACACCATTGCACTACCCTAAACCCTAAAACACTACCCCCAGCGACCCCTACACTACACAAACACCACTGCACTACCCTAAACCCTAAAACACTACCCCAGCATGACCCCCTACACTACCCAAACACCACTGCACTACCCTAAACCCTAAAACACTACCCCCAGCACGACTCCCTACACTACACAAACACCACTGGACTACCCTAAACCCTAAAACACTACCCCCAGCACGACTCCCTACATTACCTAAACACCACTGCACTACACTAAACCCTAAATCTACCCCCAGCATGACCTCCCACACTACACAAACACCACTGCACTACCCTAAACCCTAAAACACCACCCCCAGCACGACCCCCTACACTACCCAAACACCACTGCACTACCCTAAGCCCTAAAACACTAACCCCAGCATGACCCCCTACACTACCCAAACACCACTGCACTACCCTATACCCTAAAACACGACCCTGTACACTACACAAACACAACTGACTACCCTAAACCCTAAAACACTACCCACGGCATGACCCCCTACACTACACAAACACCACTGCACTACCCTAAACCCTAAAACACTACCCCCTACACTACACAAACACCACTGCCCTACCCTAAACCCTAAAACACAACCCCAGCATGACCCCCTACACTACACAAACACCACTGCACTACCCTAAACCCCCTACACTATACAAACACTACTGCATTACTCTAAACCCTAAAACACTACCCCCAGCACAACCCCCTCACAACACAAACACCACTGCACTACCCTAAACCCTAAATCGACCCCCAGCACGACCCCCTACACTACCCAAACACCACTGCCATACCCTAAACCCTAAAACACTACCCCAGCATGAACCCCTACACTACCCAAACACCACTGCACTACCCTAAACCTTAAACACTACCCCCAGCACTACCCCCTACACTACACAAACACCACTGCACTACCCTAAACCCTAAAACACTACCCCAGCACTACCCCTACACTACCCAAACACCACTGCACTAACATAAACCCTAAAACACTACCCCCAGCACAACCCCCTACACTACACAAACACCACTGCACTACCCTAAACCCTAAAACACTACCCCAGCATGACTCCCTACACTACCCAAACACCACTGCACTACCCTAAACCCTAAATCTACCCCCAGCACGACCCCCTACACTACCCAAACACCACTGCACTACCCTAAACCATAAAACACTACCCCCAGCATGAAATGAAATGAAATGAAATGAAATGAAATTTGTACTTGTAAAGCGCACCTATACCCCCAAAGGGGTGTCCAGGCGCTGTACGCATACCGCTGTGGAACCCTTCCTGGCTTTTCCTCATGAAATGTCCACTCCTGGGCACCCCCAGGGTGAAGCCAGGCATCCCAGCGCTGTTGGGGCCGTTGTGGAGATTAAGCAAGCTATTGCCCAGAGTTGCAGAGTGGGACCCATGATTAGAATAGGCACCGAGGCGAGAATTATCAGGTCCGAGGAAATTGAGCCCAAGACCCGCCGAGGCGGGAATTGAACCCTGGTCCCGGGCCAGATCTCTGCATCAGGGTCTGCCGCTCTAACCATTGAGCCACACTTCTCCACCCCCTACACTACACAAACACCACTGCATTACACTACACAAACACCACTGCATTACCCTAAACCCTAAAACACTACCACCAGCATGACCCCCTACACTACTCAAACACCACTGCACTACCCTAAACCCTAAAACACTAACCCAGCACGACCCCCTACACTACCCATACACCACTGCACTACCCTAAAGCCTAAAACACTACCCCCAGCACGACCCCCTACACTACTGCACTACCCTAAACCCTAAAACACTACCCCCAGCACGACCCCCTACACTACCCAAACACCACTGCACTACCCTAAACCCTAAAACACTACCCCCAGCACGACCCCCTACACCACCCAAACACCACTGCACTACCCTAAACCCTAGAAAAGAAACCCCCACCCCATGCCCAATCCCCCTTACCTCTCACTCCTCGTGGTTCCTCTCTCCTCGTGGTTCCTGCTTCACGTCGTCTCTGAGGGGCGGTGCACGTCGTTGTGAGGAAACGGAACAGCCTCTGTTTCCTTACAACGACATGGATCGTCTACATGTTTTTAGAACGCATGGTCATTTACCAAACATACCTTTACAACAAAATTCGTTGTAAAGGCATGCGTGGTAAATAACCATGCGTTCTAAAAATGCGTAGTAATGACTTTGTGATGTACAACGCATGCGTGGTAATGCATGCGTTGTAATGGTATCGCAAAAGTAAAAAAGTCGTTGTAACGGCTGTTTACCGATCGAAGCTGGCCCCTGTTCTTCAGTGAGACGTTTATTTGATTAATTAGGAGGAAGGAATGTGTTTTTTTACCGAAAAGTGCATTCCCGGCTGTTGTATTGTGAAAGTGTCCGCGTGGCCTGGTTTCACTTCCGGTGAGAGAGTGGAAGAGTCTGTTTGGATCTAAAGGAGTTCTGTTGTTGGACGGGGCCGGCGCGACATGTCATCAGAAAACATAGCTAATGGAAAGCGTCCTCACTGAAGTGTGGAGCAGTGCCATGAGAGGTCAACGAGTGTGCGTCCCACCGCAGTATGACCGTACCGCGTGACCCATGTGCCACCTCCAGGGTACGGGAGGCAGAAGCGGCATCGCAGGTCCTCTTGAAGACCGTTGTAGCACTAATTCTACATTTTGGTACTAGGGCATTTTAACTTCGTTGTTCCTGCCAGATACAAAGAGAAGATCCTGTGTTATTCAGTGCCCTCGTTACCTTTTTTGTGGGTTGTGGTGCTTGTCACTTCGCTGCCCCGCCGGTGCACACGACTGGGCACCCCACCTCGTGTGCCATCTGCAGGGCCTCTGCCCTCGGATCACTGGTTTCGGTTTCTGGAGTGGCAACATAAACAGTTGCTCCCAAAGGACTAGCCTGAACACTTAGGTGAATATCCCCTGCACCAGCATTCCACGGAAATTCTTTCCTAGCTCTCCCACGTCAACGAGGACGTCATAATAGCACGGCTCCGCTCGCGACACCGTATGACGTCATCGGAGCCATAAGAGAACCTCGTCGGCGTGCTGACGTCAGTTCCACCCATTTTTTCCGTGCCACCGAGGCAAACAGGGGACCGAGACATTTTCACATGTATACATAGTATAATAAATATATATATATTCACTGAAAAAACCATAGGTTTCAGGCACGTTATAGTTAGAAATTAGCATTTAAAAAACCTTAGAAATTCACTGAAAAAACCATAGGTTTCAGGCACGTTATAGTTAGAAATTAGCATTTAAAAAACCTTAGAAATTCACTGAAAAAACCATAGGTTTCAGGGGCGTTATAGTTAGTTGGACATTTCACTCGTATAAAACCATAGAAATTCCCCGTTATAGTTAGTTCAGCTAACTATAACTCGCTGCGCCCGCAATGCACTGCTGATGACGTCACATATTACATCACTCATGACATGGTCAGTGACATCACTCATGACATCACTGATGACATCTCAAATGACATCACTGATGACATCATCCAGTGAATGTGTGTTTTTCTGAAAATTAAATATGTTTTATATATGTATATCTCAAGGTCGATGGAAGAATAAATGGGTATATAAGTGTCTAAATGGATGATTTTGTTTTGTAAAATTGATTGTATAACTGACTAAGTGTATCTTAGTGAATACATGGGTTAGTGAGTAATGTTTAAATATGAAAATATCTGTATCAGTCTCTCACTTTGTGTATAAGTGGCTGCATGGGTTGGGGAGTAGCTACATGAGTGTCTATATGGGTTATTAGTTGGTTTTTGAGTATCAGTATGAGTGTCTGAGTGTCTGTATGGTTCGGTGGGGGGTATTACTTAGTGCATAGATGCATGAATGAGTGACCCACTGTTTGTATGTGTTGAAGACAGCATGTGTGCAGGACTGTATAGGTGGATGAGTATGTGTATGGGTGTGTTAGTGAGTGAATGACTGTCTCAATAGTGTCTTTATGAGTAACTACATATGTTTTAAACTAGTATATGTGAGTATTGGTATATATAAGTGAGTATATGTGAGTATATGTGAGAGTGAGAGATTGGAAGAGTTCCTGTACAAATAAGTAGGTGTTTCTATAAGTGATTGTTTAAGAGAGTAAGTATGTGTAAGTTTCTGTAGAAGTAAGTGTGGTAGTGTGTGTATAACTGTATATGCAAGTAAATGGATGTTTGATACTTTGTTTGCATGTGTGACTATGTGTGTGAGTAACTCTATGGATGAGTGGCGGTGTGTAACAGGATGTATAGGTGTATGAGTACATATGATGAGTGAGTACATGTATGAGTGACTGTATAGGGACTGTTGGTGAATGAGTGGATGTGTGTGTAGATCTTGGAATTACTGAATAGGTGTGTTGTAACTGGTATTGGTATGTCCATTGTTTTGAAAATGTTAGTTTGTATTTTTGAGTGTGTGTATCAAAGGTTATATTAGGGTGAGAGGAGGTCTGCCACTCTATCACAAGGATGATGTCATCAGTGATGTCATTTGAGATGTCATCAGTGATGTCATGAGTGATGTCACTGACCATGTCATGAGTGATGTAATATGTGACGTCATCAGCAGTGCATTGCGGGCGCGCGAGTTATAGTTAGCTGAACTAACTATAACGGGGGAATTTCTATGGTTTTGTACGAGTGAAATGTCCAACTAACTATAACGCCCCTGAAACCTATGGTTTTTTCAGTGAATATATATATACACAAGTATTGAAGGAGCTGATTTCAAGTATTGTGCAGCTTGTTACTGGCACGTTTTAGGTGACTGGCACACCTTCATCATAAGTAATACGCATATTGAAGGAGCCAGTTTCAAAAACTGTGCATCTTGTTACAGGCACGTGTTGCGGTGACAGGCACACCTGTACAGCAGTTTATCGCTTATGTTCAAGTTGGTAATGCTACTTTTTGTCATCTATTGACTTTGGCAGAAGTGACTGTGTATTTGGTAAACATGAGATTCTGCATCTTTTTTATTCGGTGCAGAAATGTAACTGTCATATCTGTGAACATGATGGCTAATAATCATCCTCCACCATTTTTACAGTCTTTTGGGGCGCTTACAATCGCTTGGAAGGAAAGGTTTAGCGCATTTAATGCATTTCTTGGAGCCATTGATGGCTTTAACTTTAAGCCTGACAGAAAGAGATGGTTACTTGAACACTTCTTGGGCCTGGAGTGTCAGGAGATATTGGTTCATCTTCCTGTATATACACCAGAGGATGATGATGAGCTGGATGAGTATGAGGAGGGTGTAAAGAGATTAGAGAAACATTTTTCCAAGCCTACAAATTTAGTTGTAGGGAGACACAATTTCTTTTCTAGGGAAAATCTGCTACTGAATCTATAGACATGTACGTAACTTCATTGCGTGCACTAGCAGCTAAGTGCGAGTTTGGGAATTTCACTGATCAATTGATCAGAGATCCATTAGTAACTAGATGTCATAACAAAAAGATACAAGAAAGACTACTCACCTGTAAAAATCCACCGTTAGATGAAGCTGTAGGGATAGCCAATGCAATTAAAGATTCAAAAGATTCAGTTAAGGAACTTGACTAGACAGATGAAGCTGTTTTGCTAGCTAAAGGGAATACGTTTAATATAAACAAGGCTATGGATAGGAACAAGACAATAGACAAGCGAAAAACTTTTAATCCTGGCAACATTTGTTATCGGTGTGGATCTGAATTTATATTGCTTCTTCCAAGTAGTGTCCTACACTCACTAAGGAATGTAACAAGTGTGGGGTCACTGGTCACTGGTCACTTTGCCAGGGTGCGTTGCATGAATGCTAAAAAGGCAAAGGTGAATTTGGCGACCGAAGATAGTGACCAGAGTCTAACTCATGATATAAATAACTTATTGTTGTCTGTAGGAGGCTGGCTTAGTATACAGTGCATACTTAAAGGAGTGATGCATCTTGCACTAATCCAGGCAACCCTTATGGTGATTTTAGTGCTCTTTGATAACCTTTGAAAGCTCTCAAAGTGGTAGTTGTGGAAAGCAGCTTGTTTTACCACATTTAATCAGTAGTGTAAATTAGATGAAAAAGAACTACACCGTGTTTATGAAAAATAAGTCTATTTATTACACAACACAATCACTATCACATTGGTATATCTCCTAGCCGGAGATATCAACAATACACATGAAAATACTTGCAAGAAATCAGTTAAGTAGCACAAATATACTAAAAAAGTGGAATGCGAACTGCAAAGAAGAACGAGACTTGGACCAAAGGACTCAGAGGAGCTGGGAGAACCAGGAATCCCACGGAGGCTGTGTGCAGAGTGGAAACACAGCTGCGTGCCCAATGGAGGTCTATGGAGAAGTTGTGGTTGCAATTTTAAAGAAGAAGGACTCTTCCCAGAGGACCCCGAAGAAACCCTTTGGAGGATGGAAGGTTGGAGAGACACAACACCCGTGGATGCCCCAGGAACCAGGTTACCTGCACCAGGGAAGCCGGGTGCATAGGGGTGAAGTGATGTCGGAACCTCCTGTTGATGACAATGGAAGACTTGGGAAGAAATGCCTCCGGAGAAGTCTCTGAAAATGTCCGGAGGAATCCAAGGGTGGATTCTTGAAGATGAGAAACTGCAAGGAGAGGGGACAGAGTCTATGCCACTTGGAGGTGACCAGGAGGCACGGAAGCACAATGCCCACCCTTGGCAGGGAGCTCAGGAGAGTTGACGAGGACCTTGTCGCTGCAGCTATGGGGACCAGGTGATGCTGAGGAAGACCAGGAGCCGTACACGAGCTGTCCAATGTCGGATGTGGGTGTCTAGGTGGTCGGTGGGAGCACCAACAAGCCTTGTTAGCTGCAACAGGCGTGGAAGACGACAAGATGCAATCGTTGGGATCAGCTAGGAGCAAGGGACTCACCAAGTGCAGGAAAGTCAGAGCAGGCCCCCAAGCAAGCAGGGGAGCCCACCAAAGCAGGAGAAGACCCTCGAGAGGACCCCCAGGCCAAAGGCACAGGAGTCGCAAGAGGACCTCATGCAGCTCACCAAAGATGGAGGCCCACAGTGCAAGGATGCAGTGAGGACGCTGATCTTTGAGGGATGAGGTGATGGAGGCTGGAGCTTCTTGTAGCCTGAAGATCCTTGGAGTGCAGAGCCAACAAGCCTTGGTAACGGCAAGTCAACGTGGTGCACATGGGTTTGCGTCCCAGCGGCTCTGACGAGGGATTCTGCTCTCCAAATTGCAGGGAAAACAGGTCAGGCCTCTGGAGAGCCACAGAACCACCACCTGTGTTTCTGGGCCTCAGAAAGTCCGTAGGACAACACGAGCAGCAGACAAATCAGCATCATTTCAGTACATGCAGATGCAGGGGAGTGACTCCTTCCCTCCAAGGGAGATTTCTTTGATGTCCTTGATGCCCACAGGTCTTCTGGAGAACCTGAGTGAAGCACAGACACATACGAGGCCGAAGACATGAAGAACAGCGAGACCAGGAGCAGCAGGAGTCTTCCTTGATTCAGTTCCAGGCGAAGTCCAATCAAGTCCAAGTGTCCAGACGGTGGAAGAATGTTTTGGTTTCAGAGATGTGAGCCTTGTTCCACGACGAATCTGAGGACCCAATCAATCAATCAATCAATCAATCATTTGTAGAGCGCACTACATACCCGCGAGGGTCTCAGGCGCTGGGAGGGGGGGGGGGCGCTACTGGTCAAACAGCCAGGTCTTGAGTAGCCTCCTGAAGGTCAGCAGGTCTTGGGTCTGTCGTAGGCTCAGTGGGAGGGTGTTCCAGGTCTTGGCGGCGAGGTGGGAGAAGGATCTCCCGCCGGTGGTTGTTCTTCGGATGCGAGGGACGGTGGCGAGTGCGAGGCCGGCGGAGCGGAGCTGGCGGTTAGGGATGTAGAAGGAAAGTCGTCTGTTGAGGTAGGCTGGGCCGGTCTTGTGGAGTGCCTTGTGTGCGTGGATGAGGAGCTTGAAGGATATCCTCTTGTTGACGGGGAGCCAGTGCAGGTTTCTCAGGTGGGGGTGATGTGGCTGTGGCGTGGTACGTCGAGGATCAGTCCCACCCATAGTGTAGCCCTTAAATTCCCAAGGAAAGGGTTGGAACGACTCGGGGGGGGTCTCTCCCAGCGAAATGAAATTAAACTTAAAATGAAATTTGAAATGAAATGAAATCTAGACTTATCGCACACGACTCACTCCCAGAGGAGCATCTTGATGCTGGGCACAGCAGGCTAGCCATAATGATCACCAGAGAATTAAGGAGAAGCATTAAAAAGCCATGTTTTTAATAGTTTTTTTTAACTTAGCATGATCCTTGCATAACCGAATGGACAAGGGAAGTTTAGTCCAGAAAAGTGGCACCAGGTAAGAAAATGATCCATCGCCAAATCTGACTGTGCAAATGCGAGGAAGTTTTAGAAAATATTTATTCGAAGATCTTAGGGCCCGAGATGGCTGATACATGCGAAGCTTAGAATGCAGATAAGTGGGTAAGGCTTTGATTAGGGCTTTCTGTGTCAAGCAACATATCTTAAAGAATACAAATTTTTTAGGGCAGCCAAGGCAGGTGTCTTAGAATAGGGGCCATAGAAGTACGGCGAGGAAAGTTGCAGGATAACGGGGCTGCAGTATTCTGCCCCACTTGAAGTTTTGACACAGAGGCGTCATTGGCTGCTCCAAGAAGTGCATTACCATAGTCCAGGCGACTGGTGACAAGAGCTTGGACTAATGACTTTCTACATCGAAGGGGGGCCATGGAAAATGTTTCCTTAAAAACAGCATAGTGGCATAACAGGTACCACATGTAGAATCCACCTGGGCTTTCATTGATAGAGACTGATTGATTTTGACCCCTAGATTTTTTACTACCTGCTTGGGGACGGGGGGCAAGGCCAAGCTGAGATGGCTACCAGTCAGCTGACCAGATATCCATGGCTTTGTCAAAAAGTAGAGTGTCCTTTTTTCTCTGTTCAGCTGGAGACAATTATTGGCCATCCATGTTGCAATATCACATGTACAGTGGGAGAACTGCGACTGAAATTTCTGGAATCGGGTCCAAAGAAAATAAGCAATTGCGTATCATCCATAAGTTCTCAGTATCTGTGCTAGAGGCACCATAAAATTTAAATAGCATTGGGCGCAAGCAGGAACCCTGTGGAATTCCTTTGTTGATATTTAAGGTTTTAGACCTAAAGGAGTCAAGGCAGATGTTTTCGGTTCGGTTGTCTAAAAAATCCTTGACTAGAGAAAGAAGAGAGTCCCTAGCTAAAATGTGGATATAGTGTTGTTCTGTCAACATGTACACTCTTAGTGGGGTTGTAAAGCACATTTAGTTAGACACAGCAGCAATTAACATAACGTATATCAATTTGTGCAGGACAACACACTATTTTTTATGCTAGTCTTACAGAACCCAATATAATAATGCCAACAAACAATGTCATAGAAAATGTATAAAATCAAATTTTATTCATCATATTATTAAAACCATTCTACATACATTTCACAGCAGCTTTGATCATAAAATAAAAATAGATAAAAACAAGGTTAAAATTTAGGCAAGAAAACTACACAAAAAAGTCGACGCGGCGTTTCGGTGAGACTAGGATCAACCACCTTCTTCAGGACAGAGTTTTCTAAAAATGTAATAAAATATATTATCAATTAATACATTTGTTACATCAAAATGATGACACATTATTGCAAAGTTAGTTACAAGTTGACATATATTATTTTATTTACTCTACATCGCCCCCACTAAAAATGAAAACAAAACCAGCACATTATCCACTGTATATTCTTTATATTACAATGCCCCAACTAAAATGAACAACACATAATCCACTATTGCTAAAAAGAAACATACCTATTGGAGTTTCAACAAGATATCCCCTAATTGATTTAGAGGGATGAAGAATCTTCTACTGTAATATTATGAAGAAAAGGAAGAGATGTCCTGAAATAAGACACACATGTTTGATATTGTCATGTTGTTTTAATACTAAATCTTTTTTTTAAATTGATTTTTAAATTTTTTTGGGAGGTATACATATCCTCCACAGTATTAATTGTGATGTACCTTTTTATATGGTACTATCTCTTCTAAAATTACGTTCAGTAGGCGCCACCGATAGATTTCTAGCAAATCTATCGGTGTCCTCATTTTAGTTGGGGCATTGTAATATAAAGAATATACAATGGATAATGTGCTGGTTTTGTTTTCATTTTTTAGTGGGGGCGATGTAGAGTAAATAAAATAATATATGTCTACTTGTATGCCAACTTGTAACTAACTTTGCAATAATGTGTCATCATTTTGATGTAACAAATGTATTAATTGATAATATATTATATTACATTTTTAGAAAACTCTGTCCTGAAGAAGGTGGTTGATCCTAGTCTCACCGAAACGCCGCGTCGACTTTTTGTGTAGTTTTCTTGACTAAATTTTAACCTTGTTTTTATCTATTTTTATTTTATGATCAAAGCTGCTGTGAAATGTATGTAGAATGGTTTTAATAATATGATAAATAAAATTTGATTTTATACATTTTCTATGACATTGTTTGTTGGCATTATTATATTGGGTTCTGTAAGACTAGCATAAAAAATAGTGTGTTGCCCTGCACAAATTGATATACGTTATGTTAATTGCTGCTGTGTCTAACTAAATGTGCTTTACAACCCCACTAAGAGTGTACATGTTGACAGAACAACACTATATGCACATTTTAGCTAGGGACTCTCTTCTTTCTCTAGTCTAATCACCCCTGTCCCTATAATTAATAAAGAGGTACACTCCTCTTTTTTTGTCTAAAAAATCCTTGAGCCAGAGCAAGGCAGTACCATATATGTCAGCCTCTGAACAAGAATGGAATGCGAGACCGTATCAAACGCTACAGACAGGTCCTGAAGGAGGGAGTGGACAGACAAGAGGACAAGAAGTGAAGGGGCTGGACAGAGGGGAGGATACTCCCCTGTCCTTTGTCCAGTTTCGCGCCAGAGCGGGAACCAAGGGTTCCTGAACTGGCTCAAACTGGAGTATGCAAGGAGGGCATCAAATGTGCCCTTCAATGCAGTCTGGTGGTGTTGCAAAGCGCCTCCACCCCAGCCCAATATACAAAGTCCTGTCTGGGAGGTGGTCACACCTCCCTGTGACAGGAAACCTATTGTTCTACCTTCCCCTGCTGGCGCTCAGCTCAGCAGCAGAAGGGCAGAACAGTGTCTGTGGTCGGCAGCAGCACTAGCTTGCTGGCAGATCCTCAAAGGCTGTAACCGGGAGTACAGGGGGCACCCCTAAGGGGTCCCCAAGTACATGGGATCATACCTCCAACACCGCAATTGGTGTTGGGGTATGATTCCAACATGTTTGATACCAAACATGACCAGGCTCGGCACAGCCCTTTTATAGTTACACATCTCATAATGGTTGATGTCCACTATATGTCTTAAAATGGCTGACAGCACTTACAAAGCCCGGAGGATCATCTACAGGGTTTGTAGGGGTGTCCTGCTCATACAGGGGCACCCTCACACTTATAACCAAGCACCCTGCCCTCAGGACTGAAGGGCCTACCATACGGGTGACTTATAGGTTTTAAGTGTAGTGACCTCAGATATAAGACAATTTATATCTGTCGTGAGAGGTGCTAACACAACTTCACACAGGCTACAATGGCAGGCCTGTAGTCTGAGTTTAAGTGGACTCCCGTAGGTGGCACAATACATGCTGCAGCCCATGGGAGACCCCTGGTGTACCTATGCCCTGGGTACCTTAGTACCATATACTAGGGACTTATAAGGGTACAACAGTAGCCAATTGTGGAGGTACAAAAGTACTTACCAAAGCCATTTTAGGAGAGAGAGCACAGATGCTGAGGTCCTGGTTAGCAGGATCACAGCAAACTACAGTCAAAACATATTGACACCAGGGAAAAAGTTAGGGTAACCATGAAAGCAGATCCTACTTTCCTACACAACCCCCCAAACGAAAAGGACATGCGACTAACCTTGCCCAGTTGAGTCTTCATTTTCTAAGTGGAAATATCTGGAGAGTCCATCTGCATTGGCCCGGTTACTCCTAGGCCTGGGTTCCACTGAAAAGTCCATCCCCTGTAGGGAAATGGACCACCTCAAAAGTTTGGAGGTTTCACCCTTCGTCTGTTTAAGCCATAAGAGAGGCTTATGGTCTGTCTGAACAATGATGTTAGTGTCAAAACAGGTATGGCCTCAACCTCTTCAGTGCCCAGACCACAGCAAAGGCCTCCCTCTCAATAGCTGACCAACGCTTCTCCCTAGGGGTCGACCTTCTGCTAATAAAAGCTACTGATTGATCCTGGCCCTCTGCATTAAGTTGTGACAACACTGCACCTATCCCTATCTCAAAAGCATCTGTCTGGACAATGAATGGTTTGGAGTAGTCAGTACTTTGCAGAATTGGTGCAGAGCACATGGCTTGCTTCTGGTCATCAAATGCCTTCTGACAGCTAACTGTCCACTGAACTTTCTTAGGCATTTTCTTGGAGGTGAGATCATTAAGGGGTGTCACTATGGATCCATAACCCTTAACAAATATTCTGCAGTACCCAGTCAGGTCCAAGAAAGCTCTGACCTGAGTCTGGGTAGTGGGAGCAATTCAGTCCATGATGGTCTGAATTTTGCTCTCCAGTTGTTAAACTTGGCTTCCAACTACCAGCTGGCTCAAGTACACAGCCTTGCTCTGCCTTATCTGGCACTTACTGGCCTTGATGGCGAGGCCTGCCTTTTGCAGGGCCTCAAGTACATTTCCGACGTGGACCAGGTGATCCTCCCAGGTGGAGCTAAAGACAGCTATATCATCTAGATATGCTGCAATATAGACTTCCAGACCTGTTAGGACTTTATTCACCAGCCCCTGAAATGTGCAGGTGCATTTTTCAAACCAAAAGGCATCACAATAAATAAATTGATAATGCCCACTGGGGGTTGAAAAAGCTGTCTTCGGCTTGGCATCCTCAGAGAGTCTGATTTGCCAATAACCAGCAGTCAGGTCAAATGTACTGATACTTGGCAGAGGCCAAAGTATCTATCAATTCATCTGTCCTTGGAATTGGATTGGCATGAGTCCTAGTGACTGCATTGGGGCCTCTGTAGTTACCACAACACCTCTTCTTTCTCTAACCATCTTGGGTATGAAGCTTTGGCACAAGGACTACAGGGCTAGCCCAAGGGCTATCTGAAGACTCAATGACCCCCAATTCCAGAATGTTTTGGACCTCTGTCCTGATGCAATCTCTGACATGGTCAGGCTGTCTATAGTTTACTTTTCACAGGCAGGTTGTCACCGGTGTCCACTTCATGGGTACATCAGGTGGTCTGACTGGAAAAGAAAAGAGACCAGGAAACTGATTAGGAACTTGTCTGCAATCAGCTTGCTGTTGAACAGTGAGGCTGTCTGCCAAGACTACTCCTTCAACTGACCAACAGGGTTGTGTGAAAGGGCATCAGGGAGAGGGTCACTCTCATCCTCCTGTCCCTCATCAGTAGCCATGAGCAAGCTCATGTCAGCCCTGTCAACAAAAGGTTTCAGGCGGTTCACATGAAGTACCCTGTGAGGACTTCTAGGAGTGCCTGGGTCAACTAAATAGGGGACCTCACCTTTCTTTTCAAGTATGGTGTGGGGGCCATTCCACTTGTCCTGGAGGGCTGCTGGAGCCACAGACTCCAACACCCACACTTTCTGTCCTGGCTGGTAAACAGTCAGTACAGCCTTTTCGTCATGCCAAGCTTTCTGAAGCTCTTGGCTTGAGTCAAGGTTTTTGCTGGCCTTCTTCATGTACTCAGCCATGCGAGAATGCAGGCCTAGTGCATAGTCTACTATGTCCTGTTTAGGAGGTTTGAGAGGTTGCTCCCATCCTTCTTCAACCAGACATAATGTACCCCTAACTGGATGTCCAAACAGAAGTTCAGATGGGCTGTAGCCCACCCCTTCTGAGTAACCTTTCTGTAGGCAAAGAGAAGGTAAGGTAATAAGACATCCTATTTTTTTCTCAGTTTTTCTGGGAGCCCCATGATCATACCTTTGAGGGTCTTGTTGAACATTTAAACAAGCCCATTGCCTTGTGGATGGTAGGGTGTGGTGAACTTCTAGTTAACACCACACTCTTTCCACATAGCTCTGATGTAGCCAGACATGAAGTTAGTACCTCTGTCTGAGAACACCTCCTTAGGAAACCCAACTCTGGAAAAGATTCCCAGGAGGGCCCAAGCCACTGCCGAAGCTGTGGTGGTCCGAAGGGGAATGGCCTCTGGATATCTAGTGCAATGGTCTACCACCACTAGGATAAAACTACGTCCAGATGCTGTTGGAGAGTTTAAGAGACCTACAATGTCTATCCCTACCCTCTCAAAGGGAGCCACAACCACAGGTAGTAGGATTAAGGTGGCTTTTGTAGTGCTGCCTGAATTACCACTGGCTTGGCAGGTGACACAGAGCGACAAAACTCTTTGGTATCTTCAGACATGTGGGGCCAGTGAAAGTGAGGAACAAGTCTGTCCCAAGTCTTACTTTTCCCAAGATGTCGTGCAAGGGGAATGTCATGTGCCAGGGTCAATAGGAGTCCCCTGAACTTCTGAGATATGACCAGTCTCGTGGTGGTACCAGGCTTCGGGTCTCTACTCTCTTAAACAGATGCCCATCTTCCCAATAAGTCCTATGGGACCCACTGACATTTCCTGCTTCCTCAGCAGCAGTTTGCTGTCTGAGTTGTTCAAGAGAGGGGCAGGCCTTCTGCTCCAGACCCAACTCTTCCTTGGAAGTTCCCCCTGCTCCCAGTTGCTCTGCTTTGTCAGGCCCAAGCTCATCTGGGGCAGTTCCTTCACAGATACTGAGATCATCTCCCTCAGGAGACTGATTCTTACTGGAAATCTGTGAGGAGGCTAAATCTTTACTCTTCCTGCTCCTTCTCTTGGGAGCTGGCAGGTCCTTTTTTCAGGTTCCAGGGCTCCTTCAGTGTCTAACTTCTTGCCTGAGCCCTAGTGACAGCAAAGACACTTCCTGAAATTCCCAGCATTGCTGCATGGGTCCTGTTTTCTATTTCAGTCCAGGCTGAAGTTTCCAAATCATTGCCCAGGAGACATTCTACAGGGAGTTTGGAGGATACCACAACTCTTTGAGGGCCAGTTACCCCTCCCCAGCTGAAATTGACTACTCCCATGGGATGATCTGTCCTGACATTGTCATGCATTCGTCACTTGGTAAACCTGACCAAGTAGAATCTGTTTATGAGACACAAGCTTCTCTGTCACCACAGTGACAATGGCACCTGTGTCCCTGTAAGCTTCAGCTTCCTGACCATTAATGAGAGGCTGTTGTCGGTATAATGCCCAAGTTAGTGGGACTTACAATAAGAGTGGCAAGGTCCATGCCACCATCACAGAATAAGACAACCTGAGTGGGTGTTCTGAATAGTTCAGAACCCACTTCAGTACCCAAAGTGAACCCAGCTATACTTTTGGGTGTACTACTACTACCAGTGCTACTGCTAGGGGCACTAGGGGGTTAAGGAGTAGTAGTAGTAGTAGTAGTGGTGGTGCTAGACTTAAAGCAATTGGAATCTTTTACACTATGATTTTTGGGGACTTTCTGAAGACTTTCTTTTCTTAATATTTCTCCCCACCTTTCTTTTGGGGGTTGGAAGAATCTTGATTCTTCTGGTCACCACCACCATGAGACTTTTGTTTCCCCCTGATGTGAACCCATTTGTCTACCTTCTTTCCCAATTCTTGGGGAGAGGTCAGATCCGAGTCCACCAGGTACTGGTGCAGTTGCTGATTCTGACAGTTATTAAGAATGTGCTCCCTCATAAGTAAGTTGTACAGTCCTTCATAATCATGTACCTTTCTCCCTTGAAGCCAGCCTTTCAGAGCCTTAATAGCACAGTAGGAAAGTAGGATCTGCTTTTATGGTTACCCCAAACCTTTTGCCTGGTGCTAAGCTGTTATTGGCTAGTCTGACTGGGATCCTGCTAATCAGGATCCCAGTCTCTCTGCTTTCTCCCTTAAAATGTTATGTCCAGTACTTAGGTACTTCCCAGATCGGATACTGGGGTACCCTTATCAGTCCCTAGTATATGGTACTAAGGTACTCAGGTCATAGGTACCCCAGGGGTCCCCCATGGGCTGAAGCATGTATTATGCCACCCATGGGAGACCATTCAAAATGGAACAACAGGCCTGCCATTGCAGCCTGTGTAAGTTGGTGCAAGCACCACTTACTAAAGATATAGGTTTCCTATATCTAGGGTCACTGCACTTAAAACCTATAAGTCACCCCTATAGCAGGCCTTTGCAATCCTAAAGTCAGGGTGCTTGGTTCTAAGTGTGAGGGTGCCCCTGTGTGATCAGGACACCCCTACAGCCTACGGAGTCCATTCTCCCGGGTTGTAAGTGAAGCAGCCATATACCATATAAAGGGGCACAGCATAATTACGCGATGACCATCTCGAAATTGCTGCAACGAATCCTATCATGTTTGGTATCAAACATGTTGGAACCATACCCCCACACCCTAAACGGTGTGGGAGGTATGACTCCAAGCACTGGAAGAGCCCTCCGTTAGGCTCTCAGTGTTCCCAGTGCCAGCCTTCTAGACCCGGACAGCACAAAATGGTTGCTGCCGACCAGAGACATGATTCTGCCATCCTGCTGCTGAGCCAAGCTCGAGCAGGGGCAGGCAGAACAATAGGCATCCTGTCACAGGGAGGTGTGACCACCTCCTAGACAGGATTTAGTGTATTGGGACTAGGTGGGTGCGCTTGCCAGCGCCACTAAGTCTGCATGAGTGGCACATTTGGTGCCTCCTTGCATAGTCCAGTTCAAACCAGCTCTGGGAGCCATTGGCTCCCGCTCTGGCGCGAAACCGGACAAAGGACATGGGAGCAGCCTCCCCTCTGTCCAGACCCTCCCCTGGGAGGGTCCCCTGAATCGTCCCAACCCTTTCCTTAGGGTGCTTAAGGGCTTACCTAGGTGTAGGTCCCTAGATTTGTCATGGGACAATATTCAGATCAGACACCACTTCTTCTATCGTCTGGGCACTCTGGACTTCGCTGGACTTTGTTTGGGCTTGACTTTATCTCCCTTCCAGTCTGCTGCATCGTCTGTGCCTGTGCACCATACAGGAATCTTCCAGGGCCTGTGGGCATCAAAGACACCTGAAGAAATCTCCCTTGAAGTGAAGGAGTCACTTCCCTGCATTCGCAGGCACCGCAACTAAGCTGACCGGTCTGCTGATCCTGAGCTCCTCCGGACTCCGAAAGGTTCTGCAAAACAGGTGGTGGTTCTCCACAGCTCTCGAGGCCTGTCCTGCCCCCTCACCAAGTCTGCGGCCAGTATCCCTTGTGGGAGCCACAGGAATCGAACCCCTGTGCACCACATCAACTTGCAGTTGCAAAGGCTTGTTGGCTTCCTTCCACCAAGATCTTCGGGCTCCAAGTAGCCCCAACCTCAAGCATCTCCAGTGACCAAAGTCTTTTGTCCACATCGCATCGTTTCCACCGTGGCCTGCATCTTTTGGTGAGCTGCTTGAGGTCCTCTTGTGACTCCAGTGCCTCCGGTCTGTGGGTCCTGTTGAGGGTCATCTTTGTTTCTTTTGGGCTCCCCTGATTGCTCGGGCCTGCCCTGACTCCCCTGCTTGTGGTGAGTCCCCTGGACCTTGCTGGTCCCGACGTTGCACCTTCTTCGACTTCTGCGTTGGTTGCATTTGCCAAGACTTGTTGGTGCTCCCGCCGGACACCGACCCCTCAGCACTCGACATCCGACGTGGGACAGCTCTTGCACGGCTCCTGGTCTTCCTCAGCATCGCCTGGTCTTCACAGCTGCAGAGTCAAGGTCATCGTCAACTCTCATGCAACACCCGACATTGGAGGGCATTCGTCTTCCAAGTCTCCTGGTCTTTCCTGAGTGACACAGACTCTGTCCCCTCTGCTTGCAGGTACCTCTCAACTAGAATCCACCTTCGGATTCCACCGGACACTTTCTCCTTCTTCAGCAGCGGCACTTTCCTGAAGTCGTCCATTGGGTTCGACGGCAGTTTCCGACACCACTTCACACCTATGCACCCGGCTTCCCTGGTGTAGGTAACGTGGGTACTAGGGCATCCACGGGTGGGGTTGCTATTCAAACTTCTGTCTTCCACAGGGTTTCTTCAGGGTCCATTGGGAAGGGTTCTTAATCTTTAACCCCTTGACCGCGATCGGAATTCCGCTCGTGTGCTGGACATTCCGATCGCGGGTGGGGTCGTGACGAGCTCAGCTCGTCATTCGCACAGCGCTACCGCGCAGCATGACGAGCTGAGCTCGTCATGAGCACGGAAGGGGTTAAAACTCCAACTGCGACTTACATGTTGATTTGTACGGAGGATGCGGTTGTGTTCCCACACTGCACACGCTCTCCGTGGGGTTCCTAGTCACTCACCATGGGTGGTTCCTTGGGTCCCCAGCACTTCTACATTCTCTCGACATTGTCTTGACCCGAGTCTTGATTTTTATACCACTTTCTTAGTATATGGTTTGGCCCCCCCGGGGTCCACTGTGTATTCTGTGCTATTTACTTGAGTTCTTTGCAAAGTATTGTGTGCATTGTGCATATCTCCAGGTAGGAGATATTTGTATGTGTTAGAGAGTATTATAGAATAAATACATATTTTTATAAATACCTTGTGTGGTTCTTTTTCACTTAATCTATACATATAAGATTGCATTCTGGTAGAACAAGCTGCTTTACACTCCTTCTGGACTAAGCCTGAAGGCTGCTCTCCACAGCTACCACTTATAGAGCTTCCTAAGGTTGTCTAAGACCTCTTAAATCACCATAAGAGTTGTCTGAACTGGTGCAGGGTGCCCACTTACATAAGTGGACAGCATATACCACGCCAGATTCTCACATTGGTATGCAGCGATTGGGATTCAAGCCTGCTTTGTTTTGCCAGATAAATCTTTGTGTTGATTAATTAAAAAACCATCACTAATACTAGGCTCATATAATACAAGTTTAGAATAGTAGGTTCTACTGAGCTTAGGGTTGGGTAGCCAAGGGTTTAGCACACCCTTTCTCCAACCTCAGAGAGTTTAGTTCCCACTAGGTTAGGTAGGTGCAACACCACACCACACTTAGTATGTCTTCCAAAGGAAAAGCCAATGTCTCTCTGACTGCTGGATACAGTGAGCTTTCGTTCCAAGAACTGAAAGCCGTGTATGCCTCTAGAAAGTTGAAGACAGGGAAAGGTGCCAACACCCAACGCCTCCTGGAGGCATTACTGTTAGATGACTTACAGAAAACTAGTGGCTCAGATGAACAGGAAAAAGTGGGTGGGCATGGGGCAGAAGATAGGCCAGGAGGGGAACACCCCTATGACCTTGAATCTAACCCCGACCATGAGGGGCCTAATGACTCCCACCTGCAAAACTCAGATCTCCCAGAGGATACCGCAGGTGGCTCAGATGGTGCCCCCTTTGTTCATCCTGGGAGAGTGCAGAGTAGACCAAGGAGGTCTAGATCCTCCTCAAGAGAATCCAATGCCTCAGGACATTGAGGAGGGACCTCCATATCTAGTAAGAGGGAAAACTCTTTAGATAGGGAATACCAACTTCTTGAACTTGAGAAAGCTAGGCTTAGGCAAGAGCAGTTGGCCCTTGACAAAGAGTCCCTAGAAGTCCAGAGAGCTAGGAAGAAATTCGGACTAGAGTCCCATGGTGGCAGCAACAGTGTCCCTAGAGTTAGAGAAACTTCTTTTGACCATAGGAACCTGAACAAGATAATTCCTCCCTACCATGTTGGGGATGACATCCACAAATGGATAACTGCTTTAGAAAGGGCCTGTAAAGATCAGAGGGTCCCCCAAGAGCAGTGGGCAGCTATCTTGTGGCTTTCCTTTGCTGACAAAGGAAGAGATAAGCTCCTCACTGTTAGAGAAGAGGATGCTGATAATTACTCAGTTTTGAAGAGTGCTCTCATTGATGGGTTTGGCTTAACCACTGAACAATACAGGATTAAGTTCAGAGACACCCAGAAAGCACAAACCCAGGACTGGGTAGATTTTGTGGATAGTGCCATTAAGGCTCTGGAAGGCTAACTACATGGAAGCAAAGTGCATGACTACCAGGGATTGTACAATTTGATTATGAGAGAGCAGATCCGTAATAATTGTCAGAACCAGCTTTTGCACCAGTACCTGGTGGACTCCGATCTGACCTCTCCCCAAGAATTGGGAAAGAAGGCGGACAAATGGGTTCACACCAGGGTGAAGCAGAAAAACCAGGGTAATGGTGGTGACCAGAAGAAGCAAGATTCTTCTAAAACTCAAGGTAAGGGTGGGGTGAAGGGCAAAGATAAAAAGAGTCTTCCCAAGGGCCCCAAAAACCTGCATCGGGGGGGGGGGAGTCACAAACATCCAAGAAAGGCAAGAAGAAACCTTGGTGTTACTTCTGTAAAGTAAAGACACATTGGACAAAGGATGCTGATTGTCCTAAGGCCAAGGAAACTTATACTACCACTGCCACTAAGGCAACTGCACCCCCTAACTCCAGTACAAGTGGCAGTACTACAACCAAGGGATTAGTAGGGTTAACCATGGCTTCTAAGGTGGGTTCTGACTTAGTCAGAACTCCATCTCAGGCTGTTTTGGTCTGTGATGGTGGCATAGATATTGCCACCTTACTGGTAAGCCCCACTAACTTGGGCAAGTACAGGCAACAGCCTTTGATAAATGGAAAAGAGGCAATGACCTACAGGGACACGGGCCAGTGTCACAATGGTGACAGAGAAACGTGTGTCTCCTGACCAAATCATACTTGGACAAGTGTACCAAGTGACCAATGCTAGCAATGTCAGGACTGACCATTCCTTGGCAGTTGTGAATCTCAGCTGGGGAGGGGTAACTGGACCTGAGAAGGTTGTGGTATCTTCAGACCTACCTGTAGATTGTCTGTTGGGCAATGATTTGGAAACTTCAGCCTGAGCTGAAGTAGAGTTCAGGACTCGTGCAGAAATGTTGGGCATCTCTGCAAGTGTGTTTGCTGTAACCAGGGCTCAGGCCAAACAGCTTTCCACTGTTTTTCCTGGAAAAATGGACCAGGTGCCTTCCAGGAGAAGGAGCAGGAGGGGTAAGGCTGTGCCCACCCCACAGACTCAGAGTGAGGATCAGTCTCTTGAGGGAGATGATCATATCCTCGGTGAAGGTACTACCCTAGAGGAACTTGGACCTGATCAGGCTGAGTTCTTGGGGGCAGGGTGCCCTTCCAGAGCAGATTTGAGTTTGGAGCAGCAAACCTGCCCATCTCTTGAACCCCTCAGACAGCAAGCTGCTGCTGAGGCTACAGGGAATATCAGTGGGTCCCATAGGATCTATTGGGATGAAGGACTTCTTTACTCAGAGGGTAGAGACCCCAAGCCTGGTGCCACCAGGAGGTTGGTTATAACCCAGACGTTTAGAGGATTCCTACTCACCCTTGCATATGATATTCCTCTGGCAGAACACTTAGGGCAAAGCAAGACTTGGGACAGGCTTGTCCCTCACTTTCACTGGCCCCATATGTCATAGGACACTAAGGAGTTTTGACGCTCCTGTGCCACAAGCCAAGCCAGTGGTAAGTCAAGTGGCATCACAAAGGCCCCATTAATTCCACTTCCAGTGGTTGGGGTTTCCTTTGAGAGGGTTGGGTTTGACAATATTTGTCCAATGAACCCTCCAACACCATCTGGGCACAGTTATATTCTAGTGGTGGTGGTGGACCATGCAAGGGCCCTCTTCGGAATTTTTTCCAGAGTGGGCTTCCCGAAGGAGGTTCTAACTGACAGAGGTACAAACTTCATGTCAAGTTACATAACTGCAATGTGGAAAGAGTGTGGAGTGAATTACAAATCCACCACACCCTACCATCCTTAATGCAATGGGCTTGTTGAAAGGTTCAACAAGACCCTAAAGGGTATGATCATGGGTCTCCCAGAAAAGCTTAGGTGAAAATGGGCTGTCCTACTACCTTTGCCTATAGAGAGGTTCCTCAGAAGGGGGTTGGCTACAGCCCTTTTGAACTTATGTTTGGGCACCCAGTTAGAGGTCCCTTGTGTCTGGTGAAGGAGGGATGGGAGTTACTTCTCAAACCTCCCAAACAGGACATAGTGGACTATGTGCTTGGCCTGCGTTCTCGTATGGCTGAGTACATGAAGAAGGCAAGCAAAAACCTGGAGGCCAGCCAAGAACTTCAAAAAGCTTGGCATGACAAAAAGGCTGTCCTGACTGTTTACCAGCCAGGTGTTACGAACCGCCGATTGAATACGGTAAACGCTGCCCTTCCATCTGCTCATATGCCGCGAGATGAGTTCCATAAATTGTATCACATTGCCTCCCTCTCACGAGATCTTGCGAGCTGCTGGGCATAACATCAGAGGCGGTGGAGAGACTACGTTTCCCAGGATTCTTGCAGAGACTTCCAGGTGCCTTGCATAGATTTCCGGAGGAGTGCGCTCCCATTGGCTACTACGTCGAGCCAGGCAATATCCTGCAGAATCGCGCGCAAAGTTGCGCAGATTATTTCGAGGAGTACGGCGAGTAGACTGTCTTGAGCCTTCCTGCAGTGGTGCGGTAAAGGATTCTGTTTGGAGTCGCGTGAAGTTACACGCGATGGGGTGTTGTGGATAAGAATCAGGAATGGCTGTTCTTGATATACATGTGCGTTCATTGCTTTAGGAAGGCACCATACGTCCTGGAGACGCAAGACTTTTGGTTCTGGAGTATCGTATTTATAGATTGGATTTACGATACTGGGTTTTGTTCTTTGCTCTAAGATTTTGCGCTAATCTTCTAAAACTTTCAACTAATACAGGAGCAGTTTTGGAATTCACGGATATTTGTCAGACACTCCTCCGAGACAGGTTGGGTTCTGGTTGCTTCTACAATTGAGTTCCATATCATATGACATTGTATCTATTATTGCTTGGATTGTTCTTTTGGAAGGCTATAAAGGATATAGCTCTTGTACTTTATATATTAAGTTACTATAATGAAGTCATAGGTTGTCATATATATATGTCAATATCAACAAATGGCAAACATTCAAGGAACCTCCTATGAGTGGCAGCACAAGTGTTTACTGTTTTCTTTTTCTCTTATCTACATTGCTATTAACAGGGGAGCTCGTATTTTGGGAGAAAGAGAATGTATGAAGAATTCTCGTGATGTAGTGGCTTGTGAATGGCATGGTGGGTATTTGGTGTCACATATGATCGTATTATGAAAAGTACAGTCTCATGATTAACTAGTAATTGCTGTGAAGGTTAATGTCTTGGGTTTGTATTATCTCTTATTACTACAGTGTCAGGATTAAGTGGTGGAACAGAAGCAACGTTCTTCCTTCCCAGGATTTACTAAAGGATAGAACCTACCTTATTTTTGTTACAGGTATTGTGTTTCAAAAGAGACTCTCAATAATCAAAGCCTTGGTAATAACTAGGAGAATAAGTGATTACGTATTCATGGTTTTATGTCTTGTGCCTTAGGTCTCCTTCCCTGCTGTTCCCTTCCTTTCCTTCCCTCGCTTGATCTGATCAACATTCTGTGCTATGTTAGCAATTCGGAATTGAGACGATCATGAGGTGGACTTGTTTCACATCGTTTCAATCCAGAGGTACATCAAGGCTGTTACACCAGGTCAGAAAGTGTGGGTGTTGGAGCCTGTGGCCCCAGCAGCTCTCCAGGACAAATGGAGTGGACCCCACACTATTCTTAAGCAAAAGGGCGAGGTCACATACTTGGTGGACCTTAGCACTCATGTGAACAGGCTAAAACCTTTTGTTGACAGGGCTGACATTGGCTTGCTCATGGCAACTGATGAGGGACAGGTAGAAGAGAGTGACCCTGTCCCTGATCTCCTATCTCAGAACCCTGATGATGGATCAGTAGATGGTGTGGCCTTGGCTGGCAGCCTCACTGATCAACAGCAGATTGATTGAAGGAAAGTCCTCAATCAATTCAGGCATATGTTTTCTCTGATGTTAGGAACTCACAACATCAGGCATGCATAATTTGTTGTCATCCTTTGGGTTTTATTACTAATCATGTCTCTTTACATAGTTGATTCCTTGTCACAAATCATGTTTCATTGTGTGCTTGGTTTATGCATATTTGTTTTATGATTTCATGGCCAATGCTTGTTGGTTCTCAGAGAGACATTGCCAATGCTTGTTTGTAGCATGGCCACTGCTTGTTTGTTCTCTGAGAGACGATGCTGGAAGGATTGTGCCCCAGGAAACCTTCTAGAAGAGCGCTTACGTTACGTGAAGCCAACGCCCTGTTGTGGGGTATAAATGACAGCACCCAATGCTTTACGAGCGCTTGGCTTTTTGTTTTATCGTCGAGAGAGTGTGCATCCTCGTTCTCAGGAAAAACCAGCAGACGTTTTCAGGACTTGGCATTTCCCTTCTCCAGGCCGGTTCGGACATCGGAGCAGTGGCAGTAAGCAGCTTGTCACCAGCTGAGGCATCAGGACAACGTTTCTTTTCAAAGCTAAGTGCCATTAGCTTGTTTATTTAAACACAAGTTTTCAGACAAGCTGAAAGGATAGAATTACCACGTTTTAGCAGAACTGTGTCAGACTTTCAGCGCTAGCACTTGGACCAGGACTCTGAGCTTTTTTTCCCCGTTTAAGAGATTTTTGGTGTTTAATGTCGAATTACACATGTCAAAAGCACCGCCTATGACTGGAATATTGCAGGTGCTTTAACTTAAGGTCTTACACATCAGATGTTAGTCGCACATTTGGTGTTTGTTTTTTTTTTCCACAAAGGTTGCAAGACTTGAATCAAAAGACTTTAGAGACCTTTTTCAGATTGTCGCGCTGAATGTGAAGAAACCCATTATGGCTCTCTGGTTGTTAAGTTAAGGTACAAAAACTCATTTAAAGGGAAAATGGTTATTTGTTTTTTTAGACAAAAAGATATCTATTTAATGCATACATGTTCTGTTTCTTATAGTGTTATTTACGTACAAATAGAGAGAGAGAACAAACCTCAATTCCCAGTTCAGTTTCAGCTAAAGCCCAAAAAGTGAACGAGCGAAACCTGAGTTTAACCAGTAATACATTGAGGTAAATTAAAAAAGAATTAATGAAGAAATATTAAGATGTAAAATAAGTAGCACATACGAAGAACTAACATTCATACTTGTCTACAGGTGAACATTAAGGCGCAACACCCCCGGTGAGAATCCAGATCCTGGCAGGTCCAGACGATTGCTGTCTCCTCTCTCTTTCTCTCTTGTCATCCCAAATCCTCTTCCTCCTGGAACATCTGCCAGAGCTCCTGTTTCCATTCAGTAGCGCTGAGAGTTGTTCCAAGAGGACTGGAGAACTAACATCGCCCCTGCAAACTTTCCTGGACTTCAGGTGCGTGGCTGGAGTCTAAAGCTAACATAAAGCCAAGCCACAAAATCTTCATGTTTGCCTGGGCGATGGATATCCCGGAAGATAAAGACATTTCCCTACAGGAATTGTCAAAAGCCTTTGAGGCTTTGCAACATGAGGTAGCGGTTCTTAAGCAGACTAATCATAATTTGCAGTGTGAACTACAACGGTATAAACCACGAGAGTCACCTTGGGAGGATGTTCCAGTTCGTCCTAAACAGATTCTCCAAGCACCACGTTTTAACTTTACACCATGCCCTCCAGATACTACCACTTCACACTTTACATCAAGCACATCTGCCTCATCTACATTCAATGGTCAGCCGGTTAACGTTTCAGTCATCACCCCTACTCCTGTTCCCTTGGCACCCCCTGAGCGGTTCTTTGGGGATCAGTCAAAATTTAATATTTTTATGAACCAGTGCCAATTACAATTCCTATGTCGCCCTTTAGCCTTCCCAGATGATTCTACTAAAATAGCGTTTATTCTCTCTTACCTGGGTGGTACTGCAGCAACTTGGTCAATACCATATGTGGAAAGGGATGATCCCATTCTACACAACTTTCAAAGATTCAAGGACACTATGCAAAAGCTCTTTGCTAAACATCGTTTTGTCCAAGCTAGTGACAATGAGCTTTTGAGTTTAAAACAAGGAAAACAGGATTTATTAACATATATTACCACTTTTAATAGGCTTATTGCAGAAACAGAATGGCCAGAAGAAAAAAGAACGTCACTATTCTATCGTGGCCTCCGAGATGAACTAAAAGATATCATAGCCCAAATTGTTGAACCTCCCACAGATTGTGCAGTATTTATTGATTTAGTGGTTCGTCTAGATCATCGTTTAGGTGAACGGCGAGGTGAAAAGAGTCGTGGGGATTTTACCCGTGTGGTGGTAGTTAAACACGAGAAGAAAGAATTACCCCTATCTGACTCTCCTGAACCAATGCAAATTGGGGGAATCAGGGGACCTCTGTCAAAAGAAGAGAAAGACCGTAGACGCAGGCTCAATCTATGTTTGTATTGTGGTCGCTCAGGACACTTTGCTAGAGATTGTCTCATCAAAGACAATACCCGTAAGGCAATAGGTGTTGCCGACATTCCACAATCCCCCTCAGTAGACTCTCTGGCGGAAAACTCCCTAGCCCGATAAGGTTTGAGACCCCCTAATCAGTTACTTCGGGCGACAAGGTCTCATACCATTATTTGGCAAACGCTATCACAGATTCACCTCGTCATTTAACTCTGATAGTCACCTTGCTCTTTTCAAACCAAGTGAGGAAAGTTATACCTATCTTATTGGATTCCGGGGCTACTGGGAATTTTTGGGATATCGGGTTACCCAACACTTTAAACATTCCCACCATTAAAAAAGATATGCCAGAACCAGTGAGAGCTGTTGATGGTTCTGAGTTATCTTCTGGTCTAATTCTTCATCAGACAGAACCCTTGACTATGGTCTGTGCGGATGGTCATTCGGAACACATTCAGTTTGACTTAATTGACACTCCTGTGTTTGGGGCCATTCTGGGCATCCCTTGGCTCCAGGTGCATAACCCAAAGATCGATTGAGTAAAACGCACAGTAACTCTTGACTCTACGCATTGTTGGCGTGCTTGCTACACCAACAGACAACAACCTGTTTTACCTTTACACTGTGCCTCCACACTAGAAAGAGAAAATTTGGAATCTGTGACAGAACAGACGAATACGAACATAACACCTATACCCATCCAGTATAAGGATTTCCAGGACGTCTTTTCTGAAATACAAGCTACCCAACTACCACCTCATCGGTCCTACGACTGCCGAATTGATCTAATCCCTGGGGCCACTCTACCATGCAGTCGAGTTTATGCTCTGTCAGAACCTGAGACCTTATATTTAAAAGAATACCTAGATGATCTATTGTTAAAAGGTTTCATACGTCATTCTAATTCCCCAGTAAGCTCTCCACTCTTCTTCGTGCCCAAGAAGAACAAAGAATTGCGCGCCTGTATTGACTATCGCGCAATAAATAAGGTCACTGTAAAGAACAGGTATCCCCTCCCTCTAATACCGGTCTTATTAGACCAAGTAAAGAAATCAACCATTTTTACCAAACTTGATTTACGAGGTGCGTACCACTTGATTAGAGTTAAGGCCGGAGACGAGTGGAAAACTGCCTTCCGGACAAAATTTGGCCTGTTTGAGTACACCGTAATGCCCTTTGGATTGTGCAATGCTCCTGCAGCATTTCAATTCTTTATCAACGAAGTATTGCAGGACTTCTTGGATGTCTTTGTCATCTGTTACATCGATGACATCCTTATTTATTCTTCCTCTACTGAAGAACATGTTGGCCATGTCCGGGCAGTACTACAGAGAATGCGGGAGCATCATTTGTTCACCAAATTAGACAAATGTGTTTTTCACGCCACTAATATCGAATTCTTAGGCTACGTGATTTCCCCTGAAGGTATTGCCATAGATACTTCCAAGGTACAAGCCATCTTGCGCTGGGACGCCCCAGGTTCTGTGAAGGACGTTCAGCGGTTCCTGGGTTTCGCCAATTTCTATTGGCGTTTTATTCCCCAGTTCTCTTCAATAGTCTCTCCTATCACTCATCTATTAAGAACAGGAGTGAAATTCGAGTGGTCCCCAGAGGCTGAACGTGCTTTTCAGGTACTAAAGACAGCTTTTACTGAAGCTCCAATTTACAACTTCCAGACCCCTCTCAACCCTTCTTTGTAGAAGCAGATGCCTCCCAAATAGCTGTTGGGGGAGTTCTTTCACAAAGAGATCCTGACTCTGGACACCTCCATCCAGTAGCCTTTTTCTCCCAAAAACTCCTGGCTGCTGAACAAAACTATACTGTGGCAGAACGAGAGTTGTTGGCTATTAAACTAGCCTTTCAGGAGTGGCGACATTACCTTTTGGGAGCCCGTCACACGGTTACCATCTATTCTGACCACCGCAACCTCCAGTTTTACCAGAACGTGAAGGCACTAACACCACGACAGTTACAATGGTTATTATTCTTTAACGAGTTTGATTTCATAATCACTTACAGACCTGGTAAAGAACAACAAAAGGCAGACACCTTGTCGCGATTGAATTATCCTAATGCTGACAAACAAATACACTCTTCGACTCCCGTCATTCCTGAACATAAAATTGTTGCTTTATGCGATTCCAACAACTTTCTTACTCTTATACAACAAGCCCTAAAGACTGCACCCGTACCACCTGATACCATCAAAAAAGAGGAGCTGATATATTTTAAAGATCGCTTATATGTACCTACTGAAACACTACGCAATACGGTGTTACACTGGAATCATGATACTGTTCTTGCTGGTCACCCTGGTTTCAAAAAGACCTTAGAGTTATGTGAACGAACCTTTTGGTGGCCTACATTGTCTGACGATGTGAGACGTTATGTACAATCTTGTCCAACTTGTATACAATCCAAGTCTTCCCATGTTGCCCCTGCCGGATTATTACAACCAATGCCCGTACCACCCATGCCCTGGCATACCTTAAGTATGGATTTTGTCACCGACTTACCTAAGTCAAACGGTTATTCCATCATATGGGTGGTAGCTGATTATCTAACCAAGATGGCTCATTTTCATCCACTAAAAAAAATGCCCACAGCTAAAGAATTAACCACACTGTTCATACAACATATTGTAAGAGCACATGGCCTGCCAACCACCATAGTTTCCGATCAGGGACCAGAATTCGTCTCAAAATGTTGGCAAACCTTTTGCTCTTCCCTTAACATAGATGTCCGTCTGTCCTCTGCATATCACCCTCAAACGGACGGACAGAGCGATTAAATCAGACCATGGAGCAAACCTTGCGTTGTCTAATTTCTACCTGGTCCACGGAACGGGATAAGGCTCTACCATTAGTGGAATTCGTGTATAATAATACCGTACACACAGCTACAGGAATTTCCCCTTTTTTCTGTCTCTTAGATTATCATCCTCGCATGCTTCCTATACACATACCTGTTCACTTAAAACTGCCAGCGGTACAGGAACACCATGATAATTTAGTAAATATACAGACACAGGTAAAACAACAACTACAAACATACCAGCAGCAAATGAAAGCACAAGCAGACAAACATAGACGACCAGCTCCCTCTTACTCTGTAGGAGATCAGCTGTGGCTGTCTGCAAAGAATCTTAGACTGAGCGGTTCCCGCAAGTTACACCCACGATATCTTGGACCATTTCCGATCAAAAGACTCATTAACCCAGTTACTATTGAATTAGATCTTCCTGCTGATTTTTAAATTCATCCGGTGTTTCATGTATCCCTAGTAAAACCATTCTCTAGTGATACTCGAGCAGGTCCTCCACCCCTCCTGTAAAAATTCATGATCACTGGGAATTGAGGTAGCCAAGGTACTCGATTCCGCTCGTATTCGAGGAACACTACATTACCTTCTGGCATGGAAAGGTTATGGTCCCGAAGAGAATTTGTGGGAACCAGCCTCTTCCGTACATGCCCCACGATTAGTGAAACGATTCCATCAACAGAATCCCTCTAAACCACATCCAGTGTTAGGACCTTTGAGGGGGAGCACTGTTAGGAACTCACAACATCAGGCATGCATAATTTGTTGTCATCCTTTGGGTTTTATTATTAATCATGTCTCTTTACATATTTGATTCCTTGTCACAAATCATGTTTCATTGTGTGCTTGGTTTATGCATATTTGTTTTATGATTTCATGGCCAATGCTTGTTGGTTCTCAGAGAGACATTGCCAATGCTTGTTTGTAGCATGTCCTCTGCTTATTTGTTCTCTGAGAGACGATGCTGGAAGGATTGTGCCCCAGGAAACCTTCTAGAAGAGCGCTTACGTTACGTGAAGCCAACGCCCTGTTGTGGGGTATAAATGACAGCACCCAATGCTTTACGAGCGCTTGGCTTTTTGTTTTATCGTCGAGAGAGTGTGCATCCTCGTTCTCAGGAAAAACCAGCAGACGTTTTCAGGACTTGGCATTTGCCTTCTCCAGGCCGGTTCGGACATCGGAGCAGTGGCAGTAAGCAGCTTGTCACCAGCTGAGGCGTCAGGACAACTTTTCTTTTCAAAGCTAAGTGCCATTAGCTTGTTTATTTAAACACGAGTTTTCAGACAAGCTGAAAGGATAGAATTACCGCATTTTAGCAGAACTGTGTCAGACTTTCAGCGCTAGCACTTGGAACAGGACTCTGAGCTTTTCTTCCCCGTTTAAGAGATTTTTGGTGTTTAATGTCGAATTACACATGTCAAAAGCACCGCCTATGACTGGAATATTGCAGGTGCTTTAACTTAAGGTCTTACACATCAGATGTTAGTCGCACATTTGGTGTTTGTATTTTCTTTTCACAAAGGTTGCAAGACTTGAATCAAAAGACTTTAGAGACCTTTTTCAGATTGGCGCGCTGAATGTGAAGAAACCCATTATGGCTCTCTGGTTGTTAAGTTAAGGTACAAAAACTCATTTAAAGGGAAAATGGTTATTTGTTTTTTTAGACAAAAGGATATCTATTTAATGCATACATGCTCTGTTTCTTATAGTGTTATTTAGGTACAAATAGATAGAGAGGACAAACCTCAATTCCCAGTTCAGTTTCAGCTAAAGCCCAAAAGGTGAACGAGCGAAACCTGAGTTTAACCAGTAATACATTGAGGTAAATTAAAAAAGAATTAATGAAGAAATATTAAGATGTAAAATAAGTAGCACATACGAAGAACTAACATTCATACTTGTCTACAGGTGAACATTAAGGCGCAACACCCCCCGGTGAGAATCCTGATCCTGGCAGGTCCAAACGATTGCTGTCTCCTCTCTTTTCTCTCTTGTCATCCCAAATCCCCTTCCCTCCTGGAACATCTGCCAGAGCTCTTGTTTCCATTCAGTAGCGCTGAGAGTTGTTCCAAGAGGCCTGGAGAACTAACATCGCCCCTGCAAACATTCCTGGACTTCAGGTGAGTGGCTGGAGTCTAAAGCTAACATCTGACACCCAGTAAAACCACCTGGTGTACCCATGAAGTGGACACAGGTGAGAGTCTACCTGTTAAGAATATAATCTACAGGCAGCCTGACCATGTCAGAGATTGCATCAGGACAGAGGTTCAGAAGATGCTGGAGTTGGGATTCATTGAGCCCTCCATATAGCCCTTGGGCTAGTCCAGTAGTCCTAGTACCCAAACCTCACACCAAGGGTGAAAAAAGAGAAATGAGGTTTTGTGTAGACTACAAAGGTCTCAATGCAGTCACTAGGACTGATGCTCACCCAATTCCTAGGGCAGATGAACTTATTGATACTTTGGCCTCAGCCAAGTTTCTGAGTACATTTGACCTAACTGCTGGCTACTGGCAAATCAGACTAGCTGAGGATGCCAAGCCAAAAACTGCTTTTTCAACCCCTAGTGGGCATTATTAATTTATTGTGATGCCTTTTGGTTTGAAGAATGCTCCTGCCACATTCCAGAGCTTGGTGAACAAAGTTCTCACGGGCCTGGAAGCCTATAGCGCAGCATATCTAGATGATATAGATGTCTTTAGCTCCACCTGGGAGGATCACCTGGTCCACCTCAAGAATGTTTTGGAGGCCCTGCAGAAAGCAGGCCTTGCTATCAAGGCCACTAAGGGCCAGATAAGGCAGAGCAAGGTTGTGTACTTGGGCCACCTGGTAGGTGGAGGCTGTAGAGGAGCCACCCGGCCCTCACAATAGAATGTTTGTACTGTACACCCCTTGCGACCGGGCGCGGTCCGAGGGCTTAAATAAAGGGGCCATAGGTCGCACGTGACCTTTGGCTGAATACAACGGACTAGTGAAGTGTCCGTTATTTCCCCTCAAGTTCCCCACAGGCCCCGCAGTGCTCTGTACCTTTCAGCAAGCCTTCTACACTGGCGACGAAGGTGACGGGCCCGCGTCGTGTGACATGATCCCGCTGCCGGAGATCCTGTGGCGGTGAAGCGACGTAGACGGCAAGACCGGCCTGTCAGCGCCTGCCGGGAGGGCGGCAGACCGAAACTGAAATTGTGCTGAAGGAGCTCCGGCCGGCGCAGAGGTGAGTGGCGCCCTGCAGGCCATCAAGACGGGTGAGTGGAGCGAGTGACGGCGCAGAGGAACGTGTCCTACAGCTGAGCAGGTCCCCGGCGTGCATGACAGCTGAGGCGCGAGTGGGGGAGGGGCCAACGCCAGAGCAGCGCGCTCACAAATAACTTTTGCCTGAAGATTGAGACACGTGGGGGAGCCAGTTAAAAAGGACAGCGTTACCCGCAGAGGCTACCAGGGCGGAGGCTTCACAGAAAGGCAAGGACAGGCAGTCCAAAGAATAAAAAAAGGCAAGACGTCCCTAAAAAAAAAAAAAAAAAAAAAACAACACAGAGAGGAAAGAAAGGAGGCGTCGTCGCCTCTAGTGGGACAGTGCCAGGGGTCATAAAAGACAGACAGCACCCATTAGCCAAGCGTGGTCTCATCAAAAAGGGGAACGAAGGTGAAGACAGAGGGAAGCACAAGTGCAGGAAACAGACCCAGCAGCTAAGGCACACGGTCCAGAGGTTAAAGGTCACATCCCCAGTCAGGGAAAAGACACAGGAACAGCTGGCATGGGAGACCCCCCAGCGCAGCAGCAACCGGGCCCTGCGCCCATCAGGCCGCACTCGCACGCGTCGGTGACACCCATACCCCCGTTTAGCCAGCTCGCTGACCCAGCCTCGGCGGCCCCGAGGTGGAGAAGATGGGTGGGGCGGCTGAACCATTACTTCACAGGGACCCGAGAGACGGACGGGACTGTGAAGAGGTCGCTCTTAATGCATTTTGGAGGAGGTGAGCTGTACGATCTATTCGAATCATTGCCGAACACTGGAGCGACACACGACTACGATGCCGCGATCGCAGCATTGGATCGCTACTTCGACCCACAGATGAACCCAGATTATGAAAGGTTCAAGTTGAGGCAAGCAAGACAGACGGACACGGAAACAGTTGATATGTTTTATGCGAGGCTAAGGAAGCTAGCAAGCTCTTGCACCACGATAGATCACAATGAAGAGATCAGGGCGCAGATAATTCAAGGGTGCAAGTCCCTCATGCTGAGGCGCCTAATACTGCGACAACCGGGGATATCCCTCGACGACATTCTCGTGCTGGGCCGATCGCATGAACTGTCCGACCAAAGAGCGGACGAGATGGAAGCAGTGAGGCTAAAAAACACGCCGACAGAGGCCAACACGAAGGTGGTTCAAGTCAAGGAGGAGACTGTTGAGGCGCTCCAAAGGCGACCAGGCCCAGGGCCCCGACGGGAAGGGAGACCCCGCCAAGGACACCGGTGTGGGCAGTGCGGATACGAACACCGCGACCAGGAAAAGTGCCCAGCGAAGGGGCAGGCATGCTCCAAGTGCGGCAAGGCGAACCACTTTGCCAGCGTCTGTAGAAGCGGACCAACGAGATCAAGAGGGAGCATGGCCAGACGTCGCCAGGTGAACATTCGGAACCTCTCCCTAGAAGAAACCGAGGAGGCGGCGGCATCAGAAAGGCAAGCAGCACAGGTATACTACGAAGACGAAGATGACATCTTCGTGATTTCGTTTGCTGGAAGGCCGGGGCGAACAAGACGCCCGCCTGCCATATGCCACGTAACCGTGAACGGAGCAGCAATACAGGCGCTTATAGATACCGGAGCGACGGTCAACGTGATGGACTCCGACCAATACGAGAAGCTGTCACCCAGGCCGCGCCTCACACCAAGCACGGCCAAGATCTGCACATACGGAGGCACGGAGCCCATACCGCTGAGGGGCATGATAGAAGTGGACGTCGCCAATGCCGACCACTCAGTGAGGACGAAGTTCCACGTGACCAAAGGGAAGAAAGGAACCTTGCTGAGCTGCCACACGGCGGAGGACCTAGAATTAGTGTTTTTCGCGAGACAAATACACGAACGCCATGCCGAAGACATCATGGGCGAGTTCCCACAACTATTCCAGGGTCTAGGAAAACTAAAAGGTCGTCAAGTCAAGCTGCACATAGACAAGACGATACAGCCGCGCGCCTTGAGACACCGGCGGATCCCATTCCATCTGCGCCCAGCGGTGGAAAAGGAGCTCCAGGATCTAGAAGACAGAGGAGTCATCGAGAAAGTATCGGGGCCGACACCATGGGTCTCGCCACTCGTCTCGGCGCCAAAGCCAAAACAGCCGGGCGCCATCCGTTTGTGTGTGGACATGCGGCTTCCCAACCAGGCCATCCGGAGGGAGAGGCATGTGACCCCGACGATGGACAACATCATTGCGGACCTCAACGGGGCGCAATGGTTTTCGAAGCTGGATCTCAACTCCGGATACCATCAGCTGGAGCTAACGCCGGAGAGCCGGTATATTACGACTTTCTCTACGCATGTCGGCCTCAGAAGGTATACAAGGCTCAGTTTTGGCGTCTCTTCAGCTGCCGAGGTTTTTCAAAACACCATAAAGGAAACCCTCTCGGGTCTGGTCGGTGTAATCAACCTGAGCGACGACATCTTGATCTACTCGCAAACCTGGAAGAACACCATGTGCGGCTCAGGAAGACCCTACAGAGACTGGCGGAATGCGGCCTCACGCTACATCGGAAAAAGTGTGCATTCTACAAAAATTCAATTGAGTTCTTTGGATATGTCTTCGCAAGGGACGGCCTCAAGGTGGACCCAAACAAGGTGGATGCCATCCGCAATGCCCCAGTTCCGCAGAATCCAACCGAGATAAGGAGCTTCCTCGGGATGGCTACGTACTGTGGGAGGTTCCTCCCAAACCTGGCGACCCTTGCCGAGCCCTCCGCCAACTCACTAAGAACGGGGTGCCATGGGCCTGGTCACACAAAGAGGAGGCGGCGTTTCAAAGCATTAAGGCAGCCCTGTTGGACCAGATCACCATGGCGTATTTTCACCCCAAGCGGAAGACGGAACTGGTGGTAGACGCAAGTCCGGTGGGACTCGGAGCGGTCCTACTACAGATCGACGGGAAAGGAGATCGAGTACCCGTGGCGTACGCCAGCAAGGCCCTGTCATCAACGGAAACGAGGTACGCCCAGATTGAGCGGGAGGCCCTGGCCATAAGGTGGGCGTGTCAACATTTCCACCTGTACCTCTGTGGACACCCATTCCAGGTAGTGACAGATCACAAGCCTCTGATTCCCCTTTTCAGCGGGCTCACATGACTGGCGCCCCCGAGGATTGAAAGGTGGGTGGTGCAACTGCAGGCCTATGCGTTCGAGCTGGTGTTCAGGCCAGGGGCGAATAATCCGGCTGATTTTCTTTCCCTTCACCCCCCTGAAGAAAAAGGGGAGAGCACGCAAGGAGCCGCTGCCGACACGGAGGCGTTCATAAGGATGGTTGAAGACGCCGCATGCCCGGTGGCAATCACCAAGGAGGAGATACGCCAAGCCACGGAAGACGATGGCACCCTGCAAAGAGTGAAGGAGGCCTTGGAAAGCGGGAAGTGGCAACGGTTCCTGGACGGACTGTCAATATTGACCGCGGAGGAACAGAACGCCAGACGCCAGATATGGAAGATTCGGCACGAGTTATGCTCCAGCGGATCAGGAATGATCCTGAGAGGAAGAAGAATCGTGGTACCGAGAAGCTTATGTCAGAGGATGGTCAAGCTCGCACACCTGGGACACCAAGGTACCGCCAAGACAAAGGCAAGGCTGAGGGCAAAGGTGTGGTTCCCAGGCCTGGATGACTTGGTAGATGCCGAAGTGCATCGCTGCCATCCGTGCACTATCACAGGAGGAGACCCAGCGCCAGCCCCGGTGATCACTGAAGAGCCCAGCCAGAAACCGTGGACACAACTGAGCGCTGACTTTGGAAGCTTCCCGGACGGACGGCACACGCTTGTCATCATTGATTCCTTCTCGAAATTCCCGGTGGTGGAACTGGTCACATCCACAGCATTCGCGCAAGTTCGCCCCGCCCTCGAAAGGACATTTGCCACATTTGGTCTGCCAGAGGAAGTAAAAACCGACAATGGACCCCCTTTCCAAGGGCAAGACTTCCATGACTTCCTAGAGCAACGAGCCATCCGACACCGCCGCATCACCCCGCAATGGCCGCAGGCCAATGGCGAAGCGGAAAGGTTCATGCGGACACTCAACCGCGCTCTCCGAATGGGGGTAGACCAACATCAGGACCCGGAGGCGTGCCTGCAACAATTCCTCTAGGCCTACCGGCAAACCCCACACTCCACGACAGGGTGTGCCCCGGCTTCGCTCCTACTGAAGCAATCGCCCCGGGATGTCATTCCTGAAGACACTGAATGGATGCCACCGGTTCTGGACATAGAGAGGTCCCAGCTAAGACGCAGAGTCACAAATGACAAGGCTACGGTATACCGAGGAGCAAAGCCACCGAGGGTGAAAGTAGGGGATCAAATTGTGCTGAAGGATCGATATCCGGGATGGAAGTTTCGGACCCCATATGAACCCGAGGTGTGGACAGTAACACGAGTTGAGGGCACCATGGTCACGGCCCAGAGAGGGGAGCACACAGTGACCCGCAACGTGTCATGGTTCAAGCCGATACGAGCAGAGCTGCCCGGGGGCAACACAGCACCGGAAGAAAGCGCTGGGGCAGATGAAGGACCATGTCCGGAACTAGTAGAAAGACCAGCCAACCCAGGACTCACCCCGTGAAGGAGTGCGGACAACCGAAGTGACGACGGGATGACTGGCGAGCCTACCACCACTGCCGAAGGAGCGAGTGAGCAAGTGGCTCAGGAAGAGAGCCAGGGCCCAGGGGTCCGGAGTTCCAGATATCGACTCCGGCCGAACCCAACACCCAGTCGGAGGCTGAGAGACTATGCATGCTGAAGTGAGGTGTCCGCAGGCGTGGAGCCAGTGTCGAATCACAGTTGATGTACCGACGACCTGTTGAGAACTTTTGTCTCTTTCATCTCCTCTTCTCTTCTCTTCTCTTCTCTTCTCTCTCTCTCTCTCTTTTCCTATTTTCTGTTCCCTCAAGCCTTCTCTGCGGAGCAGAGTTCATCATCCAAAGGAAAGGAGGGATGTAGAGGAGCCACCCGGCCCTCACAATAGAATGTTTGCACTGTACACCCCTCGCGACCGGGCGCGGTCCGAGGGCTTAAATAAAGGGGCCGTAGGTCGCACGTGACCTTTGGCTGAATACAACGGACTAGTGAAGTGTCCGTTATTTCCCCTCAAGTTCCCCACAGGCCCCGCAGTGCTCTGTACCTTTCAGCAAGCCTTCTACAGAGGCCAGGGTCAACCACTACAGAGCAAAATCCAGACCATAATGGAATGGGTTGCTCCAACTACCCAGACTCAGGTCAGAGCTTTCTTTGGCCTGACTGAAGATTTGTGAAGGGATATGGGTCCATAGTGACTCCCCTGAATGATCTCACATCAAAGAAAATGCCCAAGAAAGTTCAGTGGACAGTAAGCTGTCAGAAAGCATTTGATGACCTCAAGCAGGCCATGTGCACTTCTCCCATTCTGCAAAGTCCTGATTACTCAAAAACTTTCATTGTGCAAACAGATGCATCTGAGTTAGGGGTAGGGGCTGTGTTATCACAACTGAATGCAGAGGGACAGGATCAACTAGTAGCTAATATCAGCAGAAGGTTGACCCCCAGAGAGAAACGTTGGTCATCCATAGAGAGGGAGTCCTTTGCTGTGGTCTGGGCCCTGAAGAAGTTGAGGCCATACTTGTTTGACACTCACTTCATTGATCAGACAGACCATAAGCCCCTCTTATGGCTTAAACAGACAAAGGGTGAAATCGCCAAACTTTTGAGGCGGTCCATTTCCCTACAGGGGATGGACTATACAGTTTAACATAGACCTGGGGGTAACCATGCCAATGCAGATGGACTCTCCAGATATTTCCACTTAGAAAATGAAGACTCAACTGGGCAAGGTTAGTCTCATCTCCTTTCGTTTGGGGAGGGGTTGTGTAGGAAAGTAGGATCTGCTTTTATGGTTACCTCCACTTTTTGCCTGGTGCTAAGCTGTTATTGACTAGTCTGACTGGGATCCTGCTAATCAGGACCCCAGTCTCTCTGCTTTCTCCCTTAAATTGTTATGTTCAGTACTTAGGTACATCCCAGATTGGATACTGGGGTACCCTTATCAGTACCTCGTATACGGTACTAAGGTACACAGGGCATAGGTACCCCAGAGGTCCCCCATGGGCTGAATCATGTATTATGCCACCAATGGAAGACCATTCAAAATGGAACTACAGGCCTGCCATTGCAGCTTGTGTAAGCTGGTGCTAGCTTCACTTACTAAAGATAACACCCCTACAGCCTACGGAGTCCATTCTCCCGGTTTGTAAGTGAAGCAGCCATATACCATATAGAGGGGCACCGTGTAATTACGCGATAACCATCTTGAAATTGGCTGCAACAAATCCTATCATGTTTGGTATCAAACATGTTGGAATCATACCCCCTCACTGTAAACGGTGTGGGAGGTATGATTCCAAGCACTGGAAGAGCCCTCCGTTAGGCTCTCAGTGTTCCCGGCGCCAGCCTTCTAGACCCGGACATCACAAAATGGTTGCTGCCGACCAGAGACACGATTCTGCCCTCCTGCTGCTGAGTAAAGCTCGAGCAGGGGAAGGCAGAACAATAGGCATCCTGTCGCAGGGAGGTGTGACCACCTCCCAGACAGGATTTAGTGTATTGGGACCGGGTGGGTGCACTTGCCAGCGCCACTGAGTCTGCATGAGGGGCACATTTGGTGCCTCCTTGCATAGTCCAGTTCAAACCAGCTCTGGGAGCTGTTGGCTCCCGCTCTGGCACGAAACTGGATAAAGGACATGGGAGTAACCTCCCCTGTCCAGACCCTCCGCTGGGAGGGTCCCCTGAATCGTCCCAACCCTTTCCTTAGGGTACTTAAGGGCTTACCTGGGTGTAGGTCCCTAGATTCGTCATGGGACAAGATTCAGATCAGACACCACTTCTTCTTCTACTATCTGGGCACCCTGGACTTCGCTGGAATTCGATTGGGCTCGACTTCGTCTCCCTTCCAGTCTGCTGCATCGTCTGTGCCTGTGCACCATACAGGAACCTTCCAAGGCCTGTGGGCATCAAAGACACCTGAAGGAATCTCCCTTAAAGTGAAGGAGTCACTTCCCTGCATTCGCAGGCACCGCAACTAAGCTGACCGGTCTGCTGATCCTGAGCTACTCCGGACTCCGAAAGGTTCTGCAACACAGGTGGTATTTCCCCACAGCTCTCGAGGCCTGCCCTGCCCTCTCACCAAGTTTGAGGCCAAAACAAGCTGCTTTACACTCCTTCTGGACTAAGCCTGAAGGCTGCTCTCCACAGCTACCACTTAGAGAGCTTTCTAAGGTTGTCTAAGACCTCTTAAATCACCATAAGGGTTGTCTGGACTGGTGCTGGGTGCCCACTTACATAAGTGGACATCATATACCAGGCCAGCTTCTCACAAGCACTATCTATGAAATCTACCCAGTCTTGAGTGTGTGCCTTCTGTGTGTCTCTAAACGTAACCCTGTATTGCTGAGTGGTTAACCCAAACCCATCTATGAGTGCACTCTTCAAGACTGTGTAATTATCGGCATCTTCTTCCCTCACAGATAAGAGTTTGTCTCTACCCTTATTTGTAAAGGAGAGTCACATGATAGCTGCCCACTGCCCCTGAGGGACCTTCTGTACCTTACAGGCCCTCTCTAGAGCAGAGATCCACTTATTTATTTATTTATAGATTTATAAACTGCACAGCTACCCAACAGGGTTTCGCGGCACTAAGCAGGACAAAATGCAAGCCACCAGTTGCAGAAGAAAGCGCAGAAGGATTAAACTTGGTTGTAAAGGAAGGTCTTTAATTTCTTGCAAAAGTCTAAGAGCGAGTGACACAACCTAAGTTCTAAAGGAAGAGAATTCCACAGTTTAGGGCCAAGATAGGCGAACAAGTGGCCTCTCATACGAGTAAGACAGATTCTGGGAACAAAGAACAGAGAGAGGCTCGCTGATCTCAGCTGTCGAGTGGGAGCGTAAGGTTTGACCAGGCTTTGTATGTAAGGGGGCTCCAAGCCATGTTTGGCCCGGAACATGTAGCATAAGGCCTTAAACGCAATGCGCTTGTTCACCTTGAGACAATGGAGTTGATGGAGCAAAGGTGAGGCTGAGGCATGTCGAGGCAGCCGAAAAAGAAGGCGCGCAGCTACCTTTTGTATAAGCTGTAAGCGATGGACGGAGGCTTTATCAGCGCCCAGTTACAAAACGTTGCCATAATCGAGTCTGGATATGGGGGGCGTGGCTTCGCTGGGGACGATGATGGACGCGTGAGCAGAGAGCTCCGCTTCAGCCATCTAATTATCCTGCAAAAGAGTGTATTCAGAACTGCCTCGAATATCCCCAGCACCTTAAAGGGGACCGGAACCACGGGGAGAGTTCCCGGAGCGACTGTGGCGCCAGCCAAGTGCCGGGACTCGTACGTTGTGGTGAGCAGAAGAGTGCGGATGGAAGAAGCTGCATAAAATGGCGGTGAGGGCGTCACTCGAAATGACTGTGCTCTGGCCTGGCTCCTGAAGGCGATTCTCTGCAATATATAGGGACTGTCCTGAGACACTGCAGGGATCGGAGCCTGTGACCGTGTGGACGACGGAGGCTACTGGTATGATCACCAGCAGCAGGTACGCGGCTGAGGCAACGATCGAGCCCCGGACTGAGGGGAGACTCCTGGAAAGACTTGCGGCCCCTTAGAGCAGCTGGAGCGGACGCGCTTCATCGGATGGGCGCTGGGGGGGGATCGAACTTTTGACAGCCGCGGAGGAACGGCGGGCCCCCTGGGATCACTAACGCCGACCTGGGGGCTATTAAATACAACTGCATGCCTGAGGATACTACCGGCAGCAGCACGGGGAGCGAGAGACAGCCCCGCACCTGGTGGAGTGCTGTGATGTTGGATTTCGGTGGCGGTGCTGCGGCGCTGGCCCTTCCTGGCCCCTGTCGGCTGTGGTGAACCTTGTAGACAGGAGCTGCAGCGGAACTCGGGAGCGATTGCCAGCCGAAGGACCCTGACGCCATTGCGCACCTCCGGACCTGCGAGGGACAGTGACCACTGCCGGGTCCTACAACAGACAGCAGGGTTTTATCCTGAGCACGGCTTACACTCGAGGAGAGAACGCGGTGAGTGGGCCCATAGCCAATACGCCCTTTGTATACCCAGGTAACAACGCGAGCTACTGGCTCCACGTGCCCTGACTGATAACCCCCTTTGAGGGGTAGTAAGAACTATTCCCCTGGAGATCGGATTGGATCGCTATATCCCAGCACTTACTAAGGGGATTCTGGAGGGACCCATCTGCTGTGGGGGATAACGTGCAAAGGGGAACTGATACCCACCAGAGGGGGAGTGACTGTGACTGGCGGACTGCTATTTGGCGACCATTAAGTGACGAATTGGAAACGGAGTCGTGGTGGTGGGACTACTTTCGCTTTGTTTATTACCGCCACCCCACCATGGGCAAGCCACGGGGTCGCCAGACTGGAGCCTCCCAAGACCCAGAGGATAGTACCCCCGAGCAGCCGCAGTCCACACTTGAAGACCCTGTACAACAGCAGCTCCATAAAATACTGGAGGCCATAGCAGATACGAAGGCTACCCTCCACCAGGATATTAGCACTGTAGCGGTCTGGCTTGGTCTATTGAGGGAAGAACACAAGAAACTCTCAGAGAGGGTTAAGACTACTGAAACCAGCATAGCAGAATTGACTCCGGCGCAGAAAGCCATTGAACAACGAATGGGAGCCCTCACAGATAGAGTAAGCCTATTGGAGCGTAGGGCTGAGGACGCGGAAGGCCGCAACCGCAGAAATAACGTCAGGGTCGTGGGTCTTCCGGAAGGGACGGAAGGTGATGACATGGTGTCTTTCCTAGAAAGTTGGTTTCGAAATGTTGTGGCTCCTGAAGGCCTGTCAGCCTTTTACACTCTGAAACGTGCCCATAGGGTGCCAGCGAGGCCGTTGGCCCCGGGAAGGCCTCCGCGTCCGGTAGTGGCTCGCCTGCTACACTTCCGTGACAGGGATCTGCTCCTGCAACGGGCGAGGTCTGGAGGCCCCTTCACTGTGGGCAATGGCATAGTCACCCTTTTCCCGGACTACACCATGGAGGTACAAAGAAAGCGGGCCTCTTATGTAGAAGTCAAGAAAGCGTTACGGGACGAAGGCCTCCAGTATTCTCTGATGTTCCCGGCCCGATTGCGTATCATCCTGGAGGGGAACACACTATTTTGACTCTCCTAGAGATGCCTGGGACTGGCTAGAGATGTACAAGGGCGGAACGCCGCAAGAGGGTGCACTTGCTCATGCCGGTAGTAGGCCTAACGACCCCGTGAAACGACTGAAGCGTCGATCCCGCAGGAGGACCCAGAGGAAACCATCCTCATCTCAAACAGAGAAGGAGCGAGCCGATGCCCTACAGGCGGTGGTGGCGGTGGTGGCACTGGCGCAGGCTCGAAGCCCCACCCCAACAGCAGAAGCCGAATTTTCTAGAGACTCTGCCGACAACGAAACGGACACGTCCCATAGCGATAGCGTAAAGATGTCAGTAGTGACGCCTAATACAGCAGATGATATTATTTGACTGAATATGGTAAGATAGAATGGCTTAGAAACCCGGAGGGGTGTCGGACTCAGAATAACTGTCCTTGTTCTGGAACTGCCTTTTCTTATAGATGGCTGATGCGTTACGCTTGGCGTAGGTCCCTTAAGTCAGCTGCGCTCCCTACACCTCTGTAACCCACAGAGGATTTTATGTATGTTACTTTAGTTTGGATGGAAGCTAGTTTGATAGTAACTGTCCTGGGGAGGGGGAGTTGGGAGGTTTTGTTAGTTCAGGGGAATCTTGGGGCCAGGCATGTCACTAGAAAAGATTGTAATGAAGCGATGTTTGCCTACTTACAATGGGTACTGCTAATGCTTTAAAATGTCTTTCATGGAATGTGCGGGGAATGCACTCAATGTGGAGGCGTCATAAAATACATGCCTATTTAGTCCGTAGAGGAGTCCAGATTGCGTTGCTTCAGGAGATTCACTTGCAAGCACAGGAGGGCAGGGCTCTACAACGACGATGGCGTGGCCAAGTGTTTTATACTACTTATTTGGCCTTCGCCCGGGGGGGTACTGATTTGGGTGTGGGCAGGAGTGCCCTTTCATTGCACGAACCAACTCATAGACACTGAAGGCCGCTACGTAGTGGTGACAGGGAACTTAGATGGTCGGGACATAGTCCTGGGTAGCATTTATGCTCCTAATATGGAGCAACCTGCCTTTTTCTCACAACTATCCAGGAGGTTAGCGCCCTTTCTCACAGACTCAGTGTTGATCGGGGGAGATTTTAATTGTGTTGCTGACGTGGTCCTAGATCGTTCTCATCCCCCGCTTTCTAACACACCCACTCACAAAACAGCGGAATCAAGACGTAACTGGCAGACTAGATGGGGGTTGGTAGATACCTGGAGGGCCCAGCATCCAGGGGACCGGGACTATTCCTTTTTTTCTGCTTTGCATGATCTTCACGTTCGCCTTGATGCCTTCCTGTGCTCACCGGATGTACATGCCGGACTAAAGAGTAGCGAATACCTCACAAGAACATTGTCCGATCATAACCCCATCCTGATCTGTATGCAGTGGACACACACGCTAGCTAAGATACCCACTTGGCGCCTGCGCCCTGAAGATTTAGATGATCAAGTATTTCGCAACACAGTGGGCACAGACATAACCCAATACTTTCTAGATAATGAGGGCACAGCGTCAACTGCTTTAGTGGAGTGGGATGCCTTTAATGTGGTTATTAGGGGTCGCTGCATCTCGGGAATAAGGGGGGTGCGCAAGGTGCTTGTGAGGGAGGTACAGGAAGCTGACTAACACTTGCAGGAAGCAGAGCGAGATCGACCAGAAAGACCAGATAAACAAGGGGTGCTCCTAGAAGCGAAGGAAGCAGTGGCGGCACAAGTAGAACGATTGCGCTGTTTCGACTATAAAGCGTACATTACACGTGCCCATACTGAAAGAGATAAATCGGGGGCACTTCTGGGGTGGTTGGCCAGCCCGAATAGGAGGGGTTCAATGATTCTGGAACTTAGGGATCAGCGAGGGGCGGCTTGCTGTACCCAACAGGGTATAAATGAGGTTTTCCATGATTATTATACAGACTTATACAAAAGTAAGTCGGCTCTGTCGGAGACTGAATTGGCTGGGTTTACGCAAGCAGTTCAAATGCCCTGCTTGGACAGGGAATAAGCAAACACACTGGGGCGAGACATTGAGCTGAACGAGGTGAAGGGGGCAATTAAGCATATGGCGAGAAATAAGACACCAGGAACCGACGGGCTCCCGATAGAATTCTATCTCACCTACACTGACCAATTGGCGCCTAAATTAGTAATGCTTTATAATGAAGCAAAGCGAGTGGGCCACCTCCCCGCAATGACCCGAGAGGCAGTAATTGTCCCACTTCTTAAGCCCGGGAAGCCATCTTGGGACAGGTCTGCATATCGCCCATTGTCCATGCTCAATACGGATTACAAGATTCTGAGCCGTATTTTAGCCACCCGCCTACTCCCCTATATGTCAACTTTAGTACATAGGGATCAATCCGGGTTTATTCCGACCAGGAATATAGCTATGAATGTTCGGCGCCTGTTGCAGATACTCGAAGCCGATTCCTACCCGAAAGACGAAGCCGCTATTTTTGCAGTGGACATTGAAAAGGCCTTTGACAGCCTTGAATGGCCCTATTTGTTCCATGTGATGCGTAAGTTCGGCCTTGGTGAAAAATTTGTAAAATGAACGGCCCTATTATATATGCACTCTACAGCACGGTTTAGAACGGGCGGCTTGATATCTGATGCCTGTGCTATCACCCGGGGCACGAGGCAGGGTTGCCCGCTGTCCCCCCTTTTATTTGCCTTAGCAGTGGAACCTCTGGCGGCCAGGGCCCGGTCGGGACAGCATTACCAGGGTTTAAGTGTGCGAGGACAAATTCATCATATTGCCCTGTACGCAGATGATCTACTGATGTTCCTGGCGAATACGGGAGAAGCGCTGCAGGGGGCGAAGGAACTGCTCCATGACCTTGGATTGGTGGCTGGCCTTCGAGTGAATTGGACGAAATTCTGCTTATTTCCCACGGTAGGGGACAGAGTAGGCCCGCAAACCACAGCTGGGGTGACATGGGATTATAGATGCCTGACGTACTTAGGAACACAGATTTATCATGCACAGAGCGACTTACTGGAGGGAAACATCGGTAGAGCAATCAGAGGACTGAAGGGTAGCCTTGAGTTTTGGGGGACGCTCCCACTATCGGTAGCCGGTCGAGTGGCCTTACTTAAAATGCTGGCCCTCCCAAGATTTTTGTATTATTTCGGGACCCTACCACTTTGGATCCCGGCGCGATTTTTTAAATAACTCAAGGCCATGGTTACGGGTTTCCTGTGGGGGGCAGGTAGACGGCGAGTAGCCTTGACAGCTCTGATGCGCCCACAGTTGGCGGGGGGATGGGCAGTACCTGATTTCGAAACATATTACTTAGCAGCCCAATTGCAATGGCTCACGCAGAATATAGTGAGTCGGATGCGGGGAACTGCAGAACAGAGAGATAGAGCCCCTGGGCTTCAAATACTGTCCCAAATTGTGCTGAACCTCCCCATCCCCGTTAGCGGCCTCCCGGGGGACCTCAAAACAGCACGACAATGCTGGAAAAGGAGCTTGAAAAGGGCAAAGATTGACGTTCCGTATGCACCTGACATCCCATTATCCATGTGCGAGGTACTACTTCACGGTGGGACCGGGAGAGGACTGGTTGGGTGGCAGGAGAAAGCCCTGTCTACTATCGGAGATTTGTATGAAGATGGCGTGCTACTCCCCTTTGATGACCTGCAGGAGCGATCTGGTCTATTAGGGGGTGACTTTTTATTACACGCAGCTCTCACTATGGCTATTCGTAAACACTGGAAGGAGGGTCTCGTCGAGCCGAAAAAGGCTCTGGGGTGTCAATACATGGTAACAGCGGCAGGAACTTTCAAGGCGGTTACATGCCTATACCGCCGCATGACGCAAGAGATGTTGGTGCCCCTGATAGGACTGCGGCATAAATGGGAACTAGACGTGGGGGAGGAGATCCCGGACAGGGCGTGGGATGATATTGTAGAACGAGCATGGAAGAGCACTAGGAACGCACGCTTTCAATTAGTGCACTTTTACATCCTACATAGAGCTTACCTCACCCCCGGCAAAACTTCATAAATATTTTAATACTGGCTCAGATGTGTGCCCACGTTGCCGGGAGGAGGAAGCGGATTTCCGCCACATGTTCTGGGGATGCCCACAATTGGCTAGCTACTGAAGTGTAGTGGTGACTGTGCTGAACGAACTTACTGATAGGGATTTGACGTCGAATATGGGATCTTGTATACTACATTGGTTTCCCCACACGGCTAAGAATAAGATCACTAGTAAATTTATAGATATGGGACTTTTGTTGGCTAAACGCGAAATCACTCTGCATTGGAAATCACAAAGGGGCCCCACCACAGATAGATGGAAGAAAGAATTCATCAAATGGGCGGAATGTGATGGAATGATTAGGATGCAATTGTCGAAGAGAGCGGGAACTGAGAAAGCGTTAGATGCGGCTAAAGCATGGGACACATTAGTGGTGCTCTTGAAGATCCCAGACAGTGATAGTGATGAGGACCCCGTTGGTAACGCTCCTGGTGAGGAAGGCCAGGTATAATCCCCTTGAAACTACTCCAGTGCGAAAGAACTTAAGACCTGTAAGCAACATGCCATCACATTCACTGAATTACCTCTTGCAATGTTCCCATTGCACTACTAATGAAGCTCCGGCACAGCGAACTCACACTGCAACACTTTAGAAGAATTGAGAGTGACATGCCTGGGGGGGAGCGGGGTAGTTGCAAGGGGATAGATTAGCATTAAGTTTTGCAACACAGTTGGACCGAATGTTCGTCGATTACACCACATTCTCAGACTTGTTCTTTTTTTATCTTTGCTTTTTCCTTTAGAGGGCAGGAGGAAGGGACCTGGCAAGAGTAGGCTCTCACCACAACAATGTTATTCATGGTTTTCTTACTGACCTTTCCTTTGTATGCTGACACTCACGCAGTTTTATACGTCTGTGTTTGTATTGACTTGTCAAAATCAATAAAGTTTGTTTAAAAAATAAATAATAATCGAGTCTGGATATCACCAACGCCTGCATTACCGTTCCCTGGGCGGCAGGAGGAATTAACCAGAGGATTTCTTTTAGCCACTTGAGGACCGCAAAGCAGGTTGCGGTGACCCCAGACACCTGGACTCTAATGGGAAAGATTGTTGTCCATAGTAAAGCCCAGATTCTTGACTTTAGGGACCGGAGCAGGTAAAGGTCCCAGAGTGTCAGGCCAATGGGTGATTCCCCAGAGTGCGGGATTGCTTCCCAGAATGAGGACCTCAGTTTTAGAGCCGTTCAGCTTGAAGGTGTTTCTGGACATCCACAAAGAGATATTACTCAGTCCGAGCTGGAGCAGGGAGGGGTCCTGATGCTGAGTGGCTGAAAGAGAAAAGATGATCTGGGTATCATCTGTGTAGGAAAAATGGTCAGTCCCAACTTCTCCGCAATGTCCCCCAAAGGGCGCACGTAAAGATTGAAAAGCAAAGGGCTCAAAATTGAACCCTGTGGCACTCCTGATGTTAAGGCTACTGGATTAGATTTTGTGGTGTGTGAGAAGACTTGGAACGAGCGATCCTCTAGAAAGGAGATAAGCCACTCCAAGGCCACACCCACAATACCTGAGGCTTCAAGACGATCAACCAGGATGGAATGTGAGACCGTGTCAAATGTTGCACTCAAGTCCAGTAAAATGAGAGCTGCCGTGTCACCGCAATCAAGCTGCTGCCTGAGAAATTCAGTAACCCCAAGCAGAGCCGATTCGGTGCTGTAACTAGATCGAAAGCCAGACTGTGATGGATGAAATAAATTGTGAGTAGCTTATAGATGTCATCACCTTCATGGTAAGGAGAGAATATCCTGCTCAAGTTCCTAGTGTCAAAAGAGGGTTCACTAGTGCTGCCACCATGGGATTTTACTCCCAAATTCTTCCTTGCCCTCTGATGTTCTAGTGTCTCCTTATGTAGGGCCAACTGCTCTTTCTTCAGCTTGGCTCTCTCAAGTTTGAGCAGGTGGTATTCCCTTTCTAAGGAGTCCTCCCTCATTCTCGAGATGGAGGTCCCTATTGAAGTAGCAGATGAGGATGAATTCACTGAGGAGGACCTGGACCACCCCTGAACTCTTTGTACCCTCCCAGGAGGAATAAAGGGGGACCTACCTCTAAGGCCTTCCTCTGTACCATTAGTACTATTCCCTGGGGGACTAGAGTTCACCAGTGAGGGGTCTTGAGACTCCTCCTTGTCATGCTCAGAAGTGGGGCCATTGGTGTTGGACACCCTTGACTCTTTTTCTGGAACATCACCACCCATACCCAAGTTATCATGCCCACCTGACCTATCAGAATTTTGGAGGTCATCCTGCAGAAGCATCTCTGAGAGCTGCTCTATGATAGGGTTACTTAAGTTTTCTAGCTGCAGCCAGGGTCCTAAGTTCCTGGAATTTAAGACCTCTGTATGTAGAGGGTTGAGTCCCACTGGACTCACCAACCTGAGACATGGTACTAGGTGTAGTATGGTGTAGTGCATCTATCTACCCTAGTGATCCTAAACTTTCAAAGATTGGAGAAAGGGTTGTGCTAAGACCCTTGACAACCAATCCAGGAAGTTCAGTAGAACGTACTTGATAAAGTATTTATATGTGCCTAGTTAGTGATGGTTTCTAATGTAACCATCACTTGATTAAGTGGTAAAACAGTGCAGGCATTAATCCCAACTGCTGCACACCATTGTAGGAGGCTGGATTAGTATATGGTGCACACCTAAAGGGGTGAGGCACCTTGCACTAATCCAGGTAACCCTTATGGTGATTTTAGTGGTCTTTGATAACCTTTGAAACTTTGAAAGTGGTAGCTGTGAGAGCAGCCTTCAGGCTTATCTTGAAGGAGTGTAAAGCAACTTGTTTTACCACATTTAATCAAAAGTGCAGATTAGATGAAAAAGAACCACATCATGTATATGAAAAATAAGTCTATTTATTACACAACACAATCACTATCACATTAATATATCTCCTAGCAGGAGATATCAACAAAACACATGAAAATACTTGCAAGAAATCAGGTAAGTAGCACAAATATACACTGGTCTCCAGGGGGAGACCAACCCATGTACTGAAGAAGTGGAATGCGAACTGTAAAGAAGAACTGGACTTGGACCAAAGTACTCAGAGGAGCTGGGAGAACCAGGAACCCCACGAAGGCTGTGTGCAGAGTGAAAACACCAATGGAAAGCACCAATGGAAAGTGCCCAATGGAAGTCTATGGAGAAGTTGCGGTTGCAGTTTTAAAGAAGAAGGACCCTTCCCAGAGGACCCCAAAGAAACCCTTTGGAGGGCAGAAGGTTGGAGAGCCACCCCATCCGTGGATGTCCCAGGAACCAGGTTACCTGCACCAGGGAAGCCAGGTGCATAGGGGTGAAGTGACGTCGAAACCTCCTGTAGACGACAATGGAAGACTTGGGAAGAAAGGCCCCTCGAGAAGTCTCTGAAGATGCACGGTGGAATCCAAGAGTGGATTCTTGAAGAGGAGAACCTGCAAGCAGACGGGACAGAGTCTATGCCACTCAGAGGTGACTAGGAGGCACAGAAGCACAATGCCCACCCTTGGCAGGGAGCTCAGTAGAGTTGATGAGGACATTGGCGCTGCAGCTGTGGGACCAGGCAATGCTGAGTAAGACCAGGAGCCATGCACGAGCTGTCCCATATCGGATGCCGGTGTCTAGGTGGTCGGTGTCCGGCGGGAGCACCAACAAGCCTTGGTAGCCGCAACTGGCGTGGAAGACAAGATGCAATAGTTGGGACCAACAAGTTCCAAGGGACTCATCAGGTGCAGGAGAGTCAGGGCAGGTCCTGAGCAAACAGAAGAGCCCAACAAAGTAGAAGAGGATCCTTGAAGGGACCCCCAGGACGGAGGCACAGGAGTTGCACAGAGGACCTCAGGCAGCTCACCAAATATGGAGGCCCACGGTGCAAGAGATGGAGTGAGGACGCTGATCTTCGAGGGATGATGTGCTGGGGGCTGGAGCTTCTTGTAGCCTGAAGATCTCTGGAGTGCAGCGCCAACAAGCCTTGGCAACGGCAAGCTGACAAGATGAACAGGAGTTTGGTCCCAGCGGCTCCAACGAGGGATACTGTCCTCCAAATTGCAGGGAAGAAAGGTCAGGCCTCTTGAGAGCCACAGAACCATGACCTGTGTTGCTGGGCCTCTGGAAATCTGTGGGACGACAGGAGTGGCAGACCGGTCAGCTTCGTTGTGAGGCCTGCAGATGCAGGGGAGTGACTCCTTCACTCCAAGGTAGATTTCTTCAGATGTCTTTGATGCCCACAGGTCTTCTGGAGAACCTGAGCAAACCACAGACACAGACACGGCCGAAGACTTGCAGAACAGCGAGACCAGGAGCAGCAGGAGTCTTCCTTGAGGCAGTCTCAGTTCCAGGCGAATTCCAACGAAGTCCAAGTGTCCAGACGGTCGAAGAGTGTCTTGGTTTCAGACATGAATCTTGTTCCACAGTGAATCTTAGTACCCACCCACGGGGGAGCTCTTCAATACCCAACTAAAGGATTGGAGCGACTCGGGGGTCCCTTCCAGAAGAGGGGCTGGACAGAGGGGCGGATACTCCCCTGTCCTTTTTCCAGTTTCGCGCTAGTGCGGTATCCAAGGGTTCCTGAACTTGCTCAAACTAGAGTAGCAAAGAGGGCACCAAATGTGCGCTTCAATGCAGTTTGTTGGTGCTGCAAAGTGCGCCCACCCCAGCCCAATACATGAAGTCCTGTCTGGGAGGTGGTCTCACCTCCCTGTGACAGGAACCCTATTGTTCTACCTTCCCCTCCTCACTCTCAGCTCAGCAGCAGGAGGGCAGAACAGTGTCTGTGGTGGGCAGCAGCACTGGCTTGCTGGCAGACCCGGAAAGGTTGTAACTGGATGTACAGGGGGCTCCCCTAAGAGGCCCCCCAGTATATAAGATCATACCCCCAGCACCAAAATTTGTGTTGGGGTATGATTCCAACATGTTTGATACCAAACATGACCAGGCGCAGCGCAGCCAATATATAGTTAGACATCTCGTAATGACTGATGTCCACTATATGTCTTAAAATGGCTGACCACACTTACAAAGCCTGGAGAATCATCTCATGCAGGGGCACCTTCACACACTTATAACCAAGCATCCTGCTCTCAGGACTGCTGGGCCTACCATAGGGGTGACTTATAGGTTTTAAGTGTAGTCACCTCAGATATAAGAAAACTTATATCTGTCTTGAGAGGTGCTAACACCACCTCACACATGCTTTAATGGCAGGCCTGTAGTCTGAGTTTAAGTGGACTCCCATGGGTGGCACAATACATGCTTCAGCCCATGGGAGACCCCTGGTGTACCTATGCCCTGGGTACCTTAGTACCACATACTAGGGACGTATAAGGGTACACCAGTAGCCAATTGTGGAGGTACAAAAGTACTTACCAAAGCCATTTTGGGAGAGAGAGAGCACAGATGCTAGGGTCCTGGTTAGCAGGATCCCAGCAAACTACAGTCAGAACATACTGACACCAGGTAAAATGTGGGGTAACCATGAAAGTAGATCCTACTTTCCTACATTGTATGTCAGAGTGCAAGGGCAGAATGTATCCAATTCTAGAGGTGCAGCACTAGAGCAAGGGGTGAGGAATGTGACCTGGAAGTAACCAATGAAAAAGTACAATTCATTGTATCGTGTTAAAGTTCATGAAAATGACGTACCTAAATTTGATGATCCAGTGGAAATATTCAAGGTTGGTGAGGTACTGATACCTTTGTTAACAGACTCTGGGTCCAAAATGGATGTTATATCCAAAGATACTGCTCTGAATAATAATATCAATGAGGTAATGTTACTACCAGATGTCACCCCTCAAGGATATAATGACACCAAGATTGATCTGGTGGGTTTCTTTGAAACTGTAATTTGTTTCAGAGGTCTTCAGGTGCAAGGGAAAGTGTATGTCTCACACTGTTGGCCAGACATTCTTGGTTGGCATCATCAGACCTGCTTAGGTATTATTCTCAAACCTGGTTGTGTACGTCAGATTTTAACTATTGCAGAATGCCAGCCTGATATAGATGTTAATAAATTACAAGTTTTATTGAAGAAACATTGAGATATTTTTAAAGAACAATTGGGAATGTTGAATGGTTTTGAATATGTCATTAAATTAAAAGAGGGGGGCATTCCGGTGAAACACAAGTTAAGGGTGTGCCACTGAGTGAGAGAAAGTCTAAATGAGTTGTTGGAGAACTTATGCAAGGAGGGTTTGATTGAACCCATAGTGTCATCTCTTTGGCTATCTCCTATTGTGGTAGCTCGGGAAAAAAACCAACAAACTCAGAATGTGTATTGATCTCAGGAGCTTGAATCAAGCCATCTGGGTGGACAGGCATTCACTGCATAAAAGGAAATTATGTGTACCCTAGCTGGTTCAAATGTATTTTTCAAGCTTGATTTACGGTCTGCGTACCATCAAGTGGTGTTGTCAAAAGAATCTAGACATCTTACCGCTTTTGTTATAACCAATGGTATGCATCAATTCTGTACGATGCCTTTTGGGCTTGCTTGCACAGCTGCAGTTTTTCAAAGAGTCATGTGAGAGGTAGTGAGAGGGTTAAAAGGCGTGCTTGTCTTCCAAGATGACGTTGTAGTTTTTGGAAAGGATCATGTTGAACATCTGGTTAGATTGGATAGTGTTTTTTCACTGCATTGAATGAGAGGGGTTTGAAACTGAGGAGAGACAAGTGTGACTTTGGGGTATGGGAAGTGGAGTATCTGGGTCATTTGGTCTCTGGCAAGGAGATTGGGCCACGTCCTGACTATTGAAAGGTATTGTAGAAGTACCGATTCCTTTGGACAAGGAGCAACTAAAGGTCTTTTTGGGAATGTGTGAAGATTACGCTGTTTGGTCAAAAATTTTCAACTATGGCTGTACCTCTCCTTGTTTATTGATAAAGAATGCCAGGTGTGTGTGGGGTGAATCACAGATGCGTGCCTTCAAAGAGATCAAGATCTGGCGAATGCGCCTTTGCTCAGTCCGTACACACCTGGTGAGACGCTGATGGTAACGGTGGATGCGAGTGGAGTTGGACTTGGGGCTGTGCTTGTCCCAGGGTGAGAGGGAATAAGAGGGCACGGTTGTGTTCGCTTCTCATATGCTCAGACCGCTTGAGAGACAGTAGTCTGTCATTGAGTGTGAGATGCCCGAATGTGTCTGGGCAGTGGAGCGCTTTAGAGCTTATGTGTGGGGCACTAGGTTTAGGCTAAGATTAGATCATAAGACGCTATTACCTATGTTGAGTAAAGTACATTCCACCAAACTACTGCTAGATTGGTGATACTAAGTGTGAAGTTACTTGAATATGATTTTATTTTGTTGAATTTATACCAGGTGGGAGGAATAAGAAGGTCGACTGTCTATCCAGATTGCCCATCCCAGAAGAAGATGAGAAAATGTATGACTAAGGATTTGGAGTGTTTGATTGCTCATGTATTTTGGTTAGATGCCAAATGTGTCAGTGAAAGGGAGTGGAGATGTGTGGAGCCAGGATCTCGTGTTGAACAAAGTTATGGAGTACACAAGAAAAGGTTGGACAAGGGAAGGTAATCTTTCTGTGGAACTCCAGACATACAGCAAGGTGTAATCAGAGCTCTCATTGGAGAATGGGTTGCTATTCAGGACAGACAAATTAATTTCTCCAAGAAATATCAGGAACACACTCTTGGGCATAAGTCATGTGGGTCCTCTAGGCATGACTATGGCTAAGAAGAGATTGAGGGAAATTCTAGTGGCCAAGGATGAGCAGGGATGTGGAAGATTGGATTGGTAAGTGTGTGAATTGTTTGTCAAATGAAAAGGGTCTGTAATGCGTGACTCTGTAAGAAAGTGCCCTCTTTTTGCATGGCTGCCCCCACTTTTTGCCAAACTGTTGATGTACTTTGACTGAGTGTGCCCTGGGTTCCTGCCAACCAGGTACCCAGGGCCTATGTTCTTTCCCTAAATTGTACTGTTGCAAAACCAAATTGGCAACTCTCTGGCCACTTGCAAGTCCCTTGTAAAAGGTACCACAGGTACCAAGGGCACTGTGACCAGGGAGGGCCTCTAAGGGCTGCAGCACTTATTGTGCCATGTTAGAGGCCCTGTACCTTTACACACACACACTGCCATTGCAGGCTGCATGTTTTGGTGCAGAACAAAGTAGCTAGACCATGGGCCACCTGTTGCGGCCCCGGCGGCATGTAAGAGGAGGGTTGCTGACGGATTACCATGTTGGCGGGGGGTGATTGCGGCGCGATTTTCTGTGCGGCTACCACCCCGCAATGGCCGCTGGTCCGAGCGAGGAGGTGGGGGGAGACCACTGCCCCCAAAACTTGTGTCGCCCGGGGCGGTCCGCCCCCCCACATCCCCTTGCTACGCCACTGACAAAGTGAAGAGTCGACATTTTTTTTTTTTTTTAAATTTTTATTTGCAATTATCAAGAAGGTACAGCACACATCTATCTTCCCTCTCCCACCTGGAGGGGTGGATAGACCAGAAAGGGTCAACATAACAGATGCAGAGCCTGCATACATTGTGACTACCATGCAATATATGTTTTCAGTCCGGCATAGCAAATGACACCTTAGCGTCCAAGCGGCCCATCAGGGGCATTAGAATATTCTTGCAGAGCAGAGGCCATTCTGTATTGCCAAAGTCCGTAGTACTGTAGTGCAAATCGAACATGTGATGAAAAAAAACATGCAAAAGAGAAAAGAGGGGAGCAAGAGAAGAGAGGGAGGGAGGGGGGTCTCTCTGGCCGTCGAGTAGGGGGCAGTCAGCTGTGTTTTCAGACTATGCGGGTGCGTTCATCTTGCGCTTGCTTAGCCAGTGTTTACGAAGCCTCCACCCGGTCTGGCTGCTGAGCCGCGAGATAGCTCTGCAGCGGTTCCCAGATATTTTTAGGGCGCGCCTGCGCGGGCATTAGTTCCCGGGACTCTGATAGCTGATTATGGCAAAACGCTGCATCTCTAAGCCAGTCGGCCATCTGGGGTTTCCGCCTGCGGCCCCAGAAGAGTCGGCATTGCACACATCCCCACTGCCCTGGCATAGGTAAGCCACCCTTCTAGTTGGATGCACTATACCAGTGGTGAGGGTACAGGTGCATTAGCCCTGTACTCCTACAGTGTCTTAGACATTTTAAGTGCAGTATTGCCATTAAGAGTATATGGTGCTGGGAGGATGTCATTACGAACTCCACAGCACCATAATGGCTTTACTGAAAACTGGGAAGTTTGGTATCAAACCTCACAGCACATTAAACCCACACTGATGCCAGTGTGGGATTCAATGAACAATGTACTCAGAGGACATCTTAGAGATGCCCCCTGAAAAACAACCTAAGTCTAGTGTCCTGGCTGAGTGGCTACTCTCCAGCTGCCACCACCAGTCATGTTTCTGGACCCCTGGGCCGAAAGCCTGCTAGCTCTCGGGGGTCTGAAACAATGCATTTCCTGGGACGAGGTGCCAAGCCTCCTGCCCCACGGTGGGCAGGGTCCACGAAGGGAAAGCTTCAAAGGCTTGCCGCCTTTGTGAGATACCCCAGCCATTTGCTGCTTCCAGCAACAGGCCCCCACCAGTTCTGACCCCCACTTTGGGCAGGAGAATCAGCGGGAAAACCAAGTGAGGAAGGGAGGTGTGCCCACCTTTGCCAACCCCACCCCTCAGGTGGGGAGGCGAGGTGAAGCACAACTCTTAGTCCCCGCCATCTTGCAGATGGGGGGACCCAGTCAACCAGTGAGATGCATATGGCTCCCTCCCACTGGAGGGTGGCATAATAGGGGGTGTACCCACCCCAAGGAAGGGACCCATTGGTCCCAACCTGTACCAACCTGTAATGCCCCTAAATTTAGTATTTAGGGGCAACCCTGAACCTTGCCTCCGCAGACAAGAAGAGAGAAGAAGAAGGACCGAAGAAGCCGTGCTGATCTAAGAAGAGGAGGACGCCCACTGACGTGGCCCCAGCCCTACCGGCCTGTCCCCACCTCGAAACTGCTCCAGCAAAATCCCGGCATGTTCTGCAGCCAGCAGCCCCAAGAACCCGGAGGACCTGCCATGCCTTCCAAAACCAAGACTTTGTCTCCTGTGAGCATCGGAAATGCTCACCAACAGACTCTGGCTCCGGCCAAATCCGCGAGTCTGCACCACTCTGCACCCGACGCCCACATCCCAAGTTCGAGTGGCCAAACACCACAAGGAGGTATTCCCGGCGATCCTGACCTGAGATCTGGTGATCTCTGACCTGCCTCGAATCTCCAATCAACACCTGCATCCCCTTTCTGGAGGATCTCCTCCAACCGTGACTGGAGCTGGTAAGAAAAACCCAATGCCTAAGGGCACCCTTGCTCCCGACATCAAAATGCCTTGGGTGGCCCAGCTGACGGTGTCCCAACATCCCCAGGCATCCCAACTTACCTCTCCAACCGGTGATCCCCTCCAGAAGATCTTCGTCCCCGAGCCTGCAGTGTTTGTTGCAACCGGAGAATCCCCATTGAAATCAACAGGGCACCCATCGCCAAAACAGCACCCTGCACCCAGCCGCCCCTGTGCTGCTCAGATCCCCCTTTGCCCTGAGCCTAACACCAGGAGCTTTGCTCCTACAACCTTGTGGCCTGGTCGCGAGCAGCCACCAACCGGAGGCCACCTATCCCCCATTGGATAACATTGGGCCTCAGCACTCTGCACCCAGCCGCCCTAGTGCCGCTAAGGGTGCTTTAAGAGTGCATCCTTGACCCTGGGGGAACCCTGGTTCTAACCCCAGTAACCCAACTCCCACAACCAAGTACTTACCTGTAAACCGATAACTCCATTTCCTCTCATAGGATTGCATTGACTACTTTTCTTGAGTTGGAGTTGGTTTGTATGGAACTCTAAGAAAAGTGCAAATATATAAAAACTGCTTTACTTACCTTTTCTATAGGAAATGTCCCACTGTGATATCTAGGCATATCACCCTGAGTAGAAAAAGTAATCCATAAAGTAATTTGTAAAGTAATCTAACAGTAATTTCAACTGTATTCAAAGCATTTACAGACCTGTAATAAAGTAATTTTCATTCAGCTTGCTTGTATTGTTCAACCTGCCTTGAAATGTACCATTTACACTTAACTATACCAGCCTTGCTTGGTACTAGGAAATAAAATAACTATATAATATTTTTTATACAAACAAATTGGTCTGAGTTCAGTCTTTGAGTGTGTGACATCAGTTCTTGCCTGAGTGTGAACAAAAATGCTTAGCACTACCCTCTGATAAAGCCTTACTGCTCCCCCACACTACCACAAATAGAGAGTAAGGTATCATCTACTTTTACCTCTTCCTACCTTTGGGGTTCCACTGGACTCTGTGCACATTATACCTTACTTTGGTATGGTATACACAGAGCCAGCTTCCTACAAACTCCACCAATGGTTATCCCTGAGACCCTCAGAAAGTGTGGGATAGGGTGAGCATAGATTTTCTTGCTCCTTTTCATGTTTTGCCTCAGGCTCAATGTTTTGCTATTGTTCTAATTGACCACTTGTCGAAGTGGCTTGAAGTGAAATTCATTTGTGAGCCAAACACCAGAAATGTAATTACATTCCTCACATATGTTTTTGCCAGGGATGGTTTCCCATTCGAAGTCGTTTCTGAGAACAGTGTGCAGTTTGTTTCGTATGAGATGGAGGAATGTTAGAAGGGAGCATGGACCAAGCACAAGAGGTGTAGTCTTTATCATCCCCCCAAGGAATGGTCAAATTGAGTGGGCTAACAGGATGGTTTCTGATTGTGTCAGGGGGGCTGTAATTGAGGGAGTTGATACGGTGGATGTGGTACGTGCTATGCTCTGGTCATATCGCCACACCCCTCATAGTGTAACTGGTATTACTCCATTTGTAGCTCTGAGGGGGAGGGTCACTCAGGATCTCTTGAGGCCCGCGTGGTTGAACAATCTATCGAAGGTCAAATCCAGCTGTGGATTCGTTTATAACATTGGAGAGACCGGGAATTAAATCTGGGAAAGCCAGAAAAAAAGTAAAAAGAGGTATGATGTGATTAAAGGAACTAAAACAGTATTGATTGAGGGAGGGGGATTATGTATGTGTGAAAATACCAGAGTCGAAATGTATCAAAGGAAGAGCAAGGCTTGATCTAGCCTGTTGTGTAGAAGAAGTGAGCAGAGATGGATGTGCAGTGAGAATACAAAATAGACAATGGTGGCATTGTTCAATGTGTGATCCTGTTGGGGACAAAGTGATGAACAGTGCAAGTTCAATGGAGAAGCGTGCCCGTAATCTTCCTGGAAGGTTCAAAGATTTCATCCTGTCTTGAAATCATATTGTATTTTCTTTTTATCCTATATTGAGGTGCTAATTATTTGTTTTATTATAGCAGCTACCCTTGATGTTTTTTTGCTATTATCGTTTGTGTTGTAATATGCTTTTTAGTTTGCATGTTTTTGAATTTATCTCAACTGTTGTGTTATATCATTGATATGAGGAAAAGAGGGAGGTGTGTTATATCTTAATGTATTGCTGAGTCGAGCAAGCTCGTGACGCCTTCAGCTCGTCAAACCTCCGCTTCGCGTCGCTCGTGGCTTAGCAGTTAGGTGGTGGGTTTACTGGTGAGGATGTTGAGTGTGTCCATCCAGGATTGTAACAGAAGTGCTGATTTTGTAGGGGAGATTAGGTTGAATTCGGTTTTGGAAGGATTCAATTTTAGGTGACATAAAGCCATCCAGTTTTGAACAGGGCTTAGAGGGAGAGGAGTTGGCCTAACGGCTAGGGCGGTCGACCTCGAATCTGGGGAACTGGGTTCGAGTCTCAGCAATGACGCTGAACATCCTGTGATTCTGGGCAAATCACTTAATCTCCCCGTGCCTAACAACAATGAATGTTTCCTCATGTAACGCAACTGGTGCTATGTAAAGCGCTCTGATACCTGATACCTTCGGGTCAAGTTCACGCTATATAAAACTCTGTAAAATAAAAAAATAGGGCGAAGGTGAGGTGTAACATTTAATTTAGCGAGGAGACCTCTACACATTTAGTTGTGTGTCATCGGCATATTAAAGCTAGAAATCCCTGCTTTCTTGAGTTGGACTCCAAGTGGCTCAATATACAAGTTGGATAGGATTGGAACAAGGATAGACCTTTGGGGGAACCCCCTTGCTCAGCCACCATCGGTGTTAAGAGACAGTCATCAATTTTTATCCTCTGCGATCCGCCCCCTAGGAATGATTGAAACCATTTAAGGACCACACCATGTGATGGTTGACCATGTTGAAGGCTGAAGATAGGTCGAGAAGGATCAGGAGACAGGAGTTGCCTGAGTATAGGATTTGAAGTGCATCATCCACCACCTGAAGTAAAGCTGTTTCTGTGCTGTAGCCCTGATTGAAACTGCGTTGTTATTCATCTAGAAGGTTGCTATCATTGATGTGTGGGGTGAGTTGCTCTACTACACACCTTTCAATTATTTTTGTGAGGAAAGGCAGATTGGAGATCTGGCAATAGTTGTTGAGATCATTAGTATCTGTGGGGGTTTTCTTGAGGAAAGGGGTGACTTGTTCATTTTTGAGGCAGTCAAAAAATGTTCCTTGGCTAAGGGAGAGATTCTCTAATTTTGTCCAGTAGGGGACCATGTGAGTATAAAGGTCTTTGGACAATGGTACCCTAGAGTGGCTACACAAAGAGGTTTGAGGGTTATGTTGTTCATGATAATTTTGAGTATGTCTTCCTCTGTGATGATGTTAAAGAGTAAAGAGTTAAGATAAGAGAGTCAAAAGGTGAAGGGAATTAGGAAATAATTGGACAGTTTACTGGTCTGGGTTCACTCACTAAGAGCAGGTCTTCTTTGGAGATAATGATGTCTTTTATGGAACTTTTTGTGTGTGTTGGTTTTAGGTTATATGAAATTAGATCATTGCTAGAGAGTGGAGGCAAAGTGGTTCACTGCAGATTCCTCTGCGGTGCCCCAGTGAAGATTAAAGTCTCCCAGAAAGATCACTTTGTGTTGTTTGATCATTGACGAGGTCCATGCATTCCTTGAAAAAAGGTTTTGTAATTTCATTATTTCAGCTGAGCTTGTATGATGATTCCCAATGCATTTCGGGTTTTGAACCCTTCATCAGGGGAACTGTAAAAGTAATAATAATGTACATTCATATTAACATCCCAGGAGCAGATTGTCCGTAATACATATCTCTGCATGCATATTTCAACCACTGTGGGCTTATCTGCACGTACCGAAATAATGAAATTGTACAATGTGATGTAACATTCTTTAGGCTCTAGCAAGCAAAATTAAGCATGTGAACATGTTAAAATCTGAATGCCAAAATTGTTGCAAATGATGATTATATATCTAGATAAAGCATTCAAACAAGTGATAGTTTAATTGTATTGAATTTTTTGAACTGTTTATTTTATTGGGAGGAACCCTAGAGGTCCGCAGTAGTGCGCATTGTGCTGAGTGCGAAGATTTTGTGCACCTTTCTTGTACAACTTAAAGTATGCAATATTCCAGAGTAATAAGATGCACGAAAAAATACAGAAAAACAATAGGATGAAATAGCTAACACTCTTGGGAGCGGAATGCAAGATTAAGTAAAACGTGAAATGAATGATGAACTAAATCGCTGACATGCATTACCTTAACGTTTTTAACATTCATTGTTCGTAAATCAATCCATGTTTTTGGAATTAATGTAAAGGGCATGAAGATAGGGACAGTTTTAATGCCATGCAGCATGTGACTGTCTTTACTATAAGCACATATTTCTCCCTTTGCGTTTGACTCGGATATTTGGATCAACTTCGCAATGGAACAAAAACTCTGCTCGTCTTTTCGATCAATTTCAAGGAGGAACAAATACAGCAGCACCACTTCTAAAGGGGCTAGTGACCTGCAGCCAGGGCCTGGGGTGTCACAGTGGGGGAGGTTAGCGTGACCAGGGGTCTCAGCACAATATACACAAAACAAGATTAGCATTATAACACTTACTATTGCCACGGACAAGGTGCCAAATAACACATGCTTGCATAAAGTCCTACCATGTGACGAATGGGAAAGGGAGAGATCTATGCCTGTGAATAATGAACATCTGGCTTCACGCAGGGATGCAGACTCCAATGCCTGACACTGGCAGCATCACTGGCCTACAATGGATAACACCATAGACAACAATGACAATGACAATGAAGGGCTTTAGAAAGTTAAGCCCTGCGTAGTGCGTCACATTGCAGAAAGTTGATTTGCTGCCTGTCTTCCATCTCCTGCTTCAGAGTGAGGCGGGCAGCCTGGGACACAGTCCAAACTTAAATACATTGCTTTGTTTAGTGATACGATTGTATCTCCAAATAAATCGATATATGTCATATTTTATTAACGTAAATGTGTAGGAATGTCAGAGGGGCACAGCCCCTGAACCCTAATGGAGAAACTGCCCCTGAAGTAGCCCTTTAAAACCTGTCTCTGGTCTGTCTTTTCTGTCTGTATGTGTAGTTTTAAACTGCCATTGCGACCTGCTAAAATAAACCTTTTACCAGTCCTAAAACTCTCTTTTTATTACATATAAGTCACCCAGAACATAGGCCCTAAACAGCCCACAGGGCAGGGTGCATTGCATTTTAAAAGTTGAACATGTACTTTTAGGTTTTACCTTCCTTGGTAGTGAAAAACTCCTAAATTTGTTTTTTCACTACTGTGAGACTTCCTCTCCTAGTGGATAAAATGGGTTACCTTATTTTACATTTAAAAACTCGTAACTTTTGTGTGGGAGCTGGTAGGAATATCATGTTTGGTGTCTGAGGAATTGTAATTTAAAACTCTCTTTAATGGTAAAGTCGAATTTTAAGTCATAATTCTGAAAATTACACTTTTAGAAGGTTGGCATTTCCGTGTCCTAACCATATAGTTCCTGCAGCCTGTATCCTGGGTCACATGACCTTTGTCTATCCTCCCAGACAGTATCACAAAAGAGGGCCTGGGTGTTGGTAGGATGGGCCATCTTGACTTACTGTTGGGGGTGGAGCTATCACCTACCACACTTGCACTTCAAAGGCACTGGTCCAGCACACTCACAAAGGACTTTACACTAGCCTACTGTGCCCCTAGAAAGACTGGGACCAGGGCAGGGAGGCAGGAAATCCCAGACACCTCTGTAGGGGAAAACTCCAGAAGCTTCTCCCACTTCAAAGAGGCACCAGGTATAAAAATGGGACCCTCAGACCCACTCTTCAGTACACTCCTGGAGCTGATGATACTACAGAAAAAGGGCGCCCTGCTGCTTGAGGCCTACTTTGCTTGCTGAGAAAGAAGACTGGACCTGCTCCCTTCATCCCAGGCGGAAGTGACTCCAAATGTCAGGCCTCTGCCAAACTGACCTGCTGCAACTGGACCTGCTAGGACCTGCAACTGTACCTGTCTGAGCCCTGCTAGCCTCTGCTGGAGTGAGTTTCTGACTCCCAAGAAGTGCCTTCGAGGTCCTAGACCCTTGTGCCATAAGTTGTACTCCTCCTGAAAGAAGAGATACCTGGAGTTTTGGGCTCCCACAACCACGAACGGGCCCGTTCGCACCAAAATCTTGCCAACACGAAGCTCCAGTGAACCCAATGCTTCGCCCTACAGCGACTACCAGTGACGACCAGCAATGGGAGATATGCACTACGCGCTACAGCGTTGACAGCCTGTGGTGACCGCCAATGCGAATCTCCAGCAACGGCAGTCCCCGACCCCTGACAGAATCATTGTGCTACAGCGAAGACCATCCGCGGCACCTTGCCTGCTCTTTGCTCTACAGCGATGACCATCCTCGACGCTCTCCCTACTCCTCGTGGCCTCCTCCACTGTGAACAGAAGTCTTTGCACTGGACTTTAGAAACAAACTCTTTCAGCGGGACTAACCTGGTCTTTTGTGACATCTTCCCCCTTGCTGCTTAGCTGCCTCCCTGGTTTCTGAATTGTTTACTTGTTATGGTGTTATTGTGCTCAACCTTGTTTAACTCATCTTTGTTGAACTTGATTAGTTTTGTTCTGCCTTTGTTTTAATTTCTGTTTGTTTTCACGCCCACTCGCTTCCCTGCTGTTTTTCCCACCGCAGCTCCCTCCCGCTTCCCGTCCTCGCCAGCCCCGCCCACCACCTCCCAGCACCCCTCCCACCTCCCAGGACCTACTTAATGGAGGCGGCAGTACGGCGCCATCGAGCAGGTCCAACTGTGGAAATGTGCCTTTTTAGGGGCACACCGGTGCAGGGGTCACCCTTATATTGTCCACGGGTCCTTAAACCATCAAAGAAGAGATTGGCACTGAAGCTGGAATTCAGAGAACAAGTTTATTCACTCATGAGTGAGACCACGCCCATACAACACCCTCAAGTGTTCCAGGAGGTTGTGGCTTGAATACACAGACTATGGTGCTTATATACTGTGTTTTCTGCACTGGTAAGCATGTAGTTACAAATAGAAGGTACAAGCATACACAGGAATAGTTACAGCCAGACATGGGCAGATGAGTAATCACTTAGTCAGCAAAGTGGGAGGGGAACAGAACTGCTTACATCAGTAGGATATGATAGACAGTTACATTCTCAAACAGGTGCATTCTAGCAGCTGCAGGCCTTTCTGAGCTCATACATTGCTCTGGCTCAGTACAGAAGGAGTTAACTAAGGTTGATGACTCAAGCAGAATAGAAAGGCAAGCAGCAGTGAAGACAGAAGAATTACATAGCTAACAAAATGGATGCCACAGACAAGATGGCTTCAGCTTATGCTAACAGAAATTATTACACGTTTTCCACAGACGGCCCTTTTAGCATAAGCTAAGACATTTTCTTATGCTTCTAAAGGGGTACGATAAATGTTATACATATCAATTAACATTATGTTGCTGACTTCTTGATCTACTGCTAAACGGGCATTTACATTTTGGACATTTGTTTTAAATGGTAGACAAGAAGTACAAGTGGAAATACAGAGGGAACAAAACATCTGTCTGGTCGACTACAGAGACATCGATTGCACGTTTTCCCCTACTACCAGCATAGTGATTGAACAATTACAAATCTTGATGGTAAGTTGGGGGAGCTAAAAACACAGGTGGTAGAAGGAAGACTATGTAACAGGTACCAGACCAGCCTGGAGGTAGGAAGTAGTATGCCTTAGTTCCACACAAAAATAAGCATGACGAAATGCAAGGAAGCTGCTTCGGCCTCTCGTAGACATCTGCAACACTGCAGTACAGTTACTGTGGCCCACTGGCACATCGCCTGTACTTTGTACAAAAAGGGGGCCAGTGGTCATGGCATCAGAGATAACAAGAGGTCCATTTCCTTTAACCAACCTAGAATTTGAATACACATAGTTTGTTGATGCACTTCTTTTACTATATTCTTCCATTTCTAAAGCAGTCCCTTTTGCTTGTAGGTCCCCATCTTTGTTGGGGTAACAGACTTTGTTCATTAGAGGCATGTAGAAGTTTGAACCAAGCTGGGCATGAGCCATTGTTAGAGAATGGCAGCGGTGACAATGGGATTCCTTTTATGTTCTGATGAGGAGGAATCTTGCCACAAACCCAACAGTTAGTAGCATTGCTTAGCTGGCGTGTCTGACGCAACATTTGAAGAAATGAATTGTTTCTCGAATTTTGCCGGTATCCCTGTTCATGTAGCGGCAAATCAAAATGATGGTGCTCTTTTGCAGCAAGTGATATAACAGTAATGTTAGGTAAGGAGGCTCCAGGCATTACTTCCTCCACTACCCACATTACAGTAGCGATGATGGCAACAGTCAAAGTTAGACCAAGAATGCAGATTGTACAGCCGTTGCACATTGTCTCAGCGATCTCCTTCTTCTTAGTCGAGCTCATTTTCATCGGCAAATAACAAAATAGATGATGCCCTAAGGTCCTGGGCAGACGTTGGTTTCTTCACTGAGGTTGAGACGAGTAGCCACTAAAAGAGTACCCCCCTTTGTAACTCAGTCTTTCACTACCCAGGACAGTGGCTCAAACAGTCTTTTTCAGCAACAAAGTGTCTTTCTTCCGGGGTCGCAACTGATATCGAGATGTACCAGGGATCGTGTGGTCCGGGAAGACTTCCTCAGGTCCTTCAGGTGTCGTAACTTGTCCTTTCTCGGTGACCAGGATATCGTGGTGATCTGCCAATGCAGCTGGGCTTACGACGGCATGCGGCATGGAATCACCAGGCTGCAGATCGTGGCCTTCACCCTGCGACCTGTCTGGAGGAACTTCCCGTACCTACTGATAAATAGAAGACAAGCTGTCAGTTAACTGAGACAAATAGTCGTTCATCAATACATAGGGTACATCATGTATAGGGCGTGGCTTAGGAATCCCCCAAATAGTCATTGGCCTTCCAAAAAGCACCTCATACGGTGTGAGGCCAGATCGTGTATGTGGTACCGATCTCATGGATAGCAATGCCAAGGGCAGTGCATCAGGCCATTTCAAAGATGTGGAAGCCTGTATTTTAGCCAATTTTAGTTTTAGGGTAGAATTGTAACGTTCCACTAGCCCTGCTGATTGTGGGTGAAAAGCAGCATGAAACTTCCGTTTAATTCCTAACCCTTTCATGAGATACTCAACAACGTGCCCAATGAAATGGGGTCCGTTGTCCTTTTGCAGGACCTCAAAAGGTGCAGTTGGTGTCGCAAACCCTCCTGTTGGAGTTTGCGTTCTAGGATTATACTGGAGACAGACCAGACAAGACTGGACTATCTTTTTAGCAGTGCCGGCAATATCTGGATGATCCCAAACTTGCATAAGTTGCTTTGTCATTGAGGACGCTCCCACATGTGCCGGCCCATGTGCCATGTGAATCATAGGATGTAAATAGGCTGTGGGTAACTTCCATTTGGTCATTTCTTTATTCCTCCAACAGCCCTCATCATCCAATGTTCCCTCCTTAGACCATTGGTCTAATTCCTCAACAGAAGCAGATTGTTGCATATCCAGTACCTCTTGCCTGGCATTATGCCAACGTTCAGCCTGTGACTTAACTACATACAAACATGTGGTACTTCGCTGCATTGCAGTCTCACGAGCTGTGTGATCCGCAAAGGCATTGCCTTTTCCTATTTTATCAGTCACTTTCTTGTGTGCTCTACACTTAACAATTGCCACTTTCTTAGGATATGTCAAGGCAGTAAGGAGATTATGTACTAATTCCCCATGCACTATTTGTGTCCCATGTGAAGTGAGAAAATAATGTATGAAAAGCTAGGGATCCATTGCCTACAGAAAGAAGTAAGGCCAATCAATGCACGGACGTCCTTCTGAGTACGGGGCACAGGTGTGTCTAAAATGGTCTGAATGCGATCTGGTGTGAGTGCACGTCCCTCCTTAGACAGGAGGTGACCTAAATAGGTAACCTGCTGTCTACAAAATTGCAACTTCTTCCGAGAGACTTTGTGATGATGAGAGGCAAGGAATGATAGCAAGGACAGTGTTCCTTTCACACTAGGTAAGGACGCCAGAGCGGCATCCTCATTGATAAGACAGGATCTCTCAACCATTGGATAATTGTTATTTAAAATAACACGCACACCCTCTAGAGAACAATGTATTGTGGCACGAAAATATTTAAGCATATTGTTATCCACACTGTTGTCCGGCGTATTAGGGGAAAGCAAAAATGGACATGCTGCAGTGAATTTATCAAGACTAAATGCAAGTGGCTGTGACAGCGGGCTAGATGTAGGTGTCCCATCGAATCCTATCGATGTTATCATTGCACCAGACAGGGGAGCCCTAGGAACCAATTTTTTAGACAGAGCACTACGAGTAGCTCCTGTATCAACCAGAAACCGATCAGTAGAGCCCAAGACATTTGCATCAACATAAGGACCTTTCTGATCTACTGGGACCTCAACCGGTTCCTTACCCCATCCTAGGCATTCCTATGCATAATCAGAATCCCCAAGACCATCAGCCGAATAATCAGACATTTGATATTGATTTCGTCTATCAAAGATATTAGAATAATTTGGTCCGTGTTCAACTGCCTCAAACCTGGGACGATTTCCTATTCCTCCCCTTTGTCCTGAATTCCCTGGGCGTCCTCTCATGCTTCCTCTACCCCGTTGATACTGCTGACCTCACAAAAGGGGGCACTCAGAACGCCAATGTCCAATCTCTTTACAATAAGCACACTGATCAGAAGACAAAGTTGATCGAGAGAAAGGGGGTACACCAGGGGTATATACTGCACGTCCGCCTCTACCACCACCTCTGAACGGTGGACCATATACTTGAGCCAACATAACTTTCGTTTTTAACTCCTTAACCTTCTTATCCTCTTTGCCTTTTGCTTCCAATTCCTGACGCTCATAATACTGGGCCATAGTCAAAAGGGAGACGGGGGAAGACGTAGTCCATGAACTTTCGCTGGCCTTTAGGCGACTAGCTATTTCTGGCAACATGTTAGCGACAAATTTGTCGACGAACAGATGCTTACCCGTGTCATCTGTCAATGACTGCCCACTAAAATCATGGAATGTCTCTTCAAATCGTGTAAAGAAATCAGAACCCGACTCATCCGCTTTCTGTTTACAAGACGCTAATGTAGTCCAATCTATTTTCTTAGGGGGTATGAGAGTTTTCAACTTAGTCACAATAGCTTTGGGAAGATCTAATATCTCCCGTTGTGGTTTCTGAGCAGGTTCCCTAGCCGCATCTATTTCTTCTAAATGCACCCAAGTATCACCATATGCTACATTATCATCTATTTTCCGAATTTTTCTCCACATATCAGGGGGCAAAATAAGTCCAAAAACCATATCAATATCTGGCAAGGTCATAGTACAGGAGCTAATGGCGCCTTCCACTTCTTCATAGAAAGCGGCCGGATTTTTCCGCGGGTCAGGCAAAGCAGCTTTAAGAGCCATATCATCTTCTCTACTCCAAGGAGTATAGACCCAATTATAAACAAAATATCCTTTTGCATCATCTGAATCTTTATCATCATTCGTTCCCGCTCCCTTTGGGGGAACATGCAGAGGTGCTGCTTCACGCATGGGTTTCATAGTAACTTCAGTATCACTAGTATCTTTATCTGTCCCCGTAGCTCCCTCTTGTCGCTCCGGAGTCTGAACTGTTTGTTCAGTTGTAGCTTTACCAGCTGCTTTTTTCTCCTCTCGCAGACGGAACGTGTCAGTGCGCAATTTAACCACTCGCCTAATTAGATCAGGCACCTGTGAAGGAAGAAAGGTGCCATCACTTAATTGTTTATAATTAGAATTTATATCAGAGGGCTCTAGATCATCAGAATGTTTTCTAAAACTGAGTATTACTTCCCAAGTAAATGTCTCTACAAAATATAACTGCTCTAAATCTTTCCACTGCTGAACCATTGCTACGAGTTCTGGAGCAGAGGCACTCCCACGAGCTGCTTTACGAGCAGCGGATCGAAGAGTGGCCTTGCCTTCAGTAGTCAAAGTAGAGCGAGTCTTCCGCCCATCTTGCTTATCTTCATCTTTTTCTTCTGAAGACAAATGCTCCTCATCAGAACTCTCATTCTCAGGGGCACTAGGGAATTTATACGGGACGGAGGTCTATCTAACAGGATGGAATCATCCTGAGGTCTATTAAGTATGGGATAAATAGGGCGCCTAATAGGGTACTGGCCAATTACCTCTAAACGACGCTCCCTATCTTCTTTTTCTTTTTATTTCCTTCATCTCCTTATTTTTCAATTCAAACGCTTTTTTAAATATCGTTTTTTGCTGTTCTTTTTCTGCTATAGCTTCTTCTTTCCTCACTCTCTCATGCACTTCTTTCTCCCACATTCGTACACAATCAAACATATCTTGTCGACTCTTTCGTTTAAACAGACACTGCTCTACATACTGAATCTTTTTAAAATCAAATGACCCATTCACTGGCCATCGTAGATCAGGATCCTTTTTCGTATATTTGTTCCACAGTGTACTATACATTATGGAAGAAATACCGTATTTAATATACATGTACCTATTAGGTGTCCCCTCTAGGGGAGCCGGCTGACTTCTTTCTAAATCCATTTTGGTACCTCCAAGACAGCAACACAACCTACGGAGTGCGCTAGGAGCAGGCATGCTACCAAATTTGTAAAATATTACTTATCCCAGACATATCAAAGTAGAGAAAAATCTCCACATTACCTGCCTTTATCTATTGCAACAGATAAACAAAACAAACAAAACCAGAATCTTGGCCAAGCAAATCCAAAATGCCACTTCAGTGACCTTACCAAACAGAAGTCTACAACTCTCACCTATCAGTCTCTTGGTCGACCTAATGGTCACTGCAAAACTTGCGCCAAAGGAGATCTCAGTCGGGACCGGCCACCACCTGGAGGGTCAAATCGGGAAAACCGGAAAAGCACTTCGGTCTGCAAAGACAAGGGTCTCCTCGTGCAAGACGTCTCCTCAGCAAAATTCCATTCCTCCGTCAAGACCACTCCTTCGGGCGGCCGCGTCTCCGATGAGCCCCACGAGTCGGGTGCCAAACTGTGGAAATGTGCCTTTTTAGGGGCACACCGGTGCAGGGGTCACCCTTATCTTGTCCGCGGGTCCTTAAACCATCAAAGAAGAGATTGGCACTGAAGCTGGAATTCAAAGAACAAGTTTATTCACTCATGAGTGAGACCACGTCCATACAACACCCTCAAGTGTTCCAGGAGGTAGTGGCTTGAATACACAGACCATGGTGCTTATATACTGTGTTTTCTGCACTGGTAAGCATGTAGTTACAAATAGAAGGTACAAGCATACACAGGAATAGTTACAGCCAGACATGGGCAGATGAGTAATCACTTAGTCAGCAAAGTGGGAGGGGAACAGAACTGCTTACATCAGTAGGATATGATAGACAGTTACATTCTCAAACAGGTGCATTCTAGCAGCTACAGGCCTTTCTGAGCTCATACATTGCTCTGGCTCAGTACAGAAGGAGTTAACTAAGGTTGATGACTCAAGCAGAATAGAAAGGCAAGCAGCAGTGAAGACAGAAGAATTACATAGCTAACAAAATGGATGCCACAGACAAGATGGCTTCAGCTTATGCTAACAGAAATTATTACACGTTTTCCACACTTCATGACAGCTCCCCCTTGCTGCTTCGCTGCCTCCCTGGTTTCTGGATTGTTTACTTGTTATTGTGCTTAACCTTGTTTAACTCATCTTTGTTCAGTTTTGCTCAGCTTGTTTAGTTTTGCACTGCCTTTGTTTTAATTTCTGTTTGTTTTTCTGCCCGCTTGCTTTCCCAGCGTTTTTCCCGCCGAATCTCCCTCCCTCTGCTTGCCCTTGCCGACCCCGCCCACCTCATCCCAGTGCCCCTACCTCCTCCCAGAACCTACTTAATGAAGGCCGCAGAGCAGCCCCATTGAGCAGGTCCTTCGGTATAGCTTCCCCCTTGCTGCTTTGTTGCCTCCCTGGTTTAATTTTTTTTTTAACTTGGTACTGATTGCTGAATTGTTAACTTGTTGTTGTGTTATTGTGCTCAACCTTGTTTAACTCATCTTTGTTCATCTTGTTTAGTTTTGCACTGCCTTTGTTTTAATTTCTGTTTGTTTTTCTACCTGCTTGCTTTCCCACTTCTCCCACCCTCTTCCCGCCCTCGCCACCCCACCCACTGCCTCCTAATGTCCCTCCCTCCTCCTCACAGTGGGTGCGCGGCTGGTGTGCCAATGGTGCATCAAAGGCAAAGCCCATCTGCACCTGTCCACACCTGGACTGCTCCCTGCCCCAGGAACCCTGGCTTTAGAGGTACACGCAGATACACCGCCGCCTAGCTCCGAGCCCTGGACCCCAGACTCTGCAACAACAACTGCTGCCGCACTTCTCCACAATCAACGATAGGATCTTTTTGCTGCCAGCACTGCCTCTTCTCCTGCAACACCAGAGCACCTGCACGCGCGGCGACCACCACCATGCTGACCACGACCACTTCAGAACAACTTCATTGCCTCCTGCTCAACGCATAATCACTCTGCAAGCACGCCACCAATATCTGGGACACCATCAACTCCCTCACCCCAACATCATCTTCCTTACCAAGACCTGGCTCAACCCTGCATCCGCGCCCAACATTGCCTCAGCAACGCCGGACGGCTACAAGATAGCACACAGAGACCGCATCAACAAACACTGAGGTGGAATCGCCATCATCCATAAAGAAACCATCCACTGCACTGTCATACAGTTTCCACTTTTCCAGTAGGAACTGTGCCTATGTTGGTTTACATAAACATTGGGATTGGTGCCAGACTGATTCCATGCACCCCCTATAGACATGTTGTCCTGGAGACCAGCTAGCTCACAGTGCCACCATAAGCCCCCTAACCTAGACAGGTGGCAAATGGTCTGGGCAACCTCAGAACATGACAACCCAGATCCCTCCCAGGAATCGTGGTAGTAGATCTAGAACCTTTTCACTCAGTCATCCGTGTGCTCTAAGAGAGATATACAAGAAAGACACAAAGGAGCGTTTTCAATATTTATTGAACCATCGTGATTGTTGTATAAAATATATGTGCTGCGATGGTCAATAGACAGAAGCAGATAAAAGTGATTAGTAGTAAAAGGAAGGTAAAGAGAATGAACAATTCCACCATTGTGCTAAAACAGTGCATATATACTGGCATATAAGTACTGAGTTTAGTGTGCTTCTACTATGTGTACCCTAACCTAGTTGTCTAGGGTGTGTGTGTGTGCCCTGCCAAGAATCCCCTACAGGATGATCTAACTCCCCTTTACCTGAAGGCAAAGTATGTAGGTCCCCGTCTTGGTCACAGGTTGGACATCCCTCCTCGCACGCAGAGGGATCAACAGGAACCAGCCAAGCTGAAACGCCAACACAGCAATGACCTTGCATGTGACAGCCAAGTGTTCCCCTCCCGAGTGCAGAAGTGCGTGCGTATTTATAACAATGGCATCCATGCTTCTGTGTTGATGCCTCAGCTGAGCTGACATTGTTTATTGTCTCCGTGATAGCAAAGTCGCCTTATGAACGAAATAACAAATAACAACATTTGCACAAGAAATTAACGAAATAACAAATAACATTTGCACAAGAACTACCGCCCCATCTCTCTGCTTCCCTATTCTGCCAAAGTCCTCAAAAAGGCCATCAACCGCCAACTCACGGAACACCTGGAGAACAACCATCTTCTGGACACCTCCCAATCTGGATTCCGCACCACCCACAGCACCAAAACAGCCCTGATCACTGCCACCGACGACATCAGAACCCTCCTTGACCGGGGAGAAATGGTGGGCCAGATCCTCCTCAACCTTTCAGCAGCTTTCAACACCGTATCCCACCACACACTTATTAAGAGGCTTTTACTACATTGGAATCTAAGGAGACGCCCTTAAATGGATTGCCTATTTCCTCATCAGAAGAACCCTGAGAACCCACTACCACCTTTCACCTCGGAACCTAAGAACATCATCTGCGGTGTCCCTCAAGGCTAGACACTCAGCTCAACAATGTTCAACACCTACATGACCCCCTTTGCCAACATTGTCAGAATCCATGAACTAACATCATTTCCTACACCGAACACACACTTCCCATATTGTAAAACCATGATGACCGCATATTTCATGTCTTGTCAAGCAGGAGACCTTCAGCCAACACTGACCTTAGGGCTCCCGTCTTTTTTTGTTCTGATACTTGTACTTTTACTTTTGGTATTATTAAAGTTAGACTGCATGTACCAGAATCCAACCATAAAAGCCAGCTACTAATAGAACACTTTTTCTGTCATATGTGTCGGTCAGGCGGCGAAGACAGGTTTTCCCAGGAGTATTTTATTCAACACTTTCTACATACCAATGCAAACTGGCTTAATCAGAAGCAAACTCCTGAAATCTCATTGAAATAATGCAAACGTGTGCAACCACCCAGCATCAGATGAAAACACGATGAGACTGCCTCAAAAGTGTGGCAAACTCACACAGATTGAAACCGCCTCACCATCAAAGTGTCTCAATCTCCAAATTTTAAGGGACAAACAACAATCTGTAAAACGTTGTTTACTTTTAACATTTAAAGTATTAGCTCAAAAAAAGAATGTAAAGTTATATTGTTTAATAAAAAACACAACAGGACTGGCTAATAGAAAGGACCACTTAACATCCATACACATGTTCTTCTATAATGCAAAATTATAACCCACATAATAGTGTGGTGCGTAATAAAAACAAATACCCGTCCAGATCCTGAATATTTATATAGCAGACTCCGTTATACAAATGACAATATGCAACAAAGGGATGGGTGAAATGCTTGAATTAATCTCAGCAACTGGTAATCACTTGGGCCACATCTCAATCCATCGTTATTCTGCACACAATGCACCTCAGATTGGACCCAGCATATGCAAATTAGTTTTGACCCTGTTCCAGTTTGAATCGTCCAGCTTGAACTGCCAGAACAGGTCCTCCCTGAACCGAAACAAAAGCCACCCAGCACGGTTTTTGCCCTTATTAGGGCTCATCAGCCAGATATAAATTGCTTCCAGCGGCACAGTGTGCACAGGACCCACATCTGGGCATACCTGTCCTACTTAGGGCAACACACTGCAGTATACAAAAAAGTGTGGGATGGAATGCTAGTATTAATCTCAGCTTCTGGTAATCACTCGTGGCCACATCCTAATCTATTGTTATTCTGCACACCATGCTACCTCAGTTGGGACCCAGCCATATGCAAATCATGCTTGACCATGCTCCAATTGGAACAGTCCAGCTAAACTGTCAGACCAGGTCCTCCCTAAACTGGAACACAAGCAACCCAGGACCGGCTTCGCCCTTATCAGGGCTCATCAACCAAGTATAGCTTTGTTCCAGTGGCACAGTGTGCACAGGACCTGCGTCTGGGCATACCCATCCGAATAGGGGCAACACACTGCAGTATACAAAAAACTGATGAATGGAATGGTTGAATTAATCTCAGCTCCTGGCAATCACTCGAGTTGCATCCAAGTCCATCATTATTCTGCACACCGTGCCACCTCAGTTTGGACCAAGCCATATGCAAATCAGCCTTGACCCTGCTCTATTTGGAACAGTCCATCCTGAACTGTCAGACCAGGTCCTTCCTGAACCGGAACACCAGGATCCCAGGACTGGTTTTGCCATTATTAGGGTACATCAGCCATGTATAGCTTGGTTCCAGTGGCACAGTGTGCATGGGACCCACATCTGGGTATACCCATCCTACTTAGGGCAACACACTGCAGTATACAAACAAGCATTGGCAAATCCAATAGGTCTTACCTACTCGAGATCTCTTGGCTTTGGCAATGTGTTTTAGTCGTTTGTTTAGTTTGAAGTAGTTTATTTAGTCACAGACCTTAAAAACAGCAATCCACATTCAACAATATTGCATATAATATATTTTTTATAATAATACATATAAGATAAAAAGTTTGCAAGTTTCAGAATTATTTAACAAAATATCACAGTGAACAGATAAAATGTCATTTATAAGATTCACCCTAGAATATTTTGTATATATTTAAAAAAATAAAAAATATTAAATTTAAGTCATAGAAGATAGGCAATTATAAAATGGCCCTGAGACACGAAAACATACAAGTTACTAATTAAAAAACCTTAAAAATAATCAACATTGTCAAGGGAGACGGGGAATTCATCCTGTTAGCCATAACCCAGGTACACTTACCTCCGGCCGAGTGTCCCACATCGAAGAAGCTTGGATCGAATGGACCATAAACATTCTATTTTTTTATTTTGATAAATCTGTTTATTAAGTAAACAAAACCCAGAGGCGTGACGGTCAACAAGTATACTCCATACATTTGCATCGTTACTATTTTCACTTACATATATCGTATTGTATACAGTACAAAATCATTACATCAAAGCTAACTCCAGAACATTCCAGTATAATACAGTACGCATTCTCCCCTTTTCTTCATTACGCAGCTTACTAACAGATAGAGTCCTCTGTATTGTATCCATTTCCCCCATATTTTGCCCCATTTCTTCGGGTACCCCCTCCCCTGGAACACCACCTTTTCGGCGTTAAAACACCAGTCTAGGTCTTCTTGTCATTTCATCTCACTCGGTGGTTGACTCGCGCCCCACTCCCTCGCTATATTGCGTATGGCTACTATGCCCGCTGTCATAAGCCATATCTTGGAGTATTTTGGTCATATCTCCTCGCCCGTCACACAGAGAATATGCCATTTGGCCTCACATGTAACCTCTTGATCAATTACTTCAGACATGACCTGTATGACTTCTTTCCAGAACTGTTGTATCTTTGGGCATGCCCATAGTGTGTGAAAAATGTGCCCATTTCCCCACAGCCCCATGTACACTGGTCAGTATCGCTGCGTCCTATCCAGTGCAAGATCACCTTGGAGGTATATGATCTGTGCAGTATACGCAACTGTATCAATCAGAATTGTGCCCTGATCGCCACCTCCCTCGGAATCTGAATCGCTTCTGTCCAGTCTTCATTGTCTAACGTCTCTAGGTCTCTTGTCCAGGCTTCTCTGAGAGCCATCAAGGGGTCAGGGGAGTTGTTCATTATTTTTTTATACACCAGTGAAACAGCTTTCTCGAGCATGGGGTCCATGAGTAGTCTGTCCTCATGTGGAGTGTATTCTGCTAATTATTCCCCATCTAGGATATGTCTCTTTAGTGCATGTCTTAGCTGCAAATATCGTAGGAACTCCTTATCTGACATTTGGTATTCTACTTTCAGGTCCTCGAAGCTTATCATTGTTTGCCCCCTCCATATGTCTCCTAGTTATTCAATCCCTATGGGCTGCCATTTATGGAATCCCTTTAGTTGGCCCACCTCCCTTAGGTGGTCGCAGACCCACAGTGGCGTCCGTTCAGTCAACTTGCCTTTCCAACCTAGGAATGTGGTAGTTTCCCTCCAGGCATGAACTGTCCACTCAGTACGTGTGGGTAGTGCACTACTTGTGTGTCTCTTATACAGCGCAGCTAGGTATCCTCCCCCTCCCATGTAATGTTGATCCATTCTGTATGCAGGTTCCTCTCTTCCCGCGAACACCCACTCGTTGATGGTTATAAGCTGTGCTGCCCAGTAGTACTTTTTAATATCTGGGATTGCCAGCCCTCCCTCATAGACACCTCGCTGCAGCTTGTGTAGAGCAATTCAAGCCTGACCTCCGTCCCATAAAAGCAGTCTTAATTTGGTATCTATCTGCTTGAAGAAGCTAGATGGTATTTTACATGGGTATTCTGCAGAATATACAGGAATCTTGGCAGCGCCATCTTCCTAAATAAGGTTGCGCGCCCCATTAGGGACAGTGAGAGCTTCCTCCATTGCAAAATGTCCCTGCTTAGCCTATCCAGTTGGGGAAGTAGGTATCGTCTAGAAATTGGTTGTCTCCTTTTGATATTATTATACCTAGGTATTTGAATGTATCTTTTATTTCTAGAGAGCAAGCGCTAGTTGGCAGGTTTGGAGTCGCGCCAGTCAATACGTATAGCAAGGACTTATTCCAGTTTATCCTGTATCGCGAGTAAGTTCCGAACAGATGGAATATGTGGATGGCTCGGCCGATCGAAGATCTGGGGTTGGTTACATATAGTAATATGCCATCGGCATACAGAGATATCTTTTCGTCCCAATCTCTGCCCCCACTTATTCCCCGGATGAATGAGTCCATTCTAACCCATGCCGCCAGGGGCTCCAAAGCAAACGCAAACAGCATGGGAGAGAGCGGACAACCCTGCCTCATGCCTTTATTCAACTGTATTATCCTCGAGATCGCCCCATGCACTTGTATTCTTGCTAGCGGGCCCGCGTATAATAGCTGCACCCATGAGTAAGAGAGCCGGGCCCAAATCCAAACCTCTCCAATACTGTCCGCAGGTATGACCACTCTATATTATCAAACACCATACATGCGTCCAGAGACAGCAGCACAGTGTCTCCACACGAGTCGGCCGTAGTAGCATGCAGCACCCCATATAGTCTACGCAGATTAAGCCTGGTGCTCCTGTGGGGCATGAACACAGACTGGTCTGGATGTATTACAGAGGTGATGACCGCTCCAAGCCTGTTTTCCAACACTTTTGCTAGTAGCTTAACCTCCACATTAAGCAGAGATATTGGACGATATGGTCCGCAATCATCCAGTGGCTTTCCTTGTTTCGGTATTACTACAATTGTGGCTAGTCTCTGATCTGCAGGTTGCTCTCCACGACTGAGAGCTTCATTATACATAGCCAACAAATGTGAAGCCACTTTCGATGCCACTCCCTTATAGAATTCTATAGGTATGCCGTTTGGCCTGGCCGCTTTACCCGATTGCAAGTCCCCTTTAGCCCCTACTATGTCTTCCATCGCGAGCTCTTTGTCCAGCGTCTCCCTGTCTTCATCAGATAGTCTTGGGACTTGGAGGTCTCTAAGTAGCTCCGCACAATCCTCCCTTGTTCTAGTAGACGTGGATTTATACAGGGCCTCGTAATGATCCGCGAATGCTGAGGCAATTTCCTCGCCTGTCTTTTTAGTCTCCAGTTGTGGAGTCTTTATCTCTAGAACCCAGCTTTGTTCTTTGTCCCTCTTTTCCAGCCAATCTAACAGCTTGTTGGCCTTGTCCCCTACCTCATATAGTTGCCTTTGGGTTGCTCTAGCATACGTCTTGGCTGCCTCTTCTACTATATCTCTCCGCTCTTTTTGTTGAGTCAGATCTGCAGCCTGGCCTGCACTGCTGCCTCGCTATTCCCCATGGCCTTCCCTTCCAATTGTAGGATATCGTTCTCTAGTGCATCGTGTTGGATTTGTTGCTCCTTCTTTTTCCCTCCAACAATGGCCTGCACACAGCCCCCCATCACTATCTTATAAGCCTCCCACAATGTGCAGGACGAATCTACCGTTCCTATATTATCCTGAAAGTATTGTTCCGTGTGCTCTCCTATTTTATTTCTAATCTGCTTGTCTCGAAAGAGCCAAGGGTCCATTTAGGGGGGCAAGGTATAGTTTCTCGTGGGTCCTTTCAGTAGAGTTTCTACAGGTGAGAGATCGGAGATTCCCCTTGCCTTATGCTCTGTTCCGTTAAATCAGTGTGCGTGTACTACTTGTGTCATCAGATAGTCTAAGCGTGAGTACCCCCCCATGTGGGGTAGAATAAAACGTGTATTGTCGATCCTCTGGGTTATGTACTCTCCATAAGTCAACCAGCCCCATCGCTCCCACAAAGTCTTTTAGTAGATCAGGTCCCTTTTCCCGACCTGAAGTCGTTATTCTATCCATCCCTGTATCCATTGTTGCATTCATGTCCCTGCCCATGATTAGTATTCCTTCCGGGAGGTCTATTAGTAGAGCGACCAGCTCCTTCAACGTGTCTGAGTGTAGCCTCGGTGGTACATACACTGAGCAGAGATTTAGAACTTTACCCTCCCACCTTCCTGTTATGGCCACGTACCTGCCCAGCTGGTCATGCCATACTCTCCCCGGAGTGAAGGGAAGAGTCGTCCGGAACAGGATCCCAACCCCTCTCGACCCCGTGGTGAAACCTGCATGTGCAGCTAATTTGTATCCAAATCTATCGAGTGCCTTGCAGGTTGTACCTTTAAGATGAGATTCTTGAATTAATACTATGTTGGGATTTTGTCTACGGAGATATTGCAAGACCACTGTGCGTTTAATTTTGTGTCCTAACCCATTAACATTCAAGGTCAGGACCCTTAGTCCTGCATTTGCCTGGGGGGAAGCCCGCTGCTTATCTGCGCCCTGACTCCTTTCCAACATGGGTATGCGGTTGACTACTGGGGCTGTGTCCGAGCTGCCATGTGTGTGTGGGGAGTCTACCCTGCCCTTCATTTCCCCTTGGTATGTCTCGTCTTCCTCCCACGCCCTGCCAGGTTATCAACTTGTAAAACTTTAAAACAGCGCCATCTCTCTGGTGGCCACTCCAAGATTGTAAACCTTGTGAATAACTACCCTCCCTCCCTGCTGCCCTACACTGTGGGTTAAGACCACCCACCCCCCCAATTTGCAGAGTGCCTGTCGTCCCATAATAACAATCCAAACTGGGGTCGGCTCAAAGCCGGAGAGTCCGCCAGTCCCACCCCAACCCCCTTCAGCATACATTGTATAGGTGCTATGTCAACTTATATCAAGGCAGGTGCAACAACACTGCATTACAGTTGGCTATATATAAAAAGGCATAAATCTTATCTGTATACAGGGTCTTTGCCCAATGAGCCAGCATGCTATTTCGTTTCTCCTGCTCCACGTCAGTTCAATCTGTAGGTGACTCCATATCCCCCCCGCCCATGGAATCCCACTCAAAGTTAACACTCCTGTATCAGTGAAGTTTGTCCCTCTTTATCAGTCAATGTCCAGTATCAGGCCCATCATCAGGGTCTCTTTCTGCTGCGTCCGCCACCGGTGTACTCTTCTGTCGATGTCTTGACTTTACAATCGTCCTCCAGCCATCTAACCAGTCTTTAGCTTCTTCAGGAGTTGCGAATCGCCATACCTTGCCCTCTGCCATCACTCTGAGAGTTTCCCAGAAAAGTATAGAGTACTTGATGTCCTGTTCTCGTAGACTCTTTTTTATTTCCAGAAAGGTTCGTCGTATTTGCTGCACTTTCTGTGTAAAGTCCGGATAAAAAGTGATGAGGGCATTTTCGTATTTCAGTGGTAGGGCATTCCTGGCCGTTTGAAGAACCACATCACTGTCTCTGTAGTTAAATAATCTCTCAATTATAGGTCGCGGCGGGGCTCCCGGCCTCGGCTGCACTCCTGGGATCCTATGGGCTCGCACCACCGAGAAAAATTTTGATAGGCCTTTGGGCTGGAGTGATTTAGTTATAAGGTCCTCAACAAATAGGTCTGCTGCCTGTCCTTCGGCTCTCTCCGGCACCCCTATTATACAGATATTATTACGGCGGGAGCGCCCTTCTTGGTCCTCAAGCTTGACCTCCAACTCCCTCGTCGTCTGTGTAAGCTCTTTAACTTGTTTCTGTAGAGTCTTCGCATCGGCCACCATCTCTGCCGTTATTCCTTCCACCTCCATTACTCTTTTCCTCATGTTGCGGAGGTCTGCTCTGAGCAGCAACACCTCTGTGGTTACCGTGTAGATTTTACTCGCCAGATCTGCTTTGATCCCCTGTATGGCAGTCATGACATCTGGCAGTGTGGGTTCTGGGTTCACTGTTTGGGAGGTCATCATTTGTGACCCGGATGCGTCTGCTCCTTCTGGATTAGTCATCTGGTCCCTGGGCAAAGCATATTGTCCAGCTTTGTCTGTTGGGGGGCACTGGGTCCTCTGCCCCCTTCATGATCGCAGTGCTGGTTGCGCGTAGGACCGCCGTAGCGGGCAGGGGCCAGTTAATGTCTGGTCTTTGTTGCACATGTGAGTTGCCACTTCTCAGTTGAGGCACACCCCCCAATGGCGCCCCGCAGTCAGTAGTGTAGTCTTCGCACCGCCCTGCTTGTGGCCGCTTCTGTGGTTAGCCCCTTTCTCAAATGTTCAATTCCCGTGCAGGGGGGGCGGGGGGTTGTTACTGCAGCTCCGTTTATGGATCTTAGGCCATTGGGGGGTCTCCCTCCACGCTCCCAGTGTTTCCTACTGTGCATATGCGGCTTCAGGCTGGCCTGTGTACGTTGGATGAGGCCTCACCAAAATGACCGTGCTTGCACTTAAGGGCACCGTCAATGCCGCACCCCTTCCCGCATCTCCCTGTTACGTGGTGACCTACGCGCTGGTGTTCGCCTGCTGCGTTCCCCTCGCTCGTGGTTGCCGTTGCCTTTTTCTACTCACCGCTGTTCCCGTTCAGACCCGGTACCGATGATTGTGGGTCCGCCTGCTTTCCCGGCCGTTCCAAGTCGCACAGGGCATTGGGCGCACTCCGGCTTGCGCTCCCCCTCTCTTTTGTTACTGCGCCGCCCACTTTCCTGCCCCCACAGCTCCCAGGCAACTTCGGTCGACGTTGACACTACTGCCGGGTCGCGGAGTATGATTTAGGCGGGGCTATTCGCCAGCTCTTCACGCCGCACGCCTCACGCTGTGCTCCGGCTCTGTCACTTGAGCCCGGGAATGCCGCTTGCCAACAGGCCTCTCGCTGTCCTGCCTCCTGCTCGGGTCCAATTTTGCTCTTCAGAGCTGGTTCTGCACCCGGGCATCTAGCGAGTCATACGGACCTCGCTCTCGCCCCAATTACGGATATTAGGCCGGATTTATAGGGGAAAGTCAGGCCGGATCGGCGGAGCCGCTCGATTAAGCGGCCATTGCGCTCCGCGGCAAGCCACGCCCCATGGCCCATAAACATTCTAGGCATTTTGCTGTAGAGAATATGATGTAGGATGAGGTGTCTGATCTACAAATTCTCAATGCAATCTTCCACTGCCAGACTCCTAAGTTCCTACAGAGCAGAACAATCCAATGCTTGCGCTGACAACTAAAAGCCAGAGGGAAAAAAAAGGTAGAGTTGAGTGGGTACATTAGATTGGGGTGGGGTTGACTGGGTTAGATTGAGTGGAGTGGGATAGAGTGGAGTAGGGTAAATTGGGGTGGAGTGGGGTTGATTGAGGTAGATTAGATTGGAGTGGATTGGGTAGATTAGAGCAGAGTAGTGTAGATTGGAATAGCTTGGAGTGGAGTGGGGTATAATGGGGCGGGATAGATTGGAGTGGGGTTCAGTGGTGTAGATTGGGGTGGAGTGTGGAAGAGTGAGGTAGATTTGATCGTAGTGGAGTGGATTAGGAAGATTGGAGTGGAGTGCCCTAGATTGGGGAGATTGGAGTGGAGTGGGATATATTGGAATGGAGTAGATTGTGGTGGAGTGGAGTGGTGTAGATTGGAGTGGATTGGGTTGGATTGTTGTGGAGATTGGAGTGGTGTGGGGTAGATTAGAGTGGGGTAGAGTGGAGTGGGGTAGGTTGGGATGGATTGGGGTAGATTGGAGTGGAGTGGGATAGATTAGACTGGAGAGGGGTGGATTGGAGTGGTGTAAATTGGAGTCGAGTGGGGTAGATTGGGGAAGAGTGGGGTAGATTAGGGAAGAGTGATTTGGATTGGGGTAGATTGGAGTGGAGCGGGTAGATTGTTGGGTAGATTGGGTAGATTGGAGTAGAGTAAGGTAGATTAGGGTGGAGTGGTGTATGGTAGGCTGGAGTATAGTGGGGTAGATTGGAGTGGGGTAGTGTGGATGCACTGGAATAGGACAGATTGAAATGGAGTGGGATAGAATGGCATAGATTGGAGCGGAGTGGCATTGATTGGATTGGAGTGGGGTAGATTGGGAGTGGGGTAGATTGGGGTAGATTGGAATGGGATAGATTGGAGTGGGGTTGGTTCGGGTGGAGTGGGGTAAATTGGAGTGGAGTGGGTAGATTGGTGGGTAGAGTGGAGTGAGGTAGTTCAGGGTGGAGTGGAGTAGGATAGATTGGAGTGGAGTGAGGTACATTGGAGTGGGGCAGTTTGGGTAGATTGAAAAAGGGTAGATTGGAAAGGAGTGGGGTAGATTGGAGTGGGGTAGAGTGGAGTGGGGTTGGGTAGAGTGGGGTAGATTGGAGTGGTGTGGAGTGGGGTAGACTGGAGTAGTGGTGTAGATTGGAATGAGGTAGATTGGGGTAGACTTGAGTGGAGTAGATTGGAATGGGGTAGAGTGGCATGGGGTACATTGAAGTAGGGTAGATTGGTGTGTGGAGCACTACCCTGATCATCTATATTATCTACATGATGCACCTTAGGAAACACTAAAACTAAGTGGCAGCTGCCTATCCAATTTGCAGGAAACTGCAAATAAGCATTCTTCAGGGACAGAAAATAAACTCCAGGAATAACAGGATCCTTTTCTATAAACACTTGCTCTTCCAAAGCTTCAAATCTATGTGGGCATTCACTCCAACCCATCATCTGAAGGTTTCTAGTATTTTCATTTCTCCTCATAAAACAAAGCTTTCCTTGCTGTTGCCTATCCAAACTTAATCTTCCTTTTCCCACTCACCCTTAGTTCCTTTCTGTGCCTTTAACTAAATTTCTTTCCTTCTGTTCTCCAGTTCTTCAATAAACTCTTTCATAGATTTAGTCAACTTACATGTAAGCCCTTCTTTATGAGCACAGGGAACACCAATGTTTGTTGGAGACGTAAAGAAATGTCATACCGTATCTATATATCTAGAGTTATGAGGATTCAAATGTTTTTATATGCTCATCTGTTCAAAGACTAGGTCAAAGTTTGAAAAATAATATTCAAAAAGACTAAGGATTACACTTTATGACAATGAGTAAGTGAGAGGTAACTGATGGTAGGTAACTCCCTCAGTAGTGGATACAGGTACATATGTGCATGTATAACAAGTACTTGCATACATAACTCAAGAGTACTCGCGCAGGAGGTTAAAGTAGACATTATTTGCAAATTTTCCCTCTGAGCCATCCTTATGTGAACTCAACATATCAAATCTAAGCTGCTCTTCTAGGTGAGTAGATTTAGGTTTAGCTATAGTGGAAGCATGCTCATCAGGACAATTCAAGCCCACTAATAGGCAGATGATGAAAAAGACTAAGAGCCTGATTTAGATCTTGGCGGACGGGTTACTCCGTCACAACAGTGATGCATATTCCGTCTGCAGAAATATAAATTCCATTATATCCTATGGGATGTATATTTCAGCGAATGGGATATCCATCGCTGTTGTGACGGAGTAACCCGTCTGCCATGATCTAAATCAGGCCCTAAGACAATTGCAATTTTAGTTAGTATCACTCTACATTTGTTTGGTGAAATAGACACCATGGTTTCTGTGGACTCAGATTTCAAGAAACATAATAATTGAAAAGCAAAGCAACTTCTATTTGTTGACTTCTTGTGCAAATCAGCAAAATGTTGATTGGTGCAAAGATGAGTATATGTTTAATTATCTTCAGAAGTTATCCCAAACCCTACTTCAGCTTCTCCTAAAATGACAACAGTGCTCTTTTACTGGAGCCTGGGCCCTAGGATGTTTCATAAGTTTCAGCAAGGATCTCAGTTCATTTGTACAGTTCACTTGGATTAGTCAGTCCAAAATCAATCAATCAATCAATCGTCACTGTGATAGCACTATTCACAGAGGTTTTTCATTTACTTTCCGTGGATCCTAATTTTTATATGTTCTCGAGTCAGGCTCACTCTCTGCAAAATATGTCCATTCAGGAGCTGAGTATCTGTGAATACGAACCCCGTGTTCTCTTTGATCTCCTGATTACAGGCTGATCATCCTCACTGTCACTTTGCTAACTTGTCTCAATTTTTTCGTTCATCGTCTCTGAGACGCACTCTTCTGACACAACAGCTCTCAGTCTTTCAACCTTCCCTGCCCACCTATCTCTTCTTGGCCCCCTTCTGGTTGTACTGCTGGACCCTTCTTTAGGATCAGAGTTATTGTTCACCATCTCTTCAGTCCTGTTCTCGGTGGCTACTCTTGGCTCATTCACCACAGGCTCAGCACCAATCTCTGATTGACTTGGAGACACTTAGGCACACTCTTCTCCCACCCTCTGATCGTTCGGGGTTCTCTGGAGTTTGACTCTGCAAATCATTGATAGTAGCCACCACTTCTTTACCAGCTTGTCTCATTCTTTGGGTGTGTGAAGCATGTTCCCAGTTCAGAAGACCACCGCACTTCACAGTAGTGTTCGTCACGAGGATGATTTGAAAAGAGCCACACCAGCGGGGCTCTAGACAACTTTTCTTGATGTGTTTCTTCACCAGGACCCAGTGTCTTGGGCTCAGGGCATGATGTTGTTCTTGCCTTGAAATGGGAGTCACCATCTCGACCTGATGAGAGACAGAACCCACCACATCTGCCATTCCCCTAATAATTTGCATACCCTGCTCTGACCCATCTATCCTGCTCACCTTAAGAGGCTTCCTCCTGCAAACTCTTGATCTCTTACCACGTATCAGCACCAGTGAACAAAAGGCGTGCAGAAACATCATTTTTAGAATCATTTGAATGGTCTCTATTCAATGTGCAAGACCCAAAACTAGCAAGCACCAGTAGGAGCAATCGTTTCAGCCTCCTGTGCAGAGGTTACATTACACAAACAGGAGTTTTACACTACACAATTCAGCCACCAGGCACAGATGGCATAGGCTGCTTTCAAAATCCCTCATCCATCTCTTAAACAACATTCCATCAGGCTCTTTCAGAAGGACATCTTGAATGTCAGATCTTGGCTTGGTATACAATTCTGTAATGTCAAGACAACCATGGTCAACCCCATCATAATTTTCATCAATAAGAGGCAAAGGCAACAATGTGGGCAGGCTGAGACTGCTGCACCTCCGCCGAGCAATGTTGTCTGGGGGAAGGATTAGCTGTTCATACTTGGTCAGCCTACTATGTGTCATGTGTTATATTCGCATCCAGTGAGCGAGATCTCAATAGAATGGGGAACCATACCTGTAAGGGATAGCCCATAACTATCCCTTCACACTCATAAATGCTGACACCTACTGCAGCCACTGCCTTAAGGCAACCCGCCACCGCTGCGGCTACTGCATCAAGAGTGTAGGTAAAATAGGCAACAGGGCATTTAGAACTCACAAGGGTGTAGTATGGGAATGCGCAGCAGTGTGTCTCTGTGTCTGTAATGGAGCAGCCTGGCCACCACCAGTGTAGGTGCCGCCCCCAGCAGAGGCGGCTGTGCCGGTACACTGTGCGGTCATTCGAGAACAAGAAAATGGGGCAGACCAAACGGGGCCATGCTGTCTCATATCCAGTGTTCAAGGTAGGCGATCATGTCAGTGCCCTCAATCCCCTCGGAGAGGCCCACAACCTGCATGTTGTTGTATCTGCTGCAGCCTTCCACCTCTTCTGCCCACTTGTCTAGCACTGCTACTTTTTCAGTCAAGGCTGCCAAATGGGTTTTCAGGTAATCCACAATGGGTTAAATGCAGGTTAAGGAGGTCTTGTTAGATTTCACTTTGTCTGCCAACTTCCGGTGGTCACCCGCTAAGCGTTCAGTGCAATTGTGACTCAATCTATCTTAATTTCTAGGACCTCCCTAGTGGTACTAATGGCTTCTAGTATGCTGTCATAACACAGCTATTTGTAGGTACTAACCTGTGAGATCCAGCCCAGCAGGAGCGATGTACAAGGTGTGTCCTACCACTTGTTCCCCGAGGCCACCCAACAACTAGGTCACCCCAAGGAGCACCAAAGGGAATAGGGGATTGGGATAAAATGAAAAAACTGGCCAACCGTTGACCAGATCTTGTCACACTAGCACTCTGGTTCGGCTCCTTCAGTGGAGTTGACTGAACTCTCCTCGGGTGTTTCTTGTTTTGCGTGTGCCGTGGGGAATAAGAATACACATTAGCAGTCACTACAACTTAACTTCTCATTCACAGCTTTCAATGGCATTCAGTTTCTCTCACCTCTCACAAGATTGAGGTATGATTTATTTACTTGGTTCTCTCAGCCAGGTTGCAGGAGGATTTTAGGCGCTTTCCCAATCAGAGCTAAGAGCTTCAATGTGTTGCACTTGCTTGTGGTCTTAAGCTACTATGGGCCAGATGTACAATCGCTGTAATTTGCGACTACGCAATTTGCGAGTCGCAAATCACAATGCACGAACCCAACTGGTCCCCAAATTGCGAGTCACAAATGACTTGCATCGCAATTTGGTGAGGAGGCTAATTGCGAGTCGGTAAGCGCTCACAGATAGCGTCCACGTCTAAAAAGCCTGTTTAGTGTTCGCAAATAGCGAACGTGGCAGAAAAGGCCATTTTGCGGTCACAAATAGCGTCCGGGATAAAAAAAAGCTGAAACACTTCCTAGGAGAACAGAAGGACCCCAAAACAGGAAGTGGTGTCCCTGGAGGATCCTGAACAGAATTGTAGCACATGGTAAGGTGCAGCAGCACAGTCCAACACTGCAGGCAGGCTCCCCAAAAAATCCTAAGATGTCCAGCAAGTACAGTAAGAAGGCAGGCAAACTGAAATTCTCCGAAAAGGAGCTGGACATATTGATAGAGGAATGCTGCAACACCCACAAGCAGCTGTTTGGGAGGGCATCACACACTGTCCCAGAGTCGGACAAAAGAAAAATATGGAGAGAGATGCAGCTGCGCATTAATGCCCTGGGTGTGGCTGACAGGCCCCTGGACGATTTGAAGAAAAGGTGGTACGACCTGCGCTCCAGGGCCAAGGAGAGGGTGGCAGCACGGCTGTGTGAAGTCCAAGGGAAAGGAGGAGGCCCATCCAATGTTTCTGAACCTTCTGTAGCAGAGGCTATGATGGAGAGTACCCTGGAGAGAGAGGCAGTGGTGGGATTTGGGACCCTCGGCACATCTCTACCTCCACCACCCCCTGTAAAGTGTGAAATGTGTACCATCTCAGCATTTCGGCCAAAAGCTTGCTCCCCACATGCATGCATGCCACACACCCACACCCAACTATATCTAGATGCTGCATCTACATGAACCAAAAGTCACAGCTGGTGCATTATGGGAAACTTAGTAAGTGACATAACAAAATTGCAGTTAAGGACTGACGAGCTGAATAACATAGTACCACCACTGAGATAGTTACTCACATATTTTTTTCTTTATTTTCATATTTGCAATATAGATACACCTCTGGGAGGAGAGCAAATGGCGGATGAGACTGATGAAGCCCAGGATCAGGGCCAGATGGATGAAGGGCAGGATGAGGGTACAGCAAGTGAGCCAAGTTGCTCTAATGTCCAAGCAACTGCTGCATCCAGGTCCCCGAAGCTCCAGTGCTTGACATCACAGCATCCCAGCAGCCAGCACCATCCCAACGCACTCCGGTCACCAGGAGCTGGCTGCTGCGTCCGACACAGCAGTTAGGTAGGTGGCTGCAAGCTAGACTGCACACTCCCTCCCATACTGGAGCAGCCACTCAGGTGGTGTTTGGTGGCCTGGCACAAGCTATGCTGAAGGTTCAGCGCCTGCAGCAAAAACAGATTAGACTAATCAACACCAAGCTGAGCCAGAGATTTTTGAACATCACACAACAGATGACTGAGACCAGGCCCGCATTGAGGAGAAATGTTATGCCCTTACAGGGGCTATTGGGCAGCTGTGTACTGAATTGTCTGAGGAGAGAGGGCAGCAAAGTAGAATGGAGCCGAGCCAGGCACACAGAATGGACTGTATGACCAAGACAATCGGTAGGCTGGTGCAGGCAACCAGAGAACACACCAAGCGCACCCTGGGTCTGCAAATCGAGATAGGCCACTACAGTGGTGACGTTGCACGAGGGCTGCAACAGATAACAGCTGCAGTGGAGGCTATGCAAACAAACATGTTTGCTAGTGGAGGAGCAACAAAGGCAGCAGACAGTGAGGTGTCCAGCCGCAGTAGTACCTCTGCTGCAGAAACACCAATGCTGCGTAGAAGCAGCAGCCGCCAGCCTGTAATCCCACCTGCCAGATCCCCCTCCTGCTGGACATAGAGGCAAGAAATGACTTGTCTGCACCAATGTGCCATACGGTGTGCCCAGTTTACTTTCCTTTGGTGGTGCATTAACCACATGACAGTTATAATTTTATTTTGGTTATGCGGATGCAGGTGGACATGTTGTCCAACAATATTTTTGCATGCCCTCAGAATAAAGCGAATTTGACATAGTTAAAAACACATTTCGTACAGTCATTTGTTGAGGGTAGAGTGTCAATGGGTAGGATTTACCTTGAAAAATAATGTCTGGCTATGTGGTCCCTGCGCCTCCTCCCCTCTGCTGCTGTGCTTCCCTCGCTTGGCTGTTGGGCAGATGGGCCAGGGTCATCATCCTCCGAGTCAGATTCAGACACCTCCATGGGCAAGTCACGCCTGCAGGCAATGTTGTGGAGTATGGCACGGTTGCCACTATTTTGCAGACAGTCTCAGGCGCATCCTGCAAGGCTCCGCCACTCTTGTGAAGGCAACGGAAGCGTGATTTTAGGTTGCCAAATGTACGCTCAATCACGGACCTGGTGCACCTATGTGCCATGTTGTACCGCCTTTCATGTGGGTTGTTGGGAGACAGGTATGGTGTGAGTATCCATGTTCACAGGGCATTCGCACTGGTACCTGGTGAGAGATATATGATGGTGAAACAACATGTAGACATACATTAAAGTGCAACTACATCTCACTGTGGACATGAAATTTCAGTACCTAGTAGGCATCCTTCATCAAAGTCACCTCTTTCTAATTTCTGGTGTATGCCACTTTGCCTTAACATGTATGAGTCATGGGTGCTCCCTGGATATTTTGCCACAAGGTCTGTGATGATGTTGTATGCATTGCAGACAACTTGGATGTTGAAGGAATGTGTGTTTTTTTTATTCCGGAATATGTATTCGATGCGAGATGGGGGACATGTGGGCACATGGGTACCATCTATGCACCCAATGACCTGTGGAAACCTTGCTATTCTGTAGAATTGCATTTTGGTATTTTCTAGTTCAACATCATCCCTAGGCAGGTAGATGTGTTGGTGTATGTGGTGGAGCATGGCATCTAAGAAATTGTGGAAGGAATGCAAAAGCTCACTCTGCGACACCCCTCCAGCCACTGCAACAACATCTTGGTAACTACCAGTGGCCAATAGGTGGATGGAGCACAACACCTGGACATGTGTGAGGATTGCATTGCTGCACTAGGTTTTGCTTTCTAGTTGTGGCTTCAAGGTGTTTATTAGATCTAGGATCACAGTGCTACTCAGCCTGTACTGCTCATATATCTCTTCCTCTGTCTTCTCAAACAAGGTTAGCCCGACTTTGAATATCCTCTCCTGTCTCCGCCTCCTCTGCTAGTATCCCATCCTCCTCGCTATCACGTACAGGGCAGCCATTATTGAAAGGTTTCTGATGCATTCTGGGGCTGTTTTATAGGTTGGGCCCTGTTACCACTTGTTTTGAATTAATGTTAAATTGCATGCGCAAATCAGCCAATTTGCGCATGATTGCAAATTGTGACTGGTCTGTATATTCTGATTACCGACTCGCTAATTGCGAGTCGCTATTTGGGACTCGCTATTTCCGCACGCTATTTTTGCGAGTCGGTATTCAGTGACTGTCGTACATTGCGTACGACAGATTTTGCATGTGCAAATCGATTTGCGAGCGATTTTGCACTCGCAAAATGGTCGAACATCTGGCCCTATGTCCATATTTTAAGTACCTCCTTGTTAAGGCAACATTTACAAGTCACTGGCGCAAGACGTACTCGCTTTACTTCCTCTGGAGGTAGATTTCCATGAAGCCTCGAGGGTTTTGGTGATTTGTTTTTACAGTCTCAAGGTGCGCTGATTAGATTACCTTTTATCTTTTTCCTAATGCACTGTTAGCAGCATTGCCCTGTTGGTTTAAAGAGCAATTTGCCTGAGTAAGTGTTTGATTAGTCTCTGTTAGCGTAAAGTCTTGTGCCTGTTAAGCGCTTGGGCGGTGTTGCGGGTTTGTGCGCATAGGCGCCGCTGCGAGATACGTCTACTTACTGAAGTTCTTTTGTCTTTTGTTTCTTCAGGGAATCGCTGCCAGGTTTCAGGCTTTTAGGCTCCAATAGCCCTACACGAACCAAGAGGCATCGCTGGAGCAGCAGGTCGGGGTCGTTGCGTCGCTGGAATTCTGCTGGTCAAGTTCAGGTAAGTATTTCAAGAATGATGTCAGGACCTCCTTCCATCAGCACTGATTGCCAAGCAAAGGGAGTGGTCCCTAGGGCGGGGTTTTTATACCTTTCCACCATTGAAATGGCTGCCGAGATTTAGCAATTCTCGTGGGACCAACAAAGAATGTTCTAGATGCACACTAAGGGGTCGATTCCGATCCCGGTCGGAGGCGCACCTAATACCATTCGGCCGGGAAAAAAGCCAGGCGAATGCCTGTTTCCCGACCGATTCGCACATACGTCCGAACGAGCAAGTACGATGCGCACAACTGCCCAAATCCCGACCCAGTCGTACTCACCCAATACAGGTCCTGTTCTCCGACCGAGGCGGATCCGGAAACGCAGAATCGAGTCGCACGGAAGCAAAAATGCAGCCCCGCCCGGCCGGACAAGTACGATGCGCTTTCCGTACGCGCCGAACCCGTCGCTACGCACGGCACGTCAAAGCATCCGGGAGAGGCGCACATAAGCTCCGATTCGCGCCACAAGACGATCCACGGCTACGAGATGAACACGCCAGCGACGAGGACGAGGCGAAGCAAAGAGAAAGACGAACGAGACGAACCAACCATGAATCCCATCGTGCCGATCCTACCAATATTCTACATCTATTACCGGAACAGGCACGGACGCGTACGGCGCAGAAGGTAAGTCAGACACCAACCACAAAAACAAACTACACGTACCCGACATATCACACACACACAGAGGGATGCAGAAATTACTTACACCAGCAACAGCAGCACCATAGGGGCGGGATGGCCATCACCAATGCCACATATACACATAGGGGCCTGGATGCCAACAACTAACACCACCCCTACCCAGGGGGTGCTAGATGCCTACCACTACTACCACCTCTACCCATGGGGGGCTGGATGCCTGTCACTACTACCACCTCTACCCATGGGGGGCTGTATGCCCACCACCACTACCACCCCTACTCAGGGGGTGCCAGATGCCTACCACTACTACCACCTCTACCCATGGGGGGCTGGATGCCCACCACCACTACCACCCCTACTCAGGGGTGCCAGATGCCTACCACTACTACCACCTCTACCCATGGGGAGCTGGATGCATGTCACTACTACCACCTCTACCCATGGGAGGCTGGATGCCCACCACCACTACCACCCCTACTCAGGGGTGCCAGATGCCTACCACTACTACCACCTCTACCCATGGGGGGCTGGATGCCTGTCACTACTACCACCTCTACCCCTGGGGGCTGGATGCCCACCACCACTACCACCCCTACTCAGGGGGTGCCAGATGCCTACCACTACTACCACCTCTACCCATGGGGGCTGGATGCCTGTCACTACTACCACCTCTACCCATGGGGGGCTGGATGCCCACCACCACTACCACCCCTACTCAGGGGGTGCCAGATGCCTACCACTACTACCACCTCTACCCATGGGGGGCTGGATGCCTGTCACTACTACCACCTCTACCCCTGGGGGCTGGATGCCCACCACCACCCCTACTCAGGGGGTGCCAGATGCCTACCACTACTACCACCTCTACCCATGGGGGGCTGGATGCCTGTCACTACTACCACCTCTACCCATGGGGGGCTGGATGCCCACCACCACTACCACCCCTACTCAGGGGGTGCCAGATGCCTACCACTACTACCACCTCTACCCATGGGGGGCTGGATGCCTGTCACTACTACCACCTCTACCCATGGGGGGCTGGATGCCCACCACCACTACCACCCCTACTCAGGGGTGCCAGATGCCTACCACTACTACCACCTCTACCCATGGGGGCTGGATGCCTGTCACTACTACCACCTCTACCCATGGGGGGCTGGATGCCCACCACCACTACCACCCCTACTCAGGGGTGCCAGATGCCTACCACTTCTACCACCTCTACCCATGGGGAGCTGGATGCCTGTCACTACTACCACCTCTACCCATGGGGGGCTGGATGCCCACCACCACTACCACCCCTACTCAGGGGGTGCCAGATGCCTACCACTTCTACCACCTCTACCCATGGGGGGCTGGATGCCTACCACTACTACCACCTCTACCCATGGGGGGCTGGATGCCTGTCACTACTACCACCTCTACCCATGGGGGGCTGGATGCCCACCACCACTACCACCCCTACTCAGGGGTGCCAGATGCCTACCACTACTACCACCTCTACCCATGGGGGGCTGGATGCCTGTCACTACTACCACCTCTACCCATGGGGGCTGGATGCCCACCACCACTACCACCCCTACTCAGGGGTGCCAGATGCCTACCACTACTACCACCTCTACCCATGGGGGCTGGATGCATGTCACTACTACCACCTCTACCCATGGGAGGCTGGATGCCCACCACCACTACCACCCCTACTCAGGGGTGCCAGATGCCTACCACTACTACCACCTCTACCCATGGGGGCTGGATGCCTGTCACTACTACCACCTCTACCCCTGGGGGGCTGGATGCCCACCACCACTACCACCCCTACTCAGGGGGTGCCAGATGCCTACCACTACTACCACCTCTACCCATGGGGGGCTGGATGCCTGTCACTACTACCACCTCTACCCATGGGGGCTGGATGCCCACCACCACTACCACCCCTACTCAGGGGGTGCCAGATGCCTACCACTACTACCACCTCTACCCATGGGGGGCTGGATGCCTGTCACTACTACCACCTCTACCCCTGGGGGCTGGATGCCCACCACCACCCCTACTCAGGGGTGCCAGATGCCTACCACTACTACCACCTCTACCCATGGGGGGCTGGATGCCTGTCACTACTACCACCTCTACCCATGGGGGGCTGGATGCCCACCACCACTACCACCCCTACTCAGGGGTGCCAGATGCCTACCACTACTACCACCTCTACCCATGGGGGCTGGATGCCTGTCACTACTACCACCTCTACCCATGGGGGCTGGATGCCCACCACCACTACCACCCCTACTCAGGGGTGCCAGATGCCTACCACTACTACCACCTCTACCCATGGGGGGCTGGATGCCTGTCACTACTACCACCTCTACCCATGGGGGCTGGATGCCCACCACCACTACCACCCCTACTCAGGGGGTGCCAGATGCCTACCACTTCTACCACCTCTACCCATGGGGGCTGGATGCCTGTCACTACTACCACCTCTACCCATGGGGGGCTGGATGCCCACCACCACTACCACCCCTACTCAGGGGTGCCAGATGCCTACCACTTCTACCACCTCTACCCATGGGGGCTGGATGCCTACCACTACTACCACCTCTACCCATGGGGGGCTGGATGCCTGTCACTACTACCACCTCTACCCATGGGGGCTGGATGCCCACCACCACTACCACCCCTACTCAGGGGTGCCAGATGCCTACCACTACTACCACCTCTACCCATGGGGGCTGGATGCCTGTCACTACTACCACCTCTACCCATGGGGGGCTGGATGCCCACCACCACTACCACCCCTACTCAGGGGGTGCCAGATGCCTACCACTTCTACCACCTCTACCCATGGGGGGCTGGATGCCTACCACTACTACCACCTCTACCCATGGGGGGCTGGATGCCTACCACCACTACCACCTCTAACCATGGGGGGCTGGATGCCTGTCACTACTACCACCTCTACCCATGGGGGGCAGGATGCCTACCACCAACAACACCCCCACTCACAGGATGGCTAATGCATGACACAACAAGCACACACCAACATAAGGAATGCAACAAAAAGACATCCCCCAACACCATGACAAGCTTGTGTAGACTGTGTCAAATGCCTACAACACTGAACATGACTTTGAACATACAATGTGACCCCCTATCACATGTGTCACACATAAATGTGTGTGGCCCCCACAATGCAAGCAGACCATGACCACTGTGGCAATGGGGTCTAAACCCCCATCATCACAGTGACCAAAAGCTAAGTGTGGGGTCCATAGCTGAAGCACATTTTGCACATTGTGGCAATGGGGTCTAAACCCCCATCATCACACTGACCAAAAGGTAAGTGTGGGGTCCATAGCTGAAGCACATTTTGCACATTGTGGCAATGGGGTCTAAACCCCCATCATCACAGTGACCAAAAGGTAAGTGTGGGGTCCATAGCTGAAGCACATTTTGAACATTGTGGCAATGGGGTCTAAGCCCCCATCATCACAGTGACCAAAAGGTAAGTGTGGGGTCCATAGCTGAAGCACATTTTGCACATTGTGGCAATGGGGTCTAAGCCCCCATCATCACAGTGACCAAAAGGTAAGTGTGGGGTCCATAGCTGAAGCACATTTTGCACATTGTGGCAATGGGGTCTAAGCCCCCATCATCACAGTGACCAAAAGGTAAGTGTGGGGTCCATAGCTGAAGCACATTTTGCACATTGTGGCAATGGGGTCTAAGCCCCCATCATCACAGTGACCAAAAGGTAAGTGTGGGGTCCATAGCTGAAGCACATTTTGCACATTGTGGCAATGGGGTCTAAGCCCCCATCATCACAGTGACCAAAAGGTAAGTGTGGGGTCCATAGCTGAAGCACATTTTGCACATTGTGGCAATGGGGTCTAAGCCCCCATCATCACAGTGACCAAAATGTAAGTGTGGGGTCCATAGCTGAAGCACATTTTGCACATTGTGGCAATGGGGTCTAAGCCCCCATCATCACAGTGACCAAAAGGTAAGTGTGGGGTCCATAGCTGAAGCACATTTTGAACATTGTGGCAATGGGGTCTAAGCCCCCATCATCACAGTGACCAAAAGGTAAGTGTTGACATAGAAAAAGCTGCAACTGCCAAACTGCATGGATGATTCCTGGTCACAGAACAACAAACACATCAGTGGCAAAGTAGTGCCTGTGTCCCATAGCAACATAGATTGGGTGAGGCAAACAGTGCAGTGCAAATAAGACATACCTTTGGCCATGTGCAGACAAACATCACCCATGGGGGCTGACACTGTCAACATCCAACAATGACACAATGACAGAAGTGACCATCATAATGCAGACCCACATATTCGCACCAATGGGCACACAAATGTAGATACCCTGTGGAGACTGTAGATGTGAGGTGAACAAATAACATACCATGGCAGCAATGTGACACACAAACAATGATCATTGTGCTGACTGATGACCTAGGAGTCCCAGGGACAGCAGGTGAAACCCACCAAACAACATACAGCCAATAGCACACTAAAGATATGCCAATGCAGTGGTGCAGATGCACAAACAGGCAGACCCACACTGCACGACAAACACAACAGGTTAGGGGGGGTGCCAGTGTCCCCAGGCAACCACACAACACATGATGAGGCCTGAATACCAATTACACAGATGCACATACAGTGCCACACAAAAGTAACTCATGGATCCAAATCCCCTATGTGGGCAATCAGGCATTGTTAGATGAGAGGGAGCACAAATTACACGTCACACAAGCTTGTAGGAACTGCAACTAACACAGCAAGAGACAGACCCACCACAGCACTACCCCCAGGGACCCCATATTGTGCTGACACTAGCCTGCATGATAATCCCACTGTGATGACAATGTCAGATGTCGTTCACACTGTGAAACCCAGCCATGTGTCCTGAGCAACTAACTACCATCACACCTACACAAGCTCCAATCAATCACCAAGGCCAATATGGAGGTAGGGGTCTGGCCGTGCAACAACTCACTTTTGCACACACTCAACACCACACACCCTGATCTCCACCAATGTGCAGCAGTGAAGCTCACATGGACTGGTGACATTGCACATGCACTCATGACAATACCAGGGGTGGTGGTGGGAACCAAGGTGCAGAAACCCATCACACATGGCCAGTCAACAAGACTTGTCAATGTCTGACACACAGCACAGTATGCTGTACATGGGCATGATGTGAAATCCACCACAATCAATGGGATCCTGGCCATAGTCACACACCAATGAAGAAGCCAAGGTGACACACGAAGAACACACATACACAACTACCAACATTGCAGCTCTGACCCTGAGGAGTGGCAGCAGTCACACACACAACTTGTCACAATCACTGTAAGCTAACACAAACTGTAAATCACATTACTCGTGTAAACAACAAGTGCCAAGGGGAATCCTGAATGTGTCCCATCTGTGTTTGCCCACATCCCCAGCACTGACAACAAAGACAACCTGGGATGACAACCTCATGAACATTAGTTTGCCATGCACCCACATCACAGAGAAACCAGGTCCAAGATGCTGGATGAACACAGAACAACTCAGCAAGCATCACAAACAGGAACATCCCTAGGGACACAGCCTGTGTAGGAAAAGGGAAGGGAACACGCACAGACATGCTTACACAACACAGGCCCACGCAATGTCACCAGATTACACACTGCCATGAGGGCACACCACTCCTGTGGAAGGTCCGCTGTGCCAAACCTTGTCTGTGCACGACCCAAACACGTCAGCAGAACACTCCGTCAGTGAGTCAACAACCACAACACACAGAAGGCTCTGCTCACATCAGCCTGGGTACGGGGGTGTCACGTCAGTCATCTGCACACACACCAAACACGTGTCAAGCAGGTTGCACTGTATACACAGATGAGTCCTTCGACATTGATGTGCAAAACTGCATGTCCAGTGGAGCTGGGCACACAGTCAGGGAAATAGGAACATTGAACAGTGCTAAGCCCACCAGATGTGCATCAGTGTAAGACAAAGATGTTCATTTACAAATGCAAAAAGGACATCCCTGTGTCAAATGCTGAACATTACACCCTCAGACTGTAGCAAAGGATGTCATAGATCCAGAATACAACAGGACACATATCCCATGGACCACATGGAGTCCATCACTGCAACACTTCATCGTCCTGAAGTGAACACTATTACAACTGCAAATGCAGGATGCTACTCATCCACATCATGTACATCAAAAGAAAACCCAAAAGTAAACAAAAAGAGGCTTTATTCAGCAAATGGCAGGGTAAAAACGGAAGTCCAAAAGAAACTAAGGCCAATGGCCAGTCCAAAATAACAGTACCAACGGGGTGAGAAGTGACAACTGGTCACACATTGCTTGCCTGCACTGGTACGGTTGGGGGACATCCCCCTTGGAGGGGCATACAAGGGGCAGGCCAGGCACCGCAGGGACAGGATCAGGGGATAGCAGAGTGAGGCAGTGAAGGGGTGGTGGGTGCAGGAGTGTCACCGGCAACTGCAGTGGAGGTGTTTGACTCAGGGGGGGCCGGCACCACCGTGGTACACAAGTCAGTTGGTGTGGGTGCCGCAACCACTGCAGTGGGCTGGACTGATGTAGTTGACTGGGAACCCACTGCAGTGCCCGAGTCAGACGTGGTGGTTGTGGACTCCACTGCAGTGCATGACTCCAAGGAAGTGGAAGGGTGGGCAGATGAGGTGGGCAGGACAGAGGGGGGGACCTGGTCCCCACAACAGTGCCACTAACAGGCACAGCATCTGGGTTGGGGGTGGAAGAGCAAGTGGCAGGGGGGGAGGGCCTAAGCAGTCTGGGGATGCGGTATCGGTGTGTGGGGGAACCTGGGGCAGGGTGTGGCGGGGGAACCTGTGCAGTGGTGGCCTGGGGGATGGAGGAGAGAGACTGGGTGCTGGAGCTGCGTGGTGGTGGTGGTGGGGTCTTGCTCTTCCTGCTCCGGGGGGACTTCCGAATGGGCTCCTGTGTCTGCATGCGCCTGGGGGAGGGTGTCCGGGGGCGAGGGGCACTCCTCTCTGTGTGGGTGGACTTCCTCTTCCCCTGGTGTGCTGGGTCAGCAGGAATGGTGGGGAAGAGGCCGAGGTCACACAGGAAGACCTGCTGTGTATGTGTGGTAGCATGCGAGGCAAGGGAAGGGGTCTTGGAGGGAGAGGATTTGGAGGACTGCGGAGTGAATGTGGATGCCTGTGTGTGTGTGTGTTCCCCATCACCTGTGTCTGTGGTATCAGTCCCCTGAGGATGCTTGTGTGCACGTCTTGCCTTACTCTTGGGTGTGTCTGTGCTGCTTGTGTCTGTGTGTTTGGATGACTGTGCAGGTGTGCATGTGCTTTGGACAGGTAGGGGGCAGGAAGTGTGGATGGGGCAGAGGTGGGAGGGGTGAGGTACTGTTGGAGGAGGGACACTGCTGCCGTCAGGGAGGAGTCCATGGACCTATTGCTCCTCTGTAGGGCAGACATACCCGTCGAGATGCCCTCCATGAACGACACCAGCTGTGTCAACAGAGTGGTGTGTGCATGGAGGACACTCAGCATTGCAGTCTGCCCTACATGGAGCTGCCGAAGGAGGTACACAGACTCCTCACTCAGGGCAGCAGGGGACACAGGGGCAGGGGCTGCGGTGCCTGGCACGAAGGAGACACGCTCCCGAGCACGGGAGCCTCCACGGACCTCAGGAATGGGAGCCGATGGGAGGGCGGTGGTGGTGGTGGCGGGGCCAGACAGACTAGCTGGCCTTTGGTGGCTGCCGAGACCCGCCTCCACAAGGGAGTCATCCTCCGAGCTGCTGTGGTCCCCAGATGAGGTGGATGGTGCTGAGGACTCCTCGGTGTGGCTCCCCTCGCCCTCCGTGCCACTGGGTCCCTCTGACCACTCGTCCAATGCTGACCCAGTCTGGCTCCGCTGCTCCTCCTGGTCCGTGGAGCTGTCCCCTCCTGTGGCCGTGGATGTATCTGCAAACAATTAGGGAAACAGACAAACATCAGTCACCTGCACTGACCGCACACACCACAGTAAGTACAGCACATTACAGAGCAAGCCCTGGCATCCTTAGTTGAACATTGCCTAAAGTCCTCGCACAGATTCGGGGAAGCCAATTGTCAGTCTGATGGTCAACCATGGGACTCACACCCCTCCTGCCCTTGCACCCATCTGTCTGGTGCCTGTCTGATGGTAAGACCCCAGTGTGGACACATGCACCACCTACACAGTTGTTGGACATTGCAGGGAACACAGTGAAGCATGTGAACATGCACACATCACATCTCTTGCCACTGAGTCAGTGCAGGTGTCCGGATAAAGGGATGGCCAGATTCTAATTAGAAATGCATGTGATGCATACCAGCACCAGACACCATGATGCACCCATGTCCGGATAGTCAATGCCACAATGGGGTGCATGTTGCACATGTCACTCCCCTGCAGGATCAGTCCCAGGAAGTTGAATGCCATGACACAGGAATGCGTGCAAAGTCATACATTACTGTCTCAAGTCACATGGCCATGGCAGCCAGACAACAACAGTCTGCACTGTGTCACAATCCGAGGGCATGGGGAATGCAAGTTATGTGACTGACAAGTGCACATGTCCATCCCCCAAAAACCACATCATCTGTACTACTATTTGTCCACGTCATACCAACTGGACATATGGGGGACATGAAACACAACTCCTGAACATGAGCACCTCACAGTGTGCTGTGAATGAAAATACAGCTTCCTGAAAGTCACAGTCGCAAACACCTGTGTGCACAGTCAAGTGATCAGACACCTATAAGTCACAGAAGTATCGTCTATCATGGTCACATCTCAGATGGCATGCTGAGCCCCAAACGATGAACATACCAGTAGTCCTGACAACGAAGACACAGCACAATGAGACAGAGGCAGACACCTGAGGGTACATTTCACTGATCACAACATGCCAGATGATACACGGGAGTGGGAGTACAGAGTGTATTGTATGCACTGGAGTAGGCATGACTGTCCAGCTCCACCTGAAAGAGGGATGAGTCCTGGACAGTAGGCAGGTGGCTAAGCATGTGTGACACACTGGATACACATACTCCTGAGGCCCAAATATTGTTCCCACCAGCAGCATGGGTGTGTGCCACATTCCCCAGGGACATGTGGTGAGTCAGAGCAGCAAGCGGACCACATATCAAAGTTACACGCAGTTCACATGTCAGAACTTAGGCACTGTGTAGGCAATTGACCCACCCATGAATCGCACAACATAGTCACGGGAACAAATGCTGTCCCCCACCTTGAGCAAAGCAAAATGCAATGACACAGTCCCCAAATGACACAGTTTCCTGACTATAAGGGCCACACATATGCATATCAGAGGAGAAGTGGGCATGTCACAAATGAGGGACATGGGTCCTGGACCACATGACTGATGTACTGTGGAAGTTTAACCAGGCCAGAGGAGGGCACATAGCATGTCAGACAAAGTGCACAGTGCAGTCATGGACTCACCCCCTCCTTGCTGCTGTCTGTCCCTCAGCTGCCCATCCAGGTCAGGGAAGACCACCGCCAGGATCCGGAGCATGTGGGGGGTCAGGGTCCGGTGTCCGCCCCTCCAGCGAGGAGGCGACAGCTTCAGCTGGACCCTTGCGATCCTCCGGGTCCAGCCACGAAGGTCCTGCCACCTCTTTTGGCAGTTGCGGATCCTGCGCCTGTAGACCCCCACGGATCTTACTTTCCGGGCGATGGTCAGCCAGATTTCCTGCTTCTGGTGGGCATCAACCTGTGAGGATGACAAAGTGAAAAGGCCATTACTACACATGCAACATATCCGTGCATCACACAGTTGGATATACATGTCTCAATTACAGGGGCATATGATGTACACAGGCAGTGCAACAATGGCTATGAACAGTTTGCCAGCAGTCACTACATGGTATCATTGCATGGGAAGTAAACCTAGTTGGAATGCACTGTTACTGCACTGTACCAGTTCAGTGCATGTAACTACACACTTTGGGGTGTGACAACTACTCAGTGGGCATGCTAGCCAGTGGTGTGCACACTGAAAGCCCTGCTAGTCAGACAACATGCACAATTAGTGATGCAGTGGACAGCACACTCACCTGCTCCCCTGGTTTCCCATACAGCTTGCTGTACTGTGGAAGGAGGCTGTCCAGCAGGGCCTGGTTCTCCTCAAGGCTGAAGGCTGGGGCTCTCTCCACAGTACGTGCCATTGCAGGAGCCAGAGGATGCATAAACAGCAGCAGTGTTGGTGGCAGATGTCGTCCTGGAGCATGTAGTGCAGGCAAGTGAGCTCTCAGGGGAACAGCCAGCATTATATGTGTGCTGCAGAGGCAGATACTGTCCCATGTGTCCAAAGTGATAGGTCCAAGTCGTTTGCATCTTCTAAATCTGACCAATCCATGGTATAGCAGCACTAATACACGCCCACAGCATCCTTCAAATCTTCAACTTCATGACACCCATGATTTTGCAACATTGTTGTGGCTGGCCAACTGAATTCACTGCATCAGACTCGTTGGAGCTTCGAAAACGCGTCCGTTGCCATGCCAGGCCCCAGCCAATGTGTGCGCACCGATCGGTCCATTGCTGTACAACGCGTACCCGCGATACAACGCGTACCCGCTCACATTGAATGCAATGGGCCGGCCGGGCACACCGATCGGTCCATTGCTGTTCAACGCATATCCGCTCACATTGAATGCAATGGGCCGGCCGGGCACACCGATCGGTCCATTGCTGTACAACGCGTACCCGCGATACAACGCGTACCCGCTCACATTGAATGCAATGGGCCGGCCGGGCACACCGATCGGTCCATTGCTGTTCAACGCGTACCCGCGTTACAACGCGTACCCGCTCACATTGAATGCAATGGGCCGGCCGGGCACACCGATCGGTCCATTGCTGTTCAACGCGTACCCGCGTTACAACGCGTACCCGCTCACATTGAATGCAATGGGCCGGCCGGGCACACCGATCGGTCCATTGCTGTTCAACGCGTACCCGCGATACAACGCGTACCCGCTCACATTGAATGCAATGGGCCGGCCGGGCACACCGATCGGTCCATTGCTGTACAACGCGTATTGCGAATACAACGCGTACCCGCTCACATTGTATGCAATCGCCAATGTGTGCGCACCGATCGGTCCATTGCTGTACAACGCGTCCCTGGACAAGTCACTGGCATATGTCACCATGCCTGTCACAGGTGAACATATGCCAGCCACATATACTTCCCAGGGAGTGAGGGGCACACCTACAACACCACAGCCTGTCCACACTGTATCCTAAGGCATGTAAGGCTGCATTACCTATTCCGTGTATGGGGGTGAACATGTTGTTCTGTGGGTGTCACTTCGGGGCAGCCACTCCCAGGCTGTGCACGTGTTCATGGGGACAGGATCCTTGGTGTGTCGTGCACATGACCACTGTGATGTGCAACTGTTCATTCCTGAGCATGTGGCATGGTCACATTTCACGGTGGTGTATGTGTATGTCATGTCACATACCCCCTGAGTCCCATGTGGGACGGTATGTACGTCCCAGGGTGACCCATTGGCACAATAGTGATGGTCCTCCACAGTCTGTGTGCATGTTGTGTTTACAATGTCTCTGATTCCATGTGCACAATGGGAGACAGTCTCCACATCCACGTTGTTTGTGCATGAACTTTGATGTTGTGCGTGTGTGTGTCACAGACGTCCATGTCTGTCCTGACGAGGCAACAGGGACCACTACCTGTGGGGGTCATGGTTGTTTTGCTGTGGTGTATTCATGATGCACCATGTCATGCCAGTGTCCATGTGGCAATACAGGGTCCCTGGGAATCTACCTGTGGATGAGCTGTGATGCCTGAGGCACATCTGTCCACACATGTCACTGTGGGGTGTGTTTGGAACGTGGCAGCAGTAGATGGGAACTGTGACACGGCCTCATGATATCCCATGGCACAACATGGGACTTGTTGATGCCACTTGTTGAACTGTGATGTTAGATGTTGGCCATGTAGGTGCCATACATGTCCTTACGGAACTGCACACATCATGTACTTGTGTCTCATAATGATGTATCATGTGATATTGTGTATGGTCAATGCCACATATGTGGGGTGACTGACAATCTTTCTTTCTTCACCTATGCACTGCAGGGCACCAGCTGTCCATAGACCATTCCCTGACCTTGCATCCATGGTGGAACGGGACTGCATCCGACGGTACCGCTTCACCAGGCCGCTGATTGAGGAATTGACGGTGCGCTTGGCCCCACATTTGCAACCTGGCCGGACATACCCCACAGCGCTGACCCCCAAGGTGAAGGTGATGGCAGCCCTACACTTCTTTGCCACCGGTACCTTTCAACACACTGTGGCGTCTGCTGGTGGGATGTCACAGACCATGTTCAGCCGTGTGCTCCGCGATGTTTTGGAGGCTATGTTGAGATACCTGAACCAGTACATCTATTTCCCTAGACCTCAACAACTCACTGACGTGAAGAGTGACTTCTATGCCCTGGGGAGGATGCCGCATGTCATTGGCTCCATTGATGGGACACATGTGGCTTTGATACCACCACAGGCACATGAGCAGGCATACAGGAACCGCAAACATTACCATTCGGTCAATGCACTGGTGGTATGTCTTGCTGATATGAGCATCTCACACGTGTGTGCCCGTTTCCCCGGTTCTGCACACGATGCCTACGTGATGAGGAGTAGTCGCATCCCGAGGATGATGTCACAGATGCGGAACCAGCGTGCCTGGCTTGTCGGTGTGTACTGACTTTGTACCATTGTGTGTGTTCTGCGATGTAGTATTCCACCCTCTTTTCCAAATCAGCTAATGTGCAATTGTCCATATGTAGGTGACTCCGGATACCCCAACATGCCGTGGTTGCTGACGCCCCTCAGGAACCCTGTGACACCAGCCCAGATGCGCTACAATGAGGCACATGGTCGGACCAGGAGAGTCATTGAGCGGACATTTGGTCTCCTGAAGAGCCGCTTCCGCTGCCTGGACAAGACAGGAGGGGCCCTCCCATATGCCCCAGCAAAGGTGTGCAAGATTGTCATCGTCTGCTGCATGCTACACAACCTGGCTGTGCGGAAGGAGTTGCCTCTCATCCTGGATGACGATGATCAACATCCGCCACCTGTGGAGGATCCTGGCCTGGACCACGATGCCAGTGATGATGATGATGATGATGGTGATGTCCGCACACAGCTCATCATCAACTTCTTCAGCTGAATGTGAGTATCCGGAGATGTCATGTCAATGATGTGAGTATGCATGATATGTGTTGGTGGTGCTCTGGTGCTGTTTGAGTGTGGCCATGTGCTACATGACTGTATGCGTGTAGCGATGTGTCCTTACAGGTAGTCTGTACTCCCCAACAGTGTTGACATGCTAACTTGGTTCTGGGTGGGTATCTTGTGACATGTATTGGGCATGAGTATTGCAGTTCTGTCCTGTTCTTCAGTGCTTTTGACTGTGTGTCATTTCTGTCCTTCACAGGGTACTTTCAGAGTTGTTTGGTCAACTGTGATCCCCCAACACCGTGATTAAACTTCCAGGGTGGTAGCTGTCGTGTCCCTACAGGTGATGTGCGCCACACCCATGGACTTCCTTCCTTCTACACTTGTTGACTGTGTGCCCACTGCCAGGTGGGATTACCTTGCATCTGTAGTGGTTACAACATGTTGCAAATGTGTAATAAACCTGTGCTTCACTTTGTGATGTGCGTTGTCTGTGGTCACACATCTGACTGACATTTGCTTACTGCACCAGTGGGCTAGTTGACAAAGACTGTGAATAGGTGTTGTGTCTGTGCATTGCACCGTATTTCCTGGCAACATCAGTGTAGGCGATGAGTCAGGTGGCCTTGGTGTGTATATGTTGTGTAGCCCTGGTGGTGTGTCTCCCTCATATGTGTCACGTTGCCATGACTCACATGCCTGTGTTGTACTTGCTGTAGCAGTTAGCATGCACAGTGTAATTTCGCAGGTCATCATCTCCATGACAGAAACCACGTTGGAATCACAACAGAGGCAGGTATGGTGTATTAGTGTGTTTATTGTCATACATGTGTGAGTATAGTGCACAGGATGGTGGGTGCTGTACATTGTGATTGTAATCCAAAGTTCCTAGATGATTTGGAAGTCCTGGTAGCAGAAATGTCCTGAGTAAAGTCCACAGTCATCTGATACATTGGTCCAACTTGTACTCCCCATGTCATGTGGGGGAGTTGTGTTGCATTCAACAGGGTGAACAATTTGCGCACAAAGGTGATTATCCAGAACAGGTTTTGGCTTCCTGGGGGTTGCGCATGGCCATCGGCCTCTCAGTTGCCCTTCCTCGGACGACCCCTCTTCTTTGGGGGGGGACCCTCAAGTGCAGGCTGCTGCGGTGCAGGGGACTCTCCGCCAGAGTCATCCTCCCTCCCTGTGGCAGTTGCAGTTGTTTCAGCACCAGATGTTGTGGGCACACAGGGAGGTGTTGACATGTTGCTGCTCATCTGGCGGAGGCATTGTAATATGTCCCTATGCACCGCCGTCATCTCTTGCAGTGTGTCCCACTTGGACTCCATGCGGGACATGTGTAAGTCCAAGCGGGCATGATGGGCAGCCTGCTGCTGTCGTATGTCCCTGAGGATCCCCACTACCTGGCTGAGCTCTCCGGTGCTGGTCTGGTACGCATCGGCTATGCGTACCAGTTGTGGGTCATCATGCAGTCCAGACCCCTCTGCGAGCAGCGACCTATGTCTACCACCCCTCCCACCACCCCTGGCGACACGTGCAGTACCTGAGGTGGCACGCACAGGTGACCCTGGGCCCCCTTGGGGGTTGTTGGTGGTATTGGTGTCCATAGCCCCACGTTGGGCAAGGGTCCGTGTGCTGGCGGTGGGGGTGGTCCTTGGTCTGTCCGTGTCGGCAGGGGTGGTTTGTGTGTTGTCAGTCGTTGGAGGGGTGGGTGCAGGGGGTGCAGCTGGTGGTCCTGCTGGTGCTGCATGATGACTCGCTCCGGAGGTGCCAGGTAGGTCTTCGTCATCCGAGGAGGGCAGAGGCTGTTCCACACCAGTGAGCTCCGTTACCCCTGGATCCTGGGACAGGGACTCCTCAGCGTCTGCTGCTGTGTCCCCCATCATCACCTGTTTTTGGGAGACACACACAATGTATGTTATGTTTCTGCAGGCATCAATGGTTGACACACCTGACAGTTGTGACTGTACCTCTGGATGCTGGCCTGTACATTGCATTGTCCTAAGTTGTCACAGTCAGAGGTTGATATTGGTGTAGCACATTGTCCTGCATACTTTGAGCATTTCAATTTGAATGTTGGGGTGTGTACATGGTCTGCATTGGTTGTATTTGGTTGACATCCGGCCCTCCTTCTCCCCCCAGCCCAGTTATCCCACCATGAAGCATGCCACCCTTGCAGTGGGTTCAGGTTGACTCTCAGGATGTCAGTGAGTGGTGTCCTGCTGTTGGTTGGTGCCCAGTTCCCAGCAGGGCCTTGTGCTCCCCACAGCAGTACCCACTGTCAGCCATCTTGTCAGTTCTTTTCCACTCCCTGTGATGTGCGCATGGTTCAGGGTGGTGTTGATGGGACAGTTGTGGGGGTGACCAATATCTGTGACTGCCACTCCCATCATGCTATTGCCTCCAACCCCCTTCCCAGCATGCCCATGCTTCCTTCCTTTTGACTCTGCTTCCCTGTGGGGTTGTGTGCCTGTGCTGACAAGATGGCTAGACAGTGTTATCCTGGGGTTAGTTTTGCTACAAGTCCCATGTGTGTCCCTGTGCTTCACACAGCATGACCCAGGGTTGTGGTTATTTGTGGGATATTTGATTAGAGTGTGAGGCAATGCATTCTCCCAGGTGAGTTGTGTGGAGTTTGTGTTAGGGGTGTGTGTGAGTGGAGCTGCTGGTAACTATGGTCAGTGCTGTCAGTCCTCCTTCCCACCCAGCCAGATATCCCACCATGGAACGTGCTTCCATTGCAGGGTGTGCAAGTTGTCTTTCAGGATGTCAGTCAGTGGTGTCCTGCTGTTGGTTGGTGCACAGTTCCCAGCAGGGCCTTGTGCTCCCCACAGCAGTACCCAGTGTCAGCCATCTTGTCAGTTCTTTGCCACTCCCTGTGATGTGCGCATGGTTCAGGGTGGTGTTGATGGGACAGTTGTGAGGGTGAACAATATCTGTGACTACCACTCCCATCATGCTATTGCCTCCACCCCCTTCCCAGCATGCCCATACTTCCTTCCTTTTGAGTGGACTTCACTGTGTGTGAGTGTGACAGCAATGGCAAGATGGCTGACAGTGGTGTCCTGCTGTTGGTTGGTGCCCAGTTCCCAGCAGGGCCTTGTGCTCCCCACAACATAGCACCAGTGTCAGACATCTTTGATGTGGCTTTTCACTACCTGGTAGGTGTGCATGCTTTAGTGTGAGCTTGCTGGGCCATGCGGGTGGGGGATGTTGAGCTGTGACTACCACTCCCATCATGCTATTGCCTCCACCCCCTTCCCAGCATGCCCATACTTCCTTCCTTTTGAGTGGACTTCACTGTGTGTGAGTGTGACAGCAATGGCAAGATGGCTGACAGTGGTGTCCTGCTGTTGGTTGGTGCCCAGTTCCCAGCAGGGCCTTGTGCTCCCCACAACATAGCACCAGTGTCAGACATCTTTGATGTGGCTTTTCACTACCTGGTAGGTGTGCATGCTTTAGTGTGAGCTTGCTGGGCCATGCGGGTGGGGGATGTTGAGCTGTGACTACCACTCCCATCATGCTATTGCCTCCACCGCCCTTCCCAGCATGCCCATACTTCCTTCCTTTTGAGTGGACTTCACTGTGTGTGAGTGTGACAGCAATGGCAAGATGGCTGACAGTGGTGTCCTGCTGTTGGTTGGTGCCCAGTTCCCAGCAGGGCCTTGTGCTCCCCACGACTGAGCACCAGTGTCAGCCATCTTTGATGTGGCTTTTGACTCCCTGTGAGGTGTGCATGCTTGGGTGTGATCTTGCTGGGCCATGTGGGTGGGGGATGTTGGGCTGTGACTACCACTCCCATCATGCTATTGCCTCCACCCCCTTCCCAGCATGCCCATGCTTCCTTCCTTTTGACTCTGCTTCCCTGTGGGGTTGTGTGCCTGTGCTGACAAGATGGCTGACAGTGTTATCCTGGGGTTAGTTTGGCTACAAGTCCCATGTGTGTCCCTGTGCTTCACACAGCATGACCCAGGGTTGTGGTTCTTTGTGGGATATTTGATTAGAGTGTGAGGCAATGCATTCTCCCAGGTGAGTTGTGTGGAGTTTGTGTTAGGGGTGTGTGTGAGTGGAGCTGCTGGTAACTATGGTCAGTGCTGTCAGTCCTCCTTCCCACCCAGCCAGATTTCCCACCATGGAACGTGCTTCCGTTGCAGGGAGTGCAAGTTGGCTTTCAGGATGTCAGTCAGTGGTGTCCTGCTGTTGGTTGGTGCCCAGTTGCCAGCAGGGCCTTGTGCTCCCCACAGCAGTAGCCAGTGTCAGCCATCTTGTCAGTTGTTTTCCACTCCCTGTGATGTGAGCATGGTTCATGGTGGTGTTGATGTGCGCATTGTGAGGGTGGGCAATATCTGTGACTACGACTCCCATGATGCTATTGGCTACACTGACTTGCCCAGCATACACAGGATTCCTTCCTTTCAGTGGGCTTCACTGTGAGGTGGTGTTGTAGTGGTGGCTACATGTCTGGATGTGTTTGTTAGTTATATTTGTGCCACTGCCTAGCTGTAGTTGTAGTTGTGTTTGTACATGTGATGACACAGTTACATATCACTATGAGATGGCATGTGTTGTGTTTATCTGACTGACATACACATTTTGGGATGATTCTGTTTTGGTTGCTGTGGATTTGCTAAGGGTGCATGGTTTGACTCTCCCCTTGACAGTGATGTGTGTGTATTGTCGCACAATATTGTGTACATTTGTTGTGTACTCACCAGGCTCTGGGATGTTTTCTAGTCCATATACGCTCACTGGTGGTAGGATGGCCCGCACCTTCTCCTCCCAGGGCCTGAGGTATACTGGTTTGGCAGGAGGGCCACTGCCGGTGTGTTGGCTCAAGAGGTAGTCCTTCTTCAACAGGTCCCTGACCCTCCTGCGCACGTCATACCACCTGTTCTGGATGTCTCCCTTTGTGCGCAAACATGGTGATTGTGCGTTCACCCTGTCGACAATCCTCTCCCACATCTTGGTTTTCTGCGACATGGGGGTCTGTTGGACCAGTGTACCAAACAGCTGTGGCTCTACCCTGAGGATCTCATCTACCAGGACTTCCAATTCACTATCTAGGAACTTTTGATTCTTCTTTGGGGGCATGGTGATGGGTGGTGGTGATGTGTGTGGGGGTGTGCAAGTGAGGGTGTGTGAGTGTGTGTTTTGCTGGGTGTATGTGAGGGTGCTATTTGTTGAGGTGCTGCTGGTGTGTGGCTTGTGTGATGGATGAGCTGTGAGTGTGTGTGTGGTTGCTGTGTGTTGGTGTTGAGTGCTGGCAGGTAATTTGAATTTGCAAAGGATCATGGTAGGGATTTGTGTCCTTTATATGGGTGGAGTTGTGGGTGTGTCTTTGTTCCCTGTTTCCCCCCAGTATTTATTGGCTTTGTAATTGCTTGTTTGGCCTTTTTTTGTGTGTTTTTTCCTTAGTACTTTTTGTGCATGTAGGAGACGTTCTTCTGACCGAGTCGGACCCTGCAGTTGTCTCGTGCGAGCTTCTCCGATTCGTTCACGCTGTGTTTGTGCTGTTTTCTGTGCTGCGTACGCGTCGGTCGCGGTGTATTGGGTTGCTTCGGCTCGCAGTTTTGTATGCGTGTCTGTCGTACGGCTTGGGCTCCGTGCGACTCGGTCGTGTTTTCCACGCGTTGCATCGTACTTGGCGGGTCGGAGTTCGCGGGTACGTTTCGTTCGGGATTCTTCCTGGTGCGTGTCGGTCGGTTCGATTCGCGTGCTTTTCCGGCCGGATAGCTGTTTTCCGCGCGGTTCGGTCGTTTGGCTTGTGTTCCGTACGAGTCGGTCGGATTTTGCACGCTTTTCATCGTACTTTGCGGGTCGGGCTGCACCGGTACGTGTCGGTCGGAATGAATTCCGGCTCCGAGTCGGTCGGTACGTTTTCCGGCCCGAATCGGAATCGGCCCCTAAGTGTTTTCTCATAGATTACTGTGCTCAACTGGATGTGCTCCCTTCTACTGGTGAGCGTTGAATATGCAGGATGTTTTTGTCTTAGAATCTGCAAACACACATCACAATTTTCTCTGCCTAAGCCGTCACACTCTACTGGCCTCCCTGTCCCACAACTTATACCTCCATACACGCATTACCAGGGTTCTGGCTTGGCTTTTGTAGAGTGATTGGCGTTTGCGAGTGGCAAACTGAGCCTTGTTCTGTATGACCATAACATATGCTGCCCAGTTTATCCGATGTTGCCCCATGTTCCTGACGGTTGATGTGGTCTCGTAGTGGTTTCATTACATGAGGTAGGGTAGAGTTCAGGCTGCTGTGGGGATCCCTCCTTGGTCCCTTGTTGACCTGGTGTGGCCTATTGCGGTAGAAGTCTGGGAGTCCTGGGGGAGTCCAATTCAGCTTGGGTCCGCCCCATTGCACCCTCGAACTCGATCTGCAGAACACAAGGGATCCTCTGGCTTCCGCAAGGAATGGAAAAAAGAGGGGGCAGGCGCAGGGGCTGCTGCTTCGCTGATAAGCAGGGGGGTTCCTTTGTGGTATGGGAACTGTCCAACCAGAGGTCAGATACTCTCTTGGGCCCACTGGGGTTTCCGCAGTGACACCAATAGTTTTATCAGCCTCTGTGGTGCCCCTCGCTCCCTGGGGCCGCGTTCCCCCCTCGCTGGCCTGTTCTCTCGGCTAATCACCTCCAGACTTTCTCCGCTTCAAGGATCATTCTGAGGCTCCTCACCGCCCAGTGCGACATGGTCCAGACAGTTGGCACGGCACCGGACTCACCCCCGCGCCACTCCTCAGCACCCCTCTGGTCTCGGGTGCAGTCCCTGGGCCTCAGGTTTTTTGGTGGAGCCACTCGTCCAGCCAGTTGTGCTTTTCCCCAGAGCTTGTCACATCACGCAGCCCCGCTCGGCCTACGGTTCCTCCTCACACACCGTCATCACTGATAATCTCCTCTGAGTCCACTCTGGCCCCACAGCCTGTGCTCCTCCGGTCCCCATCAGGCACCTGTGATGGATGCCCCAGGGGTCTCTGGCCGCTGCAATCACAGCAAGTCCACTGCACAAGATGTGTGCCGCGCCCACTGGCCTGGTGCCTCTGTCTCCGCTGTGTTGCTTACGGCCACCATCTTGCCATGGCCGCTCCTCAGTATGGGGAACGCGGCCATCCAGCCTGCCCATTCTCCTCCTCCGCGACTATCTTACTGTGGGCCAGCGGCTCCCCGGGGCACCTGAGCTGTTGGGGTGCGTTTGGGGGTCCTGATGGCTCCACATTACTTCAGGATCTCTGGGGGATGGTGTGCTGTTTGCCGGAGCTCGCTAGCAAGTGGCCATCTTCTTGCTTAGCATAGCCACAACCCCTACAACAAACACACTCATTTTTTTATTTTTTTTTAAACAAACTTTATTGAGATTCCAAAAGACATACAAATACCTTCAGAGACATCATAGAAAAATAAGCATGGGGGGCAAGTACAATATCGCCTCGTTCAGCTACCGTCCGACAGCCCTCCCAAAATGGTATGAGTAAAGAGGCTCGCCAGCGACCCCTAGGGACCCCCCTCTAACCCCCCCATATCGCCCCTTAGGAGCCCATCCTTCAGTCTCGTTCACTGTCCTGCACCTTGTAGCCCAAAAAGAACAATGCTGACGGAACCCCCCTTATGCCCCTTCCCACCCTCCTAGCCCCAGTTCAGCCCAACAAGCCCCCCCTCCCCCCTCCACTCCCCCAAGCATGCCGCTGGGCACCAATATACTCAAAGATTCGATCAGATCGCCTGCACCACCCTCCAATAGCCTTACCCCACTGGTCGTTACCCAGATCAGATCAAGAACCAGATGGAGGTCCTGAATAATCCCCTCTTCCACCGAGCTACACCTCGCCCAACCCACTCGTCAGCCGCTTCACGAAGCCTGTGCGCCCTCTCTCCCAGCGGGAGGGCCCTCCTCCTCATCAGGGGGATGCTTAGTCAGCTCCACCAGTGCCACCCACGCCCGAGCCATGTCCAAGGATTTCTCATTCTCAGTGCGTCTAGCTATACCCATCCTGTAGTTCCCCTCGCTCTCTGCCCATTTCTCAAGCTCCTTTCTCCAACGCGCAAGAGCGGGTCCCTGTCGTGCCTTCCAATGGATCGTAAGCTCCCTTTTGGCGAGGACTAACCCCATGTCCATGAATTTGCTAGTGATTTTGGTCTTAGCAGTATGCGGAAAGTCATGTAACAAGCAGAGCCGTGGGGTCAGAGCTAATTCCATCTCCGTCACAGTCGCCAAAGTAGTCGTCACCGCCCGCCAGTAGTCCCCCAAATGCGGGCAGTCCCAGAACATGTGCAAAAATCTCGCTCCCTCCAGCGCACAATGAGGACAAGCTGCCGACCCCCCAAAATAGTCGTTGAGTTTGCCTGGGGTTAAGTAGGCCCTATGGAGGACATAGAATTGAATGAGCTGAAAACGCGCATTCCGAGTGCTCTTCCATGCCCGCTCCATAACTGCCGCCCAGGGTTTTTCCTCTATATCCTCCCCCAAGTCTCCCACCCATTTGAGTCGCAACGCCTCCAGGGGCTGACGCAAGTCTTGGGTGATTCGCCGATAGAGGCAGGTCACCGCTTTGAGAGTTCCCGCCGCCAGCACTACGTACTGGCAGGCTAGGACCGTGTCCGGTTCAACTAGCCCTTTCCGCCAATGCCTCCGAACAGCTGCCGTCAGGGCTGCATGGAACAGGAAATCCCCCCGTGGTAGGTCATGGCGCTCCATAAGATTATTAAAAGGGAGGAGGGCACCATCCTCGTATAGGTCACCCAATGTAAGGACCCCTGCTTCTTCCCAGGACTGCAGCTTACTCCAGTCGCCCCCATGCGGCAACACCTCGCACATCTTCAGCGGGATCTCCGGCGCATATGGGACCTTAATGTGCATTTTCCTAGCCATGCGCGCCCAGCACTTCTGCACCACTCGCAAATCTGCCGGAACTGCCTCACCTCCCAATGGGACGTGCAGGAGGACACAGGACAACAGACGCCAGCTCGGGTCCCCCCCAGCCCTTCCAGCTGCCTGATGTGGCCCGCCACCCATTTCGTGAGCCATTGGAGCTGCGCAGCGTGGTAATAGGCCTCAAAGTCCGGCAACGCAAAGCCCCCCTCCGCTTGGGGTCGCTGCATGGTACCCAAGGCAACCCTCCTCCTGCCAGCCCCCCATAAGAAGCCTGTGATCAACGAATTAAGCTGCACAAAAAACCCACCCGGGATCCAGACAGGGAGCGTTCCGAAACAATAACGGAACCGCGGGAGCGTGACCATCTTCACCAAAGCGACCCTCCCCGCTACCGAGAGCGGGAGGGTCCCCCAAAATCAAAGCAAGCCTTAGTATCCCGCAACGCACGCCCCACATTGCCCTCCAAGAGGTCAGCACTGTCGTGGTAAATCCTGGCCCCCAAATATGTCAAGCATCAGGATTCCCATGGGACGTCTCCCGCAGCCCGTCGATCCGACCCCCCCGCCCTGGTGGGAAATGAGCACGACTTGGTCCAGTTCACTCGGAGCCCAGCCAGTCTTCCCAGCTTCTCTAACAACCCCGTAGCTCCCCGAAGCGCGTCCCCAGAATTTGGGAGGAACATGAGCAGATCATCCGCATACAAGGCTATATGCTGCACCTGCCCCGCCGCCAGCAGCCCAGGATAGGACCTCCCCGTCCTGGCGTGAGCAGCCATAGGCTCCATCGCCAGAGCAAATAATAGAGGGGACAACGGGCACCCCTGCTGCGTCCCCCGAGCAACCTCACAAGCAGCAGAAATTAAGCCCCCTGTCCGGACTCTGGCAGTGGAAGCACTGTACAGAAGCGTTGTCCACCGTACAAAACCCTCCCCCAGGCCAAACTCCCGCAACACATTGAAAAGGTAGGACCACTCCAAACTATCAAAGGCCTTTTCAATATCTACCGCAAAGATGCAGGCTTCCCCCGTATCATAAGTGTCAGACCCCAAGATGCGCAGGAGCCTGCGAACATTCATTGCAGTATTTTGGGAAGGGATAAAACCGGCCTGATCCTCGTGAACCAGCGCCGCCATGTGGGGCAGCAAACGGCCTGCCAGAACCCGACTTAAGATCTTATAGTCTAGGTTGAGCATCGCAAGGGGCCTATAGGAGGAGCGGTCCCAGGCTGGCTTGCCCGGCTTGAGGAGAGGGACTATGATGGCTTCCCGCGTAGTGGCAGGGAAGACACCCTCGCGGCGTGCCCTGTTGTACAGCGCCACCAGGGGGGGCACCAGCACATCCGAATAAGCAGCGTAGAACTCCACTGGCAGCCCGTCCGTACCCGGCGTTTTGTTCCTGGCCATATGTTTTATGGCACAACGAACTTCACTCGCCTCTATGTCCCCACCCAGGGTTGCCGCTTCCGCAGGATCAAGTTTAGGGAGGCCAGCTCCCGCCAAAAATTCCTCAGCCTCCGGAAGTTCAGAGCCCACCCTACTCCGATATAACTCCGTATAATACTGCAGAAACTGGCCATTAATGTCCCGTTGGGTATAGAATACCTCATCTCCCGGGCCCCTCAGTTCTAAGATAGACGTCCCTCTGCGCGCCGGATTGGCCAGCCACGCAAGCAAAGCCCCAAACTTATCGCGTTCCGCATGCGCCCTGTCCGTATAGGCCTTATAATTGAAACATCGCAATCGTTCGAGTTGAACCGCTAGTTCCTCCCGGGCCGCGAGCAACTCATCATGCTTATCCGGATTCTCCGGGCGCTCCCGCTCCAACACGCGCAGCCGCTGCTCCGCTCCTGACACATCCTGCAGGAGCACCCTGCGAACCCCCACCATCTCCCCTATGCAGCGCCCTCTAACCACTGACTTAAACGCGTCCCACTCTACTAATAGCGAAGAAGCCGTGTTGACATTAACCCGAAAATATTCGTCAATGGTCGAGCCCAGTGTAGCCCTAAACACCGGGTCGTCCAGCGTATCTGGTCGGAGTCGCCACGTGGGAATAGCAGGGCGGTCTCGCACCCAATGCAATAGCACCAACAGAGGATTATGATCGGATGACGTTCTAGCTAGATACTCACTATGCACCATCCCCCCATGCACATCCGGAGAGCAAAGGATCAAGTCTAACCGAACATGTGGGTCATGTAATGGTGAAAAATAAGAATAGTCCCTGTCCGTCGGGTGGTGCGCCCTCCAGGTATCAGTTAGTCCCCATTGTTGCTGCCATGCCCTCCGCACTGCTGCCAGCCTGTGTACTGGGGCGTCCACTAGAGGGGGATGAGAGCGGTCCAAGGCGACGTCCGCAATGCAGTTAAAGTCACCCCCCAGAAGCACAGACCCCACCAACATGGGCGCAAGCTTCCGCGATAGATGCGCAAAAAAGGAGGCTTGATCCGTATTAGGGGCATAAACGCTCCCCATGACAATGTCTCTGCCATCCAAGCGCCCTGCCACAACAACGTACCTGCCCTCCGGGTCAATCAGCTGCCCAGTGCTCTGGAACGGAACTCCAGCTCTTACCCAAATCAATGCACCCCCCCGCAAACGCCGAGTATGTTGTGCAGAACACCTGCCCTCGCCATCTGCGCTGCAAAGCCAACCCCTCCTGCTTAGTGAGATGTGTCTCCTGAAGGAGCGCAATTTGCACTCCTCTCCGTCGAAGATAGGCATGAATCTTGTGGCGACGGGCCATGGTATGCATCCCCCTAATGTTCCAGGACAAACACCTGATCCCTACGGCGGTTCCCATTGCACAATGACAAGCACTCTGTCGTCCAGGCCCTCTCCCGCGGCATGCTTGACCCCAAGAACCTCCACCCCTCCAACAACCCAAAATCCCCAACTCCCACTCCCCAGGACAGGACCCCTTGAACTAGTTCCCATCCAAACTAAGATAACCAGCAACAATGCACTCAGCAGGAGTAAGACGCGTGCTGACCCTACTGGACCCAAAGCCCCTCCCGGCCCCCCCCGCTCTGCCCCAACATGAGGGCCCCCCCATCTTTGAACATTTGGTGCCACTCTGCTCGCTATAGGAACCAAGTACCCCACTTTATCTCAGTCCAAAGCTCGCCACAGATCTATCTCCCCCCACCACCAAGTGTCAAATCAGCCAAACAGGTCCGCCGTGTGCGGAGTGACCACCGGCAGCTCAGAATCCGAGTCCCCAGTCGTACTTCCAGGCAACGATGTCTCTGGGCTGCCCAGCGCCCGATTAGTGGAGGCAGAGCTCGGGCTGGCCCCCCCCCGGCTGATCTCCACCACCGCCTGCACAGCTCTGTCGCGTTCCAATCGCCGATCCGGTAATGAAAGTGCCTTCTGCGGACTCTCGCACTCCGGTGACCTTTTCTCTCCACTACTCGCTGCAGAGCCTCGCCTGGATCTCGCGCGGCGCATCTCCAGCCACTGCCACCCCTCCTGCGGAGTGGCGAAGAAGAGAGTATCAGCGCCATCCACCACTCGCAGGCGCGCTGGGAAGAACATGGCATGCGAGATATGAAGTTGGCGCAATTTCCGCTTAAGCGCAATGAAGGACGTTCGCTGCCTCTGGACCTCCCGCGTATAATCCGGAAAGACCATCACCCTGGAGTTCTCAATCTGCAGCTGTGGTTTCCCCCGGGCCTGCTGCAGGAGGTGGTCCCTGTCCCGGTAGTGTAAGAGTCGTACCACCAAACGGCCGCGGAGGAGCTCCCGGCTTGGGAGGCCTAGCTGGGACCCTTTGGGCTCTCTCAAGGGCAAAGAACTGGGATAGCCCCTCCGGAGCAACCTCCCTCCGGAGCCATTCCTCCAAGTAACGAACAGCGTCATCTCCCTCCGCTCGCTCAGGAACCCCCACTATGCGAAGGTTGTTGCGGCGGGAGCGCCCCTCGCTGTCCTCCGCTCTCATCTCCAGGACTCGAACCTTGTCCTCCACTTGCTTTATGGCGTGCTGCATTGTGACCACCGCCTCAGGGACTCCCTCCAGTGTCTTCTCCGTCACTTTCACCCACTCCTTCAATTTCCATAGTCGTCCTTGAGCAGGGATAGGTCCACCCCAATAGTATCAATCTTCGACTCAAGGGCCTCTCTAGTCGAGGTGATGGCCTGCATGATATCGGTCAGCGTGGGGCCCCCATGGCCATCAGCCCCGGCGCGATCCGTCACATCGTCTTCGTCATCGGTCTGCTGCCCCGGCCCCTCCACCTAGAGGACCGCATATCCCTTCTTCTTAGAGACCCGCCCCATCTCGGCGGGCCACGAAAGGCGGCACAGTATCCCACCAACCGCCGGGGCACCTGGGCACCAGTATTCGTTCCCGGCCGGGGAGAACTCCTCTCGCCGTCAAATCTCCACAGCAAGATGGGGCCTCCAGCCCCCCTCGTTCAGGACCAAGCTTGAGTCTCAGGGCCCCCAGCCAGGACGGAACACAACACTCCTCCGCCGGTCCCCAATCCGCAGCACCGTCGCCTCACTCACCGCAAGCCAGGGGGCCCCAAGAGGCCCTGCAGCGCCCCACCGAGGTCAGGATCCCTCTGGTTCTGGCACCAGGGACGCTCCGGCGGGGCCCCGCCTCTCTCCCAGATCACCACCACTGCAAGGGGCCCCAGCCACTGGTATGGGTCCAGGGCAAGGCGAGCCAGGCACGATGATGTCCAGCCCTGAAGACCCACCGGGGGGCTGCCTCCACCCCAGCAATCAGGAAGGTAAGTGAGTCGGATGCCTCCTGCTCAGTGTCTCGGGCCGCAAAGATCACTCAGCAGGGAAAGGATCAACTAGGCGCGAACTCCCCGAAGAGAAACAGACCAGGCGCTCCGCCAGTAAGCAGCCCGCGGCACACTCACCGCATCCAGCAGCTCAGGGCTATCACCGTGGCTCCAGAAGTCTACGCCGATCTGACTCCTCTCAGGCCCGTCCCCAGGCAGTCCGAGGCACATGCACAGCAGCCGGCAGCCCGGGGTGACTCCCGCACCTCCAATGGACTGCGCCGATCCGACACCTCTCGGCCGGTCCCAGGAAGCTCCGCTGCACAGGCGGGTCTGAGGCATCGTTCGGGACCCCAACGCCAACCCACCAGAGCACGACTGCCCCACACTCTGTACTGGGCACTGGACCGGCGGGAGCCAGCCGGGGACGATCTCCCCGCACTGCCGCCAATGATCGGCCAAGTTCACCCCGTGCTGGGGCGTAGCAGAGCCCGAGAGCCCTCCAGAGCCTCCCGCGCAGCGCAACGGCCCGTCCGCGCGGGCTCCAGCCCCTCTCACCGCCCTGCATCAACGCCATCCGGTGACGAGGCCGCCATTTTAGCCTCCCCCTACGGCAGTCAGGCCAGCCGCGATCGCCCCTCTACCAACTTCTTACATGCAAGGGCGACCGCAGGATTCTCCACCACCACCGGGCACAAACTCCGCTCCGGGATATGAAGGCAGAAGGCTGGGCTCAGGTCAGCGCCATGCTCGGCGAAGTCCGCATCCGATCGCCGCCGCCGCCGCCATCTTAGGTCCCCGCAGTCAGGAGACGAGACTAACAGAAAAGCAGAGATTTCTCCACCGGATCACCTCCCGGGCCGTCGCCAGCACATCCACCAGGGCACCAGGTGTTCCGACGTAATGTGGCCAAAGAAGGGCCCCCTCAGACCTTCAGGATGACTGTAAACGAAGGGAGGCCACGGAGGAGCCCCGAGGTCCGCTTCCTTCTACATCGGCGTCAGGCCACGCCCCCATACAACAAACACACTCATGACAGGTGTTTCTCCTATTCAAGGTTGTGCTCTTGGATCTAAGGGAGCACCAATGCTTGGTATAGCAAGGAAAATGGTAATTGTGAAAGTACTTGAGATTGTAGCAATAGCATTATTACTTGGGGCTCCTGATGGTGGAGCTAGTGCAACAGGGATAAACCTCCCTCCAGCCTGTCGATTCCCTCCAGCCTAATGAACAGCATAATATGGAGGTGGCCGAGAAGACAATAAATCAACCAAAAAGTCATCACTAAAGTCACTATAACTAGTCTCCTCTTTCTTTTCTTGAATTTCACCCCCTCATTTATTTTCTTCCTCTGCTCTTTCCCTTGATAATGCAGGATACATCCTGATACTCCAAATTACATTCTCCCTCCATTCTTGGTGTTTTACAACTAATCTCACTTGTGTCAAACTATGGCCCTTATTCTTTGTTTGGGTCTGATATTTCTCCTTCTCTTTCACCTGTGCGACTCGCTTCCATGGATTCAAAGCCTCATATTGGGCTGGTCTGGGCGGGGGTTTTATCTCATACAACAGTATCCTTGAATTTTTGATTATTCTCAAATTAAAGGTACCATGTGAGGGAAGCTGCAAGAACCCTTGATTTGTTGTGACTTTATTCCATTGTTTGACCCAGATACTCATGTGTAAACTGACCATTGTTGTCATGTAATGTGCGTACATGCCTTCTGGAGTGGTATCCTTGCCCTCACGGACAGGGATTCTTACATCATCGCCCAACAAAGCTCTCAATTTTTTGAAAAATGTCATCCTTACCCTTTATGCAGTGCAGCACAAAATCAATAAACCCCATTTGAAACAACCAACAGTGTTCAGCAAATCCCAATGCTATACGCTACAACACCAATGCCCAATCTCAGTGTGACACCACTCACAGCACTGCACTCTCTGTCAAAACGATCAATCCCAGCATGGCAAACACACCAACCGACCAATACCAGTGTGGCTTCTTATGACGCAACTGGCAGCATCTCACTGCAGCTCTCACTCAACAGCGATCAACTTCGCATAAGCAAATTATTAAAAACCCCAAAACAAAACGATAGCTCGTCTGTTCCACTAAAGAAAATTGAAAGTGACTAATCACTCTGGGTAAGAATGGGGAATAACACCCTCCTGGTGCTATCACACACATGAAGTGAATTCTCGACCAGCAGAAAATCACCCTGACTAGTGCAGTCTACTCCTTTGCACATAAGGTTTAACCAAACACCGATCTCACTTAGTACACCTTCACAACAGAAGTTTAATAAGTTCCTATCTTTTTGTGCAGCTGAAAGCGCTTCAAGGTCTGACACCACAAACCTTAACGGACAAGTGACAATTTAATATAATACAATATCTATCCCAGGATCTTTTATTACAACTATTCCGATAACCAAACTTCAACTTTTTCCAGCAAGCACATTTCTCTTCATCAGCACAAGCAATATACATGAAAAAGCATTTAAATCTCAACATCAAAATAGAGCCCTTCTAGACCCAGATGGACACCACACTGCTAAACACACTACCTCATCAAAACCGCAAACAGGGCAACTTTCAACATCACACAATCAAAGACAGATAACCTTACTTATACTTATACTCCTAGGACACCTCATCCTCTTAAGGAACACCAGGACACAGCCAAATCTCCGATCTCAACCATGGAACCTCAGGTATGCGGACTGGGCTTGGGCAGATTCTAACTTACTTTAGTGCAAATTCTAACACCCCAAACCTCAGCGGGAACCATCCTCTGCTACCAGAAATGTTGCAGCGGGATGGGATTTGCACAGTGCAGATCCTTGATGCAAACTCAAGTACAAGCTGCACTGGAATGAATGGACCTTTCGTTTCCTGGGCTGAAGCATAACATCAACAGATCAACGATGCATATCAATGACAGTGAAGCACATTAGACCTCCCACGGATGACTGAGAGTGGTAGATTTTCAAAGCTTGAAAGTTTATTAGCAAGGTACAACTCAAGTCACTCAAATTAGTCATAAATCAATAACCATCATATAAGTATAATGGTCATTATAATTCAAAGCAACTCAAAACAGCAAATACAAAGACAGTTTAAAGTCGTCATAAGCAAAACAAGCATGTTTCAGTTTCCCCTTAAGGAAATTCCTAACATGTTAAGCTACGAAGCTGAACAAATGAGGGAAATTGAGCAGAAGGTGTCAGCAAACAAAGCCTTTAAAAGGCAGAATCAAATAAAGTTTCAGTCAGATAAATGAGGAAGGATGTACTCAGGCATCTAACTCTTTAAGCAGGAGCAAAGGTCTCGAGGGAGTGTAAAGGGGCATATGCACTCAAGTAAATGGAAAGGGGATCTCTGAATCTAACTAGTTAAGAATGCACAATTCAAACACACAATTCTTGACAGTTTGCAACACTCCTCACGATTTCCAGGAAGAAATAACCAATCAGAATAAAACATTAGTAGTCTTCTTTCCAGGCATTGCACAATGGAAGTTTTAGCTGCATGGCCTTCAGGAGATATCTCGTAACAGGATGATACATCGCAGTCAGCTGGTCCCAGGCACGGGTGTTTAAATTCTCTAATCACTCTCTATGAAACACATACAGATAATCTATTTTCACTGAAACCAAAACATTTGAAAGATTTAACTAGTTTTAACAACTGCAGCTTGGCCCCTAAAACAAGAGAAAGAGAGACGCTGCTGACACTGTTTCTTTGCCACTGCTGGAGTGGGGCTACCTCCCCCAGAAGTCTCTTGCACACACCTGGCCCAGGAGGAGGAGGGCTGCATCGAGCTCATAAGCGCATCTCTGCACCCGTGGCGCAAAGCGCTGCTGACACTGTTTCTTTGCCACTCCTGGGGTTGGACTATGCCCTCCAGCAGTCTCTTGCCCTCACCTGGCCCAGGAGGAGGGTTGCATTGTGCTCATAAGCAATTCTCTGCACCCGCGGCATGCCTCCGACACTGTTTCTTTGCCGCTGCTGGGTTGGGACTATGTCCCCCAGCAATCTCTTGCCCATACCTGGCCCAGGAGTAGGAGGGCCGCATCGCGCTCATAAGCTTTTCTCTGCACCCACAGCACGGGATGGGTACGAGACGCCCGGGTGCATGCCGGACGAAGACCGTGCCAAGAGCGGGCCCGTCAGAGCCCGGAAGAGGCTGGGCTGGGCCACCCCCATGGCTCCTACATGAAAGGTACTGTTCTTTTAATGACCCAAGGTAACTCCTGGACACAGTCAACAGTCCATAGTTGAGCCAGCCATTTTTGGCTTCTATTGCTTTCTGTAATTGGCCAGCTTCATTGACTGACTTGAGAGAACTCGTGAGGTTGCAGAAGCAGGGCCATCTCAATTCAATTGAGTTTGTTTAATACTAGGGTCCCTGATTGATTCGTTTATTTAATTTTTTATTTTTTTAAAATTAATTTTACTTTATTTGAAGCTTGGTTGCTGCTCTTGATAAGAGTATAGAAATTGTTTTGGCATTGCAGTTAGACCCAAGCATCAAATACAATGGCTGAAACCAGTCTCAAAGGTCCATCAACTCACTCATTTGAGTGATTTGACCCTCCCACCTCTCTGCTGATCCACAATAACCCTGCGCTCAGTAGCAATGTGCATACCTACTGACAAATGAGGAAGTAATTGATTAGCAGGGCTTATATCTCCCCTTAAATTCTGGCAACTAATCCCCTGACTTGCGATCATGTTCTTTGTGCCCTATAGTTGTCTGAGGGGCCTCCCAAATAATTAAATTGTGGAAACGTAAAGCCATTGATAACTCTGTCGAGCCAGGGAAGGCTAAGAAACAAGCCAAACATGCAGCAGAAAACTGCACTCTAGACGAGATAGAGGTTCGAATTGAGGAAGTGGAGAGCATGTTGAGCGCGAAGGAGAAGGGGAGTAAGGCAGCTGAGAATAAAAGTAAACATGGGGATATTAAGTCTTACTTAACTAAATCACGTACAAGACCTAGTGAGGTTTTGCTGGCAGGCTCTTCCGTGCACAAAGATGGCACCGGGGTTTTAAGAAGCGAACCTCCGTCCACCGAAGCTGATAGAAGGGAATAGGGCGATAATCAAACAACACCTTTTGTGGTCAATATAGAGTGCAAGATTAGATTCTTAGTCCTGAGAACAGGAGAGGGTGCCATGACCTTAGCCGAGCCAGCACAAAGTGGCCCTGTAACAACTTCTTCTAATCAACAGCCAGTCGGCAATGAGGATGAGGCACAGCTGACCCACCTGAAGGCTGAGATAGTAGGGTTTAAAAAGGCTATCACTATGCTTAGGCAAACATTGACTGGGAAAGTAGACAAACTAACCGAATTACTGACTAACCTTACCAAGGTGGGGTGGAGTAGACCACCTACATCCACTAGCAGTGCTGAATATTTGTAATTGTAATTGCATTTATATAGCGCTTTCAACCCCTGACGAGGCGTCGAAGCACTTTTCGGCAAGTAGCATGCTACTACGGAACCCAAAAAGTATTAGTGGTGAGTTAGTATAGGAAATATTAAATTAATTTGAGCGGTGGACATGTGAGTCTGTTAGTTGGATTGAAAAGGATAGAAGAGGGAAGGGTCTAGAACGTGTTTGTTTGGATATCATAGCAGTAAGAGGAGGTTTGGGATAAGTAAAGGAGAGATGGAGGAGGGAAGAGTCTCTAGAAGTGAATTAGGGAGAGAGATGAGGTATCATGAGTCTAGGAGGGATACATGAGGGAAGGGTTTAGTAAGGCTTATTTGGGAGATCTGAATAGTAAACAAATTTTGAGATGATGCAAGGAGCGGTAGAGTAGGGAAGAGTCTAGAAAGAGTTATTTTGGAGATCATAGTAGAAGAATGGGATTTGGGATGAGTCAGAGAGCAGAGGTAGAGAATATATTGAGAGAGGTGTAGGGTGAGAAATAGGGTAGTGCATTGGAGAGCGTAGTGGAATGAAGTTTGGGATGAGTCAGAGAGTGCAGGGAGAGGCTATATTAAGAGAGGTATAGGGTGAGATATAGGGTGCATCTGGAAATATTACTGTAGTTAAGGAATTGTTAATGATTCTTCTTACTGGTGTGGCAGCAGAGGTAGTTGGAAGAGTTTTCTTGAAGGTTTGTGGTGGATATGGGTCAGAAGGTCTGCCGGCAGGCTTGCTTGCTTTGACCATATCCATGAATTCATTGTGTGATATTTGTTGGAAGGATAGTCACCGGACTTTTGAGCCCAGGTGTGGGAGGGGGGTGGGGGTGGTTACTTTTTCTAAGGTTGTCGTTATTTCTATTTTCGTCTTATTGGTTTTTAATGATCCCGATGTGTCTTTCCCTATGTGTTCTTCTCTCTCCACAATTGATGTGTAGATTTGTGCTTACTGGAAATGCGCATACATATCCCTCCCCCTTATGGTCATGATACTAGGTCCCACTGTTGAAGCAAACCTTATCACTTTGAATTTGAGATGGCTTAACAACCCTAGGAAATGTAAACTGGTCCTGGCATATCTCCGGAGACACAATATTAAGATAGCATTTCTACAAGAGACCCATCTCCCCTTACAAAAAACCCCTCCATTTGCCTCCTCATGGGGATCTCATAGATTTTTTACAAGCTATAGTGCTTATTCTCGTGGGGTATGTATCCTGGTCCATCATACCCTCCCTTTCACACTCAAAGACACAGTAGCTGATACACAAGGGAGATACCTACTGGTGGTGGGGACGCAGATGGGTAAGACAGTAATATTCCTCAATGCACCTAACACGGACGAGCCTGCCTTTTTCGCTGCCCTTCACACATTACTGCGTCGATATGAATACGACAAAATCTTGCTTGGGGGAGACTTGAATATATGGCTGGACCCTGAGCGTGACTCCTCAAGCCCAATACACGTTATCAAGCCCCATGCCCACCGAGTGCTGATGGATCTGATACATTCTCGAAACTTGCATGATATCTGGCGTACACATCATCCGGCAACCTCAGGATATACCTTTCACTCGGCACCACATTCCATCCAGACATGCATAGATTACTGGCTTACTGACGCATTGGGGGTGTCGGTGGTCTAAGGGCATAGATACGTTACCACATACGTTATCAGACCATGCACCGGTACTCCTTCATCTAAACATTCCGCACGCTGTCGGATGGGAGCGGAGATGGTCATTCCCAGCTACTGCCCTGCTGGATGCCTTGTTTAAGTCTGAGCTGCAAGAGGCCATTGTTGAATACTTCACTCTGAACACGGATTCAGTAACTAAATATGCCACCTTATGGGATGCCTTTAAGGCATATGTCCGGGGTATATGTATATCCAAACAGGCAGGGGTCCTGTGTTCGATACTAGGTAGTCTTGCCCAGGTTGAGGCGGAGTTGTCGCTGCTGGACGCATCGCCGACTACCCCCGGTGCCCTAGATAGATGTAGCACTCTTATATTAGAATTCAACAAACATGCAGAAAGGGAGGCTACTCCAATGGGTAAACACCACGCAGCGCGCCGGTATGGTGAGGGAGAATGCCCTGGTAAAACCCTAGCGCGACTGGTGCGGCCCCCTAGGGGAACGGGGCACATAGCAGCAATAAACATAGCAGATGACTCCGTAGCTACTGATGATGTGGACATACTATCAGAACTTGTCGCATACTATCGATCCCTATATGCCACCAAACTTCCCAAGGACTTTACACAGCATCTAGCATACCTGCAGGAGATTGCAATGGTATGGCTCACCACTGGTCAGGCTGAATTCTTCAGTGACCCTTTCACTGTGGAGGAGATTACCTCGGCAATAGACGCTCTAGATGGAGCGAAGGCACCGGGTCTTGATGGATTATCAGGAATATTCTATAAAACATTTAAAGAAACCCTGGCGCCACAGTTACTCGAGGTCTATGTGGAAGCCCTGGAGGATGGCGTACTCCCCCCCCCACCATGAGAGAGGCAGCTATCTCCCTCTTGCTAAAACCAGGCAAGGAGCCCACTAGCTGCGCCTCATATCGGCCCATATCCCTGATAACTTTTGATAACAAGATCTTGGCAAAAATGCTATCCACCAGACTATCATTACTCCTGGACCAGATACTTTCGCCAGTGCAATCTGGTTTCATTCCACACAGGTCCACTGCCCTAAATCTCCGAACAGTCTTCTCAGTAATCAATAGAATTGAGCCGAGTGTCCCGGCGGCGATAGCTCTTCTCGATGCGGAGAAGGCTTTCGACTCCCTGAAGTGGCCATTCCTTATTGCTACGCTCCGCAAACTGGGCCTCCCAGCCAACTTTATTGCACTGATTGCGCTATTATATGCGGCCCCCACAGCTTGGATTTGGGTGAATGGCTCACTGTCACCTCCGATTCCTATTTCACGAGGGACCCAACAGGGCTGTCCCTTATCCCCTCTACTTTTTTGTTTAAATTTCTTTTATTAATTTCCAAGACAAAGGAAACAACAAATGAGCCAATGTGCTCTATGGTCATCGGGATGCAACCCGGCAAGTGCGTCATCATATGTGGCCAAAGAAATAACAAAATTAGCAAAAAGAGAACACCCACCCACCCTCCTCCCTCCAGTTATAAGCTATGCTTCCAGGAAATGGTAACAGTAAGGTCAAACTAGGGAAGACCCGCAGGGAAAAGTACACTAGGTAGCAGAGATGTTTGAGGCTGGCAACCTGGGAGGGTCCGCAAGTCGCAGGAGTCGCAAATATTTGGGACAAGTGAGCTCCGTAAACTCGGACGTTAGTAGTGTGAGGAAAGGTTCCCATAAGTCATGAAAGGAGGCCCCAGGATGAGTTAGAGAAAGTGAAATCTTTTCCATTCCCAAGATGCCCCACATCCTATGAAGCCATCCCAGCCGGGTTGGAACTGTCTTAGTGCCCCAGTGCGCGAGGATGCTCTGAACCGCCGCCCCCAGTGCAAGTGCCATCTGTTTGCCCCTTCGGGATTTGAGGGGAAAGGTAATAGCGTTAGGGAGGCCCAGAAGAACATACACTGGGAATCGAGGGATCTGCGTGTCGAAATGGGAGTCCACATCGTCAAGGATCTGCTGCCAATATGCACCCAGGGAGGGGCAGTCCCACAGTAAATGAGTTAGGGTACCCAACTGGCCACAGGCACGCCAACATTGCGGGCTACGTGAGGGGTTACCTCTATGAAGTCGCACAGGAGTAAGGTACCAATAGGTGGCTACTTTAGTAGCCGTCTCAACGGAGGACACATTGCGTGCTGTGCGGCGGGCCCTAAAATAGATGTCGTTCCACTCTTTCTGCGTCAGGGCTCTACCTAACTCCCCCTCCCAACGTAACTGGCCAGGAGTCTTCACGAAATCTGAGGTGCACCTAGCAAACCTATATAAGTCCGAGGTCAGGTGTGCATCATTATGGCGTGTAAGCAACCACTTCTCAAACGGAGTGAGGTGTCTCTCCGAGACCCCCGTACCTCCCCATGTAACACCCAGTGGTGAACTTGCAAATAGCGGTAACGCTCCGTTTCCGGTATAGCCTGCTCCCTGCGAAGATCAGTAAAGGAGCGGGGTCCAGAGAGATCGAAAAGATGCCCTATGGAGGGACATGATTCCTTGGTCCAGTGTCGTAAAGTCTCAGAATCAAGCCCCAGTGTAAAGTCGGAGTTGTGGACTATAGGCGTGATCGGTGACGGGAAGGTCGTAAGCCCTCGAGGGACAGCATACTTGTCCCACGCCAACAAAGTAGGTCTAGTCACCTCAGAGAGATATAGGTTTCGGGGCCGACCCGCACGTGCAAGGAAGGGGACACCCCACAGGGGCTGACCAGCAAGCGACCGATCCATAAATAACCAATGTTTCTCGGACTCCGGACGAGACCACTCCACCAGAGCTCTCATTTGGGCCGCCCGCCAATAGGCATGAAGATCAGGGATCCCTAAGCCTCCCTCAACAGGGTCTCTGTAAGTGAGCTCCCGACGTAGCCGAGCCCTTTGGTCGCGCCAAACAAAATGTTCTATGTCCCGTTGCAATGAGCGTAGGACCTCAGGTGGAGGTAAAAGTGGCAATGTGTGGAATAAATAAAGAAGCTGGGGCAATATCACCATTTTCACTGCAGCTATACGTCCCAGCCAGGAGAGAGAGTGCGGTCTCCACTTGCGGAGGGATTCTCGGACCTGTCGGGAGATTGCCGCATAATTTGTCACTCTGGTGGCTTGTATAGTAGCGGAGACTTGCAATCCTAGGTAAGGAATTGAGTCGCGGGCCCACTGGACCGCTTACGAGCGCTGGAGGAGCCCCAGCGTCTCAAGCTGCAAGGAGAGATCTAAGGCCTGAGATTTATGTACATTGATCTTAAACCCCGAGGCCAGGGCAAACCTGTCCAGCTCAGCCAGGAAATCGGGCAGAGATTCCCGGGGATTCTCCAGCGTGGCTACCACATCATCCGCGTATAAACAGAGTTTGTGCTCCGACCCCCCGAAGCGTGCCCCTCTGATACTCGGGTCATCTCGGACCATGTGGGCCATACGTTCCATATACAGGGCGAACAGAAGCAGCGACAGGGGACAGCCCTGTCTCGTCCCCCTGCATATGGGAAAGGCCGACGAAGCGATCCCATTCACCCGCACTGTGGCCGTGGGGCTAGCGTAGCTACTAAATACCCAGTCAATGAAGCGGCATGGGAGGCCAAAATGAGACAGAGTTGCCCTGAGATACGGCCAATGGACCCTGTCGAACGCTTTCTCAGCGTCGACAGAGAAAATCATGCGTTCCGCCGGGAAGCGTTCAGATCTGTCCACCAAATGTAGGAGCCGCTTGGTGTTGTCAGAACACTGACGTCCGGGAACGAACCCGGATTGGTCCGGGTCTATTAACCCGGGCAGATGACGAGAGAGCCTACACGCCAGGATCCCAGTGAAAATCTTTAGGTCCACATTCAGGAGGGAGATGGGCCGAAAGGAACCACACAAGCGCGTGTCCTTGCCCGGCTTAGGTATTACCGTGATCAATGCCTCCAGCATGGAGGGTGGGAGAGAGGCGGCGTGGGCAGTCCTGATCGAGTTGTAGACCCGCACCAGCAGCGGGGCTAGCAGCGCGCAAACCTTTTTATAAAAAACGGAGGAGAAGCCGTCCGGACCCGGTGACTTGTGAAGTTTCAAACGAGAGATGGCGGAAATAACTTCCTCTAAGCGGATAGGAGCTGCGAGCTCCTCCGCCTGGCTTGGTAAAAGTTTAGAGGTAGCGACCTCTTGCAAATAGCGGGCTGGCTCCTCATCAGGTAGAGTCTGGGCCGTATATAGGATCTCGTAAAAGTGTTGAAACTCCTCCACAATTTCATGATCGGTATTGCACTCTCTCCCCTGGTGGTCTCGGATCGTTGTAACACGGGACGCCTGTTGCTGCGCGCGCGCGCAACCTATTGGCAAGAAGCCTCCCACACCTGTCCCCCCCCCCACATAGAAGGCATGTTTCAGGCAAAGGGCTGCGTACTCAGCCCGGTCAACATCCAGCCCCTAACTGTGCCCTAGCAGTCTTAAGCTGTTTCCAAACTCTGGGACCTCCCGTCCGTTGGTGGATGCGCTCTAGTTCAGCTACTTCCCTGGATAAGCGCTCCCTTTTCTCTCTCCTATCCTTATTGTCTGCTGCCGCTATACCCAGGAATTCCCCTCTAACTACTGCCTTTAGGGCCTCCCAAAGAGTCGTTGTAGAAATGGAAGGGGAGTCATTGAGATCTAGATAGTCAGTTATGCACTGTTGAATTTGCTGTACCACTGAAGGGCGCTGTAGCATGGTCTCACGGAGGCGCCAAAAGCGCCGTGAGGGCCGGAGTTGATGCAAAGATAGAGAAATCCGCACCGCTGAGTGGTCTGATAAGGGGCAGGGAAGGATTTCAACATCTCATGTCTGTTGGGTCAATGTGTCAGAGGTGAGCATGTAATCAATTCTGGCATATGTCTTGTGGGGGTGGGAGTAAAAGGTGTATTCCCTGGACCCTGGACGGCGCAGCCGCCAAATGTCTGTGAGCCCAGCCTCTGCCAGAAGACGTCTCCCGTCCCCAGAAAGAGCCCCCATCTGTCCCCATCGCTGCCCCGACCGGTCCAACGTGCCATTAAAGGCCAGGTTAAAATCCCCCCCTAAGAGCACAGTTTTGTCAGGGAGGCCTGTGAGCTCGTGTACTACATCTCGGATAAATCCCTCCTGGCCTCCGTTGGGAACGTAGACAGTCGCTACCGCAAGAGTGTGTGTGCCTAGGGTGAAGGCGTGGGCCAGAAATCTACCCTTGATCTCGGCCCGTTTGCAACCTATCAGACCCGGGAACTGAGCTGAGTCCAGGATCGCCACCCCCGCTGTTTTAGAGGAATGAGAAGAGAACACTTGAAAGGGAAAGGCCCTGGACCTCAGCCTATGCGTGTCGGTCGGAAGAAGGTGTGCTTCTTGAAGCAGGCAGATGTGGGCATCAGAGTTTTCGAGAAAGGACAAGACTGCTCGCCTTTTGATGGGATTGTTAAGCCCCTTAACGTTAAGGGACAGGATCTTAATATCGGTCGGCATAAGGGGAGATCCTGGAGTAAGCTACAAGGAGGTGCCCCTGGGACTGTAGAGGCGGACATGAGGGGCCAATTACAAATACCATCAACCCATTGTGGCTGGGAGGAGGAGGAGTGAACCCTAAGACCCACAACAAGGAACTTACAACTGAAAACATGATTGATGGAGTCCACAAATGTCCCGGGCAAACAGCCCTGTGGAGAGACGTGAGATGAAAGCAGGAGCTCCCCGCCGCCCCGACCCCGCACAGAGCCCAGCCAGTCAAATCAATATGGATCCCAGAACATTATAGCAAACGTTACCAAGGTCGGTGCATTTCAGTCTGCAGTATTCGAGTCTTCTGACAGAGATTGCAGCACAGCCGTACATTCCTTTGCGATGGTCTCCGGATCCGGACGGAGCCGCTGTGATGAGTTCCCAACACGCTGCCATCTTGCTGAATCGGAGCGACGTCCAGTGGGGGTATCTTTCTCCGGCGTGCCGCGGTCATCTCCCGGTAGATGAAGAAGGGACGTGGCCTCACCAAGAGAGCGGAGCTGGTGAAGCCTGCCCTCCCATTTAAAGATAAGCCGAAATGGGTGACCCCATGAGTAGTAGATGTCCTTGGAGCGCAGGAACGCTGTTACAGGCCGGAACTCTCGCCGTTTCTGCAGAGTCGAGGCTACCAGATCCTGAAAAAGAAGGGGCCGGCAGGAGCGAAAGTCTATGTGATGCTTAGTCCGCGCCTCCCGCAGAATACGTTCCTTAAGTTGAAAATCATGTATGCAGGTCAAGATATCGGGAGGAGGGGCTGTCGCAGGCCGCTTGGGCCCCACGCAGTGTGTGCGATCCAACTTGATCCGTGGTTCCAGAGAATCCCCCAGGATATGATGAAATAGTTCCACAACAAAGGACTCAATATCTTGCCCCTCCAAGCCCTGAGGAACCGCCCGGATCCTGATGTTATTCCGGCAGGAGCGATTCTCGACGTCCTCTGCGTGGGATTGGAGATCCAAGTGTTGGTCCTGGAGTCGCAAGACCTCCTGTTGAAGCTGAGACATCTCCTCGTCTCGTGTGGCCGTTTGGTTTTCCAAGTCATCGACTCTCTCGCCCACCAAGTCCAAGTCCCTTCGCATCTCTCGGATCTCCATGGTCAGATCTTTTTTCATGGAGTGGAATTCCTTTGTGAGGTCTGCAAAGAGGGATTCCAGGACACTACGTGTGACCGGACCCTCTGGATCGTCCGAGCCACGTCGCGCCAGGGAGCCACCTTGTGCCGCCGGTGCCTCAGCTCCTCCAGTCCCAGCCTTGAGAAGGAGGTCTTTCACAGATCTGTCCTTCCGGGATTTGGCGGTAGCCATCGTGATGGGACGAGCCCCCTGTGTCTACAAGGGGAAGACAGATCTATACCAAGGCGAGGGCATGGGCGCCAGGGACTGGGCAGACCTACACCCAAAGCGGTACGCTGGCTCCTCCGCCTGTGATGCATCAAGGGTCCTGGGCAACTATGCCCCCGCGCTCCGCTTTCCGCGTACCGTCCCCTCGGCCAGACCACTCGCGTGGGCAGGGCAGTGCTGTGGCAACTCCGCAAGTCTTCTCCACCAGGCGCTCTCTCAGAGACACGAAGGCGCATCTGAGCTGATCCACTCAAATTCTGGGCCCTGCGGTTGTGACTGCGGCCCTAGAGCAGCTCACAGCGTCGTCTCTCAGGCAGATCAGCTCCCGAACCCCTCCATGCACAAGAGGGCCCCCACGCTGGCCCGCACACTGAGCTGGGCCTCACGCCCACGTGGATTTCAGCCCAGCACTCCACAGGGTCTTAACCAGGGCACCCCGCCGGCCAGAAGGAGGGGGGAGGGCGCCCTTCAGAGAGTCCAGCTCGTGGGTCAAGGCCTGGCCTCCCAGCTCCCAAGTCCTCTAGAGGGGCAGATCGCAGCGTTCAAGAAGTGCCAGGGGTCCTCTGACGCTATGTGCGGGCTCACCTGCTGGGATCGGCGAGATCAGCTCCGCCATCGGCATCCGCTGCCCGCCGCCATTTTCTCGCCTCACAGGCGGAGCCGTTACGCTGATGTGGTCGCGGCCCCCGTCAGTGGCGGATCGCGGCTGCTTCTCTCTGCCGCGGTGCTCGCTACAGGCTCACCGGGGGGCCGCTGGAAGGATCCTCACAAGTATGCGCCACCACCCGCAGCACCTCTCCGCCCGGCCGTTGGATAGGCCGCAAGTCGCTCGGTGCCGGGTGGGACGCCAGCCGTCAAAATATGTGTTGGCGCCGCACCGCTGCCAGAATTACGCCTCCGCAGTTGTCACCGGACCAAGGTGAGATCCAGGGCGATGTCAGGGGGTCCGCTATGTACCGCTGTGTGGCGTGGGCCCAGGCCAGGGATCGGAGCGACGAGCAGGCACGTCCTACTCAGTCGCCATCTTGGCCACGCCCCCCTCCCCTCCCCTCCCCTCTACTTTTTATAGTAGCCTTGGACCCCCTGGTCAGACACCTGCAAGAAAAACACATGTTCCGTGGCCTCCAGTTCCAATCAGGACCCCTATTAATGTCTATGTATGCGGACAACATACTGCTTTTTATTAGACACCCTAATGTTAACCTGTAGCCTATAATCAATGAAATAAGTCACTTCGGTGCCATGTCGGGGTTACGAATTAACTGGAACAAATTGGAACTGTTTCCAATCACCGACTCTGCTACTCCGGGGGAGATGGAGATGCCACTTCGGTGGTCGGGAGATACCACCAAATACCTTGGCATTATATTACACAAAAGTAAGGAACAGGTCATACCCTCAACTACGGACCAGCTATCACACAACTTATTTCGCAAGTTGAGAGATGGATTCAGTTACCAATCTCTATGGCAGGGCGCATCGCCCTTATCAAAATGAATGTCCTACCCCGGTTCTTATACCTCTTTGTCAATATACCCATCCCACTCACTAATGCCTTCTTTACACAATTGCGGGGTCTGCTTACCCGATTGATCTGGGGGGGGCGCAGAACACGGATAGCATGGGACACTCTAACACTTCCTTACGGCCGGGGCGGGTTTGCAGTCCCAGATTTTCACCTCTACTATCTGGTTGCACAGGCTCAGTTTGCCCAACACTGGTTTCATCCAGACGCCCGCATACCATACACTAAACCCGAACGTGATTTGGCCGCTCCCACCCCCCTGGGGGCACTGTTTCCACAGAGTATACCACATCAATGTTTGAAAAATATGACACCGTGTAAGGAAAAACTGCGGACAATTACAATTGTGATGTATGTAAGTTTATTATTACATTCAATAATTTTTTTTTTTTTTTAAATGTGTTTTGGTGAGGGTGTGACTTTGTTTTGTAAAAGAGTGAGCATTATTTTGTGATCCTGTAGCAGGTGTGTCCTTAGTGCTGGTATTAGCTGTATGAGGATAGCAACAGTGTAGCTGTTCTATATTGTATACCTCGTCCAGCAGGCTAAGTTCTATTCTAAAACTCATGGAATTCTACTCTTGGTGCTGATGGAATTCTTTGCATCTTGGTGCTGATGGGCAGTCACTTGAAGACCTTGTGGAGCATGCGTAGAGTGTGTAAGCAGGCTGAGGAGACGGCGTTGACCTGACGTTTCATGGAGAGTTCGCTGTCCAAGATGATGTCAAGGTTGCAAGCATAGTCTTTAGGAGTCAGGGGGGGGGGGGGGACTGAGTTCTGATGGTTATCAGGAGTCATTCCAGGGGGAGGTGTGTTTGCCGAAGATCACTACTTCAGTTCTCTCCATGTTGAGCTTCAAGCAGTTGTTCTTCATCCAGGCTGAGACCTTCTTCATACAGTCGTGGGAGTAGGTCTTCGTTGAGGTGGGGTCTGCTGAGAGTGAGAGGATGAGCTGGGTATAGTAGGCGTAAGAAATTATGTTGAGGTCATGGGTTCTGACGATGTCTGCGAGTGGTGTCATTTAGATGTTGAAGAGGGTTGGACTGAGGGATGAGCCTTGAGGGACACCGCAGATGGTGTGCTTGGGTTGTGAGGTGAAGTGAGGGAGACGGATTCTCTGGGTGCGCCCCGTGAGAAAGGATGCCATCCATCTGAGTGCATTGTCTGTGATTCCGATCTGGTGCAGTGGATCGATGAGTGTGTGGTGGGAAATGGTATCGAAAGCTGTGGACAGGTCGAGCAGGATCAGGGCGGCTGATTCTCCTCTGTTGAGAAGGGTGGGGATGTCGTCTTTTGCGGCGATCAAGCTGTCTCGGTGATGTGATCTGCTCTGAAACCTGATTGGGAAGGGTCCAGCAGGTTGCTTCTCTCCAGGTGTTCGGTGAGTTGGAGGTTAATGGCCTTCTCCAGGATTTTGGTGGGAAACGGGAGCAGTGAGATGGGACGGTAGTTCTGGAGCTCGCTGGGGTCTGCAGAGGGTTTCTTCAGGAGGGGTCTCACCATGTGTCAGGAAGGGTGGCCGTGGTGATGGAGGCATTGACGATGTTGGTGAGCTGGTGGCTGATCTCGTCTCTTACGAGGTTAAAAAGTCAGTGGGGGCATGGGTCGGTGGGTGCTCCCGATTGGATGGAGTTCATTAGAGTAATTGTGTTCGGTGTGCTGAGTTGTTCCCATGCGGTGAGTGGGTGGTCGGCGGTAGTGGTCGATGGGATGCTGAGGAGGTCGGTGGGGATCGAAGTTTTTGTAGATGTTTGCTATCTTGTGGAAGTAGTCGGCGAGGGCGTCGCAGAGTTCTTGTGAGGAGGGGATTGAGTTTTTGGTGTCTGATGGGCAGGTGAACTCTGACGATGGAGAAGGGTTCCTTGGATTGGTTGGAGCTGGTCTCGATCCAGTGTGTCAGGGCCTCCATTTTGCAGCTTTGAGCTGGCAGTGGTAGTTGTTGAGGCCCGACTTGAAGGTGGCACGGTCAGTGTTGTTTCTGCTGGTGTGCCGTCTTCTTTCCAGTTGTTTACCTCTGCGCTTCGACATGCTGAGTTCCGGGGTGTACCAGGTGGCTCATTTGGTGGATCTGTGCATTATGTCTGGTTTGCTGGTGATCCATGCGTTGAAGTTATCTATTGCCTAATTCAGGTTGGTGGCGACAGTGGGCTGTGTGACGCTGAGGGCACCAGTCCTTTGGTGCTGAGGGACCTTGGTCCAGATGCGGAAGGGGGCGCTGTGGTGGTTGGAGGTGGTGCGTGGTAGTCCGGTGAGGGTGAAGTGTACGATGGAGTGGTCTGACCAGGTGAGTTCCATGGTTTGGCTGTCTCTGATTCTGTTGCTGGGCATGAAGACGGGGGTCCAACAGGTATCCTGCTTTGTGCGTGGGGTCTGAGATCAGCTGCTTGAGGCCAATGTTGTCCAATCTTTCCAGGAGGTTGGTAGAGTTAATGTTATTGGGGTCATCTAGGTGGAAGCCGAGGTCTCCCAGGAAGACGTAGTGGTCGGGTTCAAAGGCGAGCGGGGTGATGAATTCAGCGATAGCGTCGCTGAGGCCAGTTTGGGGTCCTGGGGGTCATAGGCGAGGGTGCCTTTGATGGTGGTTTTTTTCATCAGTGAGGCGCTGGAGGTTTGTGTGTTCTATAATAGGCATGAGTTCGTCATCTGTGGTAGTGCAGGTGATCGATTCTTTGTGTACAATGGCAATACCGCCTCCATGTCTGTTGGTGTGGTCGCGGTGTTTCATCTTGTAGCCGATAGGTTTTGCCGTGGCGATGTCAGGGGCTGATGTGAGGGAGAGCCAAATCTCTGTAATGAAGGTCACGTCGGGGCGAGGATGGAGATGGTGTCCCAGACTTCAGTGGCGTATTTGCACAGCGATCTGGCGTTGATCAGGAGGCAGCTGAGTTGTTCTGGGGAGGTCTCGGCCGACGAGGCTGTCGTGGTGCTGGTTGCTGAAATGTTGGTTGGACCTGGGGTGGAGATGAACCAGCAGCTGATGCAGGTGAAAGGTCCTGCTGTGGAGCAAGGCGATGCGAGGCAGCAGTTGTTGTTGCGTCCGGGGTGCAGGGCACCGAGGTCTGCGGCGGAGTATCTGTGGGAGTGCCGAGGGCCAGGATTCCTGGTACTGGGCGCGGTTCAAGCACGGACGGGTGCAGACAGGCTTGCTTGCCAGCAGCGCAGCCGCACAGCGGCATGCCTAAGGAGTCCTGGGAGGTGGGATGAGCTGGCCGGGAGGTGGGAGGGCATGGGGCAGGAAAAACTGCGGGGGCTGGAGCCTCAGGCAAAAAACGGTGGGAGCGGGCGGGGGCAGTGCTAGTGGGCAAGTGATCGGACAGATCCCCTGCTGAGATCTGATTGGCTGCCACCACATCAACCAGGAAGTGGTAGCAGCAATCTTATCACTCTGGTCTCAGTCCGGAGTCCTAAACAAATGTAAAAAAAAAACAGCCATAGTGTCAAGGTATGGATACCCTGACCCCGTAGGCATGGTAGTGAGGTCCCAGAGGGATCCCGCCTGGGGCCAAAAAGTTTATTTTTATTTTCCTGCGAATTCAATCTGTGGCAAAAGACTTTTAAAAAATAACAACTGTGGTATCTGCACTTGTTTCAATAACCCCCCCGCCCCCCACCCCCTGCGGTGGGCTAGGGCGGGTGACAAATGTATTTATTTTTCACCGAGGTACTGCAAGTAGCACAAAGGAGAAATGTACACGATTGCCACCTCTGCTAAGTATGTTACCTTATGTCCATTTAAAATGTGTTTAGAACAGAAAGGAGTTGTTTTGATCTACATGTCAGTGTGTGAAGCTTTGAACGGTCATAGAACTGGCACGATGTGCCTGGTGTCACATGAAAAGTGTTGAAAGTGCTTGGCAGTGTGTGCCTTGGCATACCAGAACCTCATCTGTTCTGTATCAATTATTTTATTGGTAAAATTAAGAATTGAGAACTAACAGCAAATACAGTGACATGCAAGTCCAGCTTATACCCATATAGAGATATAAACGTTGATTATGGTACCTGCACCAATAGCAAACAATACTTATATATAATATTTAAGAGGGATAGAAAAGGGAAGAGAGGGGTGAGAGAATAAGCTATAGAAGGAAGAAAGTAAAGAGAGGAAGGGAAGATGGACAGAGAAAAAGAAGGAAAGAAAGACAAACTACAAAGCAGGGAATAAAGAGGGGGAGGGAGGGGCAGTGAGTACAATAATGGTACTGAGGAAGAAGCAAGAGTCTAAGCAAACTATGAGGGAAGAGGGGGGTGCATATTTGCAACAAGCATTGGCATAGCCAATAGGTCTCGCCTTTGGGACCTTATAAGTGTTTAGCTAGAGCTATTGGCTTAGCCAATGTGTTTAAGCTATGGTGTAGAGCAGTGTGGCTGCTGGCAATTATGTCAGCCTCTTGAAACGAGAGACAAAGAAAGAAATTGCGTGTGTGTTTGTTGTTGATAGTGAGGTAATGTAAGGAAGAGTGAGAATTAGTGAAAGTGAAAGAGGGTGAATGGATAGTGTGTGTTATATTGAGAGTGAATGTAGGAGATATTAATTGAAATAGAGTATGAGTGTGTGGGTAAATGTGAGATATAGAAAGAGTGACGGTAGAAGAGTAGACACTGAGACAAAAAAGAGTAGCATACCGGAAATATAAAAGTTGAAATTATCGTAATTAGAGGCATATATAAAATAACAAAAACTACACATAGCTTTTAATTGTTGTGCCTCGTTACAGCAGGGCTGTCTCCATCCTGTAGCTCCGAGTAAACATGTAAAAGAAGCGTAAAAGCCTGACATTGAAGTGAGATAAACAGAGACAAAATAAAGGCATCTGACCCACAAAGGTTAACTGAAACCTGTGTCTTCACCCCATTACACCAAATGTAATCCCAGAATTTTTTGTTTTAATGTATGTAAGAATTTTTCTCCCTATCAACAAGCATTGGCATAGCCAATAGGTCTCGCCTTTGGGACCTTATAAGTGTTTAGCCATGCAACACTTGATGTTGTTGCACCAAGGATATTGTGCTGGATAACTAATCACTTATAAGGTCCCAAATGCGAGACCTATTGGCTATGCCAATGCTTGTTGATACATACCACCATCCAGTTTTAAAGACTTCTTAGAGTTTCTCATTGCTCAAATGGGTTCAATTACTGTTATATATATATATGTTTCCCTCATATTCATTGCTTGAGTTTTGCTCGCAAAAAAGTGTCACTCATAGTTGTTGAAATGTCACTCATAATTACACTTTAAATATGAAAATGTCACACATAGCAATCTGAAACCTTGGCAGCTATGGGTATCACAAACAAACGCTCACAGCACGTACATCAGGCTGGGGTACAAAGGCATGCAGCAAGGTTACAAAGGCATACAGCAGGAGTACACAGCAGGTACTAACCGGCTCTGTTGCGTCTGTGTTGCAAGTCCCTCCAGAACAGCTCCTAATAGCACCGGTTCTTCCTAAGCAGTAAGGAGCTGAGCAGTGAGGAACTCAGTGGCTGCAGATCGGGACCCATTGTGCTGCTCTGCCCAGGCCTAGCTCTAAAGAAGACTGGCGTCCATTGTCCGGAGTCGGGCGCCCACTCTCGCATCGGCTGGTAGAAGATTAGTGCCGGTGACGTCACTGAGAGGGCCGTGCATCACCGTGCGGACTGAGCCTGCCCCCCCCCCCCTGGAAGTGGGAGTCGATGGATTTGTGTCGACAGAAGAGGCAGCGGCGCATCCAGTGGCAAACTGCTGCCCATACAGAGGGAGGGAGGGTGCACGCAGAGAAATCCGTGGTCGGCTATCAGAGTGGAAAAGGCAAGGGGAAATAAGGGCGGCGCAGCGGGAGATGAGCGGAAGAGAAGCCGAGCGCAGCCTGGACAGTGAGAGCAGCGTAGAGGTGAGGCGAGTTTAGAGGTTGGGAGGAAAGGCAGGCTTGAAGAGGCACAGGCAGGGAGACAGTGAGATGAAACAAAAAGCAGACATAATTAAAGAGCGAAAGATGGGTACCTGCAAGCAGGAACGGCGTGAAGAGAAGTTGTGTGCAATGGAGCAACATGGGAGGAGGAGCCATTGCAAGCCCGGGAGAGGTGCGGGCGCGCGCGCTTGGGAGAGCAGTCTTCACTTTTTCAAGCACTGCACTCGTGCTTGTGGCGCGCCGCTGCGCGCTCCCGCAAGGTGGATGCCGCCACATGCACGAGTGCAGTGCTTGAAAAAGTGAAGAGCGACGGCTAAAGGCCCTCCTATGCAGCGCATGCGCGCTGCGTAGGCGAGACCTAAAAAGCGTTTAGACTTTGTGTTTTTTTAGGAGTTTTTATCATAACGAAGACTGAAGCCGAAGGTATTCGCACACTTTACATGAGCACCAGTTACATTATAAACAAAAGCATTTATTTTTATGCACGGGGAGATTAAGTAATTTTCCAAAAAGCACAAAATATGGAGCCTCCCTCCAAGATTTAAACATGGGTTCCCAGTTTAAAATTCAGCTGACCCCCCCCCCCCCACCTCCCTCTGGTCTATAGAGACCAGTGTTGTATAACGACCTTATAAAGGGAGCCTGGTGTTTCACTGATCTGATGTCAGAGGAGTGAAAAAACTAAACAATTTTTTTTACTGCTTTGATATGAGGGCAGTGAATAAGTGGGACTCAAACGGTGTTCACAATCATTTTTCTAAAGGAGAGCCATACAGGTCAATGTTGTCATACATTACGTGCATGTGATTTAACGTTGTGCATGGAAAAGTGTAAAAAGTGCAGTGTTTGTGCAAATAAGCAAAGCCTGTCCAAATACCAAAGTGTGGTGCTCAGCTGCGGTCCAAAACTCATAGCAGGCACTGGATCAAGGCCTGAAAACTACAGTCTTTTCTGCACTTCTATGGGTGGAAGCAGAGAGAGTCCTCAAGAGAAATAGGTGATGTATACTCAGAGCCACTAGAATTATGCGGCAGGGGAGTACCAAATTATGCGGCAGGGTTCGCTAAATTTTGGAGGAACAAAGGCTAATTATGGAACCTAAGGCTGCATATTTTGTGACAGTATTGATTCATTATCTTGTTTTTTTTACACCTTTAAACTGTCTGGGAAAACGTTTCACCTCATTAGTACAAGTTTAACACCCAATACAGCAAGAAACATTAGAAAAATGACCAGTCAACCTTTGAGAAAGGCCTTCCACTGCACAGCAACACGTGTTGCTGAGCTTTTTGTAACTTTTGATCCATTTGCGCTCGAAACTATTTTTTTTGGTCAAAATCTGCAGATTATGCAGCAGATGATGAATTTTGTGGCAAATACAGCAAATCCATAATTATGCTGAAGAAGTAGCGCCCGCAGTATCTCATAATTCTGGTGTCCCTGTGTGTAGTCTATGATTCTGATGCCTCTTGACAATTGGAAACTGCGCTATCCTCTTCTCAGTGGCCATTCAAGCAGCTGTGAATGCGGATCTTTCACTGTGTGCACTTACAATCCTCCTCTTGTCTATGGTATGGGACTAGAGCTTCGATGCACAAATCGATCACAGAGTCAATTCCACTTGCACTATGCAATTACACAAGAGCCTTGTACCCCTTCTGCACTACATCAAGTGAGGCTAGCACAAAAATGGTGAAAAATGCATATTCCGTTTGTACTCTTTTGCTTCAATGTATTTTATGCAACGTGGCCCAATGTTTTCCTAATTAATAATTAAGTCAACTTGAAATGTTTGTTTGCATGTTAGGTATGGCACCATTAATGATAATGTTCAAAGCTTGTTGGTGAATAGATATCAATCGGACCCCTTGAATTCTATTTTTATAAGTAGAGGGAGTACGAGATCAGATGTTGACACGCCAAGAAACACACTGGCGACCAGGCGCTTTACAAGTAGACATGGTATGTTAAGACAACTAAGTTCATCCAGCCTGACAATTATCTGCCTACCAATTAAACTCAGAAGCCACGTGTACTCCATCTTTACCTCATCCTTCTCAGTACGCTTATTCCCTTATTTCCATGAGGTAGAGATAGCGCTAAAACACCTTCCAGTGCGCACACACACACAGAGTGACGTAGCGCTATACAAAAATACTTTCAACAAAACATTCCTGATGAATGTGCACATGAGAGATCAGAGGGGATGTGTTTTTAAAAGGTAACTTAACAAGGACTGTTTATAACATGCTTCCTGGTTTTTCATACATGAGAACATGCATTGCTTCATACAATTGTGAGCTGGATATGTAACACTTGAAATACATCATTGGAAAGAACTGGAACATTTTGACCGGTTCTTTCAAACATTGACATTTGTTTTAGTGGTCTCAGTGAGTGACATTTTGCAAACGAAGGGAACGGGTGTATACAGCTAATTTATATTCATTTGAAAATCTGTGAGCGCGATGGAATATTAATTGTACAGAATATACTTGGGTAGCGTCATTTTGTTGACTTGCTTTTCTGACAAGGCTGGGCAGGGGCGAAGCAAGGCCAGCGGAGGTCATGGTCATGAACCCAGGAGACGCAATTGAGTGTAGTGCACTGGAAAGAATGAAAGGAGATTGCACAGTGAATGGCACTTCACCTAAATATCATATCGTTTCTGCGTCTAAACAACCCTAACACAAATGCGGTCGTCTTTGACATCTCTTTAAATCGAAAGTACAGCTGAAATGCCAGAAAAAGCGAGCAAGAGAAGGCAAAGTCCGATCTCCTCAGCCCGCGAAGCGAGAGAGCCCTGCGAGCCTGGCATTCCCGGTTACCACAGGGCAGCGTTATACAAAAACAAGCATTTGCAATGCAATAGGACTCGCATTTATGCGAGACCTATTGCATTGCAAACGTGAGTGCGGGCACGGGAGTGCAGGCGGGCGGGGGGCAGGGGGGGACGAGAAGGCACGGACTGGGGGGGGAGTCACGGGAAGTAAATAGTGCTCACAATCTAAACAAAACATACCGTGCAACACTCGAAGTAAAGGGGCCAGTAGCCGTGGAAGGATACAAATTATGACATGGCCATAATAAGGAGGGACTAACAATGCTCATAATCAATCAGACGGCAGCATATAAGAAAGACAATGACAGGAGCCATTGAGAAACATGGGCGGAGAGTAGGCGGAGCTTCCACGGAGCTTCCACTCCATACTAGATAACTGCATGCCTCACAAAGCGAGCAGCGCATGCGCGCTGCCGCTATAGGCTCGACCTAAAAAGGAGTTAAAGGGTATACATGGTCACCTGGGATGCACAGTTGTTAAAGGACTGGGTGTACAAGTCAGTCTTCTGGTGTTTCCTGCACAGTAGATGGCAGAGGCGGACTCTCTGGGAATGGTCTTGGACATACCAAAGCAGTGTACCCTGCCACCTGTGAGAGCTGTTGAATATTATTTGAAGCATCTTACTTGTTTTATATTTGCATGCATATAAAGAATCTATGATGTAATTGGTTGCACTGCCAGTGACCATTCCTCACTGACCTTATGTGGAGTGACAAACAAAAATTATTTTGGTAGCTTGCCTGTTGCACTCACTTGCATAGTGAGTTGTTGCATTCTTCAGCGCACACAGGTTTGGCTGCAGTGCACAGAGATCCTTTATTGCCGCACACAGAGGAAAACAATTAGAGGGAACATTGTTAAAATCCTGCACAATCTGTAGATCTGGTTGGAACTGGGTATGTGAATATTCCTGTGGGTTATCACTCGAGGTGGTTACAGGACCCGTAAGAGGAAGTATCCTTTGCTACCGAAGTTGATTCTGTCTCTTGCCGTGTCTGCTTAAGTTGTCCTTCTACACTAGAGATCTCTTCAGTGAGTGTACCCACCACATTATTTAAAAAGGGCAGAACTGTATTACTTGTTCTGGGTTGCTTGTCGACCACATTGGGTACCTCCACTTTTCTCTTCCCCATTATACCAGATAGCGAGAACCACTAAAGTTGAGCAGGCCCAACAATACTCATGGCTATAGGACCCTGGGGTCAGAGTGAGCCAGAATAACACTATGAAGAGTAACAATATCAGCGAACAGTTCACACTTTGGTCGTTTCCAGAAGAGACAACCCAAGCATGCATGGATCTTCAATTTAATGGGGCTGATGAAGGCACAAGTAGATATATCATATGTCCTTTTTGCTGGCAACAGGTATTCACTGAGTGCCTGGACCCAGCCCCGCTATACACAATTAACACCGTTCAATGTCAATGTAAAAGGAAGGAGAATCTCCAGGCGAAAATCAAAAAGGGATGGCCCAGCCTCCTCTGGGCTAACAATTGCATAATGAGCAACAAAGCTCCACGTTGCTGAGGTGCTGTGGGTTTGGTGGCACCTCCAAGTGCGAAGACTGCTGGGGGCAGTTAGACCCCCACCGGTAGAAAAACTGTGTCCCACCCCCACAAGTGTGAAAACACACAGAGAATCAATGCAGGCAAGGAGCAGGCTCGGTGAAAGCTGGGGAACAAAAACCTGCCCCAGCAAATGTGCAAACACGCAAGGAGTCAGTGCTGGGGGACGAAGTCCCACCTCAGTATGTGTGCAAACACGAAGAGACGGGCAAGGATCAGGCTTGGTTCATGCTAGGGGATGACAACCTGCCCCAACAAATGTAGAAACATGCAAAGAGTCAATGCTTGGGAACGAAATCGCACCCCAGCAAGTGTGTACACATACAGAGAATCAGTGCGAGCACAGAGCAGGATACTGGGGCATCCGAAAATAGATATAGTGCCTGGATAATATGAAGCAGTCCTGTCGATCTTATCAGGAAAACTAGATAACACCCAGTCATAGAGCCAAGGGAGTGGCCCTGCCCTGGCTCTTCCTGTCGCTGATGGCGCAGGACGGGCCCACTCTTGGCCTAGGCTGTGCCCAGGTGCATCCTGCGCCACAGGAGTGAGCAGCGCGTTAAATAACACGGCGGCGCAAGAAGGTAGCAGGCGGCCCCTCCTCCAGATACTGAGTTTTGTGGGACTTCAAGTGCCCGTGTTGCCACAGTCTCCAGAAAAGCGCCCCGTGGCATGGGAGTGAGCAGAGCGCTAAAAAACACGGCAGCGCGAGAAGGTAGCAGGCGGCCCCTCCTCCACGCACTGAGTTTTGTGGCAGTCTCCAGAAAAGCATACATATTTTCTCAAATTTCCCAAATTTTCCCATTCTGTACTTGACAGTGGCTGTAAGTTTTTCATTGCATAAACATCCCATACTTTGACCCCTCGTATTTGTAGGTTAGGAAACAGGAAGCTTTCCACTTTAGGGCATACCTGCCAACTCACAGGGTGCCACCATGTAACACACGATATTGGCTCCCATCACACGGTCTCCCGGTGAGGAGCCAATATCACACTGTGGCTGGGAAAATGAGCTGAAAACCCCTGTAAATAGTGATTTTCCAGCTCGTTTTCCGAGGCTTTGAACTGCGACGTTCATTAAGGGCTGTGAAAACAACCCAGGACATCGGTACTAGCCTCAGCAAGCTGTTTTGGAGGGGGAGGATGGGGCTTGGGGGCGAGGTGGGATTCAAAAGTGCCTCGTAGGTACTTCCCTGCACGAGGCCCGCCCCTTCAAACCCCGCCCCCTCCTCACACAATGAGATTGTTCTTCAGGTTGGCAGGTATGTTAGGGCAGTTTTCACACATGCTTTTAGGGGAAGCTGAGCAATCAGTTTTCTTATATTGAATGTGAGCTATAATAAGTTAGGTTACATTATAGAGATTTATGTGACATGCATCTTCTGCCTTAGCATGACCTAGCAGTGCATACACACCATGGTGTCAAGAATTCTGTCACAAACTAGACTGGAAACTTATTTCTGATTGTTTGAGTTGTATACTCAGCACTGTGGTATGCATACAATTCTGCCTTCATGTGTTTGTGTATGTTTAATCATATGTGTGGTATACTGGTTAGTAGTGCTCTGTAGCTTGAGGGCTTTACCAGTTCGGGTACGTGCCATTTGGAAATGCTGGTAAGTGAATTGCTCGACTTGAAAAATGTGTCTGAATAATTGAGAGTAGTGTGTCTTGTTAGGGTCCACAATATCCCTTTAATCAGACTAACTGTGGGCTTTTGGGTGGGTGTTAGTATGATGTGTTACATATTGGTATGGAGAAGTATGTTGTTTGTGAAGAGTGGGGTGCTGTTTTGTGGGGTCAGTGAGGTCCAGCTATGAAGTGCTTCTAAGCCAGTGGTCTTCAAACTTTTTGATGTCGAGACCCCTTGTCAAACCTTTTTAGGCGTAAGGACCCCTTCTGACAAAATTTTCTAGAAACTGGTTCTCCTCATCATCAACATCTATCGACAACCGTAAATGCCCCTGTTAGACCTGGCATCTTTTGGCATGTTTCCCTTGTTTTTTTCCTTTCTGACCTCCTAGTTTTGACTCTGTTTTTGCTGGTTCAGTGTCTCTGCGCACTTTCTCACTGCTGTTCAGTGTTAAAGTGCAAGTGCTCCTATTGTAAATTGTATTATGGATTGGTGTTACCATGATTGGCATGTTTGACTTACTAGTACGTCCCTAGTAAAGTGCACTGAGGGTGCCAGGGCCTGTAAATCAAATGCTGCTGGTGAGCCTGCAGTACTGATTGTGCCACTCACCCATGCAGCCCTGAAAAGGGTTATCAGACCTGCCACTGCAGTGTCTGCGCGGTTTGTAACTGCCATGTCGACCTGGCAAGTGCACACACTTGCCAAGCCCTAATCTTCACTTTTCTTACATGTAAGTCACCCCTAAGGTAAGCCCAAGGTACCCCTGTGGGCAGGGTGCCGTGTATATTAAAGGTAGGACATGTACTGGTGTGTGTGCCATGTCCTGGTAGTGAATTACAGTGTGTTTCATTTTTCACTATGGAAAGGCTATCTGTCCCATAGGTTAGAATGGGAGTTTACTTATAACATCTTATAAGCATATCTTCCCGTTGGGACAAGATAGAGAAATGGGGTTTAGCATGCCTGACCTAAATGAATATAAAAATGCATCTATTAGTAAAGATGATTTTTATGTTCTGTGTTTGAAAATACCACTTTTAGAAAGTAGGTGTTTTCTTGCTTAGCCATCCTGTGTGCCTCTGCTGGGTTTGTGGATTGACTGTCTGGCTTTGGAGTGATAGGGGCTGGGGATGTGCATTCTCATCAGACAGCCACTGGGGGTCAAGGTGTGTCCTGCCTTTCCTGGATTAGTCAGGGCTGGGCTGAATAGACCTGGGCTGTATTTATAGTAGTGGGAGGAGATTTCCTTGCACCTGAATGGGCCTGGTCTGCCTTGGACAATGCTGTCTCCACCTCCTGCCAGGAAGCTGGGCCAGAAAGGATGGAACTGGTTTGGGCTGGGCACAGGCACTCTGCCCAAAAGCACAAAGAGAAACTGAGTATAAATATTGGGGTCCAGACCCTAGAACTTTAGAACTCGCTGGAATCAAGGAACCTGCCAAGAAGAAGAGCTGGAAGAACTGCCAAGAGGAGCACTGCAACTTTGCTGTGTTGTTGCTTTGTTGGTTTGGCCTGCAGTTGCTGCTTCTGCCTTGGGCAGTGAAAGGACTAGACTGAACTTTCTTTACTTGTTGCCTCCTGGTCTGAAGTCTCAGGGACCGCAAAGACTTCACTGACCTCTGGGTACCGCCTCTGGAACCGTGGTTTCAGTTGCCACAGAGGTGGGAATGCAAACGACTCCGTCACTGACTCTGCTTCTGGCTCCGTGCCCAGAAGGCACCGCAGAGGGCACCGCTGCATCTCGCACCGCAACCCTGGTCTCACTGATGACAGCCGCCGAACTGCTGCTTGCACCGTGACCTGTGGGCACCGCACTCCGCACCGCCTCGCCGCCCTGGTCTCACCGACACCATCACTGACTTCGACAACCGTGACCGCACCGTGTGTTGGGGGCACTGCTCGTAAGTCTTGCAACACACTGCCCCGTCCCACACCGCAGTCCCGACTGACCGACGCCAGCTCCCACAAAGTGCATATTTTTTAAGTACTGTATGTTGGATTTTTATCATTTTAGTCTTGGTTTGAATATATAAAGTATTGGATATTTTTCTAAACTGGTGTGGTGTCCTTTTGTAGTGTTTTCAGTGTATTGCTGTTGGTTATGTGCAAATCCTTTACACACTGCCTCTGAAATAAGACTGACTGCTCGTGCCAAGCTACAAAGGGGGTGAGCAGGGGTTATTTCAGTAGTGTATCCCTCTTACCCTGGCTAGAAGGAAGGGTCCCTACTTGGACAAAGGTGCAAACCATTGCCATCTAGAGACCCCCATTTCTAACAGCCCCCAATTACCACAGCAAATAATTTTTACAGTGGGGAAATGATATTAAACAGTTTTTAGCAAACCAAAGGTCATTGAGCGTAGGGGCGTAGCCAAAGGTGTAGCTAAAAACAAAGGGCCTCATTTATGAGGAATTGGCGTAGGGCAGCGCTGCAAGTCTTCTTGCGGCGCTGCCCTATGCCAATGTGAAAGGGCAGGAATGCACTGTAGTTATGAAATACGGTGCATTCCAGTCCTTTTCCCTTCACAAATTGCTGCCTAGCACCAGCGTAGGCAGAATTGTTTTTGTACGGGAAGAGGCACCTTCCTTCACCAAAACAATCCTGAGGGGCGTTTTCTTATTTCTATGAGAGCTGCAGAGTGCAGCACACATGGAAAGAGGAAAAAACGAGGAAAAATTAAAACATTTCTCCTTGTTACACCTCCACTGGAGAGGCGTCAGTTTTTGGAGCTGCCCCAGGTTTACGTGATCTTGTAAATATGGGGTAGCATCAAAATCCATGGGCTTTGCGTGGGAACCCCACGCAAAGCCCATGGAACACCTCCTTGACGCAGAGTACTTGGACAAAGGTGCAAACCATTGCCATCTAGAGACCCCCATTTCTAACAGCCCCCAATTACCACAGCAAATAATTTTTACAGTGGGGAAATGATATTAAACAGTTTTTAGCAAACCAAAGGTCATTGAGCGTAGGGGTGTAGCCAAAGGTGTAGCTAAAAACAAAGGGCCTCATTTATGAGGAATTGGCGTAGGGCAGCGCTGCAAGTCTTCTTGCGGCGCTGCCCTATGCCAATGTGAAAGGGCAGGAATGCACTGTAGTTATGAAATACGGTGCATTCCAGTCCTTTTCCTTCACAAATTGCTGCCTAGCACCAACGTAGGCAGAATTGTTTTTGTACGGGAAGAGGCACCTTCCTTCACCAAAACAATCCTGAGGGGCGTTTTCATATTTCTATGAGAGCTGCAGAGTGCAGCACACATGGAAAGAGGAAAAACGAGGAAAAATTAAAACATTTCTCCTCGTCACACCTCCACTGGAGAGGCGTCAGTTTTTGGAGCTGCCCCAGGTTTACGTGATCTTGTAAATATGGGGCAGCATCAAAATCCATGGGCTTTGCGTGGGAACCCCACGCAAAGCCCATGGAACACCTCCTTGACGCAGAGTAAGGCAACAAAGTGACTTGCGCTGCTATGTCTTACTCCATATCTATGAGGCAATGCAAAGCCATGCAGGGTGACTTTGCACTGCCTCATAGGTATGGTTGAGATGCTTGCGCCACCGGAGCATCAAAAAAAGTGATGCTTTGGCGATGCAAGCCTCTCATAAATAAGCCCAAAATATTCTGTATGTTTTTTAGGTCTTTCACCTTCAGGTATCTACATATAAAATAATGGGCAGCATAAATGAAAAATAAATAAAAAAGTTCTTGCTCAGTGGGAAATGCACTGTAGTACATTATGAAACCTCTATTAGTTAATGCACTGCAGAGGTCTGTGTGTAACCAGAGAACCACAGAATTAAATCTTGATTGGTGCAGTGGAGAATAGTGATGTGTATTTTTAGTGCTACGAAGTCACAGCCTGTGACGGAAAGCACTGTGAATATGTAAGTCAATTTTTATACTTGCATTACACACAGGGTAAGATAGAATGCTGCAAAACGTGCAAATAGTTTTACAATAAAATGGTGCTTTCAAAATGTAGGTTTTAATAATACCAGAGCGTATGTAATGCAGTTTTCTTTTTTACGTAACTGTCCCTTCAACACCTCTTAAGGGGCACTAAGGGCTGTGTAAATACAGTTAAAATTAAAAGCAAGAACTTCCCAGCCCAGTAGTTAACACTTTGCACTTCCACTCCAAAAAACACGCATCTTTGTCTTCACAAAGAGCCAGAACTGCCCCCCAAGCATCCTTTACACTTGCAGATTAGCAGATAAGGCGCATTTGCCTTTCATTTAGGCAAGCAGCTGACAACGATCTCCATTAGCTGTCCCAGGACAGCTGTCTTTTTACAGGGACAAGTGAATCTGGGGAATCTGCTACCCCCTTCCTAGGACTCCACGACCCCCCTGGGGGTCGCGCCCCACAGTTTGCGACATGCATCTTCTGCCTTAGCATGACCTAGCAGTGCATCCACACCAGGGTGTCAAGAATTCTGTCACAAACTAGACTGGAAACTGATTTCTGATTGTTTGAGTTGTATACTCAGCACTGTGGTATGCATACAATTCTGCCTTCATGTGTTTGTGTATGTTTAATCATATGTGTGGTATACTGGTTAGTAGTGCTCTGTAGCTTGAGGGCTTTACCAGTTCGGGTACGTGCCATTTGGAAATGCTGGTAAGTGAATTGCTCGACTTGAAAAATGTGTCTGAATAATTGAGAGTAGTGTGTCTTGTTAGGGTCCACAATATCCCTTTAATCAGACTAACTGTGGGCTTTTGGGTGGGTGTTAGTATGATGTGTTACATATTGGTATGGAGAAGTATGTTGTTTGTGAAGAGTGGGGTGCTGTTTTGTGGGGTCAGTGAGGTCCAGCTATGAAGTGCTTCTAAGCTGTGTCTTATGTATGGTGTTGTGGTGAATGTGTTCTGTTGGGAGGTTGTGATTGTTGGTTATTTTGGTTAACCCTGTTGTGAGCTCAGTGATACTCTACTTTATGGAATATCTGACCTGTGTTGTGCGTGTGCTCAGGGTTCTCTCTAGTGTGTTATGTTGCATGTTGTTTTTTTTCTTAAGTGGAAAGTTGTGTATACCGCAACATGCAAATGCTGGTCACATATGCCCTGCACTCACATGTGCAGCCACATTCAGGGTTCTATTTTTGTGCATTCTTTGTTGCTCTGTTTGTTGTTGTGAGCTCGTTGATAAGCAGCTATATGGAATATCTGGGCTATCTTTCATACTGTATAATGTGTTGTGTTGAACATTTGTGTGTTGTTGTTTAGTGGGGTGCTGTTGTGAGCTCGTAATACCTAACTAAAGATCAACATTTGCAAAAGACTGAGAACATGTTGATTCCTTCTCTTTCTCCAACATTACAGAATCACTGGAAAAGTCTGGATTAGAAGAGCACAAAGATGATTGAGTATTGATTACATTGACTTTAGTAATCTTAGAAATGCTCCACCAAGAACCATTGTTCAAAAGCACAGATGTTTTACCAACTTTATGAATAATAAAAACATCAGAAAATTTTGATTGTCCTTTTTTTACATGTACAGGTAATTTGATTTTGACCTTATCACCTACGTGCAATACAGGGTGAATAGAGTTAGCACACTTATTGAAATTGTTCCAACTTTGTTTAACAGACCTATGTATTTTATTAATATCCAAGTTAGGTTCAAAAGACTTGGCCCAAGAAAGAGATAGTTCTTGTCTGGGTTTCCTACCTTTCAAAAGAACAAAAGGAGAAAACTTAGTGGAACAGTGTGGAGTACATAAATAAGACCAAACCAAATCTGCTAAATGTGCTTTAACATCAATGCGAGCTTTAATGGCCAATTGAATACCCTCTACTAAGGTTTTGTTAAATTTTTCTACAAGACCGTTCATATTTGGAGAATAAAGAGCAGTTTTGATGTGAAAAATATTTGCACTTTTGAGAAAATCAGTGAACACACGTGAGGTGAATTGAGGGCAGTTATCAGATATAATAGTTGATGGTAAACCTTCTTTTTTGAAACTTTCCTGCAAAAATGTGATAATAGATAAAGAATCAGACTGATTAACCCATTTAATTTCAACCCACTTAGAGAAATAATCAATGGCAACTAGAATATATAATTTCTCCGTTGAAATTCCTTCAGTAAGGACCTAGGACATCAATTGCAATTTTGTCCCATGGCTTGTCAGGAAATTGAACTTGCACACAATCAGTGTGTTGACACTTTAAAACTTTATCAGAGTCAGCACACAGAGGACAATTTTTGACAAAGTTAACTATACAACTGTCGATATAAGGCCACCAAAACAAATCTCTAACTTTTTTAATAGTGCTGGACTGACCTAAATGACCTAAATGAGCAATAGACATGAGTTACTTCGTGGATCTCTACTTATTACAGCCCCCTGGTGGGAAACGATCACAACAGCAAGCTGCCTTGGCAGAAAAGAGAAAACTGACTGTCTTTCTCATGAAAAGGGGAGGAGAGTATGCACGCCCCTGGTGGCAAGGGCCATCACTGCCAGAGAGAAGAAGCAGGCATACAGAGAGCTAGCCGAGAGCACCCTCCAAAAAACAATGTCACTTACAGAGAGAGCCTGGTTGCCTGTCAAACACCTGCAAAAGAGACGCTGCGCATTCCCAGCGCCACCAGCCTAGCATGGCCTGAATGCAGGAAAGAGAGCATCTACATCTCAACTGCAGAAGCACCGCCCGCAGTGGGCCAGAGACTATTCAGGGGAGGGCCCCCAACACTGCCTTAAGACTGTTGCACATTGGCCCATTACAGGCAAGAGGAGAGTCGCACGTCCCCTAGTGGCAAGCTGCCACCACCGTAACTCGAGAGGACGCCCCGTCCTACAGACAGGATAGGACCGGCGAGAGGTCCATGCAAATAGAACTGGCACCATGTCATCTGTCTCCACTTGCAGCATGTGCAGAGAAGACATACACCATGTGTCCTGTCACCATTTTCGCAGCATATGCAGAGAAGACATGCAACACGTGACCTGTCGCCACTTTCGCAGCATGTGCAGAGAAGACATGTGGCTGGATGCCACATTACACTCCAAGCAAGAAACGAGGAAGAAGAAAGTGTGGCACGTTGCCACGTTGCGAAGAAGAAATGAAGAGGAGAGAAAGAAGTGTGACAATCCTGTCACACTGAAGAACGGATGACTAAAGGTGTGCAGGAGAAATTAACAGGGGGACAAGACCAAGAACGAGGATTCGTTCCACTACCTGAGTGCACCTACTAACACAAGCCAGCCACTGGGGTGCAGTGACATCACAGGAGACAACTCAGTGGGAGTACCGAATGTAAGCCACCTGCATGCGCAAACTATGTATCTGCTTCAAAGTGTGACCGTCCAGCCACCTGTCACCAGCTGCTTAAAGCAAATGGCTTCCCTACTTGCAAATGCACACGCCAAAGAAGAAGAGCTACACCAATTATGCAATGAACTACGTGGCTGCGAAGTCCCTCCAGTCACCCTTACTCCATGCAGGCCATCGCCACCTGTCGACTCCACTCCACTCCATCATTGCCATGTGCATCACCACCAACCTGGAGCATCAAGTAACATGACTGGAGTCCTGCACCTTTTATTGCCAATTGGCAAGAAGCACCAGTGACAATCTGATAAACTAGTGACCACCTGCTCAACTGGTTTGCATCCTGATCCCCGTAGTGAGAGCATGTTCTGACCAGGACACATCCACCCCTGACGTTGCACGAGTGACTAGGTAGTGGCTTCGAGGTGGTCTTGTGACTGCCCAGATGCAGGCACATATGCAGCCCCAGTGCAGCCCACAGTCAGTCTTATGGCAACTCAACCAAGGGACCTCCCCCAAGCCCGAGAGATGGACTTGACTTTGCCCCACCGATGGATTCCAGGAGGTGGCCCGGTTGTATAATAGAGACTTCAACAGGTCACAGTATGCCAAGACTGTCTTCAGTGGATCAAGCATCACCATTGTCAAGCGTTCACAATGGACTCCACCGACGCTCCTGATGCACCAAGTTGGAACTGTAAATCACCAAATGCATCACAGCGAGAGCAAGCTGGACTGATCAACATCACATAGGTGGACTGTAACCCAAATGACGTAATGGCGAGGGATCCGGACTTCATCAGCACTGTGTTCGTGTCCAGAGATACCTGGTTAAATTATGGATGCGTGCCGAGGTGCTAAGGTGCTCCCAGCTGCACCTGTACACCACTGTCCTGCGGACTACCTCTCGAAGCTGTGAGACTTAAGTTGTTTTAGTTGTTTTTAATTCCTTCCCACAGGTTGGACTTTGTTTTTGTTTTTAATAAAATTTGGGAGGAATGTTGTGTCCTGCTGGACACAGTCTAGTGTTTTACCAGCCACTCCCACGAGGGCTGGTCCTTACACCCACCACACACACATTCAACAAGGCATCACCGGTCAGGTGTCCCTGCCAATAAAAGAGCCTGGTGCACGTGCTCGGGGCCAGTTCTAAGCACTATTCTACTGTGTCACTTAATTACAATGTATGTGGGCCTCGAGCCCACGACTTTACAGTGGGAACTAGAAGTTTGGAACTTCTGCCCACTAAGACCTGGTAGATGTTTGTTTGTCCTATGGAGGAGGGAAGGAGAACAGGTAGGCATATCTATACGACTATGTTTATTTGCACCAAACAAACAGAGTCACAGACTGTTCAGTCGTCAAGGTGATAACATGCCTAACCAGGGAGGCCATATGAGTGAAATATGTGCTTTACATTGGCAAGTACTGTCCGGTACTGTTTACCTGCACTTCTTTAATTTTAAAAGGAGAGTGCCTACACTACTCAGCACTGCTGCAATACGTTTATTGGGAGAGTACCAGCACTTCTCAGAAGCAAAGGGTACTGTGTTTAATGAGTACCAACACTTCCATATTTCCATTTAAAGCACTGAGTGAAATGACGCCAAAGGAGAGAAGTAGGATTTGGAGGATGAATCAGAGTTGGTGGCACGAGCAGGAGAAATGCAGATTATTACATGAGGGATCTACTACTGTCCATTCATATTGCGTAAGGGAGATAACAATTGGGAGAGCACTCAAAATGTGCAACCTGAGTAGAAACGGCACATCTCTGTATAAGCCCAGATTTTACCCACTCCTCCTCCCAGGCCAAGAGAGTCTGAGGTTTCATGTCCCTAGCCACTTCCAGGCTCCTGAGCCCAGGGAGGCTGTTGATCTCGACCCAGAGCAGCCCTTGTCAGGTCATGGCCAAAGTATCCAGGAAAAGAATGTTGTATTCATAGAGTGCTTTACTATGTCACATCAGCAGAGAGCACCTTATGATAAGTGTCTTATGCTGTTCCATAAGAGAGTTTAGAATAATGCTGTTTTGACACATCTTTGGGTCATCGATGCACACAGGGGTTTGTTTATCTTAATGTCGTCTCTGGCTGATGTCCGCTGCCTGAAGGCCTGCGTAGTGCACGAAAATTATGTTTGTCCTCTCACTTCTTAAAGTAAACCTAGTTAAAATGGTGTTTGTGAAGTAGAACTTTTAGAACTAGGTGCTGATTCCAAGTTGGGAGTTTGGAAGGAGTTCTTGTAACTGTTGAGGTATGTTGAGCCAGGTTTGAAGGTGTGCCTCAATGATATGACACACGGTGGCATCAGTGCTTAATTTGTAAAATATTAAGTGCCAGGGCTCTGACCAGGAGGCCACTGCAGCTTGCACCACCCATCACCCTTGTCATCGCTGCCAAAGCAACTGCTAACCATCTCTCTCGCATGTAAATGCGACAGTTCAGATTATTCCAGGTCCCCAAAGCTAAAGGAATGGCTGGGGAGGCAGGTATTAGCAATTTTAATGTATATTGTATTCCTAAACTACGGTTGTTCTGCTCATCTTTAAATTAGATGAGCAGCGCCACCATGTGGTGGACTGTTCTAAGTATGGTGTTGACAATTAGGTGCCGGTGCCGAGCACTGGAAACCAATTAAGTGCCGGTGCTGAGCACCGGAAAGCACCGGCTCAAATTAAGCACTGGGTGGCATCAATCTTCGGTACAGTGACTGCAATTACAATTTTTGCAAATTTTCAGGTCAACCTCCACTGAGCACTGGCCACTTCATACACAGCTGAAAGCCCCATGTGTTCACCACCAGGAAAGGAGCCCTACATGTTTTGTGTGCCCAGAAGACCGTAAACACATCATAGTGCTTTGTGAAGCCACGTGAGTCCTCTATCCCTAGGAGTTGTCAGGATGTTGACCCGTTACATACATGGGAGCCCTGAATAGTTCCTCCTCTTCCATATTCCGAGGTATCCACGAGTAACCGTGGCTCTGGCAATAATGTTGAGAAAGCACAAACCTATGCCATGTGTTCAGAGCTCTTCTGCAATTTCACCAAAATCCCAATGCCAGCCCATACCACATTTTGCTATAAAATTATGTATTTGCTGCCATCTGAGCATGCCTTGTGCCCACTGCTGTGCAATTTTGTGAAGCCTGACCGTTTCCAGCTTTAGACATTTAAAAAAAAAAAAAAAAAAAAACTTGCCAGGTTTGCTTCGTGTTAGGCTGAGGTATTAAATAAAAAAAGGAAAGCCCTGCAGTGCTGCCGGGCCAGACCTCTCCAGCTGAGACACAGGCTGGGAACGGCAGCTCACTACGGTCTCACCATGCACCTTCTCGATTCCCTGGGAGAGGCTTAGGGGATCTGAGAAAGGAGATGTTATGGCTGAGTGGCTGCCATTGTGTTTCTCTACTGCCAGTAAGGTGGTAAGTCTGAAGCTCCATCCATATTTGCTGGGACATCCAGGTGCATTTTAAGTATGCCATCTTTGGCAAGTCCATAAGTTCTTTGTGAAGTATGAAACTCCCTAAATTTGGCCAGCTCTGCAGCTGTAATTATTTAGTATCCCAGCACCAACTATAGCTAGCGGCAGCTCCTCCGTTATGGCGGAGGAGCGTCGCCCCACTGTTGGAACCAGCAAATAAACATGTAAAATAAAATGATAATAAAGCAATTAATAAAACTTTTTTTTATTTTATTTTACAATACGGGGCCAGAGCTGAGTCTTGAGGGCGGGGCCTGACTGCAGCAGAGGAGTGGTGGGCACAGGGCACTGCAAGTGCGCATGACGGTTTGGCCGGCTGACTTAGGACGGCCAAACCGTCATGCACACTTAGCTATCTTCATGCTGTTGTATGCAAAGCAGCAGGCACAGGCTCCCCGTCATTGGTGGAGAGTAAAACTAGCCAGCTCCGCCAAATCCTGGTGCTTCTCTCATGCTGAGAGCAGCATCTGGATTGACACAGGGGAGTCTGAGAGCCTTTGCATCGGGAGCTGAAGTACACTGAGGCAGCAGGTAAGTTGTCTTTTTTTATTTTATTATTACCCGCGCTGCCTCACAACTTTTCCCTGCTAGGAACTGCCACTGACTATAGCTGGAAAACTCATCCTCTCTTTCAAGCAGGGAAAATTCAGAGGTGAGAGGGAGAGAGAGAGAGAGAGAGAGAGAGAGAGATGGATATGGATGGAGCAAAGGACTTAGAAGAATGGATGGCAGAACCTTCTTTTAGCAGGAGACACCAGTAGGCCACTCTCCCTGTGTAGGCAATAGGAAAAAGTTGTTTATTCACTACTTGAATTATCTGCTGTCACCACCACCAGTATTCCTGAGTCCCTCAACAGAGACCCGGTGTACCTGGTGTGTCAGTTCGAGGCAAGACAGGTCTCAAATCAAATTGGAGGTCTTCAGCGAACACGCATGGTTCTCATGTGCACTGCTGCAGAAAAATGGTTACAAAAGCCACACAGATATACAAAAGGGAACTTGAGAAAGGGGTGCACGCTCTGTTGAGCCAGAAAGGGGAAATTCTCATCCAAATTATGCCGTGGATGGAGGTTATGCCTTTTCAGACAGAAACCTAATTAAGTGACATTCTGCCATGGAAGAGAAAATGTGGTTTATGTCTCATACAGAGGACAAGTTATTGCTCCCTCCTAACATGGCGTCACCTGACTAGCGTCTCTTTCAGCTTTAGTTATTTACCTAAGCCGCCTGGGTGGAAGTTCCATTGAGGTGTCAGTGGTCTTGGCTCAAGATGGGCTGTGGTTGCATTTGGGGAGAGGTTGTGGGGGGTTGACATTTGTTAGGGGATACAAGGCAAACTACTCTGCATTTCAGGCGCAATGCTTAGCATGAGATGTAATCAACCTGGTAATGCATATACCAAGATTTAAAACACTGTTGAACATGAATTCACTGGCCTCGTGCACTAATCCATGAGACATCTATAGATTAAAATGTATTGTGTTAGTTACTAAAAACCATTGCAATTTACAATCAGGCAATAGATAAATGGGGGCTGCTTCCCAAGTACAAAGCTTACGGAGATAAAAAAAAAAAAACATCTTTGCGTGCTAAAACCCAGCCCCCCCATCCAAAATAACGTTGGGGATAAAAGCCCAGTAATTAGATAAATAAAGTGCACTTTGCGAGGTTAATCTCCCCAGGGTGCTTGAGTGAAGTTAGAAGAATTAAAAAAGGACATTTGTGTGGGGCGTGGGGGAGCTCAGAGTTAATAAGAAAAAGAAGATTTACAAGTCCCCTGTATCCTCCCAGTAACGGGATGGGAAGCATCATATGGTTTGGGGATTCATCGCCCTTTTCTCACCACAGTAACTTTTCGGGGTAACTACTCAAACTTTGTTGAAGGTTGGGTTAAAAGCCCTGTGCCGCACCAGTTTCTACTTTGTCTCCATAGGTTAGCTCTTGAGAGGAGGTGCTGGGCGTAAGTGGTTAGTGCAGGATGTGACCAATAGAGCTCTTGCCACAGTTCTTGTTTTAGGGGCACTTCCTGAAGTAGTCCATGATTGTTTTTTTAATAAGAGTGACGGGCTGAAAGGCAGCAGTTCGGGGGCAAAGTAAAGCTCCATGCTCCTTAGCAAATTTTCCGCACCACACTAGAGATCTGACATTGGTGTGAGAGAAACTCAATGCCGAGGCCTCCAGGCAGGTACAAACCACCTTCGCTAATTAAATTGGTTTGAGGAGGGACCTCCTGGTAGCGTCAAGCATAGGACAACAGCACAACAGATGCAGCCAGGATTCGTGCTTATAGATGCAAACTCTGCAAGGCCCCTCCTTGCCCGGGTGGGTTCATGAGTTCAAATCAACCAAGGGGAGGCCTAACAGTTGAATATGTATGATGTCTCTGCACGCCTGATTGTTAAAGGTCTCTGAGAAGTATGGTTGTGGCTTGCCTGGTAAATAGGAGTTATTCAGAGAAGATGCCTTCATGGGCGTCAAAATGGGTGCAGCGGAGGCACTGGTTAGCTGCTTGTTGAGGTGAGTGAGACCAAATATGATAGCGCCGACTTTCTTTTTCAAGGCGGCTATACGAGCTGTGGGTTTAGAGGTCTCACTGAACCATACCCCCAAATAGTTGTACTTCTTGGTTGTTTTGATGACCGCGCCCCCCATACGCCATGTTAAAAATGTCTTATTCTGGTGGTGGCCAAAAATCAAGACTTTGGTCTTTTCTTGGTAGATTGTATGAAAGTTGACTTCATTATATGTCTGGAGCTGCTCAGGGCTCGCTGAATCGCGACTTTAGTATGGTCCATTACTACGATGTCGTCAGCAGAGAGATCTATAGAGAAAGTACACCCACGTAGGATGACAGGGAAAGGTTTATAGGTTGCTTTTCAGGGGAACTGGAGGGTAGAAACAACATAATGAACTAGAGAGGGCTGGTGGAAAGTCTGTGTCACGATCAATAACAACAACTAGCATAGACTAAGTGTTGGATGGGAGGGGCAAACACAGGTCTAGAATTCAGGATGGTATGACTGCTGGGTCTACACGAAAGAGCGGTACTTGTACATATGGTAGTAGTGTTTGTGAAGACTGAAGTAAGGTTTCCTCATTATTATTTTTGGCATATTGTGTTGTTTTCCAAAAATCGACTTTTGACAATAAAATTTAATTACATTTACGTTGTTAATAAAAGTCAAGATTCATCAATATTTTCTATTTGTCACTTTTGAATTTTTCAGTTATTTTACAACATATTTTTATGCAAACTTTGACCATTTCTATAAGTACCATAGCAGAGGTTGTATAATTTCAGTTTACAGGGATATTTAGATGTATTTTTACAAAGATTTTTTTAACTGATGTTGATAAAACTAAGATACAACTTTCCTAGTATTTTTTATTTGGGAAAATCCATCATAACTCAATTCGCCCCTGATTTGATCCCGAGAAAGTAAAACTGGAATATTCCAGTTGGTGCTACTTATGAGAAAAGACATCTCATTAATGGTTGCCTGCGAAGAAAGGAGCAGTTAATGGCACTCTTGTTAATGTATTCAACATCAGTTTATTGACTAGATGAACAATGTATCCCTTGACATGCTTTCTCGCACTGAAACAATGTTGAAGCCCTGTAACCACATAAGCACAACAATTCCACAACTGGCTACAATTACATTTCTTTCGGTTCTGCATTTTCAAGAGAGTGTTGCAATGTTAGCCGCCACCTCTCAAGCTACAATTCAGCAATATTGTAGGGAAGTTTTCTCTAAAACTAATGCTGAACTAAATGTAGTTAAGACATGCTTTTATTGGGGTACATCGGTTGCTAATGCTGTGCGATGTGCTCATTTTAGAGTAGTTCTGACAATATTTTAGCAACCGAAAAATAACATACTCTTGATCTGCTATTGAGCACTCGTTATGTCAGCTGCCCTGCATGAACATCATTGGTTGTTCGGGACTGCCTATTTTCTGTGACCTACTGTTCTCTCTCTCGAGATATATTTATGCTGTATGTTGAATAATTATAGATTTGTTTACCAAGTAGATAGCAGCGCTCACCTCTTTCAGCCGACTGTTAACTCAAGTATGTATTTCTCAGACTGATTGAGACACCAGGCCTGTGTAAATAACATACAAGATGCAACACCAAAGAGAGCGCATTTGGGTTGTTAAAAAGCAGTTTAGATTGTCTGCGCATATCTGGAAGCGACAGTATATGCAAATCAAAATAGGTTTGTGGCATTAAAATCATGTTTTGCACGTTCCACAATGTACCAACCCACTCTAGGGTACCACTACCTTGCAATTAGGAGAGGATGAGAATGAAGAACAGCAGAAATACGAGGATGCTACAAATAACAATAAGGAAGGCACTTTAAAAAAAAACAAAAAACATTTCTTTACCTCAGCTTTCAGGTGAACACAATTCTTAATGGTTCTGGCACAAAACAGATTATATTGCGAAAAAGAAGAGTATGCGTTTTAAACAGAGAGGGTCTGATTCACAAAGGTAAATATACACGTGTAGATTTACTTGTGTGTAGATTTACTGTAACACCTAGGTGCAAGTCTGCACTTTTTTGCTATTCACCATTTCCAAGTGCAGATTTACACCGAACTGTAGACTTAAAGGTCTCAACCCATCAGTTCAATGGGTAGAGACATCTAAGACTGAATTTATAAGTGTAAAGTTACAACTAGTAACCTTCCACATGCAGTATGAGCTCTGCGCCACAGGGGCAGACATCTCCCTAGGGTAAGGTATAGGGACAAATAATACATTTTATAAAATAAATGATAACAAAAATACAAATATTCGAATGTAAAATAAAAATATAAATTCATTCAAATTAAATATTATTAACTAGGAATCGTAAAATAAATGTTACAGCACTTTACTTCATTAAATGAAATGTTTAATAAATAATGAAAATATATTAAATTATAAACACTATTTTTTACCATTTCTAAAAAAACAGTTATATTCCATATATTGAATTTAAAGTTATGTGTTTGTATTTAAATTACTTGATACATTTTATTAAGAATGTAAAAGTTAAATTCGTTTGTTTAAATAAGCTAATTGTTGAAATTCAAAAATATTTAATTTTTAATATAATCTAACTTTTTAACACTAAAAACAATGATATATATATATCCACTTGCAGGGTCCATACAGGACAAGATTTGTGTGCTATCCGGACCCACAATGCACAGTCTCATTCGAGCTTCTCATTGGTGGGTGTGCAATATGAAAATGGCGAAGTGGGTTCAGCCTTTGCACACACTGTCTCCGTTCAAGCCTCTGAAGAGAAGCATATGGAGCTTCGAAACGCGTCAGGCATTTTCATTACGGAGCAGCTTCTACAAGCGGATCCCCGTCCCTGCCTATCATAAACAAAGCTGTTGATCGAGTGCTACTCACCAGGTGGACAACCTTCGGAGCAGAATGTAATACGCGGCCGTCCTGCCGCGGAGTGTGCACCACCCCGTAATGTTATGGGGGCCACCCGACATGGTAACTATCATGTCGGCTATGTGGGCCAGCAGCCGCAAACAGGATTGAGGACGAGTCCACTTGCAGGGTCCATACAGGACAAGATTTGTGTGCTATCCGGACCACATTTCCCACAATGCACAGTCTCATTCGAGCTTCCCATTGGTGGGTGTGCAATATGAAAATGGCGAAGTGGGTTCAGCGTTTGCACACACTGTCTCCGTTCAAGCCTCTGAAGAGAAGCATATGGAGCTTCGAAACGCGTCAGGCATTTCCATTACGGAGCAGCTTCTACAAGCGGATCCTCGTCCCTGCCTATCATAAACAAAGCTGTTGATCGAGTGCTACTCACCAGGTGGACAACCTTCGGAGCAGAATATAGGTATTATTGCACTTTAGCACTTTTTTGCACATTTTGCACTATTGAAAACTTTTTGCACATTTTATTATTTGTGGATACGTATATGCATTCAACTCATTGTGTATGACATTGAATTGATTTTAGCACATGATATTACTGTTTATTTAAAAAAAAGCAGTGGCTTTGTTTACATATTATATAGCCGAGGCAATTATGCTTTGACAAAAAGAAACAAGAGAAAAGACTCGTAGTTTTAAAGAGTCTGTCTCCTATATTGACTGGCCTTGTATGCTTTCTGTAACCAATGATTACGCCCACAATGTTCACTTACTTAAACCAATGTGCAATGTTGTACTGTGTCATGTGATCAAGGCCCGTGGGAAGGGCTGAAACGCGTCATGGCGACATTTTGCACTGGAATAAAATAACTTTGCACTCAGGTTGTGGTCCGTATCCGATTTCTGATAAAGAAATACGTATATTAGAAGCGGAATACCTTGAATACTTAATAGCCGGCGAAGTCTCTTTCCGGCGTTCTACGGACCCCCTCTCGATTTGGGCTGCAGCACTTGGAGAGACCTGTTCTCCTGTGTCAGGAAACCGCAAGTTTGACCCGGAAGGGGTTGTGCTGTTGGACCCCCCGGAACCGCGAAAGAAGCACGATTGCCGGAGCGGACTGGAAGCTGACCGTTTCGGAGGAAGCGGCCGACTCCTTTTGTCAACTTAGGTACGTGACAAGTAGCGGATAAGGGGTGAGAGGTGTGCGGGACGAAGTTTGAAACTTAATTACAGTTTCTCTACCTTCGGACCTTATACTTATATTTCATTTGTGCGATGTCGGCTGACACAGTTAAAGAAAGGAAGCCGCAGCATTGATGATGTTCAATGACTGCAGAACGGCAACCAACAAGGAAACTAACGCCAATATTAATCCAAAGGAGACAAATACTTCACTAAAAGACAAGTTCAAATTATTGGAAAAGAAAAGTCGTTCGGAGCAAAGCAAATGGTGGGAATCTCGCTCCTTACAGTTGTATTTAGACGTGGATAGAGTACCACGTGGTCTAAGGATACTTTTAGCACCAAGCTATGAGGCGCCTAACCCACTCATGATGCGTGAGTGGGCAGAATGTAATTTAGATTCATCCAAACTTTTGATGCAAATCCTGATCAAGTATGCAGATATTGACCGCACTGCTCTACTGGAGGAGATAGCTAAGATTAATGAGGACATTGACGCAATGGAACAAACTGAGGAAAAACAAAAATTGCGTCAAGAAATGCTATCAAGGCTAAAGAAAGAAGAAGAAAAAATTAAGGAGTGGAAAACTTATAAATTCTTTCGTGATAAGACAGACTATGAGGTGGGGCAGATCTTCACCTTCTCCAAAAAATATGAAGCGCTGAGATTAAGCAAAGATAGAAGAATAGGAGTTGCCAAGTCGGGTGCCAAAAAGACGGATGGGATATCTTCAAATACTTCACAATCCGACTTAAGCTCAGTTCCAGACAGTGATTCGGAGCGTGAATCAGCTTCAAATCATGGCAGGCAAAAACGTACACTGGATGAAGAGCTATCTTTTTTATGCGAGGACAGACGGCAAACTCTCCGTCCCCGCACGCAAAAAACCAACTACGGTCAAACAAAAATTGGAAACGAAAGCAACGACGGAAGGCAAACCGAAACAGGAACAAACCGCAAAAAAAGAGGAGGGTGGAGGAGAGGCAAGTAAGCGATTCAGCAACTATCAATAAAACGATTGTGAACTTAACAGACATGGAACTGAGTCACAATGACAAAAGAATCCTCAGTTTGGGTTTAACATATTGTCCTGCAAACAATTTCAATTATGTCAAAACAAGATTAGATATATTCAAAAGTACTCGAAAGTTGAAACTTAAGAAATACCATTTGCTCAATCGGAATATCAGAAAACAAGATCCTCCTATGGAAGGTGACGCGAGAGCGCTGAACCCCGTAGAAATTACACAGTCAGAGGAATCTTTTCTAAATGAAATGCAGGAGTTGTGGGACCCACAAATGAAAACTTATCATCATGATGTTGACCTGCCTGCCTATTCTCAGGAACAAACTGGTGATTTACTCACAGAGCACAGTAGTATGCAGATACAAATACAACATCCTTTGACCCAGTTCAAACCGAAGTCAACATTCAATCCGGTCATGCTACGTGATTCGATTGATTTATTTCATGACCAAGTGACAGATCAGCTCAAGGATTTAAACATCAAGACACACAGAGGTAAACCTAAATACAACAAAGAAAAATAAGATTATATTACGCTGATGTCGAAACTTAAGGAGAACAATAAGATTGTAATACGTGCCTCTGACAAAGGTGGGAACATAGTGTTGATGGCCAAAGACAAATACACCAAGGAAGCCTATAGATAGTTAAACGACAGAACTTGCTATACCAAATGCAGTGGATCAGAACTGAAAGCAACGTATACAATCTTTTACAAAAAATTGTCGACATGGAAATCCAACAATTTGATTACAGGACAAGAATTCAAATTCCTGAAAAATAATCATCCTGTGGTACCCACGATTTATTTTCTGCCCAAGATCCACAAGAACTCTGAAAATCCACCCGGGAGACCCATCATATCGGCAAGAAATGGATGTCTTGAGCACACATCCCAATATGTAGATTTTTTCTTGCAGAGTCTGGTCAAGGCCTTACCATCGTATGTAAGTGACACAAGCGATTTCCTACGAAAAACTAAAGAATTTACATGGAAACAAAGCTATTTACTTATTGCGCTTGATGTCAGCTCACTTTACACGAGTATCCAAGACACTGATGGATTAAGGGCACTTGATTATTTTTTAGACAAAACAATGGGCAAAATGAGAGACCACAAAAGAATGCTTATTGAAATGGTTGATTTCTGTCTCACGAATAATATTTTTATGTTTAATAACCTACTTTACAGACAACTCAGAGGTGTTGCGATGGGGGCCAGCTTCTCCCCAGCTATGCATGTCTACACATGGGTTGGTGGGAGGAGCTGGTCCTCATGACTGAACACCGGGGGGCCATGACAACCAATGTCAAGTTATGGTTGCGCTTTATAGATGACTTGTTCATCATATGGGATGGCAGTACAGATGAAGCCCAGGAGTTTGTACAAGCGATTAATGTAAATGATTTGAACTTGCATTTTACTGCTAGTATTAGCGCATTAACAGTGAGTTTCCTGGACACAGAGGTTTACATTGATAACAATAGAATTGAAACCAAACTCCATCGTAAGGAAACCGTGGGTAACTCGACACTCCATGCTAGTAGCTCCCATGTAAAACACTTGGTGACTAGTATTCCTTACGGTGAAATGCTGAGGCTGAGGCGTATTCATAGCAAGGATAATGATTTGTTGATGGCCCAGACCGAGAGCAAACACAGGTTTAAAGAAAGGGGATACTCTGATTTGATCATAGATAATGCCATTCAAAAATCCATGCGCAAAAGTAGGTTTGAGCTATTATCAGGGACAGAATCTAGGACCATAATTCCAGTAATTGGAGCAGAAAATATTATTGATAAAACTGACAAGGAATTTAGAATTGTTGTCCAATATAGTCAACAGCATAAAAAGATTGAATTGATAATATCTCGAAATTGGCCTTTGGTTCTTAGTGACCATATAATAGGTCCTAGATTGCCCAAAAGACCGTCCGTAATCTACAGCAGAGGACGCTCTATGAGAGATGATCTAGTCAAAACTAGTCCCGAAGTTATTGAATCTACTAGTTGGCTACAAACCCACACAGGTTTTTTTAATTGCAAATCATGTAAAGCTTGCCAACAGGGTGAGAACAAAACCACGTATATTACTCCCTTTGATCAGAAAAAGCATAAAATTGGCAAATTGCTTACATGCAAGACTGAGTTTGCAATATATGTGTTGTCGTGTCCTTGCAACCTACTTTATGTAGGGAGCACTAAGCTCCAAGTGCATAAAAGAATATTGCAGCACCTAAGGGCAATTAATAATCAGGACAATACATACCCGGTAGCGCGACATTTTAAAGCCAAACATGATTCTAAAAGTAAAGATTTAAGATACTTTGTTATTGACTCAATCCCTGCTAGTAGGAGAGGTGGAAACAGAGAAGAAAAATTGCGCCAATTGGAAACCAGATATATTTTAGAACTAAATACTAAACAGCCTTTCGGTTTGAATATAACAGAGGATCTTTTTACATGCTTATAGAGTGTTTTCCAGATTGTCGACTAACTCAAACTGTGGTTCTTTTACTTGGAATTTTAGATCACCTTTTAGAGCAATATTTATGATATTTATGAGATTTTATGTTTGTGGATTTTATAACTATATTTATTGATTATTTATTGATATTCTAGTGATTTTTCCATGTGCATATTTATTTGTTACATATATGAATATTTAAGCGGATTTTATCTATTATGGATTGTATTGCATTGCTTATTTAATATTTATTAACTATGTATTCAGCTATTTATGTATGTGAGGATCATGGCGTGCCAATGGGAATCAATGGGACACGTTATCTTCCACCACTCAAAAGCAACTATTTATATCATTATTATCTCATATGCTCTTTTAGTAAAGATTTCTGGTATTTAAATCGATATCCTAGCATGTTCTGATCGAAATTGGGATCATAAACTGTAACAATGTTGGGACCACCGCAATGTTCTAAACTATTGTCTATTGGTAACTTTGAGCCCAACATGCTTTGCCAAGGTTTACTGTGGCTCCAGTAACCCATGTACCTACTAGTGCTCATTATAATGGCACTAGTTATTTATGTATTCATACGGATACTTACGACGTTAAATTGTCAAAAACCTCCTTGTTGGATTTACCGTTCAAATTTTGAACAAACGTTATTGCACTTTAGCACTTTTTTGCACATTTTGCACTATTGAAAACGTTTTGCACATTTTATTATTTGTGGATACGTATATGCATTCAACTCATTGTGTATGACATTGAATTGATTTTAGCACATGATATTACTGTTTATTTTTAAAAAGCAGTGGCTTTGTTTACATATTATATAGCCGAGGCAATTATGCTTTGACAAAAAGAAACAAGAGAAAAGACTCGTAGTTTTAAAGAGTCTGTCTCCTATATTGACTGGCCTTGTATGCTTTCTGTAACCAATGATTACGCCCACAATGTTCACTTATTTAAACCAATGTGCAATGTTGTACTGTGTCATGTGATCAAGGCCCGTGGGAAGGGCTGAAACGCATCATGGCGACATTTTGCACTGGAATAAAATAACTTTGCACTCAGGTTGTGGTCCGTATCCGATTTCTGGTAAAGAAATACGTATATTAGAAGCGGAATACCTTGAATGAATATATATATATATATATATATATATATATATATATATATATATATATATACCAATCGTAAACACTCCAAATTGGAAAGCCGCACGCAGCGTGTATTTTCTCCTTTATTGGCAGACTGCAGATTACCAACACAGCAGTTCAAGCGTCTGTATGCCTCATGTGCCATACGCGTTTCTGGAAAACAATCCCTTGTTCACTGGCTGGGCAAATTGGAAACTGGGAAGGCAGAAGGTGACGCTGCACTCGCAGCGTGATTTAAAGTTCTGCTGCAGTGGGCGTGTTCTTAAGGGCATTCTGGACATTTGAGTCCCGTAGTTTTCAACCCATAGTGGGTACCTCCCCTCACGTTCCTCAATTCGTATTTTACCACAATGGGTTCGCAAGTGACATGCCAGGTGAGTAATCTGCCTTCTGTAGATCCACCAATTGTTGCACGTTGCTCTTTTGGCACCACTTTACTTCATCGGAGCCGTAGACTCGCACTGTCAGCGGGGGGGCTTTCCGCGACCAGAGCAGGCCGCCACATATTCCAATCGTAAACACTCCAAATTGGAAAGCCGCACGCAGCGTGTATTTTCTCCTTTATTGGCAGACTGCAGATTACCAACACAGCAGTTCAAGCGTCTGTATGCCTCATGTGCCATACGCGTTTCTGGAAAACAATCCCTTGTTCACTGGCTGGGCAAATTGGAAACTGGGAAGGCAGAAGGTGACGCTGCACTCGCAGCGTGATTTAAAGTTCTGCTGCAGTGGGCGTGTTCTTAAGGGCATTCTGGACATTTGAGTCCCGTAGTTTTCAACCCATAGTGGGTACCTCCCCTCACGTTCCTCAATTCGTATTTTACCACAATGGGTTCGCAAGTGACATGCCAGGTGAGTAATCTGCCTTCTGTAGATCCACCAATTGTTGCACGTCAGCTCTTTTGGCACCACTTTACTTCATCGGAGCCGTAGACTCGCACTGTCAGCGGGGGGGCTTTCCGCGACCAGAGCAGGCCGCCACATATTCCAATCGTAAACACTCCAAATTGGAAAGCCGCACTGTTAGAAATGGGGGTCTCTAGTTGGCAATGGCTGGCCACTGTCCAAGTAGGGACCCTTCTTCCTAAGTCAGAGTGAGAGGGCTACCCTCTTTAATACCCCTGCTCAACCCTGTGGTAACGTAGCACGAGCAGGTAGGCTTATCTCAGAGGCAGGGTGTGAAGCATTTATGATCATACACAGTAACACAATGAGGAACACTACAAAGGGACACCACACAAGTAGTTATTATAAAAAAATAAGTATCTTTATATAATGGCAGATTTATCACAAGACCAATAACTGTAAAAGCCACAATACTGTCAAAAATAGGATAGCTGTTGAAGGGCTGTCAAAAATAGTTCAAAGGTTGCAAAAATAAGGTTCAAGTTCAAAGCAGTGGTCTCTGCGACCCTTTCTTTCACAAAGTACCTGGGTTTAGTAGCAAAACCAACAAAGTGTCGCAAATAAGCTGTAGCGATGATTCTCGGCACGCGAGGCCGGCGATGCGTTGAAATCCTTGCCGCAAGGGAGGATGATGCGCCGATCTGCGGGATGCGTGCGGAGACGATGCGACAACTTCTGCACGCTGGACCGCCGATGCGATGACTTTCTTGCCGCGTGGGAGAAGTCGATGCGGTGATCCTGTTGCGCTGTGCGATCGTGTTGCGATGCGAAGACAAGACGCTCCGCGAGGGAGCGACGAAATTCGGCACGATGCGATCAAAGTGGCGAACGCACGGCGTCCGCACTGCGATGTCTCGAAGCGATGATTTCTTTCAGGGTTGCGAGTGCGCGGCGACAGCAGCGCGATGATCTTTCCAGCGCGTCTCGGCTGCAGCGGCTCGCAAAGGGGCGTCAGCGATGGTTTCGGGTTGCGGGCCCTCGGCGGCAGTAGCGCGATGATTTTCCCAGCGCTCTCGACTGCAGCGGCCCGCAAAGATGCGTTAGCGTCGATTTCTTACCCTCTTTTCTCTGATGCAGACTAGAGGCCCTGGAACTCACAGGAGCCTCCTCAGCAGATAGCAGTCCTCGCAGGGAGGAAGCAGGAGGTCGGTGGTGGAGTCTGATGTGCCTGAGACTCCAGCAGGAGGCTAGCTCTTTTCCTAGCCCTTGGGTGATTGCTGTACAAAAATAAAAGTTCTCTCAAGAGTTCCTTTTCCTTTTCTTCAAGGTCCAGTGGTCACTGCTGCAGGCCAGTGCAAGAAACAACACACAGCACAGGGCCAGTCACTTCCTGCAGATTCCTCCAGTGGCACGGACAGAGCTTCCTCTCCAGATCCAAAAGCAATACAAAAGTAGGGGTTTGAGCACAGATATTTATACCCCAAAAACCTTTGATCCTTGAAGCTACCAGTCCCTGAACCTAGCCAGAACCAGTTCTGCTCAGGCCTGGAGCACTTTGTTTACCAGGCTGCATCCTTCCTTTCAGAAAGAGGGGGTCTGCTAGCAGACACACAGTGGGAGGTGGAGCCAGCATTCACCTTGCCAGGCACAGCCCTATTCAGATCAAAGAGCCACCCCTCCCCACACTCTAAATGCAGATCTCTCTATTCCACCCAGGTCTGACTCAGCCTGTCCTGCCCCTCTAAAACCAGACAGCCAATACACATAACGGCAGAGCACACTGGAAGGCTTAGGCAAGAAAATACCTACTTTCTAAAAGTGGTATTTTCAAACACAGAATATAAAAATAAACTTCACTAAAAGGTGTATTTTAATATTCTGAGCTCAGGCATACTAAATTCGTTTTTCTACCATGTTCCTGGGGTCAGTTAGGACTATAGCATGTAATAGTCAAACTGCCCATTCTAGCCTATGAGGAACAGGTAGCCTTACAGTAGTGAAAAACGAAATGGTGCATAATTCACTACCAGGACATGCTACACACACCAAGGCATGTCCTGCCTTACACATACAAGGCACCCTACCATAGGGGTGACTTACAGGATGCTAAGGGAAGGTTCAGGGGCTGGGAAGTGAGTGCACTTCACAGCCAAGATGGCAGTTCTGGACTGCACACAGACACTGCAGTGGCAGGTCTGAGACACACTTTACAAGCTGCTTCTGTGGGTGGCACACATCAGTGCTGCAGGCCCACCAGCAGCACTTGGTTTACCAGCCCTGGGCACACATAGGCCACACTACTAGGGACTAACAGGTAAACCAAATAAGCCAATCAGGGATATACCAATTCACATAGACATATTTATACAGGGAGCATTCGCGCTGTGACACTGAATGGCAGTGGCACAGCGCCCAGAGCATCTAACACCAGTAAAACAGAGGAGACAACAGCGAAAAATGGAAGGGAGACCCACGCCAATGGTGCCAGGTCTAACACACGTCCCCTCCAGCTGAAATGTGGGAGAACTACCCATCCCCTTGGAAGTTCTCATCGCTAAGGCGGAAAAATCTGGACAGACCATCAGCATTGGCGTGTTCTGTACCAGGGCGGTGTTCCACCGTGAAGTCCATACCCTGTAGGGAAATGGACCACCTCAACAACTTGGGATTCTCACCCCTCATCTGCATCAGCCATCTGAGGGGCCTGTGGTCTGTCTGAACCCGGAAGTGAGTCCCAAACAGGTATGGTCTCAGCTTCTTCAGTGCCCAGACCACAGCAAATGCCTCACGCTCAATTGCACTCCACCTCTGTTCCCGTGGAAGTAACCTCCTACTGATGAAGGCTACAGGTTGGTCTAGTCCCTCCTCATTTATCTGTGACAGAACGGCCCCCACCCCATGCTCTGAAGCGTCTGTCTGGACAACAAATTCCTTAGCAAAATTGGGCGCCTGGAGTACGGGTGCTGTACACATAGCAGTTTTGAGGGCATCAAAGGCTTTCTGACAGGTGTCAGTCCAGTTCACAATCTTTGGCCGCTTCTTGGAAGTCAGCTCAGTCAAGGGTGCAACAATGTTGCCATACCCCTTGACAAACCTCCTGTAATAACCCGTGAGTCCTAAGAAGGCCCTCACCTGGGTCTGGGTCCTTGGGGGCTCCCAAGTCAGGATGGTTTCAATCTTGGGCTGCAGGGGCGCCACCTGGCCGCTCCCCACCTGGTGTCCCAAGTACACCACAGAACCCTGCCCAATCTGGCACTTACTGGCCTTGATTGTGAGGCCTGCTCTGCGCAGCGCCATCAACACTTCCCAGAGGTGGCGCAAGTGGTCCTCCCAGGAGGAACTAAACACTGCAATGTCATCCAGGTAGGCGGCACTGAAAGCCTCCAGCCCAACCAACACCTGGTTGACCAATCTCTGGAAGGTGGCAGGGGCATTCTTCATCCCAAAGGGCATTACACGGAACTGGTAGTGCCCATCTGGTGTGGAGAATGCTGACCTCTCCTTTGCCCCCTCCGTTAAGGCGATCTGCCAGTACCCAGACGTCAGATCAAACGTGCTGAGGTACCGGGCAGCCCCTAACCGGTCTATGAGCTCATCAGCTCTGGGGATGGGGTGCGCGTCGGTCTTGGTGACCGAATTGAGACCTCGGTAGTCCACACAGAACCTAAGTTCAGGAGTGGCACCAGGTGTCGCAGCTTTTGGTACCAAGACCATGGGGCTGGACCAGGGGCTGCTAGAGGACTCAACCACCCCTAGGGCGAACATTTTGGAGACCTCCTCCTTAATGCAAGCCCTGACCCTGTCAGTTACCCTGTAAGCCTTGTGCTTGACAGGAGAACTGTCCCCGGTATCCACCTCATGGACGCACCAATCAGTGACACCAGGTACCAGGGAGAACAAATCAGAAAATTGCCCCAACAGGTGGTGACAATCTCTCTGCTGCTCAGGGGTCAGTGTGGTGGAGAGGATCACACCCTCCACTGACCCATCCTTCTCTTCTGCACACAGGAGGTCAGGGAGAGGCTCACTCTCCTCCTCAACCCCATCATCTGTGGCAAGAAGCATGCCCACTTCAGACCTCTCAAAGTGGGGCTTTAGGCGGTTCACATGCAGGACCCGCAAGGGGTTCCTGGGAGACTGAAAGTCCACCAAGTAGGTAACTGGACTTTTGCGCTCCACCACCTCAAAGGGACCGGTCCACTTATCTTGGAGCGCACAAGGCTCCACTGGGGCCAGTACCCAAACCTTCTGACCAGGTTGAAATTCGACCAGAGTGGCATTCTGGTCGTGCCAACGTTTCATTTCTTCTTGGCTGGCTTCCAGATTTGCCTCAGCAATTTTTCTGAAACGCCGAGTCTGGTTCCTGAAGGCCAACATGTAGCTAAATACATCTTGGGGAGGTTTCCTGGGAGATTGCTCCCAGCCTTCCTTGACCAGACTCAGAGGTCCTCTAACCGGGTGGCCATAGAGGAGTTCAAAGGGACTGAACCCTAAGGACTTCTGTGGCACCTCCCGGTAGGCAAACAACAGGCATGGCAAGAGGACGTCCCACTTACGCCTCAGGGGCTCTTCTAGGCCCATGATCATGCTCCTTCAAGGTCCGGTTGAACCTTTCAACCAGACCATTACCTTGGGGGTGGTAAGGAGTGGTGAACTTATACGTTACCCCCACACTCCTTCCACAGAGACTTCATGTACTGGGAGATGAAGTTGGTCCCCCTGTCAGACACCACCTCTCTGGGGAATCCCACACGGGAGAAAATCCCCATCAGTGCACGTCCCACCACGGGGGCCGTCACTGTCCTGAGCGGGATGGCTTCAGGGTACCGGGTGGCATGGTCCACCAAGACCAGGATGAACCTGTTGCCCATGGATGTCTTGGGGTCCAGAGGCCCCACAATGTCAATGCCCACTCGCTCGAATGGGGTACTCACAACTGGAAAGGGCTGGAGTGGGGCCTTGATCTTCCCCCACTCTTCCCACTTGCCTGGCAAGTCTCACAGGTCCTGCAATGAGAGTCTGAACTCTTGTGCATCTGGGGCCAATAAAAGTGGGCAGCCAGCCTCTCAAAGGTCTTGGTCTGCCCCAGATGTCCTGCCAATGGAATGTCATGAGCCAACCCCAGTAGGAAGGTTCTGAAGCACTCGGGTACCACCAGCACACGGGCTGACCCTGGCTCAGCAACCTTAGGCTCACTATACAGGAGACTGTTCTCCCAATAAATCAGATGTGAACCAGACATGTCACCTTCTGCCTGGGATGCAGCCTGTCGCCGCATACCCTCAAGAGAGGGGCAAACTCTCTGCTGCTCACAAAATTCCTCCCTGGTGGGTCCCCCTTCCTGCTGCCAATGGGTCAGCTCAGGCAGGTCCCCCAGTTCGGTGATCTGCTCCCCGGTAGGCTCCAGGGCATCCCCCTCAGGGTCTGCTCCTTCCTGGGCCGTGGGAACCAAGGGGCCGGCTTCCCGCGCCCCTGCCCCTTCTCTCTAAGGCAGGGATCTGGGCCCTACTCTCAGGCTCCAGATCCTTTTCAACACCCTCCTTGGCTGCCATGGACCGAGTGGTAGCACACGCCCACTCAGGCAGACCCAGCATCTCTAAGTGAGCCTTCCTCTCCACCGTAGCCCACGGGGAGTCCTCTAAATCATTGCCCAGCAGACAGTCTACAGGCATGGCGGGCCTCACAGCTACCTGAAGAGTTCCTGAGACCCCCCCCCACTCAAAGGGAACCTGAGCCACCTCACATTGGCTCTCTGAGTTGTCGGCGGACACTACTGGGTAGAATGCATGGGGGACAACCTGCTCTTTGGACACCAACCGGGAGCTGACAGCAGTTACACTGGCCCCTGTGTCTCTTAGAGCCTCCACCCTATGGCCATTGATGGTCACCCACTGCCTGTATTTTTTAGTGTTAGCAGGCAGTGCAGGCTTGGGGACCATCTCAAAGTCCCCTAATGAGACAAGGGTCAATTCTACGGGATCCCACCCCTCTTGGGCACCCATCTCCTCCTCTCCCAGGGCTACACTAGCAATCTGGCGGGGTGGTGCACGGGGGTGCACTGGCCCCCTTTGGGGGCACTGGGGATCAAAATATCTGTGGCCCACTTGACCACAGTTGTAACACGTGGGGGCCCCCTGGGAACAGGCCTACCTGTTGGGGGCCCGGTCCTCCTTTCTTGGGGGGCTGGGACACCACTGCTTGGTTCCCTGGGGATTACTTTGGGGCCCTCGGTGGAACTCCTTCTGTTGACCCTTGTCCCCCCACTCCTCTGCTGGGGACCCTGCCCACCTTTGGCGACGTCTCCCACTGGGCCCTTGCGGACCCGGGTGCTCACCCAGCGGTCCGCCTCCTCAGCAAGCTTTCTAGGGTTAGTCAGCTTGCAATCAATTAGGTGCTGGCGTAGCTCAGGAAAACAATTACTAGATAAATGCTCCCATGCAATCAAATCATAAAACTGTGCAAAAGTTTCTACTTTGCTACCTCTTACCCAGCGTTCCATGGCTCTGCAAAAAAAGGACACATATTCAACCCACGTGGTACCCTCTAGCTTCTTACAGACCCTAAACCTCTGTCTATACATCTCAGGGGTCAAACCATAGCGGGTCACCAACGCTTCCTTCATGTGGGCATAAACCATCCTACTTTCTGGGGCCAGGTCCAACAAGGTATCCCTCCCCTCACTCACAAAGCGTCCCCACAACCCCGCTCCCCAATCCTTCTCAGGGACCCAGTGGGACACCATGGCTACTTCATAAGCGGCAAACCATTGCCCAATATCTTCACTTTTGTGGAAATCTTTAATAACCTCCTTGGGTATATACACCCTACTCTCAGGGTGCACTACAGGTACGCTGCCACCAGAGGGGGAGATTTCCATGCTCTTAGCTTTAATCTCCAACTCCCTCAATACTCTCTCATGCTCAAGCTTCATCCTCATAATCTCAATTTCTAACTTCTTGTTCTCTAGGTCCCGGTGACCATCCATTTTAAGCTTAGCCATCTCCATATTATGCCGCCTATCTCTCTCCCTGTCCTCCAGCTCTTCTGGGGACAGACCCTTAGCGGACACACTAGAGCCCGGGTTGGAAAGGGCTGGGTCTCCTACTAAGTCTACTACATCGCCCTGCTGCTCTCCTCCCTCCACAAGCTCTCCTAGATCCTTAGGGGCATCCCTGGCTTCTAGCCAGGCCTTCAGCGCCTTGTAATACTCCTCCCTCCTAGTGAGACCTGTGATAGGGACTGTGAATTGCTTGCAAAAATATTTGAGCTGCTTGGCATTGTAGGTTTCTATTTTCTCTTCTTCCCAGGAGAGATCTTCTGAGGCATTGGATCTGGGCTTGCCCATTGTAGAAATAACTGGCAATATCAATAAAGGACAGAAGAAAACTTCTCAAAAATGTAAGCGGGTGAAAAATCACCGGCAATATCAATCACAATATAGGATCCTAAAACTCTCAGAAATGTGCGTGGGTGAAAAATCACCAGCAATATCAATCACAATAGGGATCAAAACTTTCAATAAATGGGCGCGGTGAAAAATCACCGGCAATATCAATCACAATATAGGATCCCAAAAACTCTCAGAAATGTGCGTGGGTGAAAAATCACCAGCAATATCAATCACAATAGGGGATCAAAAACTTTCAATAAATGGGCGCGGGTGAAAAATCACCGGCAATATCAATCACAATATAGGATCCCAAAAACTCTCAGAAATGTGCGTGGGTGAAAAATCACCGGCAATATCAATCAAAATATAGGAGCAAAAAAAATTCTCCCAAAAAAATGTATGCGGTACGTTATGGTCTGCACTCACTAGTAGTGTACACTATAATTACTGTATGCGATCATAAATGCAAGTCCAGATCCTCACCGCTGACCACCAATGTTAGAAATGGGGGTCTCTAGTTGGCAATGGCTGGCCACTGTCCAAGTAGGGACCCTTCTTCCTAAGTCAGAGTGAGAGGGCTACCCTCTTTAATACCCCTGCTCAACCCTGTGGTAACGTAGCACGAGCAGGTAGGCTTATCTCAGAGGCAGGGTGTGAAGCATTTATGATCATACACAGTAACACAATGAGGAACACTACAAAGGGACACCACACAAGTAGTTATTATAAAAAATAAGTATCTTTATATAATGGCAGATTTATCACAAGACCAATAACTGTAAAAGCCACAATACTGTCAAAAATAGGATAGCTGTTGAAGGGCTGTCAAAAATAGTTCAAAGGTTGCAAAAATAAGGTTCAAGTTCAAAGCAGTGGTCTCTGCGACCCTTTCTTTCACAAAGTACCTGGGTTTAGTAGCAAAACCAACAAAGTGTCGCAAATAAGCTGTAGCGATGATTCTCGGCACGCGAGGCCGGCGATGCGTTGAAATCCTTGCCGCAAGGGAGGATGATGCGCCGATCTGCGGGATGCGTGCGGAGACGATGCGACAACTTCTGCACGCTGGACCGCCGATGCGATGACTTTCTTGCCGCGTGGGAGAAGTCGATGCGGTGATCCTGTTGCGCTGTGCGATCGTGATGCGAAGACAAGACGCTCCGCGAGGGAGCGACGAAATTCGGTACGATGCGATCAAAGTGGCGAACGCACGGCGTCCGCACTGCGATGTCTCGAAGCGATGATTTCTTTCAGGGTTGCGAGTGCGCAGCGACAGCAGCGCGATGATCTTTCCAGCGCGTCTCGGCTGCAGCGGCTCGCAAAGGGGCGTCAGCGATGGTTTCAGGTTGCGGGCCCTCGGTGGCAGTAGCGCGATGATTTTCCCAGCGCTCTCGACTGCAGCGGCCCGCAAAGATGCGTTAGCGTCGATTTCTTACCCTCTTTTCTCTGATGCAGACTAGAGGCCCTGGAACTCACAGGAGCCTCCTCAGCAGATAGCAGTCCTCGCAGGGAGGAAGCAGGAGGTCGGTGGTGGAGTCTGATGTGCCTGAGACTCCAGCAGGAGGCTAGCTCTTTTCCTAGCCCTTGGGTGATTGCTGTACAAAAATAAAAGTTCTCTCAAGAGTTCCTTTTCCTCTTCTTCAAGGTCCAGTGGTCACTGCTGCAGGCCAGTGCAAGAAACAACACACAGCACAGGGCCAGTCACTTCCTGCAGATTCCTCCAGTGGCACGGACAGAGCTTCCTCTCCAGATCCAAAAGCAATACAAAAGTAGGGGGTTTGAGCACAGATATTTATACCCCAAAAACCTTTGATCCTTGAAGCTACCAGTCCCTGAACCTAGCCAGAACCAGTTCTGCTCAGGCCTGGAGCACTTTGTTTACCAGGCTGCATCCTTCCTTTCAGAAAGAGGGGTCTGCTAGCAGACACACAGTGGGAGGTGGAGCCAGCATTCACCTTGCCAGGCACAGCCCTATTCAGATCAAAGAGCCACCCCTCCCCACACTCTAAATGCAGATCTCTCTATTCCACCCAGGTCTGACTCAGCCTGTCCTGCCCCTCTAAAACCAGACAGCCAATACACATAACGGCAGAGCACACTGGAAGGCTTAGGCAAGAAAATACCTACTTTCTAAAAGTGGTATTTTTCAAACACAGAATATAAAAATAAACTTCACTAAAAGGTGTATTTTAATATTCTGAGCTCAGGCATACTAAATTCGTTTTTCTACCATGTTCCTGGGGTCAGTTAGGACTATAGCATGTAATAGTCAAACTGCCCATTCTAGCCTATGAGGAACAGGTAGCCTTACAGTAGTGAAAAACGAAATGGTGCATAATTCACTACCAGGACATGCTACACACACCAAGGCATGTCCTGCCTTACACATACAAGGCACCCTACCATAGGGGTGACTTACAGGATGCTAAGGGAAGGTTCAGGGGCTGGGAAGTGAGTGCACTTCACAGCCAAGATGGCAGTTCTGGACTGCACACAGACACTGCAGTGGCAGGTCTGAGACACACTTTACAAGCTGCTTCTGTGGGTGGCACACATCAGTGCTGCAGGCCCACCAGCAGCACTTGGTTTACCAGCCCTGGGCACACATAGGCCACACTACTAGGGACTAACAGGTAAACCAAATAAGCCAATCAGGGATATACCAATTCACATAGACATATTTATACAGGGAGCATTCGCGCTGTGACACTGAATGGCAGTGGCACAGCGCCCAGAGCATCTAACACCAGTAAAACAGAGGAGACAACAACGAAAAATGGAAGGGAGACCCACGCCAATGGTGCCAGGTCTAACACGCACGCAGCGTGTATTTTCTCCTTTATTGGCAGACTGCAGATTACCAACACAGCAGTTCAAGCGTCTGTATGCCTCATGTGCCATACGCGTTTCTGGAAAACAATCCCTTGTTCACTGGCTGGGCAAATTGGAAACTGGGAAGGCAGAAGGTGACGCTGCACTCGCAGCGTGATTTAAAGTTCTGCTGCAGTGGGCGTGTTCTTAAGGGCATTCTGGACATTTGAGTCCCGTAGTTTTCAACCCATAGTGGGTACCTCCCCTCACGTTCCTCAATTCGTATTTTACCACAATGGGTTCGCAAGTGACATGCCAGGTGAGTAATCTGCCTTCTGTAGATCCACCAATTGTTGCACGTCGCTCTTTTGGCGTCACTTTACTTCATCGGAGCCGTAGACTCGCAATGTCAGCGGGGGGGCTTTCCGCGACCAGAGCAGGCCGCCACATATTCCAATCGTAAACACTCCAAATTGGAAAGCCGCACACAGCGTGTATTTTCTCCTTTATTGGCAGACTGCAGATTACCAACACAGCAGTTCAAGCGTCTGTATGCCTCATGTGCCATACGCGTTTCTGGAAAACAATCCCTTGTTCACTGGCTGGGCAAATTGGAAACTGGGAAGGCAGAAGGTGACGCTGCACTCGCAGCGTGATTTAAAGTTCTGCTGCAGTGGACGTGTTCTTAAGGGCATTCTGGACATTTGAGTCCCGTAGTTTTCAACCCATAGTGGGTACCTCCCTTCACGTTCCTCAATTCGTATTTTACCACAATGGGTTCGCAAGTGACATGCCAGGTGAGTAATCTGCCTTCTGTAGATCCACCAATTGTTGCACGTCGCTCTTTTGGCACCACTTTACTTCATCGGAGCCGTAGACTCGCACTGTCAGCGGGGGGGCTTTCCGCGACCAGAGCAGACCGCCACATATTTCAATCGTAAACACTCCAAATTGGAAGCCGCACGCAGCGTGTATTTTCTCCTTTATTGGCAGACTGCAGATTATCAACACAGCAGTTCAAGCGTCTGTATGCCTCATGTGCCATACAGCGTTTCTGGAAAACAATCCTTGTTCACTGGCTGGGCAAATTGGAAACTGGGAAGGCAGAAGGTGACGCTGCACTCGCAGCGTGATTTGAAGTTCTGCTGCAGTGGGCGTGTTCTTAAGGGCATTCTGGACATTTGAGTCCTGTAGTTTTCAACCCATAGTGGGTACTTCCTCACGTTCCTCAATTCGTATTTTACCACAATGGGTTCGCAAGTGACATGCCAGGTGAGTAATCTGCCTTCTGTAGATCCACCACATTGTTGCACGTCGCTCTTTGGCACCACTTCATTTCATCGGAGCCGTAGACTCGCACTGTCAGCGGGGGCTTTCACGACCAGAGCAGGCCGCCACATATTCCAATCGTAAACACTCCAAATTGGAAAGCCGCACGCAGCGTGTATTTTCTCCTTTATTGGCAGACTGCAGATTACCAACACAGCAGTTCAAGCGTCTGTATGCGAGTGCAGCGTCACCTTCTGCCTTCCCAGTTTTCCAATTTGCCCAGCCAGTGAACAAGGGATTGTTTTCCAGAAACGCGTATGGCACATGAGGCATACAGACGCTTGAACTGCTGTGTTGGTAATCTGCAGTCTGCCAATAAAGGAGAAAATACACGCTGCGTGCGGCTTTCCAATTTGGAGTGTTTACGATTGGAATATGTGGCGGCCTGCTCTGGTCGCGGAAAGCCCCCCCGCTGACAGTGCGAGTCTACGGCTCCGATGAAGTAAAGTGGTGCCAAAAGAGCGACGTGCAACAATTGGTGGATCTACAGAAGGCAGATTACTCACCTGGCATGTCACTTGCGAACCCATTGTGGTAAAATACGAATTGAGGAACGTGAGGGGAGGTACCCACTATGGGTTGAAAACTACGGGACTCAAATGTCCAGAATGCCCTTAAGAACACGCCCACTGCAGCAGAACTTTAAATCACGCTGCGAGTGCAGCGTCACCTTCTGCCTTCCCAGTTTCCAATTTGCCCAGCCAGTGAACAAGGGATTGTTTTCCAGAAACGCGTATGGCACATGAGGCATACAGACGCTTGAACTGCTGTGTTGGTAATCTGCAGTCTGCCAATAAAGGAGAAAATACACGCTGCGTGCGGCTTTCCAATTTGGAGTGTTTACGATTGGAATATATATATATATATATATATATATATATATATATATATATATCTACTGGCGGTCGCCAGTAGATAGTTATAGTTAGGACCTATTTTCCATAGGAAATCCGCGACATTCTATTTGAAATAACTCTTGCGTCGGTTGACGAATCTTCGCGAAATTTTCAAACTTTATGGCCCGCTCCGGTCTCGCTCCTACCCTGAAAGTCTCAGGGTGATTCGTCAAGCGGGGGCCGAGAAAAAAGGGGGGTCCCAAAACGTGTTTTCCCCATTCATTTTCCCATAGGAAACTTTAGACACGGCTACAGCCCGAACTGCCTACTGGCGGTCGCCAGTAGATAGTTATAGTTAGGACCTATTTTCCATAGGAAATCCGCGACATTCTATTTGAAATAACTCTTGCGTCGGTTGACGAATCTTCGCGAAATTTTCGAACTTTATGGCCCGCTCCGGTCCGCTCCTACCCTGAAAGTCTCAGGGTGATTCGTCAAGCGGGGGCCAAGAAAAAAGGGGGGTCCCAAAACGTGTTTTCCCCATTCATTTTCCCATAGGAAACTTTAGACACGGCTACAGCCCGAACTGCTGAACGGAATTACACCAAATTTGGCAAAGAGGTAGTTCTTGGTTCAGAAAGAACCCTTTTTGTTAAATGGTGTAAATCCGTTCAGTAGTTGCGGAGAAATTAAAAAAATAAGAGTCAAAAAATCAATTTCCCATAGGAAACTTTATGCAAGGCTACAGCCCGAACTGCTGAACGGAATTACACCAAATTTGGCAAAGAGGTAGTTCTTGGTTCAAAAAGAACCCTTTTGTTAAATGGTGTAAATCCGTTCAGTAGTTGCTGAGAAAATCAAAAGTAAAAACACATATATATCTGGGCGGAGCCTAACCACACATGTCATCGTGAGATCTGATTGGCTGTCAGCACTTCATCCTGGAATTGCTGGCAGCCATCTTGGGACCAATATAAATGATAGTACCCCTTTGAAATGCATTGTAGTGAATCGAAGATTTTGAGGGTTACCAAAAGGAGAACTATAAAGGGTGATAACAGACTTTAGTTACATTAGAATTCATTTGTTGATGGTACCATACTAATTTCAGGAATTGTGGTGTGTTCTAAGGTGATTTTACCCTGTGAAAAACCTTCTGCTGGGATATCATGAATCATGTTTGAGAGAAAACTATTTTCACATGCTTGTCCCATACAGTTTTGGAAGGTGCCCCAGAAGCTAAAATGAGAGCATATTTTCTGTAAATTCACATTATCTTTCTCAGTCATGTGAGAATGAAGTCTGACATTCTCAGTAAAACATGTACATCCAACATGGGCAGAGACTGTCAGTTGATTCCTTTGTGTTCTTACTGCAGCTTCCCAGAGTGTTCTAAAGAACAACTAGAGTGCTAACAGCCTTACTTATGACAAAAGTATGGCACACCTGAAGCCATCTTGATTGGAATAAACTGGTAACACTTAAAACATTTAATTTAAAAAGGAACAAAATGATGGGGTTCATCTTGTCATAGAAATTATGGTTAGTGCTCTGGAAAGAAAAATTAGGACATGTTTCAAGTGTGATCTCAAATATCTTCCTGTTATATTTCAACAGGAGCAGCCTGTCAGTTGATGCCTTTGTGTTCTACTGCAGCTTCCCAGAGTGTTCTAAAGAACAACTAGAGCGCTAACAGTCTTACTTATGACAAAAGTATGGCACACCTGAAGCCATCTTGATTGGAATAAACTGGTAACACTTAAAACATTTAATTTAAAAAGGAACAAAATGAGGGGGTTCATTTTGCCATAGAAATTATGGTTAGTGCTGTAGAAAGAAAAATTAGGACATGTTTTAAGTGAGATCTCAAATATCTTCCTGTTATATTTCAACAGGAGCAGCCTGTCAGTTGATGCCTTTGTGTTCTACTGCAGCTTCCCAGAGTGTTCTAAAGAACAACTAGAGTGCTAACAGCCTTACTTATGACAAAAGTATGGCACACTGAAGCCATCTTGATTGGAATAAACTGGTAACACTTAAAACATTTAATTTAAAAAGGAACAAAATGAGGGGTTCATTTTGCCAAAGAAATTATGGTTAGTGCTGCAAAAAGAAAATTTAGTGCATGTTTTAAGTGAGATCTCAAATCCTCTTCTATTTCATTAGAAAATTCTGACATGCAGACTGAAACAATCACTTTCAATACCAGCAGTAGACTTCCAGTTAACTCCTTGGTGAGCAGTAGCTTTACTACATTGATCTAATGAACAACTAGAGTAATAACATTCTGAATTTATGGCAAATGTGTGACACATCTGAATGCCTTCTTGATGGAATCAAAGTTAAAAAATGAAAGCATTTCCTACTGAGGAGACTGCAGTAAATGAGGAAATTAGTAAACTTCATAACAAAGAAGTCTTCCAAGATGGCCACCAGTGAAAAAAGAGCCCAAATGTAGCACAAATATTACCCAGATGTAGCCCACATATAGCCCAATGACAAAAGTGTGCAAAACACTTTTTATTTTTAGTTTTTTTGCAGTTTTATGTAGTGCAGACTGGTCAGGTATTGGAGCGTTGCATCTTAAAACATGACCCCCCTACACTACAAAAACACCACTGCACTACCCTAAACCCTAAAACACTACCCCAGCACGACCCCCTACACTACACAATCACCACTGCACTATCCTAAACCCTAAAACACTACCCCCAGCATGACCCCCTACACTACACAAACACCACTGCACTACCCTAAACCCTAAAACACTACCCCAACACCACTGCACTAACCTAAATCCTAAAACACTACCCCCAGCACGACCCCTACACTACCCAAACACCACTGCACTACCCTAAAACATGACCCCTACACTACACAAACACCACTGCACTACCCTAAACCCTAAAACACTACCCCCAGCACGACCCCCTACACTACACAAGCACCACTGCACTACCCTAAACCCTAAAACACTACCCCCAGCATGACCCCCTACACTACACAAACACCACTGCACTACCTTAAACCCTAAAACACTACCCCCAGCACGACCCCCTACACTACCCAAACACCACTGCACTACCCTAAAACACTACCCCCAGCACGACCCCCTACACTACACAAGCACCACTGCACTACCCTAAACCCTAAAACACTACCCCCAGCACGACCCCCTACACTGCCCGAACACCACTGCACTGCCCTAAACCCTGAAACACCAGCTCCTGCACGACCCCCTACACTGCCCGAACACCACTGCACTGCCCTAAACCCTGAAACACATACCCTAGCACGACCCCCTACACTGCCCGAAGACCACTGCACTGCCCTAAACCCTGAAACACCACCCCCAGCATAACCCCCTACACGGCCCGAACACCACTGCACTGCCCTAAACCCTGAAACACCAGCCCCAGCATGACCCCCTACACTGCCCGAACACCACTGCACTGCCCTAAACCCTGAAACACCAGCCCCAGCACGACCACCTACACTGCCCGAACATCACTGCACTGCCCTAAACCCTGAAACACCAGCCCCAGCACGACCCCCTACACTGCCCGAACACCACTGTACTGCCCTAAACCCTGAAACACCAGCCCCAGCACGACCCCCTACACTGCCCGAACACCACTGCACTGCCCTAAACCCTGAAACACCACCCCCTGCAGCACCCCCTACACTGCCCGAACACCACTGCACTGCCCTAAACCCTGAAACACCACCCCCTGCACCGCCCCCTACACTGCCCGAACACCACTGCACTGCCCTAAACCCTGAAACACCACCCCCAGCACCACCCCCTTTACTGCTCGAACACCACTGCACTGCCCCAAACCCTGAAACACCACCCCAGCACGACCCCCTACACTGCCCGAACACCACTGCCCTAAACCCTGAAACACCACCCCCTGCACGACCCCCTACACTGCCCGAACACCACTGCACTGCCCTGAACCCTGAAACACCACCCCCTACACTGCCCGAACACCACTGCACTGCCCTAAACCCTGAAACACCACCCCCAGCACGACCCCCTACACTGCCCGAACACCACTGCACTGCCCTAAACCCTAAAACACCACCCCCAGCATTACCCCCTACACTGCCCAAACACCACTGCCTTGCCCTAAACCCTAGAACACTACCCCCAGCACGACCCCCTACACTACCCGAACACCACTGCACTACCCTAAACCCTAAAATACTACCCCCAGCACAACCCCCTACACTACCCAAACACGACTGCACTGCCCTAAACCCTCAAACACTCCCCCAGCACGACCCCCTACACTACCCGAACACCACTGCACTGCCCTAAACCCTTAAACACTCCCCCAGCACGACCCCCTACACTACCCGAACACCACTGCACTGCCCTAAACCCTAAAACACTCCCCCAGCACGACCCCCTACACTACCCAAACACCACTGCACTGCCCTAAACCCTAAAACACTACCCCAGCATGACCCCCTACACTACCCAAACACCAATGCACTACCCTAATCCCTAAAACACTACCCCCCGCATGACCCCCTACACTACCCTAAACCCTAAAACACTACCCCGCACGACTCCCTACACTACCCAAAGACCACTGCACTACCCTAAACCCTGAAACACACACACCTCCTACACTACACAAACACCACTGCACTACCCTAAACCCTAAAACACTACCCCCTACACTACACAAACACCACTGCACTACCCTAAACCCTAAAACACTACCCCCAGCAGTACCCCTACACTACCCAAACACCACTGCACTAACCTAAACCCTAAAACACTACCCCCAGCAGTACCCCCTACACTACCCAAACACCACTGCACTACCCTAAATCACTACCCCCAGCATGACCCCCTACACTACCCAAAGACCACTGCACTACCCTAAACCCTAAAACACTACCCCCAGCACGACCCCCTACACTGCCCAAACACCACTGCACTACCCTAAACCCTAAAACACTCCCCCAGCACGACTCCCTACACTACCCAAACACCACTGCACTACCCTAAACCCTGAAATCTACCCCCAGCATGACCCCCTACACTACACAAACACCACTGCACTACCCTAAACCCTAAAACACTACCCCCAGCACGACCCTCTTCACTACCTAAACACAACTGCACAATTTGTTACAGGCGCTTGCAACGCAGGCCTGTGGTGCTTACTGGAAGTACCTAGTGGGCTAGTTGGGCCCCAGGGACCCTCAGGATTCAAGGTGACCTAATCCCCCAACTTAAAACGCACCACGGGGCGCGTTTGCACAGTGGTGAAGGGAGGGGGCGGGGCCTCAGGTGACATGTGCGCAAACACGCCCTGTGGTGCGTTTTAAGTTGGGGAATTAATTCCCTTTGAATCCTGAGGGACCCTGGGGGCCAACTAGCCCACCAGGTACCTTCAGTAAGCACAACAGAGTTGCGTTGCAGAGAGGTGAAAAAGGTGCGTGGCCTCGGAACGCCTCTCTGCAACTCAGCTCTGTGGTCCTAACTGTAGGTACCTGGGGGGCTAGTTGGGCCCCAGGGATCCTCAGAATTCAAGGGGACTTAATCCCGCAACTTAAAACGCGCCACGGGGTGCGTTTGCACACGTCACCTCAGGCCCCCCCCTCCCTTCACCACTGTGCAAACGCGCCCTGTAGCGCGTTTTAAGAGGTAGTTTTAATCCCCCTGCCCTATTATGTACTAGGGACTTGCAGAGGAGGTCATGCTAATCACAGGGGTACCCCAACGCATAGTGTTCCCTAGTGTATGTAGGTGTTTTCACTGTATTCTAAGTGTCTTTTAGCATAGCACTGGCTCTGGTTAGTCAGAGTCAGTTACCACCAGTACCCGTCTGAAAAAGTTGTGGGCACAGGATGATTTTGCAACAAGGCCTCTTTCTGCTCCTCTGTTGGTTCTTTCTGCACATCTTTTGCTTCTTTCTGTGCGTTTTTCTTCTTTCTTCACATGTCCTACCTCTGTAGGCATAGTTAGAAACTAGCATTTAAAAAAACCTTTGAAATTCACTTAAAAAATCATAGGTTTCAGGCACGTTATAGTTAGAAATTAGCATTTAAAAAACCTTTGAAATTCACTGAAAAAACCATAGGTTTCAGACACGTTATAGTTAGAAATTAGCATTTAAAAAACCTTTGAAATTCACTGAAAAAACCATAGGTTTTAGGGACAGTTATAGTTAGTTGGACATTTCACTCGTACAAAACCATAGAAATTCCCCCGTTATAGTTAGTTCAGCTAACTATAACTCGCGCCCCGCAATGCACTGCTGATGACGTCACATATTACATCACTCATGACATGGTCAGTGACATCACTGATGACATCACTGATGACATCTCAAATGACATCACTGATGACATCATCCATGTGATAATTTCATGCATCTTCTCACACCCTAATATAACTTTTGATACACCCACTCTAAATTAGACTGCCATTCTCAAAACCATAGACACTCCAACACCAAAAACTGCATACCCACTCACTGATTCTTAGGTCTACACACACATCCACTCACTCACCCGTACAGTCACTCATACTTAGTCACTCAGTACAGGACTATCATATGCACTCATACACCTATATAAACACTCACACACCGCCACTCATCCATAGAGGTACTCACACACCTAGTCAGTCATGCAAAAAACTTAATCACACACCCATTTACTCACCTATACAGTTATACACACACCAGCTCACTTACTCATACAAATACTAGCACATTCTTACGCTCTTATACAATCACTGATACAAGTACACACTCATCCATACAGCCACTCTCACAATCACACACTCTCACTTATAGCCATTTATTTACTCCAACACACATATATACTGCCTTTCACATATGTAGTTACTCACACATGTACCACTGAGATATACATTCAATCACTAACACACCCATACACACACTCACCCACCCATACAGTCCATCACAGATGCACTCTTGAAACCATGCACCCAGTGAATCACCAACTCACACATCTATGCACAGAGTCACACACACCCCACCCACACAAACACTCAGGCACCCATACAGATACTCAGACAATCAATCAATAACCCATGTAGACACTCATGTAGCTATTCAGAAAGCTCATGCAGCCGCTTACAAACCAACAGACAGACGGATACAGACATTCACACAGTTTAGTCACTAACCCATGCATTCAGTAAGATACATTTAATCACTCACTTGTAGAGTCAGTCACTCACGTACTAAATCATCCATTCAGACACTTATACACCCACTCATTCTTCAATACGCCTTTCCTATATATATTAAACATATTTAAACTTTACAGAAACACACAGTCACTGGATGATGTCATCAGTGATGTCATTTGAGATGTCATCAGTGATGTCATCAGTGATGTCACTGACCATGTCATGAGTGATGTAATATGTGACGTCATCAGCAGTGCATTGTGGGCGCGAGTTATAGTTAGCTGAACTAACTATAACGGGGAATTTCTATGGTTTTGTACGAGTGAAATGTCCAACTAACTATAACTGTCCCTAAAACCTATGGTTTTTTCAGTGAATATATATATATATATATATATATATATATATATAAAATTTACAGACTGAAATAATTTAATTTATTCATGAAAATGTTTTATCAAAATTAAACACAGGAGGACCCTTTGGAGAAATGAGCAGGGTCCAAACAATAGAAAAATGTGGTGCTGACAGTTGCCCAGCAAATACTTACCATACTGTAATATTAATGTTTGAATGTACACCTGCATATCACATGTTTGCATTTATCTCTCTCGCTACAATTTTATCCATTTCTTTACACTTTTCTGTTGTTACTTTTAGCTTTTTTGCATCTGTGGATGATACGCAATAGGAAGAGGGTACATGTGAAAATGGTTCGACTGAGGAACTGAATGAATCTAGCATCATACATGGAAAAAGATTATAATCCCAACCATTGCGGAAACCAATCGGAAGATGTAGATCTTCCAGAAACTATTAGAAAAAGAACTGTTGTAAAGACTCTGTAAAAACTGAAGGCCACATTCTGTATTTTACAGTTTTGAGAAAGTTAGTTTAGAGCAGAGGTCTTCATACTTTTTGTTCTAAGCCCCCCTAAATAAAATGTTTTGAAGTCAGAGTCCCCCTCCAAACCTTTATCACAAGGATTGGGCAGAGGCAGGGCTGAGTACAGGGGGTGGGACTTAGGCGATCATTTCAGGGAGATGTTTTCTATGCCGTATAAACAACAATAAATGTGAGACTTATAAAAGAGCAAATTCATCAAACAAACATAAATTAACCAAAAAACTCTGCTCCCCATAATTGCGGTGTTGTGAGCCTGTCACACTCCTCGGCCCCAATGCAACTACACCTGCTGCAGTAATGATAACTGTGACCCTGAGTAGCAAGATATCTCCTCCAACTACATTACACAAGGTGAGATGTTTTTATTTATTTATTTATTTGTAGAGTTTTATATAGCGCTGGCTAGACCCGGAGGTATCAGAGCGCTTTACATGAGGATTATCGAGTTACAAAATTCCATCAGTTACAGGAGCATAAAAAACAGTGTTACACAATAACATGAGTTACTATAGCATAGTTTAAACAAATAAACATATCCTATGGGGTATAGGAGGAAGAGGGGAAAAGTAAAAAGGGGTTGACGTGAAGATCGGGTCAGGAAAGACCGGCAAGGGGGAAAGTAATTCAGGGGAACCAAAAAGACAAAGTGAAAGTCAAACAAGCCGGCTGAAACGTCTGAAGTCGGGGGAGGAAAGGAGACACTGTGGAGAGACGAAGGAAAGTCTGCCCAATGTCCGGATGGGTAGGTGACGGCCGAGGGGGAAATCCACAGCCCATCTCCTCTATAGCTACCTAGGTAGCTCCACCGGGCATCGGTCAAATTGCAAGGTCTCTGCGGTCAGTAGAATGTTCTCAAATTCCTCGGAAGTTGCTTAGGTTGGTTTCAAATTCAATCGGGGGTATTGGAGAATCAAAGGACCGCAGTCCTTAGAACCCCAGGTGTCTATCAAGGATTCAAGGAGGGGGTACTTAGTCAGAGGGAGGGGGAGGAAGGAGACACAGCGGGGAGACGAGGAGAACAGTGCCCAATGTCCGGCACAATGGTTCAGAAAAATTAAGTGAATTGCCAAGAATCACAGGATGCTGAGTGAAGCTGTGACTTGAACCTATTTCCCCAGATCCAAATTCAGCAGCTCTCACCATTAGGCTACATTTCCTCCCTTTCAGAAAAAAATGAGCTCACATGTGTTGCCCCAGCTTTTTGCAGCAAAGGTACCCTCAGTCCTAATGCTAGCAAGGAAAATGAGCCCCCATACCTGTTTTTTTTTAAAGAAAGACATAATTGTAATGCAGTGTGCCCCTCAGGCCCCTGAACCCCAGTGCTGCTGCACCTACTTCACCGTTGATAGCTACTGTCTCGCCAAGTGGGATGTCTCTTCTGCCCTTTGTTAAAAACATGAGCTCCCATTTTGCCCCATCCCAGTCACTGTCATCCCTCTGATGCCTAAAGTAAGATGTCTCCTCTGCTGCAATTTTCCTCACCCCTAGACCATTACTCAGAGGCCCAAATCAATACTGCCAGAGCAAGTGGCTACTTGGCCCTAATGCAAATTTGGAAGAATAGTAAAACAAACATGGGGTTTAGCTGGCCCCTCATACCACTGGGACCTGGTGCCACAGCACCGGCCGCACCAATCATACCTACAATTCTGCGAAGCAGGCTGGCTTCTCTGCCCACTCCACTGGGTCATCACTCCTAGGACTGAGACACAAAGCAGGCTTTCTACCCCTTAGTGTAAAACAAAAAATCTCATCTCTGCTACCTGAAAGGTAAATGTGTACAATTGGTTACTCACCAAATATAAAGAATGCTTGGGAGCCAGTTTAGACTTTAACTGGTGGATTTACTTGTTGTTCCACTTTGACAAATATTTATTCTTCTTGAGAGGTAATGTGAAGGTGTTACCATGTGAGTTTTACAGTGTGTCCTTTTATAGAGAATTATAAAAAATGTAGAAATCGTGTGTTGAGTGTCAATTGTCAAGAAATTCTGCCATAAATTTGATACCTATGTTGCTCGAATGTGAATTTACCTTGAAAAAATAAAAGACAAGAGGCGTTTGGCAAAATAGGAATAGTTGGTTTAATTAAACACAGCAGCCGGAAGAGCAGGCGACAGAGCCCGGATCCGAAATCTGAAGTCTGTCCCCAAACTCATTGATTTTGCCCGTCATTTTATACATTACATGAAGCATCATAAAGTAATTTGTACATTCATTTGGAGACAGAAATCTGAGCCTAGTCACGGGCCATAAATCTGATCATTTGATAAGAAGCGCAGGTGGGTCTCGACCTTGCATGGACACAATGTGGGGCCAGTGGGTATGTGTCCATATGTCTGGAGCACATGCTCACTGCGTGTAGTGTGCATGCTGTGTTCTGATTGGCTGAGTGTTCATAACTTAGTGTGGCATCTGACTTAATGGTGTTTTGGGAACGCACTCCCCTCTGGCCAAATGTGTTTTATTGGGGCCAATCTCCTAAGAACATTGTGGTGTCGCTGCCTATCTGTGGGATCGATCTGGGTTATCCTGTTCACACATTTGTTTAAGGGTTATGTGCCACCCCACTTGTGATCTGTCCATCAATTCCTTCCGGCCGTAGGTGGCAGGTCCTGCCTGACCACATACTTCTGACTCTGGGTTGAGGGGGAGGTCATTTTGGGTGAATTCAACAACAGTGATGTGAGTTTGTTATTATACGTACATATATCATGACGTGCATTGATATTGTATTTTCCAATATTAACACCTAATAGATTGAGGTAATTAGGTTGTTCACTGTTTGTATTGAAATCCAACTTTTTTAAAGAATTAACAACAAGAAATTTACAAAATACTTCACTTTTGTTTTGGTATTCCTTCTATGTGCATTGAGGTCAATTGTATGTCGTTATTCACCTTACATCATGTGATTTGTAGAATAAAGGCATAATCGTCCAAGGGTTGCAACCTTAGCTTCTGATCTGCGTGATGTCACATGTGGAAGTGAAGAAAGTCCAAAAAGTTGTCAAACTGTGTCAATGACATTAGTTCACCCTGATTTTCTGTGCTCCACAGGGGCCATGATGGAGACAAAAAAGAACAAAAATTAAAAAATAAAGATTACAAATGTTGTATCAGAATTAATATTCTCTAGCAAGAGGCGAGGCATGAGGTTTATGAGAAACCTGAAACAACGCCACAGAAGGTAATGAACTATCTTCTAGTGGATACTCTTTGCCCACAGATGCCTAATCATGAACCACACCTATAAACTCATCATGCAAAGAGGCGGAGCTGAGGCAACCCAGTTAATTATGCACCACAAAACTCTGCAGGACCGTATGTCCCAAGTGTGGCTCAATGCTGAACTTCACATCAATCCAGTAGTGCTTTGAACATGACTGAAAAGAGATCAGAGGAGCTGCTTGGCACATTTTAAGGACAGGTACTCATTTGAGAAGTGGTATAGTCATAGCCGTGCTACTCCTAGAATGGGCCCTGACACAATCTGGCAGCTCCTGGTTTGCTAGCAAGTAAAGGTTGTTGATAAATACGGAGGCTAAGTCAGCAACAATTTCCCTTTGGGTTGTTTGAAAGCATACCACAAATTCTAACACATCATTTACACCACCAATCAATCAAAATCACCAGAGAGTTTCATAGACACCAAAGCTATTATAAAAGTGTTTTATTCAATAAAAATGTTTTGGTTAAAAAAAGATCATACACAATCAACAATGTAGCAATTTCACAAGACTTACACAATTAATATAAAAATTCTAAAAATGCAACACATGGGAGAATGCAATTAATCAAAACATAGAAACAATAGCACCACACCCCCCCAAAAACTTTTTACACCCACAGCGCCCCGTCGGGTGCTGTAGGTTACTCAGAGTTAAAGTTAGGTGCACAGATGAAGCAACGTGTTTCGGTGGTACAGATTGGTCAAACCACCTTCTTCAGGCTCAACGATTACAGTGTCTCCCCACACGTTAATCTAGAATGATGAACTGGAAACAAATTGCGCAGCCAGGATCTGCCACCTCTAGCTGTCCAATTCTTTACTCTTGGTTATTGTCCCCCACATTAATCAGAGAACCATGGGCAAGCGACATCACACTTCACCCTATGTTTAAGGCCCTTATCTTCTTCCATATAATGGTAAAGAATGATTAAAAGGGTTGATAAAGCACGGATCTGCCACCTCCAGCTCACCAATTCCTCAATTTGGACGGCTCCTCACTGAAGCACTCTGGTAGGGCTTGCTTTAGGACGTCCCAAAGATTCCGTATTGGGAATATCTGTTAAAGAGATCGGTAATGGATACGATAAAAAGTCCTCAAGTTTCGATTCCCTCGACACAAACGCCGGGACACAAAGGTCTCCTCGCGCAATTCAAACGTCCTTCGTTTGTGGATCCTAAAAAAATGTTTGGGGTGTGGTGCTATTGTTTCTATGTTTTGATTAATTGCATTCTCCCAAGAAGTGCCTGCTTCCACTTGGTACCGCCTTTCTTTAAGTCACAAAAAAACTAAGAAAACGAATCATTAACTATAAACTCATTATTTAACTGATAGTAAAAGCTGACAGCTGTCTTAGGTTCGAATCTAAAATGCCACTCCTCATGGACGGATGAGGAGGTGAATAAAAAAACAGAAGTTACATCTTTTGGTGAGAAATGCGAGTCTGAAATGAACTTAGGCAGAAAAGAGGGCTTTGTTCCTAGTTGCACTCCACTGTGGAAAAAGGAAGCATACAGAGGGGGAGGGCAACACCTCTTTTAATGTCCCCATGGCACTCAGGATTGCAGTTCACACACTCTATGTAAATGAAGACAGCCTGTAAGCGCGCTGATTAAACAAAATCGTGCTTCCAGACCATCTTCATTTACAAATAGTCAAAGACGCATTCGAGCCCCCATGGGAGTGCAGCCGCGGCCCCAGGGGGGCGCGCCGCACAGTTTGAAAACCCCTGCTTTACATCATCCCACATTACTTATGGGTGATGCAAAACCTGGGAGTTTAAAGAACAATAAGCAGTCAGATACAACTCAAACACATTGTGAGTGAATAGAGATGTTAAAAAGAAAGTGTAAAAAACACACTGACATATATATATATATATATATATATTCACTGAAAAAACCATAGGTTTTAGGGACAGTTATAGTTAGTTGGACATTTCACTCGTACAAAACCATAGAAATTCCCCCGTTATAGTTAGTTCAGCTAACTATAACTCGCGCCCCGCAATGCACTGCTGATGACGTCACATATTACATCACTCATGACATGGTCAGTGACATCACTGATGACATCACTGATGACATCTCAAATGACATCACTGATGACATCACTGATGACATCATCCAGTGACTGTGTGTTTCTGTAAAGTTTAAATATGTTTAATATATATAGGGAAAGGCGTATTGAAGAATGAGTGGGTGTATAAGTGTCTGAATGGATGATTTAGTACGTGAGTGACTGACTCTACAAGTGAGTGATTAAATGTATCTTACTGAATGCATGGGTTAGTGACTAAACTGTGTGAATGTCTGTATCCGTCTGTCTGTTGGTTTGTAAGCGGCTGCATGGCTTTCTGAATAGCTACATGAGTGTCTACATGGGTTATTGATTGATTGTCTGAGTATCTGTATGGGTGCCTGAGTGTTTGTGTGGGTGGGGTGTGTGTGACTCTGTGCATAGATGTGTGAGTTGGTGATTCACTGGGTGCATGGTTTCAAGAGTGCATCTGTGATGGACTGTATGGGTGGGTGAGTGTGTGTATGGGTGTGTTATTGATTGAATGTATATCTCAGTGGTACAGGTGTGAGTAACTACATATGTGAAAGGCAGTATATATGTGTGTTGGAGTATATAAATGGCTATAAGTGAGAGTGTGTGATTGTGAGAGTGGCTGTATGGATGAGTGTGTACTTGTATCAGTGATTGTATAAGAGCGTAAGAATGTGCTAGTATTTGTATGAGTAAGTGAGCTGGTGTGTGTATAACTGTATAGGTGAGTAAATGGGTGTGTGATTACGTTTTTGCATGACTGACTAGGTGTGTGAGTACCTCTATGGATGAGTGGCGGTGTGTGAGTGTTTATATAGGTGTATGAGTGCATATGATAGTCCTGTACTGAGTGACTAAGTATGAGTGACTGTACGGGTGAGTGAGTGGATTTGTGTGTGTAGACCTAAGAATCAGTGAGTGGGTATGTAGTTTTTGGTGTTGGAGTGTCTATGGTTTTGAGAATGGCAGTCTGTAATTTAGAGTGGGTGTATCAAAAGTTATATTAGGGTGTGAGAAGATGCATGAAATTATCACATGGATGATATCATCAGTGATGTCATTTGAGATGTCATCAGTGATGTCATCAGTGATGTCACTGACCATGTCATGAGTGATGTAATATGTGACGTCATCAGCAGTGCATTGCGGGCGCGAGTTATAGTTAGCTGAACTAACTATAACGGGGAATTTCTATGGTTTTGTACGAGTGAAATGTCCAACTAACTATAACTGTCCCTAAAACCTATGGTTTTTTCAGTGAATTTCAAAGGTTTTTTAAATGCTAATTTCTAACTATAACGTGTCTGAAACCTATGGTTTTTCAGTGAATTTCAAAGGTTTTTTAAATGCTAATTTCTAACTATAACGTGCCTGAAACCTATGATTTTTTAAGTGAATTTCAAAGGTTTTTTTAAATGCTAGTTTCTAACTATGCCTACAGAGGTAGGACATGTGAAGAAAGAAGAAAAACGCACAGAAAGAAGCAAAAGATGCGCAGAAAGAACCAACAGAGGAGCAGAAAGAGGCCTTGTTGCAAAATCATCCTGTGCCCACAACTTTTTCAGACGGGTACTGGTGGTAACTGACTCTGACTAACCAGAGCCAGTGCTATGCTAAAAGACACTTAGAATACAGTGAAAACACCTACATACACTAGGGAACACTATGCGTTGGGGTACCCCTGTGATTAGCATGACCTCCTCTGCAAGTCCCTAGTACGTAATAGGGCAGGGGGATTAAAACTACCTCTTAAAACGCGCTACAGGGCACATTTGCACAGTGGTGAAGGGAGGAGGGGCCTGAGGTGACATGTGTGCAAACGCACCCCATGGCGCGTTTTAAGTTGCGGGATTAAGTCCCCTTGAATTCTGAGGGTCCCTGGGGCCCAACTACCCCCCAGGTACCTACAGTTAGGACCACAGAGCTGAGTTGCAGAGAGGCGTTCCGAGGCCACGCACCTTTTTTCACCTCTCTGCAACGCAACTCTGTTGTGCTTACTGAAGGTACCTGGTGGGCTAGTTGGCCCCCAGGGTCCCTCAGGATTCAAAGGGAATTAATTCCCCAACCTAAAACGCACCACAGGGCGTGTTTGCGCACATGTCACCTGAGGCCCCGCCCCTCCCTTCACCACTGTGCAAACGCACCCCGTGGTGCATTTTAAGTTGGGGGATTAGGTCACCTTGAATCCTGAGGGTCCCTGGGGCCCAACTAGCCCACTAGGTACTTCCAGTAAGCACCACAGGCCTGCGTTGCAACGCCTGTAACAAATTGTGCAGTTGTGTTTAGGTAGTGAAGAGGGTCGTGCTGGGGGTAGTGTTTTAGGGTTTAGGGTAGTGCAGTGGTGTTTGTGTAGTGTAGGGGGTCATGCTGGGGGTAGATTTAGTGTTTAGGGTAGTGCAGTGGTGTTTGGGTAGTGTAGGGAGTCGTGCTGGGGGAGTGTTTTAGGGTTTAGGGTAGTGCAGTGGTGTTTGGGTAGTGTAGGGGGTCGTGCTGGGGGTAGTGTTTTAGGGTTTAGGGTAGTGCAGTGGTGTTTGGGTAGTGTAGGGGGTCGTGCTGGGGGTAGTGATTTAGGGTTTAGGGTAGTGCAGTGGTGTTTGGGTAGTGTGGGGGTACTGCTGGGGTAGTTTTTTAGGGTTTAGGGTAGTGCAGTGGTGTTTGGGTAGTGTAGTGGTTCGTGCTGGGGTAGTTTTTTAGGGTTTAGGGTAGTGCAGTGAGGTTTGTGTAGTGTAGGGGGTAGTGTTTTAGGGTTTAGGGTAGTGCAGTGGTGTTTGTGTAGTGTAGGAGGTCGTGTTTTAGGGTTTAGGGTAGTGCAGTGGTCTTTGGGTAGTGTAGGGAGTCGTGCGGGGTAGTGTTTTAGGGTTTAGGGTAGTGTAGGGGGTCATGCGGGGGTAGTGTTTTAGGGATTAGGGTAGTGCATTGGTGTTTGGGTAGTGTAGGGGGTCATGCGGGGGTAGTGTTTTAGGGTTTAGGGCAGTGCAGTGGTGTTTGGGTAGTGTAGGGGGTCATGCTGGGGGAGTGTTTTAGGGTTTAGGGCAGTGCAGTGGTGTTCGGTTAGTGTAGGGGGTCGTGCTGGGGGAGTGTTTTAGGGTTTAGGGCAGTGCAGTGGTGTTCGGGTAGTGTAGGGGGTCGTGCTGGGGGAGTGTTTGAGGGTTTAGGGCAGTGCAGTCGTGTTCAGGTAGTGTAGGGGGTTGTGCTGGGGGTAGTATTTTAGGGTTTAGGGTAGTGCAGTGGTGTTCAGGGTTTTGTAGGGGGTCGTGCTGGGGGTAGTGTTCTAGGGTTTAGGGCAGTGCAGTGGTGTTTGGGCAGTGTAGGGGGTAATGCTGGGGGTGGTGTTTTAGGGTTTAGGGCAGTGCAGTGGTGTTCGGGCAGTGTAGGGGGTCGTGCTGGGGGTGGTGTTTCAGGGTTTAGGGCAGTGCAGTGGTGTTCGGGCAGTGTAGGGGGTGGTGGGTTTCAGGGTTTAGGGCAGTGCAGTGGTGTTTGGGCAGTGTAGGGGGTAATGCTGGGGGTGGTGTTTTAGGGTTTAGGGCAGTGCAGTGGTGTTCGGGCAGTGTAGGGGGTCGTGCTGGGGGTGGTGTTTCAGGGTTTAGGGCAGTGCAGTGGTGTTCGGGCAGTGTAGGGGGTGGTGTTTCAGGGTTTAGGGCAGTGCAGTGGTGTTCGGGCAGTGTAGGGGTCGTGCTGGGGCTGGTGTTTCAGGGTTTAGGGCAGTGCAGTGGTGTTCGGGCAGTGTAGGGGTTCTTGCTGGGGCTGGTGTTTCAGGGTTTAGGGCAGTGCAGTGGTGTTCGGGCAGTGTAGGGGGTCGTGCTGGGGGTGGTGTTTCAGGGTTTAGGGCAGTGCAGTGGTGTTTGGGCAGTGTAGGGGGTCGTGCTGGGGCTAGTGTTTCAGGATTTAGGGCAGAGCAATGGTGTTCAGGCAGTGTAGGGGGTTTTGCTGGAGGTGGTGTTTCAGGGTTTAGGGCAGTGCAGTGGTGTTCGTGCAGTGTAGGGGGTGGTGTTTCAGGGTTTAGGGCAGTGGTGTTCAGGCAGTGTAGGGGGTCTTGCTGGGGTTGATGTTTCAGGGTTTAGGGCAGTGCAGTGGTCTTCGGGCAGTGTAGGGGGTCGTGCTGGGGGTGGTGTTTCAGGGTTTAGGGCAGTGCAGTGGTGTTCCGGCAGTGTAGGAGGTCGTGCAGGGGGTGGTGTTTCAGGGTTTAGGGCAGTGCAGTGGTGTTCGGGCAGTGTAGGGGGTCTTGCTGGGGGTGGTGTTTCAGGGTTTAGGGCAGTGCAGTGGTGTTCGGGCAGTGTAGGGGTCTTGCTGGGGCTGGTGATTCAGGGTTTATGGCAGTGCAGTGGTGTTCGGGCATTGTAGGGGGTCGTGCTGGGGCTGGTGTTTGAGGGTTTAGGGTAGTGCAGTGGTGTTCGGGCAGTGTAGGGGGTCGTGCTGGGGCTGGTGTTTCAGGGTTTAGGGCAGTGCAGTGGTTTTCGGGCAGTGTAGGCGGTCGTGCTGGGGCTGGTGTTTCAGGGTTTAGGGCAGTGCAGTGGTGTTTGGGCAGTGTACGGGGTTGTGCTGGGGCTGGTGTTTCAGGGTTTAGGGCAGTGCAGTGGTGTTCGGGCAGTGTAGGGGGTGATGTTTCAGGGTTTAGGGCAGTGCAGTGGTGTTCGGGCAGTGTAGGGGTCGTGCTGGGGCTGGTGTTTCAGGGTTTAGGGCAGTGCAGTGGTGTTCGGGCAGTGTAGGGGGTCTTGCTGGGGGTGGTGTTTCAGGGTTTAGGGCAGTGGTGTTCGGGCAGTGTAGGGGGTCTTGCTGGGGGTGATGTTTCAGGGTTTAGGGCAGTGCAGTGGTGTTCGGGCAGTGTAGGGGGTCTTGCTGGGGGTAGTGTTTCAGGGTTTAGGGCAGTGCAGTGGTGTTCATGCAGTGTAGGGGGTCGTGCTGGGGATGGTGTTTCAGGGTTTAGGGCAGTGCAGTAGTGTTTGGGCAGTGTAGGGGTCGTGCAGGGGGTGGTGTTTCAGGGTTTAGGGCAGTGCAGTGGTGTTCGGGCAGTGTAGGGGGTCGTGCTGGGGGTGGTGTTTCAGGGTTTAGGGCAGTGCAGTGGTGTTCGGGCAGTGTAGGGGGTCGTGCTGGGGGTGGTGTTTCAGGGTTTAGGGCAGTGGTGTTCGGGCAGTGTAGGGGGTCTTGCTGGGGTTGATGTTTCAGGGTTTAGGGCAGTGCAGTGGTGTTCGGGCAGTGTAGGATGTCTTGCTGGGGGTAGTGTTTCAGGGTTTAGGGCAGTGCAGTGGTGTTCGGGCAGTGTAGGGGTCATGCTGGGGGTGGTGTTTCAGGGTTTAGGGCAGTGCAGTGGTGTTCGGGTGGTGTAGGGGGTCGTGAAGGGGTGGTGTTTCAGGGTTTAGGGCAGTGCAGTGGTGTTCGGGCAGTGTAGGGGGTCGTGCTAGGGTATGTGTTTCAGGGTTTAGGGCAGTGCAGTGGTGTTCGGGCAGTGTAGGGGTCGTGCAGGGGCTGGTGCTTCAGGGTTTAGGGCAGTGCAGTGGTGTTCGGGCAGTGTAGGGGGTCGTGCTGGGGGTAGTGTTTTAGGGTTTAGGGTAGTGCAGTGGTGCTTGTGTAGTGTAGGGGGTCGTGCTGGGGGTAGTGTTTTAGGGTTTAGGGTAGTGCAGTGGTGTTTGTGTAGTGTAGGGGGTCATGTTTTAGGGTAGTGCAGTGGTGTTTGGGTAGTGTAGGGGGTCGTGCTGGGGGTAGTGTTTTAGTATTTAGGTTAGTGCAGTGGTGTTTGGGTAGTGTAGGGGTCGTGCTGGGGGTAGTGTTTTAGGGTTTAAGGTAGTGCAGTGGTGTTTGTGTAGTGTAGGGGGTCGTGCTGGGGGTAGTGTTTTAGGGTTTAGGGTAGTGCAGTGGTGCTTGTGTAGTGTAGGGGGTCGTGCTGGGGGTAGTGTTTTAGGGTTTAGGGTAGTGCAGTGGTGTTTGTGTAGTGTAGGGGGTCATGTTTTAGGGTAGTGCAGTGGTGTTTGGGTAGTGTAGGGGGTCGTGCTGGGGGTAGTGTTTTAGGATTTAGGTTAGTGCAGTGGTGTTGGGGTAGTGTTTTAGGGTTTAGGGTAGTGCAGTGGTGTTTGTGTAGTGTAGGGGGTCATGCTGGGGGTAGTGTTTTAGGGTTTAGGACAGTGCAGTGGTGCTTGTGTAGTGTAGGGGGCCGTGCTGGGGTAGTGTTTTAGGGTTTAGGGTAGTGCAGTGGTGTTTTTGTAGTGTAGGGGGTCATGTTTTAAGATGCAATGCTCCAATACCTGACCAGTCTGCACTACATAAAACTGCAAAAAAACTAAAAATAAAAAGTGTTTTGCACACTTTTGTCATTGGGCTATATGTGGGCTACATCTGGGTAATATTTGTGCTACATTTGGGCTCTTTTTCACTGGTGGCCACCTTGGAAGACTTCTTTGTTATGAAGTTTCCTAATTTCCTCATTTACTGCAGTCTCCTCAGTAGGAAATGCTTTCAGTTTTTTACTTTGATTCCATCAAGAAGGCATTCAGATGTGTCACACATTTGCCATAAATTCAGAATGTTATTACTCTAGTTGTTCATTAGATCACTGTAGTAAAGCTACTGCTCACCAAGGATTTAACTGGAAGTCTACTGCTGGTATTGAAAGTGATTGTTTCAGTCTGCATGTCAGAATTTTCTAATGAAATAGAAGAGGATTTGAGATCTCACTTAAAACATGCACTAAATTTTCTTTTTGCAGCACTAACCATAATTTCTATGGCAAAATGAACCCCCTCATTTTGTTCCTTTTTAAATTAAATGTTTTAAGTGTTACCAGTTTATTCCAATCAAGATGGCTTCAGGTGTGCCATACTTTTGTCATAAGTAAGGCTGTTAGCACTCTAGTTGTTCTTTAGAACACTCTGGGAAGCTGCAGTAGAACACAAAGGCATCAACTGACAGGCTGCTCCTGTTGAAATATAACAGGAAGATATTTGAGATCTCACTTAAAACATGTCCTAATTTTTCTTTCTACAGCACTAACCATAATTTCTGTGGCTAAATGAACCCCCTCATTTTGTTCCTTTTTAAATTAAATGTTTTAAGTGTTACCAGTTTATTCCAATCAAGATGGCTTCAGGTGTGCCATACTTTTGTCATAAGTAAGACTGTTAGCGCTCTAGTTGTTCTTTAGAACACTCTGGGAAGCTGCAGTAGAACACAAAGGCATCAACTGACAGGCTGCTCCTGTTGAAATATAACAGGAAGATATTTGAGATCACACTTGAAACATGTCCTAATTTTTCTTTCTACAGCACTAACCATAATTTCTATGACAAAATGAACCCCATCATTTTGTTCCTTTTTAAATTAAATGTTTTAAGTGTTACCAGTTTATTCCAATCAAGATGGCTTCAGGTGTGCCATACTTTTGTCATAAGTAAGACTGTTAGCGCTCTAGTTGTTCTTTAGAACACTCTGGGAAGCTGCAGTAGAACACAAAGGCATCAACTGACAGGCTGCTCCTGTTGAAATATAACAGGAAGATATTTGAGATCACACTTGAAACATGTCCTAATTTTTCTTTCCAGAGCACTAACCATAATTTCTATGACAAGATGAACCCCATCATTTTGTTCCTTTTTAAATTAAATGTTTTAAGTGTTACCAGTTTATTCCAATCAAGATGGCTTCAGGTGTGCCATACTTTTGTCATAAGTAAGGCTGTTAGCACTCTAGTTGTTCTTTAGAACACTCTGGGAAGCTGCAGTAGAACACAAAGGAATCAACTGACAGTCTCTGCCCTTGTTGGATGTACATGTTTTACTGAGAATGTCAGACTTCATTCTCACATGACTGAGAAAGATAATGTGAATTTACAGAAAATATGCTCTCATTTTAGCTTCTGGAGCACCTTCCAAAACTGTATGGGACAAGCATGTGACAATAGTTTTCTCTCAAACATGATTCATGATATCCCAGCAGAAGGTTTTTCACAGGGTAAAATCACCTTAGAACACACCACAATTCCTGAAATTAGTATGGTACCATCAACAAATGAATTCTAATGTAACTAAAGTCTGTTATCACCCTTTATAGTTCTCCTTTTGGTAACCCTCAAAATCTTCGATTCAGTACAATGCATTTATGTGGTACTATCATTTATATTGGTCCCAAGATGGCTGCCAGCAATTCCAGGATGAAGTGCTGACAGCCAATCAGATCTCACGATGACATGTGTGGTTAGGCTCCGCCCAGATATATATGTGTTTTTACTTTTGATTTTCTCAGCAACTACTGAACGGATTTACACCATTTAACAAAAAGGGTACTTTTTGAACCAAGAACTACCTCTTTGCCAAATTTGGTGTAATTCCGTTCAGCAGTTCGGGCTGTAGCCTTGCATAAAGTTTCCTATGGGAAATTGATTTTTGACTCTTATTTTTTAATTTCTCAGCAACTACTGAACGGATTTACACCATTTAACAAAAAGGGTTCTTTCTGAACCAAGAACTACCTCTTTGCCAAATTTGGTGTAATTCCGTTCAGCAGTTCGGGCTGTAGCCGTGTCTAAAGTTTCCTATGGGAAAATGAATGGGGAAAACACGTTTAGGGACCCCCCTTTTTCTCGGCCCCCGCTTTACGAATCACCCTGAGACTTTCAGGGTAGGAGCGGACCGGAGCGGGCCATAAAGTTTGAATATTTCGCGAAGATTCGTCAACCGACGCAAGAGTTATTTCAAATAGAATGTCGCGGATTTCCTATGGAAAATAGGTCCTAACTATAACTATCTACTGGCGACCGCCAGTAGATAATATATATATATATATATATATATATATAGTGAGAAAGAGAGAGAATTTGAAGTTAAAAAATATTCATATGCTTATTACATTATTAGAAACAATACACTTATTTTAATATTAAAATTACATTTTTAAACTTTTGTTAAAAAGATTTAAAATATTGAAATTAAGTCTACATATAACTCTTAAAAACTTTAACTTCATATTAAATAAACAATGTGCTGTTAATGTTTTTTTTAATTATTCTTTTAGAACTATTTAAAAATGAAAAATGTACATTTTAATTAATTATTGTTTTAATATACATTTAGGTTAATGAGCTATAACATTTCATTTTATTAGTGCTAGGTATAAAATAAATATTTGAAATTATTTTGTGCGCTAAAAGATTTTTTTAATTTACCTATTCAAGTGGCATCTGGCATCTTGGATTGGCAAATACAAAATTAAAGCAAATGACTCCAGAATTATTCGACTGGCACACATGCGTTCTGATGCATACAGGCAAATGCCATCATGCAAGCGTGTACCAAGGGAAGGAAGCCACTGTCAGCACTGGTCACATCATCAAACCTTTTTTTCTCATAATGCTGCAGAGCATTGGAAAAAGCCAGATGCTGTAGAGCATGGGTACTCACAAACTTTCTCTCGGGGGCCAAATTTTCCAGTGTGGTTTGTGGCCGAGGGCCGCACCGGTGGGGGCAGGGTCAGTGGGGGAGGGGGCGGGGCTTTGAGCAAAAAATAACTATGACCATGAGGTTGAACACAGTCCCCTGCAGCGGACGCCTTCGTTCACTGAGCCACCAGACCTGGCATACACACATCTCTCTCTCTCTATCTATCTATCTCTCTCTCTCTCGCTCTGTCTCCCTCCCTCTCTCTATCCCTCCCTCCCTCTCTCTATCTCTCCCTCCCTCACTCTCTCTCTCCGTCTCCCTCCCTCTCTCTCTCTCTCTCTCCCTCCCTCCCTCTCTCCCTCTCTCTCTCTGTCTCCCTCTGTCTCACTCACTCTGTTTGTCTCCCTCTCTCTCTCTCTGTCTCCCTCCCTCTCTGTCTCCCTCCCTCCCTCTCTCACTGTCTCCCTCTCTCTCCCTCCCTCCCTCTGTCACCCTTTGTCTGTCTCCCTCCGTCTGTCGCCCTCCTCCCTCTGTCTGTCTCCCTCTCTCTGTCTCCCTCTCTCTCTGTCTCCCTCTCTCTCTCCCTCCCTCTGTCTGTCTCCCTCTCTCTGTCTCCCTCCCTCTGTCTCCCTCCCTCTCTCTCTGTCTCCCTCTGTCTGTCTCCCTCTGTCTGTCTCCCTCTGTCTCCCTCCCTCTATCTCCCTCTGTCTGTCTCCCTCTGTCTCCCTCTGTCTGTCACCCTCTGTCTGTCTCCCTCTGTCTCCCTCTGTCTCCCTCCCTCTCCCTCCCTCTGTCTCCCTCCCTCTGTCTCCCTCCCTCTGTCTCCCTCTCTCTCTGTCTCCCTCTGTCTCCCTCTCTGTCTCCCTCTGTCTGTCTCCCTCCCTCTGTCTGACTCCCTCTGTCTGTTGCCCTCTGTCTCCCTCTCTCTCCCTCTGTCTCCCTCGGTCTCCCTCCCTCCCGCTGTCTCCCTCTCTGTCTCCCTCCCTCTGTCTCCCTCTCTCTGTCTCCCTCTCTCTGTCTCCGTCGGTCTCCCTCTCTCTGTCTCCCTCTCTCTGTCTCCCTCTGTCTCCCTCGGTCTGTCTCCCTCTCCCTCCCTCTGTCTCCCCCGACTCCCTCCCTCTGTCTCCCTCTGCCTCCATCTGTCTCCCTCTCTCTCTGTCTCCCTCTCTCTCTGTCTCCCTCTCTCTGTCTCCCTCCCTTTCTCTGTCACCCTCTGTCTCCCCCTCTCTGTCTCCCTCCCTCTGTCTGTCTCCCTCGCTCTGTCACCCTCTGTCACCTCACCCTGCGTGTGTGTCAGCCCAGGCTGAGACAGCTTCCCGGGCACACACACAGCCGCACCCGAGTACTTCACAGGTCTTTAAAAGACCATTCACTTGTTAATGAGGCTTTGTTGTATTTCACTTCTTCTTAGCGCCCCTGCATCTCCAGGGGCGCTAAGAAGAGGTGAAATACAACAAAGCCTCATTAACAAGTGAATGGTTTTTTAAAGAATCGCCCGGCCCCCATAGAGCGCTGCTGCAACCGGCGGTGTTTGCTGACACTTAAAAAAAAAAGAAAAACACAGGTAGGATATCTGCAAGGTCCGCGGGCCGCCAAGGAAGGCTTGCCGGGCCGCTGGCGGCCCGCGGGCCTTACTATGAGTACCCGTGCTGTAGAGCATCCCCAAAAGGCATTAGCAAAGCTGAAAGGTCCCAAAGATGAGACTCATTGGCATTGCCAAGTCTTGTTATATTCCTTATGCAAGTCTCATGAGTGGATGAATCTTATATATCTTTTGTAATTTTATGTGATCATTAGATTTGAGACGTTCCATAATACTGACTTTCTTTAGTTCATTTCCTGAAAAATCAAAAAAAGGTGTTGAACAGAAAAGTGTTAAAGGTAAAATAGTAAAATAACATTAAAACCTTGCTGTCCTGGCAGAGAGCACCTCCCCACCTTGCCCTGCTAGAGAGTTTCTGCGGATACAGAACTGGCTATGTACACCCTAATACAGTGATTGTTAACCTGTGGTGTCCGTGACACCGACTCAGGGGGTCCCTGGATGTCTTGAAAATTAAATAAAAGCAGATTAATATAGCCTTAGAGCCCAATGTAGCAAGCTCTACCGGCCATTAAAGGCCCGCTCCAGAGCTAAAGGCCCATGATGAAGGCGAGGACATTTAACAAGGCAGGCCTTTAACGGCCAGTAGACGCAGTGCTTAATTTGTAAAAAAAATGAAGTGCCAGGGCCCTTCTTAGAAGGACACTGCAGCCTGCAGCACGCAATGCCCCAGCCAGTGCTGCCAATAACAGTACCAACATAACACCTAACCATCACACTCCTACAAGTGTGACAATTCATACTATTTCAGGCCACACAAAGCAATAACTGTGTAGTAAGAGCTAGTATTATTAATTTTCAATGCCATTTGACTTAATAAACACAGCCGTTGTGCTCATCTCAGACAGTGCCACCATGCGGTGGACTGTCACTAGAGCCTGTGCTGACAATTAAGTGCCGGTGCCGAGCACTGGAAACCACCGGCTCAAATTAAGCCCTGCGGTAGAACCCCCTATGGAGGGCTCTAAGCAGGGCACAAGTCCTAAAAAAAGAAGTGGGGGGACTAACCTAGTTAATCAGAATGCAAATGGCATCATGGCGCGTGACATCACCGCACGTGACAACACGGCGCGTGACATCACGGCACGTGACAACACGGCACGTGACATCACGGCGTGTGACAACACTGCGTGTGACATCACAGCGCGTGACATCACAGCACGTGACATCGCAGGAAGTGGCATCACAAGAAGTGACATCAGATCTTAAGCCCTCACATATATGTTTAACATGTCTATCATCAGTACATTGGAGCATACTTCGAGTATACAGGGAAACCCTCCTGATTTAGGCAGAAGATTCACACTTTTGTAAGCTACACATAAAACAGGGTTGCCTTTTGTCAACGTAAACTTCCTCTACCCATAGTGCTATTTCAACTGCTCCTCAGGTGTAGTAAGCTCTATATAAATGCTATTTATTTTGTGTAAATACAGGTAAAGACCAACGCATCTGACATTCTTACACTGCATGCATATCTTGGACTGAACAAAGTGAAAAACTGCCTCTCTTGTATGGGTGAAGTGCTAACAAGGTGTGAGCCTTTGTTTCCCCTATGCTGCATTTGCATCAGGTGTGAGTCTCCTGACTGCTCCCAGCCAGAAGACTCATACAAAAGGAGGCCTGATGACAACTCAAATTGGGCCTTTGTTATGGGCCCAGCAGGAGTCTAAAATAAGGAAGCCCCATCCCGTCTCCGCCTGCACGTTGTTGTGGATCTAAAGCAGACAACATGCAGGCGCTGCTGAAAGTGTCCCGGTGTTTGGAAATTACACCGGGACGAGTTCAGCACATTTTTCATTGGGGCCCAACTTCTTGGCAGGATGGACGGCGTCCACCCTGTGAAAATAGTGGGCGGACGCCGTCCTCCCGCGTGTACCCCCGACTCGTGCCCTGGCTCTAAGGCTATTAGAACATTCCGCCTCTAGAGGGCAGAATGTTCTAATTTGTAAAACAAAGGCTTCACGGAGCCGAGGGGGTTGAAATCCCCTCGGGCTCTGTGAGGCTTTTTGTTCACAGCAGCAGCTGTGAACAAACTTGGGAATGCTGGAGCTCCAGGCTTCTACCAGCCAATAGAAGCCCGGAACACTCCATTGTTTTCAACGGAGCGCTCAACATTCCAATTTTCTAATAAAGTATACATACATAAAAAAAGCAAAACTGAAAATTAAAAAATGCTACATCGCTATGTAAATGTGAAGGAATTTGAAAATGGATGCTAAACATTAATCTATCCTTATTTTGATTCGTCGGAGCGCCACAAGTACAGCAAAAGGAATTTAGTAAGGGCAGCTTGTGACCTCAAATGAAGCACTAGGATACACCCCTAAAAAGAGAGCATGTATTGGAGAAAAAAGACCCGATATGCTAGCAAACAGCCTATCGCTCCGCCTTTTAAAAATTACGCTACATTTTTAAACACTCCAACCTTATGATTAAAATTTAAATATTTGAAAAAATTTTTGGGGTGACTTCAAATATTTAATATTTTGTGCATTTGTTTGTTGTACACGTGTTTCTGTGTTTTTGTTCATTGTTTTGAGCTTCAAATCATAAAATTTGCTTAGTTTTGGGCTCCTCGCTTTCCAGTAATAAGTCGATGGGGGTCCACAGGAGACAAAAGTTTAAGAATAAATTACTTTCATTGTGCCTGGTCATGCATTCATGATAGAGAACATCTTCCTATACTGGCCTGGTAGTGAGTATTTCACCCTGCAGTGCGGACAGAGGGTATCTGTTGATTCTGTGCCGGATGAGCGTGTGTTGTTCGCATTCTCTCCCTCAGCGCATGCGCTCTCGATGCCCTGCCGGTAGCCTCCCAGCAGGCGCGAGCTCTCAGCTGATAATGGGATTGCCCAGCGGGGGAGAGGTGTGACCTATACATATCTCCACCTGCAGCGTGCTGCTCCGCGAGCTCGGCTGAGCGGAATAAAGAGCAGGTGCTCCAGGGGTCACAGTGCGATGCTCGGAGGGAAAATGAAACTTCTTCTCCTTCAGGATGATTCCATGGACTAAGATTCCTCGCTGAGACTTTCTGCAGGTACAGCAGCTTCTTTACATTTCTACTGCATTTCTTTAATGCGATAGTAAACAGACAGAATTCCAGCTATTCGAAATGTCTTCCTCTGCCGATGTCCTCACCCGTCCTCTGTGTTCCGTGCACAGGTTATCTGTCCTGCTCCCTCTGTGTTCCAGGAACAGTTTACCTACCTTTATTCCCCTGTGGGTCTTGCACAAAAACTGCCTTCTTATGCCCGTATTCCTTGTAGTTACTTACCTCGCTTCCTCTATTTTCCCTGCATAGTCTACCTGCCTCCCTTTACCTGTATCCCCATAAAAGGTGTATCCTCCCTCTCCTTATATTTCCATGAGGAATCACCTTCCTCCCTAGCGTTGCATAGAATACGTTTGGTAACTGTGATCCGTAGTACAGTGGTGGCGGAGGTCATTGAGAATTGGCGCGAGGACAGACACATATTTAAAAACAAAATATTCTGTAATTATTTTGTTGACCTTTCATCTACAGGTAACTGAATATAAAATGTAATGCACACAGCCTAAATGAAAATAAATGTATGTGCAATCTGTCTGTGGGAAATACATTGTTCGGCAAGGATAATGCGACCACTTCAGCGGTCTGTGCGTGTAACTGGAGGATCACTGCATTGAATCCTGCTTGCTGCACTGGGATCCTGGCATGTGTGCTATAAGATCCCAACCTGTGACAAAAAGCACTGTGAATATGCATTGTATTATATTGTATTGTATTGCATTTATATAGCGCTTTCTGCCCCTGACGAGGCGTCGAAGCGCTTTTTCGGCGAGTAGCACGCTACTCCGGAAACCCATAAAGGATTAGGACCTGGACCCCCCAGGTTGACCCTGGCCCCCGCTCCCATGGAACCCACAAATCAAAACTTGATTACCAGAGTTGTGGGTAAAAAGAAGGCCATGTTTAATCCAAACAATCACACATAAACATGACAATATCTAATCTAATTCACATTTCCTAAGATGCAGATTTTTCAACTAGATCACTGAGCAATATTTACAATCTACATTTGATCATAGCTTCATAAACCATCAGTAGGAAATGACATTTAATTTATATACAAAATTTCTCTATTGCTCCAGCACTAAGGGGCCCTCTGGCTCGCGTCCCCCCAACAGAGAACCACGCAAGGCGCAACCCACCTGCGTCCTTGAGAGGTGAGCCCCAGCCATCTGGTCCTTGTCCGCAACCCTAGGGACCCACCCCTCCACCACCAGGCTGTTCCAAGGGGGCTCGTATGGTACAACCAGGGGCTGCCGCCTCGTGCCCTGGCTTGTAACCTGGCGCCCTTGCCCCTAGCCGGTGTCCCCATTCTCTCCGGGCTGAGCATACCGTCTCTCCCCCTCAGTGCTGGCCTAGGGAGTATGCAGGAGGACTCACTCCCCTTAACAATGTAAGTCAATTTCTGTGGCCTCCTTACCGCCACTCACCAATCGGGATCCTACATCCTCCCAAACTCTAAATCTAAGGGACGGGTGGGTGGGAGATTCAGACGGAGTCCACTGTGACCGGGGCCGGCGCTGTAGAAAAGAGAGGATGAGGGCCAGGGCAAGGTGCCCTAAATAGGCCCCCACCAACTCCTCCCCCCCCCCATCGCCGGTCCCGGCAGGAAGTGACGTCACGTCCTGCCCCGGAAGTGATTCCCGCCCTACAGTCGCTTATCGGTTGACCCCGGAGTCAGGAGGGCGTGGCCGGGCTCCCGGGACGCCGGGTCCTAATTGGCGCGCTTTCCTAAAGTCCGCGCTCTACCATAGGACCCGGACCCCCCAAGTTGACCCCAGCCCCCGCTCCCATGGAACCCACAAATCAAAACTTAATTACCAGAGTTGTGGGTAAAAAGAATGCCATGTTTAATCCAAACAATCACATAAACATGACAATATCTAATCTAATTCACATTTCCTAAGATGCAGATTTTTCAACTAGATCACTGAGCAATATTTACAATTTACATTTGATCATAGCTTCATAAACCATCAGTAGGAAATGACATTTAATTTATATACAAAATTTCTCTATTGCTCCAGCACTAAGGGGCCCTCTGGCTCGTGTCTCCCTAACAGAGAACCACGCAAGGCGCAACCCACCTGCGTCCTTGAGAGGTGAGCCCCAGCCATCTGGTCCTTGTCCGCAACCCTAAGGACCCACCCCTCCACCACCAGGCTGCTCCAAGGGGGCTCGTATGGTACAACCAGGGGCCGCCGCCCCGTGCCCTGGCTTGTAACCTGGTGCCCTTGCCCCCAGCCGGTGTCCCCATTCTCTCCAGGGTGAGCATACCGTCTCACCCCCTCAGTGCTGGCCTAGGGAGTATGCAGGAGGACTCACTCCCCGTAACAATGTAAGTCCATTTATGTGGCCTCCTTACCGCCACAAGGGCGACTAGGGCCAACTGGTCCTACGCCCACCCCACCACAGAACAGATTCCTCACAAATGACCAAATGCCATCAATCCATAAGTCCGTTTCAATGTTCGACAAATGTACGCCATCGCGATGGAACATCTGGTCCCCTCTGAGCAATCGGTGAGGTATGTGTCAAAGGTGGCCCTGCCCTGAACACAGTTTGGCCAATTCTCCATTCAGGCGCCTTACTGAAACGTTCAAAGCCCTCTACCTCACTCCAGGCCCCCATGAACTCCGCTGGATCATGAATGACCATGCGATCCGCGCACCGGGGAATGTCCTCCCCAACCATGCGAACTCTGTCAGTAAAGCTTCCCTGACAGCCCGACGACCAAGAGCCACCATGTCGTTCCTGCCCAAATGCAGGATGGTTAAGTCCGGGGACTGGGGTCCCTCGTGCGCCCTTGTCTCTTCCACCAATCGCCGCAGCTGCCCGATTCGAAAGCACCCAATGCTTCGCCAGTGGAACGACATCCCCTCCAAACACGCCGGTTTCGACCTACGTTGCTGTTGCAATCAGTAAGCGGCCCGCCGCACGAACGAGTGTCCCAACACCCATATCACTTTAGGAGGCATGCTAAAGTAGAAAGAGAGAAAAGACATCAGAATGGCCACGTACAAATATTTTGCGCAATATCACAACAAGTCAGGACGCACATAGCGCTTGAAACATGAGGAAGACCACCGACCCACACGCTTAACCTCTTCAACCGACAGACCTGCTCGAATGCCAAAGTTGCCGCCCCAATCCTGAAAGAATGAGTAGAGTAACCAGTAGGATCTATACCCAGACTTCGCAAGGTGCTCTTGAACACTGCACTGAATTGGTACTTTGATAAGCACCCTCCCTGTTCATGTATAAACGGGGCGCACCCCTGCTCTTGTGGGCGAATGGCTAGGTACGCCTCCATCCGTGTAACTGGGCACGCCAGGCCCCCCGTGGCAGGTCTAAGCCGAAACGTAGTCCCTTTGCCTAAAGGATCAGTCTTAGATCTCCGCAACGTAATGGTAAGCCCTCCCTGACATAGTTTCACATCCTGCCATTGCAAACCCCCCGTCATACCCACGCTCGAGGTCCCTACCAATTCGCTCACCCTGAATGCCCCATAAAAAGCTAATGAAAAGGCAGCTGCGAAAAGAGTTGTTTCATAAGCGGATGAGCACACAGCCTGCAGTGCCTTCAACATATCCCCCAGCGTGCACAATTCCAGGGGCCTTCTGCCATCTTTCTGCGCACCCTCCAGTCTGGCCCACCCTGCGAGTGCTTTCTTAAGCAAGAATGAGTTCCCCGCATTGTGCATCCCTGACAGTTTTGCGAAAAACCCCACCGCTGCCAAGTGGGCCCTAGCGTAAGTTACTGGTCTGCCTTGCTCCCTCAACTCCTGTAGGAAACCACATATGGCTTCCGATGAGAAGAGTCTCCCGATCCCTCGCCACTGCACAAAAAACCTGTAAGTTTTAAAATGATGTTGGTATGCCTTCCGGGTGCGCTCACTCAGTCAGGCCCCCACGAGACCCGCTAATGCGGGGCTCCAATCTTCCACAGAGATCTCGGGAACACTGTCATCTGGTCCGCTGCTTGTGGGTGGAAGTTCCGGAAATCCTGCAACTTGGAGCGAGACAAAGCGTCAGCTGCCTGGTTCTCCTCACCTGGGATATGTGCTGCTCTAAATATCAAATTCAATCTCAGACATAACAGAACCAAATGTTTCAACAATCTTAGAACATGAATACAAGAGGCACCCTGCCTGTTAATGGCCTCTACTACAGACATGTTGTCTGACCAAAAAACTACCGACTTATTGCAAAAGAAATCAGACCAAACTGTGACTGCCACTACAATGGGAAACAATTCCAAAAAGGCAATATTTCTCGTCAGCCTACTATCGTGCCAAGCTGTCGGCCAATCTTCCCGGCACCAGCGAGATCCTAACACTGCCCCAAAACCAACACTACCTGCTGCATCAGTGAACAAACCCAAGGCCTCACTGGTTACCGGTGGCGCTGGCCACACTACCTTTCCATTAAAATCCCTCAAAAACTCGCGCTAGACCATCAAGTCATCTCTTACTTCAGTACGCAATCTAGTATGGTGATGTTTTTTCGTCAGCCCGGACATAGCTCTTGCAATTGATCTGGAGAAGGGGCGACCCATAGGGATGATGCGCAATGCAAATTTCAATTGGCCTACCAGTACCTGGAGTTGATGTAAGGTCACTTTTGCTCCCATCAGAGCGGAATCAATTGCCTGTGAAAAAGCCTGAACTTTGTCTAATGGTAGCCTGCACTCGCCTACAACTGTATTGATCCCTATTCCCAGGAATGCCATGCATGTCGCAGGGCCCACTGTCTTCCCCGGTGCCAAGGGGACTCCAAACTCCTCAAACATTGAGACCAAATCTTCCAAAGCCCACCCACAAACTTCAGAAGAAGGTGGGCCCATCACCATGAAGTCATCCAAATAGTGGACAATATCTGTGTGACCTGTTCTGAAGGTGAACAACCAATGCAGCATCGAGCTGAACAGCTCAAAATACTTGCAGGATACTGCACATCCCATTGGCATGCATTTGTCGTAGAAATATTGCCCCTCAAATTGGAAGCCCAGCAAGTGGTAGTCCTCAGGGTGCACTGGCATGAGCCGGAAGGCTGACTCCATGTCAGTTTTTGCCAAGAAGGCGTTGGGACCTAGATCTCGTACGTTTTGCAAAGCAGCGTCAAATGAAGAGTAATTCACGGAGCACAACGCAGGGTCTATCGCATCGTTAACTGAGGCCCCCTTCGGTGCAGACAAGTTATGAATCATTCTGAACAGGCCTGGATCTTTTTTAGGCACCACCCCTAGTGGTGAACAGACATAATCAGGCCAGGGGGGGGGATTGTGAACGGGCCCGCTATCCTGCCCAGCGCGCCTTCCTTCTCTAATTTTTGAAAAACAACAGTGGAATGGGTGCGTGCAGACAGTAGGTTCTCGCAGTGCATCACCGGTGGAACCCCTTGCACAGGTATGCGAAACCCTTTGGAAAAACCATGATAAAGCAATTGGGCTGCGTTCCTATTGGGGTACTGATTCAGCCAAAAAATCAGTCTCTCAATCTCCACTGGAGTGGGCAAAGTCCTATTGGGATGATGCCTTGTGGTCCCTCCCCCTGTCCTTGGATTTTTTTAATGCATTTGAATTCAGGATGGGATGGGTGGCCACAAAAGGCGCAGGCATGTTTAAATTTACACGATCCGGCCGGCCTTGTACACATTTTTCGGTTGAATGCCCAGCAGGTCCCCTTTTTCTCGCCAGATCCCCATTGAGTTGCACGAAAGGGCTGTTTCATTGGTGTCTTGTTATTAACGCTTTCCAACCAAACATTCACTTCTGTCTGGTCCCAGCCAATCTCGGGAATCTCCACCTTTGCCCATCTGAAATCCCTATCGTAATCTAACCATGCCATCCCGCCATACATTGCATGTGCCTTCAAAATTTTGTTAGAATAAAATATCAATGGTGCCGCTAGCTCAGGCTTCTTTTCGAGTATCACTGTTGCAAACACATTAAAACCAAAGAGCCAATTCGTGATTGACTCTTCTACCTTCGGCTTCCTCTCCTTGGAAGAGCTATCCTTCCCCTCCTTTTCTTTTACCTCTACCTCTCTCTTTTTAGGCCTTATCAATGAGAATATGTCTATGAACTCCCCCTTCCAAATCTTTTCTTTAATATCAGCAGGAACATAAGAGGCTAATTTTCCAGGTTTGGACAACAATGTATCTTGCCCCCCCAAAGCCTTCCCCCCGCCACCGAGACTCTTGACTGCAGTCTCGGACCCCTTACCTGTTGGGGCAACTACGGGTGCACTGGGATTTGCGGGGGGCTCTTGACCCACTGCCATAGGGACTGTGTTCGGTACATCCTGCGCCTTCGCCATTAGTTCCATTTGTTTATGCAATTCACTCATGGTGCCCCCTAAGGCCGGAGCCGATGCCCACGGGGCCACTGAGGCGCTGCTGTCCTGGCCCCCAGATGAAGGTCCTGCTAACTGCGCTATTAAAGCCGCCATTGAGGCCAATATACTCGCTGTGGACCCCTGGGCTAAACTTGTTGACCCTCCGGGATTTCCCGGCATACTCGCGGGAGCCACTCTTGCTGGTGAACCCAGGGCCGCATCCGGTGTCTGCACTACAACCGGGGCCACCCCCGAAAGTAAGCCCTGGGCCGGTCCTCCTCCCCCTACCAATACATTCGCCGCGGGTGCCTGCACTACCGCCACTGCACTTGGGGATGCGGGAGCCAATGCATTCAGTGCCCCGCGTATTTCAGCCAGTACTGCCCCTACATCATTTGAACCAGGGGCCACTGGTTGTGCAATAGCGAGTAATGCAGTCATGTTGGGTGTCCCCTGTGGCACTTCACTGGCGGGAGGTCGACCATCCTGCTCTGACTCTGCGTTTTGTCCCGCCAGTCCCACCCTTTTACTTTTAGTCCTCTCCTTACTAGGGCGCGTCTTGGCCCTTTTCTCTAACGGTGGGAATGCTGCTTTGGGGGGGACATACGCCCTGCGAGGTCGCTCATCCCCTACTTGCACCGGCTCCTGCTCTGTCACCGGCCCTGTTGCCTTATACTCCACTTCATTATTATTGCCCAATTTCGTCAAAAGCAGCTTAAGCAACTGGGAAAGCTCTGGGTCACCGCCCTTCCTTTTCCCATTGTGTCCCCCTTTAGCCAGCATAGTTCTTTAATTAAATATTCACACAGAACCTTAACCAGTAAAGTACGCTCCCTGCCACCTTCCTGTAAGCCTATTATCGGCAACAATCCCTCCTCTTATGCTTATAAAGTAGTACCGGCAATTACGCGTGCACCGGTATGCATCAGGCGGGTCAAAAAAGACAATTACCCCACTGTTTGCCTGCAATACGCCGCGTGCCCTAATCCTTGCCAATCTACTGGGGCAGCTGCTCCGCTGTCCCCGGTGCAGTAACTCACGATCTGGCAGTCACTATTCTGCTGTTCCGGTGGTGAATCCCAATCTGGCAGTCGCTAAGTGAGGGCAACACCGGAAATCAACTACTCTTTGCCCTTCCCCTAACGCGGGGTAACCCTAATCAGGCGGTTGCTAAGCGAGGGGTAGGGGTGGGGGAGGCATTTAAGCAATGAGCTACTCCCCCGCTCGAACCGTAAATGCGTGTCTTCCACTCAATGCCCCGGGCAGCCAAAGGAAAAAGAGACGTGAGGAGTCACGTAATCCCGTTCCCCCCGATGGCAATACAAAAGTGCTCAATGCCTCCCCCGTGACTGCCCACTGCACCGGCCGAAGGCCCCCACCCTTTACCTCTGTGTGCCGGAAAAGCACACCAACCACCAACTCGTTTCGCGCTGCCTGCCGCTTCGATCCCCTCGACTTGATTTTCGCTCTGCTATGATGGCCCGGTGCACTCCTTCAAGCCCTCGAAGATCCCGGGCTCAACGACCACCACCTCTGGCCGTCGAAGACGACGCGCACCGGCCCCTGCTCCCCGCCGTCCGATCGCGGACTACCACCTGCAGAGGAGACAAAGAAAACAGGAGGGCTCCACGAAGATTCAGACGAAGTCCACTGTGACCGGGGCCGGCGCTGTAGAAAAGAGGATGAGGGCCAGGGCAAGGTGCCCTAAATAGGCCCCCACCAACTCCTCCCCCCCCCCATCGCCGGTCCCGGCAGGAAGTGACGTCACGTCCTGCCCCGGAAGTGATTCCCGCCCTACAGTCGCCTATCGGATGACCCCGGAGTCAGGAGGGTGTGGCCGGGCTCCCGGGACGCCGGGTCCTAATTGGCGCGCTTTCCTAAAGTCCGCGCTCTACCATAGTGGTGAATTAGTATAGTGAAATATGAAAGTAGTTTGAGTGGTGGATATGTTAGTCTGTTATTTGAAATGAGAAGGATAGTGGAGGGATAGAAGAGGGAAAAGGTTTGCATTTATATAGCGCTTGCTACCCCTGATGGGGTGTTGAAGTGCTTTTTCGGCGAGTAGCACGCTACTCCGGAACTCATAAAGGATTAGTTATGTCATTAGTTTAAAAATGTACTACTCGCAGTATAAGATAGGCTGCCTCTAACGGGCAAAGAGATTCAGTGTTTGAGTGCTTATAGTGTTTTCTGTTGTTATATCTTTAGTAATACGCAGAATGATGAAGTGACAAAGTTTGTTTGTGGCATGTGTCGACGACGTGGTGACCCTAATAACAATCCAAGGGTCTCATCAGGACTCTACGATACCAGGGAGAACTGAAGTGCCCCGATTTTTTTTTTTTTTAAATCGTGGGCAGGCTGTGAATTATAGCATGCAGGCCATAGTATGTCACCTCTGTGAAACGATAAACGCAACTACTTACGTGTAAGGATTACCAGTAAGTGAGAGGAGGAAGGTCTGTGTACAGTATAGGGGGACTAAGGATAAGGTCCAGTGCCCAAGTCCTATAAAAAGAAATTGGGGGACTGACCAAGTTAGGCAGTATGCAAGTGACATCATTGTGCATGACATCACACGTGGCATCGCAGGAAGTGACATCACAACTCATGACCTCACAGGAAGTAACATCACAAGAAGTGTTATCAGATATTAACATCTCAGACATATGTTTAGCAGTTTTATCATGAGTAAATTTGGGTGCATTACCAGATTCAACAAGTGAGATTTTGCTTCGGGGTTGTCCCAAAAAAGTGACACAACCACAACACAAAATCTGAGCATCAACTTATACAAAATCTGGGCCTCAATTTATACATTTATTTTTGTAAAACTGTGCCACAAAGCAATTGGCAGCTAGGAGAAACATGACATTAAATCTGTTCTGCTCTCACTGTCTTATGTATTACATCTTGTATAGATTTACACACACAGGATTTATTGTCAATGTATAATGTTTACTTGTGATGTAAAGCGCTGTAACACCCCGCATTGTAATGAGTAGTGATATAAAAGAAATAAAACAAAATGGTGGCATTTAAATTGTAATTTATGTAAATACTGGGACAGATCAACCCATCTGACATTCTTACAATGTATGCATAGTGCATATATGCAGGGACTGAACAAAGTCAAAAGCATGCCTCTCTTAACCCCTTTACCGCGGCCGAAATTTCGCCGCGGTGCGGCGGCTTTGAAGAGTGGGCGGGGCCGCGTCGGCCAACGGACGTGCGCAGCACTACGGAGGTAGTGCTCGCGACGGCCGTTGGCCGACAGAAGCAGCGAAAGGGTTAAGTACCTGTGAAGTGCTTACAAGTTGTGCGCCTTTGTTTCCCCTCCATTGCATTTGGGTGTGAGGCTCCAGATAGCTTCCAGTCAGCATTCTCGAACAAAAGGAGACCTGTTGGCCCCTTAACTTTGTCCTTTGTTTTGGTCCATCTGGAATTTAGAATAAGAAAGCCCCCTCCCAGCCTGTACATTGCTGCTCAGAAGAAAAACAGACATTGCACAGCTGCTGCTGAAAGTGTTACAGTGTCTGAAGCCTACACTGGGACAAATTCAGCATATGTTAGTGGGGCCCAACTTCGCAGTGTACCCCCAAATTGTGCCCTGACACGGTCACATCTATGGGTGGGAATTAAGGTAAAGGAGTGCGGTCTCAGGGGAGGAAGGGCTGTGTATGGTATAGAGGGACCAAGAATAAGGTCACATCTACGGGTGGGACTCAAGGTAAAGGAGCGCGATCTCAATGACCATCACTATCTGGATGCCAGAGTTCTGACACGTCACAAACAAACTTCGCCATTTCATGTTTCACATTTAGACAGGCGACCTTAGGCCTGTTTTAAAGGACTGAATCTTTAGACGTTTTCTATGCTCAAATGTACCTTTTAGTTTTTGGTTGTGGTTGCTACACACGGGGTCACTTTGCACAACTGTGTTTAATACACCATACAGATCAAAGATTTATGTTATTAATAAATTGATGTCAACAAACTAGGACTTGCTGTATACTATTGTTTTCTTCGTTGTTCAGTTTTTCTGCATGACAGTTATGTACTACAGTAATTTCTGGTGTTTGGTACCCATAATTTGCTTGGAATAAGTTCTATGTGAAACACTGTATGATTGCTTCAATTAACTACCCAGGATTACATGAACATTTGGGTCGCGCTTGTTTGCAAATTAATGTTTGCTACATAGTCCATCATCTGCTGCATATTCTGAAGATGTTAACAAAAAAAATTGTTTCTAGCTCAAACAGATCAAAAGTTACTAAAAATGTAACAACGTGTGTTGCAGCTCCATGGAAGACCCTTTGCAAAGGTTGATGGTGTAGCGTCCTGCCAGCCCAGGAACTTGCCAATAACCACGCCACACATAGAGAGTAATTTTGCACGTCTTTATTTCACTACGTGTAAATCAGAACTCAACATTCTACGCCTGCCTTCAACTCATCTCTCCAACGCTAACATCACAGGCCTATGGTGTACAGTGGGAATCTAAAGAGTTCCAGCATTCTTTTATTAACAAGACACTACATCTCCCGCTTTGTTAAATAAAAAGTTGCAACTTAAAAAAAAAAAAAAAATAACGAAATAAATAAATATACAAATACATACATGAATCAATACGTAGCGATACAGGCAATTATAATTCTTTAATTAAGTGTCATGGCATCTGAATCACACGTCCTGATCGGGTCACTGTACACCTGGATCTGGCAGTCGAATTGTCAGTGAACTGCACAGGTGAGGTGGAATGATCAGCAGACACAGAGCCATCAACAGTCTGTCTGGACCCAGTCTCTACATTGGCATCGATGTTTGGTGAGGGATGGGTCACATGACAAAAATGAGAGGAATCTCTCGTAAGGGACTTACCAGCACGCTGGGCAGTCACCATATGTCTTTTGGTGTTAGTGATGGTAAAGGGAGCCTCAGACTCAAAAGGAGCATCAGACTTTATTTTTCTGTGTTTGACAAGCACTTGATCTCCTCTTGTAAAGGTGACTTCTTTTACATGACTTGGTCTGTCATCATATATTTTCATCTTTTGTTTGCAACTAAAGTCCGTAGTATGAATGTCTTCCTCATTCTTGAATCTGAGGTTGGTACATTGGGGCAGCTTGGTCGTCATGGTTCTTCCAAACATGAGAGTCGCAGGGCTTTCTCCTGTCATTGAGTGAGGTGTTGAATGGTAAGCTCGAAGAGTAGTGTTCAAAACAACTTTGAGTTTGAGCTTCTCCACTGCAGCATGTTGAACAGCTTTCTTTAGAGTACTCATGAACCGTTCTACCAGACCACTGGCCTGGGGCCAAAGAGGAATGATTTTTTGATGCTTTATATTGAGGTGATTTAGAAAGAGTTTGAATTCTCAACTATTAAAAGGTGGGCCATTGTCAGATTTTAAGATTGTAGGTACACCCCATGTGGCAAAGATGCCATCTAATTTTTGAATAACCTTTCCATGTGTAGTGGATGAAAGGTCTTCTACCAATGAAAAACGGGAGTATTCATCAACAATGACTAGAAGATGATGTCCATTCTCAAGCGCACCAAAGAAATCAATAGCAATTCTCTCCCAAGCATGATGTGACAATTCTGACACATATGACACGTTACAACGCGTACTAATACCACTCGTGCCATTACAACGCGGGTATTACTACGTGTAGTCGTTCACCACGACCTACCATTACAACGCATACTTTTACCACGAATATGCCTTTACCACGTATGCCATTACAACGCAAAGGCATGCATGGTAAAGGTATACTCTTGGCAAAAGTATCTAAGGTAAGTTACACTACCCTGCCTACCCTAAACCTTAATTTAGTACCCCTGCACGACCCACCCGAGCCCCAATCCTTTTTCCTACCCTAAATCACTACCCCTGCATGACCCCCAAACACCCAATCCTTTCCCTACCCTAAAACACCACCCCTGCACGACCCTCCCCCAACCCCCAGTCCTCTCCCTACCCTAAAACACTACCCTGCACGACCCCCTGACCCCCCCATTCCTCTCCCTACCCTAAAACACTACCCTGCACGACCCTCCCCCAACCCCTAGTCCTCTCCTTACACTAAAACACTACCCTGCACGACCCCGACCCTACCCTAAACCCTAAAACACCACCCTACACGACCCTCCCCAGTCCTCTCCCTAAAACACTACCCTGCATGACCCCGACCCTACCCTAAACCCTACAACACTACCCCTGCACGACCCGCCCCCGAACTCCAGTCCTCTCCTTATACTAAAACACTACCCTGCACGACCCCGAGCCTACCCTAAACCCTAAAACACTACCCCCTGCATGACCCTCCCCCAACCCCCAGTCCTCTCCCTGCCCTAAAACACTACCCTGCATGACCCCCCGACCCTACCCTAAACCACTACCCTGCATGACACCTGCCCCGACCCCCAGTCCTCTCCCTATCCTAAAACACTACCCTGCATGACCCTCCCCCGACCCCAGTCCTCTCCCTACCCTAAAACACTACCCTGCACGACCCCCCCGACCCTACCCTAAACCCTAGAACAGTACCCTGCACGACACACACCCTCAACCTGACCCCCTTTTATCCAAAAAAAGTAACCCCCACCCCAGGCCCAATGCCCCTTACCTCTCTCTCCTCATGGTTCCTCTCTCTCCTCGTGGTTCCTGGTTCCCTCTGGTCGTCTGAGGGGCGGTGCATGTCATTGTGATGAAACGGAAGAGCTTCTGTTTCCCCACAACGATGTGGATCACCTATATTTTTTTACAAGGTATGTAACACACATACCTATACAATCAAATTCGTTGTAAAGGCATGCATGGTAAAAGTTGCCTATGTAAGAACACGAAAGAATCCGTGCCTACGCAGTGCACAGCTAATGTCCATGTGGTTTCAACATATACATTTCATTTTACTCAATTTTCATAATGGCAAATAAAAATGTTACTCCAAAATAATTTCTCAGTGTATTTTTCTTACTACATCCTTATATACAACAATTTTCTTTATGCAGAAAACATTGTTGATAACGAAACTTAAGTACAATCCTTATATTCTATATAATATTGACGAATGAAAATTAACAGGCGACCCAATGCATTTCGGGTTAAGAAGCCCTTCTTCAGGGGTGCATATAATCAAATAACGGTAATGTTGTACATTAGACGAATGACTGATAGCTGCCACCGTTCGGAACTACAAGAATAAAATTGAAAACATAGTCAAATTCATGTGTTCATTAAGAACAATTACAGGCAAACAAATAGGATTTCCACGCTACATGAACAAACCCAATCCGTAACATACAGAAAGCGAGTAAAGGTTAGAAAACGTATATAGTCATTCAGGGTATAGAGGATAGTTAAAAGAACCACTGCATGCCCAAGCCACCATGGTTTTACGGGTGATTTATACTATAAAGCAACCTAAATCGGTGAAAATTTAACCTGTGTATCCACTGTCAACCCTCATTGTATACCATGTCCGCATGTGATCGTGCTCATCTGTAACTAAATAGCCTAAATACATTTAGTGTATCAATCTGGAAAACCAAAATAAGCGATGTGAAACCATGCCGCGCTTACCACCAATGCTTGGAAATATGAGCTCAAAACTCTATACAAGCAAAAACAGACTCAAAGTTACACTGACGCCGAACCAATTAACCAAATACACACACCCAGTGAATCTAGTGTTAAATAACTTCTTACCAAGATCAACGTATACGCGTTCCATATCTAAAAAATAATAATGACGAAGTACCGAGGCATCAATAACTGTGCCGAATTATGCCAATTGGTTTAAAGTGAGGAGTATTATAAACGCTCAAGACTCACCGGGTAAATTGCTCCGTGAAGCGAAGAGTGAAAGAGAACCTCGTGACCGCTATCGGGGGTGCGTGCGTCGTGACGTGTGCGGTTTTAAAAGGAAAAGCTATTCAAAATTAACTTTATGGACAACTATTTATGTGAACACGGGTACTCTCAGAACAAAAGTAAACAACCTAAATGTATGACGAGCTGCATGTATAGTTACCTGCTCGTATCAGAAACAGTTCTACTTTATAGAACTTCTTACACCATCAATCCTTTAAAACCATATAACTATGTATGAAAGTTATAGAATTTAATGCAATATGGACCATAGACGCTTTAAAACCTGTGATTATATGTGACGGAAAAAGTGCACAACCTAGTGCATGGATTGACGAGTGAAACAAAGCAAAAACGTAAAAAACAAAAAATAAAAAATGAAAAATAATGAGGAAAGTTCAAAGATTGAAACTACGAGTTAGAGAAAACAAAGGATACAGATATAGATAAATTCATATATACGTGCTAATCCTGTACAAAATTCAAAGTTGCCACATGTATGTACAGAAAGCACAATAATTCATAATGGTCATTAAGCCCTCCAGGAATAATAGTGCCTAAATATTTAATCCAAAACGTTTCTCTACGTGCTAGCGAAACATTGTAATCTGTTCCTGGAACCAAGTCAATTTTTTCTAGTATGGTAAACCTGATCTGAGGGATGGTATGCGATGAATTAACCCAGTGAGCAGATAAACAAGAATTGCAATTTTTATTACGAATCATGCTTTTGTGTTCTATTATACGGGTTTTGATTTTACGTGATGTTCTGCCTACATATGTAAGTCCACAAGGCCATTGAATTGCGTAAATAACACCCTCTGTGTTACAATCTGATGTGTGTTTTAAGTGAATCTTTTGGCCTGTGTGCGGATGAGAAAAAGTATTACCTAGCATTATATTTCCACACTGACCGCAGTTCCAACATCTTCTCATGCCTTTATAGGTCTGAATTAAAGGAGTTCGTTTGGGTTTTAACAATTCCCTCATGTTCTTGGACCGAGTGTGTGCAAACATAGGTTTGTCCATAAACACCGATGTAAAATCTGCCTCTTGTTCTATGATTTCCCATCGCTTGGTGATGATTTTCTTGATTCTTGTGGATTTCTCCGAATGTTTTATGACAAATACTTCCCGTCTGTTGGTTGATTTAACAGATTTTTGTAGCAAGTCTTCGCGTCTTTTCTGTGCTACTACTTCTTTTGCTGAACTTAGAACCTGCAGAGGATATCCCCTTTCTTTATATCTGTTCAGTTGTTCCTCAATAAGCAACTCACTTTGCTCCTCTTGAGATGTGATTCTTTTAATCCTGATGAATTGTGACACAGGCAGGTGCTTTTTCAAGGAGATAGGATGGGCGCTGGTGTAATGTAAGGCGTTATTTATATCTGTGGGTTTGCTGTATACAGATGTCTGTAAACCCATAGGTGTCTTCCGTATTTCAATGTCCAAGAAGTGAATTGTCTGAGAATGGATGGTAGACGTGAACTGAATGCGTGGATTACATTGATTAAGTTCATGGATACATCCTTCGAGCTCGTCGCGAGTTCCTTTCCAAATTACTAAGATATCATCGATATAGCGCATGTATGTAATGAGGTTTTCCTGCCACCTTGAATTGTGTAATATGTGCATCTCTTCAAAGTGTGCCATGTAAGTATTGGCATACGAAGGGGCTCCTGGAAACCCCATGGAAGTTCCTGTACGTTGTAGAAATGTTTTTCTTTCCAAGAAAAATAACTGTGATAAAGTGAAAAGTGGAGCAGTTCCAACAAAAAAACTCCATTGTAATCATGTGTAGAATCCTGTAGAAGTCTCCATTCCACTGCTTCTAAGCCTTCATTATGGGGGATGGAAGTGTATAAAGCCACTACATCTATGGTACAGAGCAAAATCTCTTCCATGAAATGCTGACTTATGGCTTCTAATTTATTCAGACAATCAGTGGTATCCTTTAGATATGTGCCCCAAGATTGTACCAACGGTTGTAAATGGTAATCCAAGTATTGTCCGATCGGTTCATGAATAGATCCACATCCAGCCACTATTGGTCGAAACGGAGGGTTCACCGCGTGTTTATGAATCTTGGGGAGCATGTATATATGCGGTGTTTTAGGTGTGTTGTTCTGTAAAAACGTTCTTGTGGTGGCGTTAATCCAACCCAAGTCTTCAGCTTTAGACAGAATGGAGCCTAATAACTTCATCAATTCCTTGGTGGGATCTGTGTCTAACTGGATATAAATCTCTGTGTCATAAACATGTATGTTCACACTTTGTTCATAAAAATCAGTATCCATGGCGACAAGCGCTCCCCCTTTATCTGCTGGTTGGAATGTTACCTCCTTGTCCTGTCTTAAATAGTTGAGAACTCTTAGTTCTTTCTTAGTCACATTGGTGTGTTTGGGTATGTTATATTTTATAGACTCCAGATCTTTTTTAACCAACAATTCGAAACTATCCAAGCTCTTATGTGAGAATGGAGCCATGAACTTGCTTTTAGGACGAAAAGTTTCTGACGGTTTAGTGTGGTCTTGTTCCTGCGTGTTTGAAAAAAAGAACCATCTCAATCTGAGTTTACGCATAAACTTAAATAAGGACACTTCTGTTTCTAATGCATTTGATGAGTACGTGGGAACATATGACATGCCTTTATTTAATACTCCAATCTCTTCAGAGCTAAAATGTCTTCTGGATATGTTCATCACTAAATTCCTCCTTTCTTCAGATTTCTTTGAGGTCTGCCAGATTCCGTTGTTTTTTTGACTTGTCCCCTACGGGTTCGTTTTCTTTGTTGAGGGTGATTTTGTCCGGCGGATGATTTGAGGATTGGCCCTGTGCCAAAAATAAGTTTTATCACTAGATGTTGATGCTGCATTTTCTGCAAGCCTGTTAATCTGGTCAGTGGTCGATGGTGCTGGTGGTCTTTGCAAGGATAGTTCCTGATCGGTCACTACGCTTTCTTCTGAGGATGCATTCCCAGTTTTTTTGAAAAATCTCTTTTGGGCATACGCCTCCGCCCACGTGTATACCTCGTCTAGTTTATAGTCTATAGTATCCCTCCTGAATTTGCGTATTTTGCGGTCATCTACCTCTTTTGCGTGTGCATCCAATCTTCCATTGATGTCGATTAATACCTTCGTCCAATCATCCTGTTCCATCCGTTCCATGATTTCATCTTTAAGTTTTGCAATGTCCTGCGATAGTTAGTTGAGTATTGAGGAAAGTTCTTCAATGATTAAAAGAATAAGATCGAGTGAGCACTTATTTAATATCGCATACCATCGTGCCATGAAAGTTTTGTTGAACTTGAATAACATAGGTTTCAAAGCAATTCTTAACCCCCTTGGTATGCGTTTCACCTTCTGGTATTCAATCAGTGTGGTAGCATGAAGACGCTGGTTCACTTCTTTGCGCATAATATATCCAAGTTGACGTAGTAATTGAGTCATAGTTCCGGCGGTGGTGCTAAAAGTACGTGCCTCTTCTATCAAAGAGTAAATAGACTCAGCATCCTCTGCCGAGTATACTTTAGTTTCAGCTTGATTGGTAGTGAGGTCAGCTATATCTTTGAAAGACATGTTTGGTGGAGGGTGCTGGTCTATAATGTGGGCTTGAGGTAAAACAACCTTGTAAATAAGTTAGACCTGCACACCTTGTAGTAAAAGTTATAACTAAAAATTTGTGAAAAAATCAAAATAGATTTGTTTTGCGTGCCACTGCGTAATGGGGTATAGCCCACCCCCAGTGTAAGAATTGCCTATGTAGGAACACGAAAGAATCCGTGCCTACGCAGTGCACAGCTAATGTCCATGTGGTTTCAACATATACATTTCATTTTACTCAATTTTCATAATGGCAAATAAAAATGTTACTCCAAAATAATTTCTCAGTGTATTTTTCTTAATACATCCTTATATACAACAATTTTCTTTATGCAGAAAACATTGTTGATAACGAAACTTAAGTACAATCCTTATATTCTATATAATATTGACAAATGAAAATTAACAGGCGACCCAATGCATTTCGGGTTAAGAAACCCTTCTTCAGGGGTGCATATAATCAAATAACGAATGACTGACAGCTGCCGCCGTTCGGAACTACAAGAATAAAATTGAAAACATAGTCAAATTCATGTGTTCATTAAGAACAATTACAGGCAAACAAATAGGATTTCCACGCTACATGAACAAACCCAATCCGTAACATGCAGAAAGCGAGTAAAGGTTAGAAAACGTATATAGTCATTCAGGGTATAGAAGATAGTTAAAAGAACCACTGCATGCCCAAGCCACCATGGTTTTACGGGTGATTTATACTATAAAGCAACCTAAATCGGTGAAAATTTAACCTGTGTATCCACTGTCAACCCTCATTGTATACCATGTCCGCATGTGATCGTGCTCATCTGTAACTAAATAGCCTAAATACATTTAGTGTATCAATCTGGAAAACCAAAATAAGCGATGTGAAACCATGCCGCGCTTACCACCAATGCTTGGAAATATGAGCTCAAAACTCTATACAAGCAAAAACAGACTCAAAGTTACACTGATGCCGAACCAATTAACCAAATACACACACCCAGTGAATCTAGTGTAAAATAACTTCTTACCAAGATCAACGTATACGCGTTCCATATCTAAAAAATAATAATGACGAAGTACCGAGGCATCAATAACTGTGCCGAATTATGCCAATTGGTTTAAAGTGAGGAGTATTATAAACGCTCAAGACTCACCGGTAAATTGCTCCGTGAAGCGAAGAGTGAAAGAAAACCTCGTGACCGCTATCGGGGGTGCGTGCGTCGTGACGTGTGCGGTTTTAAAAGGAAAAGCTATTCAAAATTAACTTTATGGACAACTATTTATGTGAACACGGGTACTCGCAGAACAAAAGTAAACAACCTAAATGTATGACGAGCTGCATGTATAGTTACCTGCTCGTATCAGAAACAGTTCTACTTTATAGAACTTCTTACACCATCAATCCTTTAAAACCATATAACTATGTATGAAAGTTATAGAATTTAATGCAATATTGACCATAGACGCTTTAAAACCTGTGATTATATGTGACAGAAAAAGTGCACAACCTAGTGCATGGATTGACGAGTGAAACAAAGCAAAAAACGTAAAAAAATAAAAATGAAAAATAATGAGGAAAGTTCAAAGATTGAAACTATGAATTGGAGAAAACAAAGGATACAGATATAGATAAATTCATATATACGTGCTAATCCTGTACAAAATTCAAAGTTGCCACATGTATTTACAGAAAGCACAATAATTCATAATGGTCATTAAGCCCTCCAGGAATAATAGTGCCTAAATATTTAATCCAAAACGTTTCTCTACGTGCTAGCGAAACATTGTAATCTGTTCCTGGAACCAAGTCAATTTTTTCTAGTATGGTAAACCTGATCTGAGGGATGGTATGCGATGAATTAACCCAGTGAGCAGATAAACAAGAATTGCAATTTTTATTACGAATCATGCTTTTGTGTTCTATTATACGGGTTTTGATTTTACGTGATGTTCTGCCTACATATGTAAGTCCACAAGGACATTGAATTGCGTAAATAACACCCTCTGTGTTACAATCTGATGTGTGTTTTAAGTGAATCTTTTGGCCTGTGTGCGGATGAGAAAAAGTATTACCTAGCATTATATTTCCACACTGACCGCAGTTCCAACATCTTCTCATGCCTTTATAGGTCTGAATTAAAGGAGTTCGTTTGGGTTTTAACAATTCCCTCAAGTTCTTGGAGCGAGTGTGTGCAAACATAGGTTTGTCCATAAACACCGATGTAAAATCTGCCTCTTGTTCTATGATTTCCCATCGCTTGGTGATGATTTTCTTGATTCTTGTGGATTGCTCCGAATGTTTTATGACAAATACTTCCCGTCTGTTGGTTGATTTAACAGATTTTTGTAGCAAGTCTTGCCGTCTTTTCTGTGCTACTACTTCTTTTGCTGAACTTAGAACTTGCAGAGGATATCCCTTTTCTTTATATCTGTTCAGTTGTTCCTCAATAAGCAACTCACTTTGCTCCTCTTGAGATGTGATTCTTTTAATCCTGATGAATTGTGACACAGGCAGGTGCTTTTTCAAGGAGATAGGATGGGCGCTGGTGTAATGTAAGGCGTTATTTACATCTGTGGGTTTGCTGTATACAGATGTCTGTAAACCCATAGGTGCCTTCCGTATTTCAATGTCCAAGAAGTGAATTGTCTGAGAATGGATGGTAGACGTGAACTGAATGCGTGGATTACATTGATTAAGTTCATGGATACATCCTTCGAGCTCGTCGCGAGTTCCTTTCCAAATTACTAAGATATCATCGATATAGCGCATGTATGTAATGAGGTTTTCCTGCCACCTTGAATTGTGTAATATGTGCATCTCTTCAAAGTGTGCCATGTAAGTATTGGCATACGAAGGGGCTCCTGGAAACCCCATGGAAGTTCCTGTACGTTGTAGAAATTTTTTTCTTTCCAAGAAAAATAACTGTGATAAAGCGAAAAGTGGAGCAGTTCCAACAAAAAAACTCCATTGTAATCATGTGTAGAATCCTGTAGAAGTCTCCATTCCACTGCTTCTAAGCCTTCATTATGGGGGATGGAAGTGTATAAAGCCACTACATCAATGGTACAGAGCAAAATCTCTTCCATGAAATGCTGACTTATGGCTTCTAATTTATTCAGACAATCAGTGGTATCCTTTACATATGTGCCCCAAGATTGTACCAACGGTTGTAAATGGTAATCCAAGTATTGTCCGATCGGTTCATGAATAGATCCACATCCAGCCACTATTGGTCGAAACGGAGGGTTCACCGCGTGTTTATGAATCTTGGGGAGTATGTATATATGCGGTGTTTTAGGTGTGTTGTTCTGTAAAAACTTTCTTGTGGTGGCGTTAATCCAACCCAAGTCTTCAGCTTTAGACAGAATGGAGCCTAATAACTTCATCAATTCCTTGGTGGGATCTGTGTCTAACTGGATATAAATCTCTGTGTCATAAACATGTATGTTCACACTTTGTTCATAAAAATCAGTATCCATGGCGACAAGCGCTCCCCCTTTATCTGCTGGTTGGAATGTTACCTCCTTGTCCTGTCTTAAATAGTTGAGAACTCTTAGTTCTTTCTTAGTCACATTGGTTATATTTTATAGACTCCAGATCTTTTTTAACCAACAATTCGAAACTATCCAAGCTCTTATGTGAGAATGGAGCCATGAACTTGCTTTTAGGACGAAAAGTTTCTGACGGTTTAGTGTGGTCTTGTTCCTGCGTGTTTGAAAAATAGAACCATCTCAATCTGAGTTTACGCATAAACTTAAATAAGGTCACTTCTGTTTCTAATGCATTTGATGAGTACGTGGGAACATATGACATGCCTTTATTTAATACTCCAATCTCTTCAGAGCTAAAATGTCTTCTGGATATGTTCATCACTAAATTCCTCCTTTCTTCAGATTTCTTTGAGGTCTGCCAGATTCCGTTGTTTTTTTTTACTTGTCCCCTACGGGTTCGTTTTCTTTGTTGAGGGTGATTTTGTCCGGCGGATGATTTGAGGATTGGCCCTGTGCCAATAAAGAAGTTTTATCACTAGATGTTGATGCTGCATTTTCTGCAAGCCTGTTAATCTGGTCAGTGGTCGATGGTGCTGGTGGTCTTTGCAAGGATAGTTCCTGATCGGTCACTACGCTTTCTTCTGAGGATGCATTCCCAGTTTTTTTGAAAAATCTCTTTTGGGCATACGCCTCCGCCCACGTTTATACCTCGTCTAGTTTATAGTCTATAGTATCCCTCCTGAATTTGCGTATTTTGCGGTCATGTACCTCTTTTGCGTGTGCATCTAATCTTCCATTGATGTCGATTAATACCTTCGTCCAATCATCCTGTTCCATCCGTTCCATGATTTCATCTTTAAGTTTTGCAATGTCCTGCGATAGTTAGTTGAGTATTGAGGAAAGTTCTTCAATGATTAAAAGAATAAGATCGAGTGAGCACTTATTTAATATCGCATACCATCGTGCCATGAAAGTTTTGTTGAACTTGAATAACATAGGTTTCAAAGCAATTCTTAACCCCCTTGGTATGCGTTTCACCTTCTGGTATTCAATCAGTGTGGTAGCATGAAGACGCTGGTTCACTTCTTTGCGCATAATATATCCAAGTTGACGTAGTAATTGAGTCGTAGTTCCGGCGGTGGTGCTAAAAGTACGTGCCTCTTCTATCAAAGAGTAAATAGACTCAGCATCCTCTGCCGAGTATACTTTAGTTTCAGCTTGATTGGTAGTGAGGTCAGCTATATCTTTGAAAGGCATGTTTGGTGGAGGGTGCTGGTCTATAATGTGGGCTTGAGGTAAAACAACCTTGTAAATAAGTTAGACCTGCACACCTTGTAGTAAAAGCTATAACTAAAAATTTGTGAAAGAATCAAAATAGATTTGTTTTGCGTGCCACTGCGTAATGGGGTATAGCCCACCCCCAGTGTAAGAATTGCCTATGTAAGAACACGAAAGAATCCGTGCCTACGCAGTGCACAGCTAATGTCCATGTGGTTCCAACATATACATTTCATTTTACTAAATTTTCATAATGGCAAATAAAAATGTTACTCCAAAATAATTTCTCAGTGTATTTTTCTTAATACATCCTTATATACAACAATTTTCTTTATGCAGAAAACATTGTTGATAACGAAACTTAAGTACAATCCTTATATTCTATATAATATTGACGAATGAAAATTAACAGGCGACCCAATGCATTTCGGGTTAAGAAACCCTTCTTCAGGGGTACATATAATCAAATAACGATAATGTTGTACATTAGACGAATGACTGATAGCTGCCGCCGTTCGGAACTACAAAAATAAAATTGAAAACATAGTCAAATTCATGTGTTCATTAAGAACAATTAAAGGCAAACAAATAGGATTTCCACGCTACATGAACAAACCCAATCCGTAACATGCAGAAAGCGAGTAAAGGTTAGAAAACGTATATAGTCATTCAGGGTATAGAGGATAGTTAAAAGAACCACTGCATGCCCAAGCCACCATGGTTTTACGGGTGATTTATACTATAAAGCAACCTAAATCGGTGAAAATGTAACCTGTGTATCCACTGTCAACCCTCATTGTATACCATGTCCGCATGTGATCGTGCTCATCTGTAACTAAATAGCCTAAATACATTTAGTGTATCAATCTGGAAAACCAAAATAAGCGATGTGAAACCATGCCGCGCTTACCACCAATGCTTGGAAATATGAGCTCAAAACTCTATACAAGCAAAAACAGACTCAAAGTTACACTGACGCCGAACCAATTAACCAAATACACACACCCAGTGAATCTAGTGTAAAATAACTTCTTACCAAGATCAACGTATACGCGTTCCATATCTAAAAAATAATAATGACGAAGTACCGAGGCATCAATAACTGTGCCGAATTATGCCAATTGGTTTAAAGTGAGGAGTATTATAAACGCTCAAGACTCACCGGTAAATTGCTCCGTGAAGCAAAGAGTGAAAGAAAACCTCGTGACCGCTATCGGGGGTGCGTGCGTCGTGACGTGTGCGGTTTTAAAAGGAAAAGCTATTCAAAATTAACTTTATGGACAACTATTTATGTGAACACGGGTACTCGCAGAACAAAAGTAAACAACCTAAATGTATGACGAGCTGCATGTATAGTTACCTGCTCGTATCAGAAACAGTTCTACTTTATAGAACTTCTTACACCATCAATCCTTTAAAACCATATAACTATGTATGAAAGTTATAGAATTTAATGCAATATGGACCATAGACGCTTTAAAGCCTGTGATTATATGTGACGGAAAAAGTGCACAACCTAGTGCATGAATTGACGAGTGAAACAAAGCAAAAAACGTAAAAAAATAAAAATAAAAAATGAAAAATAATGAGGAAAGTTCAAAGATGGAAACTATGAGTTAGAGAAAATAAAGGATACAGATCTAGATAAATTAATATATACGTGCTAATCCTGTACAAAATTCAAAGTTGCCACATGTATTTACAGAAAGCACAATAATTCATAATGGTCATTAAGCCCTCCAGGAATAATAGTGCCTAAATATTTAATCCAAAACGTTTCTCTACGTGCTAGCGAAACATTGTAATCTGTTCCTGGAACCAAGTCAATTTTTTCTAGTATGGTAAACCTGATCTGAGGGATGGTATGCGATGAATTAACCCAGTGAGCAGATAAACAAGAATTGCAATTTTTATTACGAATCATGCTTTTGTGTTCTATTATACGGGTTTTGATTTTACGTGATGTTCTGCCTACATATGTAAGTCCACAAGGACATTGAATTGCGTAAATAACACCCTCTGTGTTACAATCTGATGAGTGTTTTAAGTGAATCTTTTGGCCTGTGTGCGGATGAGAAAAAGTATTACCTAGCATTATATTTCCACACTGACCGCAGTTCCAACATCTTCTCATGCCTTTATAGGTCTGAATTAAAGGAGTTCGTTTGGGTTTTAACAATTATTTGAAGAGATGCACATATTACACAATTCAAGGTGGCAGGAAAACCTCATTACATACATGCGCTATATCGATGATATTTTAGTAATTTGGAAAGGAACTCGCGACGAGCTCGAAGGATGTATCAATGAACTTAATCAATGTAATCCACGCATTCAGTTCACGTCTACCATCCATTCTCAGACAATTCACTTCTTGGACATTGAAATACGGAAGACACCTATGGGTTTACAGACATCTGTATACAGCAAACCCACAGATGTAAATAACGCCTTACATTACACCAGCGCCCATCCTATCTCCTTGAAAAAGCACCTGCCTGTGTCACAATTCATCAGGATTAAAAGAATCACATCTCAAGAGGAGCAAAGTGAGTTGCTTATTGAGGAACAACTGAACAGATATAAAGAAAGGGGATATCCTCTGCAGGTTCTAAGTTCAGCAAAAGAAGTAGTAGCACAGAAAAGACGCGAAGACTTGCTACAAAAATCTGTTAAATCAACCAACAGACGGGAAGTATTTGTCATAAAACATTCGGAGCATTCCACAAGAATCAAGAAAATCATCACCAAGCGATGGGAAATCATAGAACAAGAGGCAGATTTTACATCGGTGTTTATGGACAAACCTATGTTTGCACACACTCGCTCCAAGAACTTGAGGGAATTGTTAAAACCCAAACAAACTCCTTTAATTCAGACCTATAAAGGCATGAGAAGATGTTGGAACTGCGGTCAGTGTGGGAATATAATGCTAGGTAATACTTTTTCTCATCCGCACACAGGCCAAAAGATTCACTTAAAACACACATCAGATTGTAACACAGAGGGTGTTATTTACGCAATTCAATGTCCTTGTGGACTTACATATGTAGGCAGAACATCACGTAAAATCAAAACCCGTATAATAGAACACAAAAGCATGATTCGTAATAAAAATTGCAATTCTTGTTTATCTGCTCACTGGGTTAATTCATCGCATACCATCCCTCAGATCAGGTTTACCATACTAGAAAAAATTGACTTGGTTCCAGGAACAGATTACAATGTTTCGCTAGCACGTAGAGAAACGTTTTGGATTAAATATTTAGGCACTATTATTCCTGGAGGGCTTAATGACCATTATGAATTATTGTGCTTTCTGTAAATACATGTGGCAACTTTGAATTTTGTACAGGATTAGCACGTATATATGAATTTATCTATATCTCTATCCTTTGTTTTCTCTAACTCATAGTTTCAATCTTTGAACTTTCCTCATTATTTTTCATTTTTTATTTTTTGTTTTTTACGTTTTTTGCTTTGTTTCACTCGTCAATCCATGCACTAGGTTGTGCACTTTTTCCGTCACATATAATCACAGGTTTTAAAGCGTCTATGGTCCATATTGCATTAAATTCTATAACTTTCATACATAGTTATATGGTTTTAAAGGATTGATGGTGTAAGAAGTTCTATAAAGTAGAACTGTTTCTGATACGAGCAGGTAACTATACACGCAGCTCATCATACATTTAGGTTGTTTACTTTTGTTCTGCAAGTACCCGTGTACACATAAATAGTTGTCCATAAAGTTAATTTTGAATAGCTTTTCCTTTTAAAACCGCACACGTCACGACGCACGCACCCCCGATAGCGGTCACAAGGTTTTCTTTCACTCTTCGCTTCATGGAGCAATTTACCAGTGAGTCTTGAGCGTTTATAATACTCCTCACTTTAAACCAATTGGCATAATTCGGCACAGTTATTGATGCCTCGGTACTTCATCATTATTATTTTTTAGATATGGAACGCGTATACGTTGATCTTGGTAAGAAGTTATTTTACAGTAGATTCACTGGGTGTGTGTATTTGGTTATTTGGTTCAAGCGTCAGTGTAACTTTGAGTCTGTTTTTGCTTGTATAGAGTTTTGAGCTCATATTTCCAAGCATTGGCGGTAAGCGCGGCATGGTTTCACATCGCTTATTTTGGTTTTCCAGATTGATACACTAAATGTATTTAGGCTATTTAGTTACAGATGAGCACGATCACATGCGGACATGGTATACAATGAGGGTTGACAGTGGATACACAGGTTAAATTTTCACCGATTTAGGTTGCTTTATAGTATAAATCACCCGTAAAACCATGGTGGCTTGGGCATGCAGTGGTTCTTTTAACTATCCTCTATACCCTGAATGACTATATACGTTTTCTAACCTTTACTCGCTTTCTGCATGTTACGGATTGGGTTTGTTCATGTAGCGTGGAAATCCTATTTGTTTGCCTGTAATTGTTCTTAATGAACACATGAATTTGACTGTTTTCAATTTTATTCTTGTAGTTCCGAACGGCGGCAGCTATCAGTCATTCGTCTAATGTACAACATTATCGTTATTTGATTATATGCACCCCTGAAGAAGGGTTTCTTAACCCGAAATGCATTGGGTCGCCTGTTAATTTTCATTCGTCAATATTATATAGAATATAAGGATTGTACTTAAGTTTAGTTATCAACAATGTTTTCTGCATAAAGAAAATTGTTGTATATAAGGATGTATTAAGAAAAATACACTGAGAAATTATTTTGGAGTAACATTTTTATTTGCCATTATGAAAATTGAGTAAAATGAAATGTATATGTTGAAACCACATGGACATTAGCTGTGCACTGCGTAGGCACGGATTCTTTCGTGTTCTTACATAGGCAATTCTTACACTGGGGGTGGGCTATACCCCATTACGCAGTGGCACGCAAAACAAATCTATTTTGATTCTTTCACAAATTTTTAGTTATAACTTTTACTACAAGGTGTGCAGGTCTAACTTATTTACATGCATGGTAAAAGCTTGTGTTGTAATGGTATGCGGGGAAACAGCCGCGTTGTAATGGCTATTTCCCAATTCTGACATGTTCAAAGGGTGCTGAATAACTTGAGATGAAAGACAGTTGCATATATGACAAGTCTTTAATGATTTTTTTACCCTTTTGTCGAGGTAAGGAAACCAGACTCTGTCACAGAGAGCTCTCTTGGTGCAACTATTTGTTGATGTCCCTCATGGGCGACGTTGATCACTTGTTGTCGTAGACTCTCGGGAATAACAATTTGTGTACCTCAAAGAATGAGGCCTTCTAGAGTCCCTGGAAGTTCATCTCTTACACTTTTGAACTTAAAATACTCACTGTCATTAGTGAGAGGTCTAGAGTACTGGTTCCGCGATTGATTAGCAATAATATCCTTTAATTTTAACATGTCACTTTCTTGGCTTGTGGCAGTGACAATTTTTTCTAGAGCCATGGAAGCTTGTGTGCTCAATTTCACACAAAAAATTGATGTTGGCCTCCGCTGTCTTAGATTGGGTACCAGGGCACTGTAATGGCACTCTTGAAAAATACTCAGCAGGATTCTGATCTTTCTCTGAATGATGAAGCATTGTATGGTTGTATTCTTGTAACTTTTAACCCCCAATGCTCAATTCGAGGAGGCATTTTGGTTTTGGGATTGCCAAATATCGTCAACAGCGCTTGAAAGGCTTTCCGTACAAGAATACATGGAAATATTCACAAGCCCAAACCACTGCCAAACTTTCTTTCTCAGGATGCGAGTAATCATGTTCCGTTTGTGACAGGCTTTTACTGGTGTATGCCACAATATATCTGGACTGTTCCCATGAGGCACAGGGTCAGACTGATTTGCATATGGCCATGTCTGAACTGGGGTGGCGGAGTGAGCTAAAGAATGATGATGGATTAAACCCAGATCAGTTGACTGGGGGTGAGTGCTTGCAATGTTCAACACTCCGTCCATCATCCCCTTTGGTTTTGCTATGTTCGCCCTAAGTTGGCAGGGTATGCCCAGACGTGGGTCCCTTGCTCACTTTGCCACTGGATTCAAGATAGCCTGGCTGATGACGGCTGTAAGCCAGAAACCGGTCCCAGGATGCTTGTTTCCGGTCCAGGGAAGACATTGCTTGGCAGTTCAGGCTGGACTGTTCCCATGAGGCACAGGGTCAGACTGATTTGCATATGGCCATGTCTGAACTGGGGTGGCGGAGTGAGCTAAAGAATGATGATGGATTAAACCCAGATCAGTTGACTGGGGGTGAGTGCTTGCAATGTTCAACACTCCGTCCATCATCCCCTTTGGTTTTGCTATGTTCGCCCTAAGTTGGCAGGGTATGCCCAGACGTGGGTCCCTTGCTCACTTTGCCACTGGATTCAAGATAGCCTGGCTGATGACGGCTGTAAGCCAGAAACCGGTCCCAGGATGCTTGTTTCCGGTCCAGGGAAGACATTGCTTGGCAGTTCAGGCTGGACTGTTCCCATGAGGCACAGGGTCAGACTGATTTGCATATGGCCATGTCTGAACTGGGGTGGCGGAGTGAGCTAAAGAATGATGATGGATTAAACCCAGATCAGTTGACTGGGGGTGAGTGCTTGCAATGTTCAACACTCCGTCCATCATCCCCTTTGGTTTTGCTATGTTCGCCCTAAGTTGGCAGGGTATGCCCAGACGTGGGTCCCTTGCTCACTTTGCCACTGGATTCAAGATAGCCTGGCTGATGACGGCTGTAAGCCAGAAACCGGTCCCAGGATGCTTGTTTCCGGTCCAGGGAAGACATTGCTTGGCAGTTCAGGCTGGACTGTTCCCATGAGGCACAGGGTCAGACTGATTTGCATATGGCCATGTCTGAACTGGGGTGGCGGAGTGAGCTAAAGAATGATGATGGATTAAACCCAGATCAGTTGACTGGGGGTGAGTGCTTGCAATGTTCAACACTCCGTCCATCATCCCCTTTGGTTTTGCTATGTTCGCCCTAAGTTGGCAGGGTATGCCCAGACGTGGGTCCCTTGCTCACTTTGCCACTGGATTCAAGATAGCCTGGCTGATGACGGCTGTAAGCCAGAAACCGGTCCCAGGATGCTTGTTTCCGGTCCAGGGAAGACATTGCTTGGCAGTTCAGGCTGGACTGTTCCCATGAGGCACAGGGTCAGACTGATTTGCATATGGCCATGTCTGAACTGGGGTGGCGGAGTGAGCTAAAGAATGATGATGGATTAAACCCAGATCAGTTGACTGGGGGTGAGTGCTTGCAATGTTCAACACTCCGTCCATCATCCCCTTTGGTTTTGCTATGTTCGCCCTAAGTTGGCAGGGTATGCCCAGACGTGGGTCCCTTGCTCACTTTGCCACTGGATTCAAGATAGCCTGGCTGATGACGGCTGTAAGCCAGAAACCGGTCCCAGGATGCTTGTTTCCGGTCCAGGGAAGACATTGCTTGGCAGTTCAGGCTGGACTGTTCCCATGAGGCACAGGGTCAGACTGATTTGCATATGGCCATGTCTGAACTGGGGTGGCGGAGTGAGCTAAAGAATGATGATGGATTAAACCCAGATCAGTTGACTGGGGGTGAGTGCTTGCAATGTTCAACACTCCGTCCATCATCCCCTTTGGTTTTGCTACAATATATCTCCAGGCATTTGGCTGTCCGTTGTGCTGTGCAAGGATTGCGCCTTATCCGAAAGGGCTAATGTCAACTACAATCTCTGTATGAAGCTTGGAATCAAAGTGGGCTATTTCAGTGGCACTCTTAATAGCTTGCTTGGAAACTCTTCTCACATTCACGGGACCAATGAAAAGACACATTCTTTTTTGTTAGTTCTCGTAACGGTGCACTGACTGAAGCAAAGCCTCGTATATATCTAGAACAGTAACTGGTCATTCCAAGAAATGATCGTAACATAGAAATGTCTTGTGGGGGATTTGCAGCAGACAATGCATGCACTTTAGCTAGATCAGGTTTCATGCTACCATCAGAAAAGACATGACCAAACATTTTCAAGCTTTTCATGTGGAATTCACATTTGTCAGCAAAGTTAAGAAGTGGTGGCTGGTATGGAACGGTGGCGGGGGGTAAAAAAGAAAGAAAATTTACCTGCTGGTCGCGTTGCCAGCCGCCGCCTCTCCTCTGTTGCAGGAAGCACACGGGCTCCCAAAGCCAATGACAACGCTGCAAGGCAGCGTTGTGATTGGTTCCCCTAAGACAATCGCAATGCAGCGTTGTGATTGTTCTGAGCGCTGTGGTTCGGCGCTCAGACGGGGACAGGGAGCCTGTGCATGTTCCCCACCAGGCTGTGTAATGCAGCCTGGTGGGGAACATGCAAAGTGCTCAGACTGTTTGGCCGGCCCAAGACGGCCGGCTATACAGTCATGGGCACTTTGAGTGTGCTCACCACTCCTCCCCCTGCTCTGGCCAACCCCGCCCCTGCTCTCACCTGGGAGCGGAAAAATAAAATGACAATGTTCTGTTGTTATCATTTTATTTTTCCTCTGCACTACTCTTAAAGCAGTGGGGCGACGCTCCTCCGCCTTAGCGGTGGAGTCACCACTGGAGTTAAGCCTGAATCATTCAGCAAGCAACATACTTGCATTAGAGCTTTGTCATGCTTTTTCTGTGTGGCTCTGAAAACCAATATGTCATCACTGTAGTTAAATGCATTTACTACAGGCTATATGAAACGTCGAATGACGTCTTGGAAAAGGTCTGCAGCAGAGGACACACCAAAACTCAATCACTTATAGCGGAGCAGACCAATATGTGTAGAAAAGGTTGTAATGTACCTGGATTTTTCTTTAAGTTCCAATTGGTGATATCCTTAAATTAAGTCTTCGCACCATTCAATTGAGTTATATCAGCAATGTGCGGACCGTGATAGAGCTCTCGCTCAATTGCCTTGTTGGCCTGACACATTTTAACTCATATGTGTACAGCTCATTCACCGTCTCTTTTAGGCACTACTACAATAGGAGAAACCCATGGTATTGGACCAGTGGAGCATTCAATGATGTCATATTTAAACAACAAATTAAGTTCATTTTTAACAGCTTCTTGCAAGTGAAACACAATTCATCTGTGTCTTTGAGCAACAGGATGAACATTCTCATTTATATGTAACTTTACCTTCAATGTTTTGAGTTTTCCTAACCCATGAAATAATGAAGGAAATTGACTTACAATTTCATAATGAGCATTCATATTGTAATTCACTGATATCAGTCCCGTATCAGCAGCAGTGTTGAAACTCAGCAAACAGGCACTTGAAGCTGTTTCTTGAAGTACCACAGTTTTCTTATGCTTCATTGTAGCTACAAAGGACCCTTGAATCTTCAAGGACGTCAATGCAGCCCATGTGTATACTTTAGTTTCTGACTTTGCATGTTGTGGTAATGGAGACGATTCTTGATACTTCTTCTCAGGCATGATATTTATTGAGGCACTTCTGTAAATTATGAATGGTTTCGAACACCCATTTATCTTTAGAGTGATCTTCGGACAATGTTTGAATGATTTTGGTGCTTTTTCGTGTCGATTTTTCTTCACCTTGGATTTGCCTCACATTTGACTAGTCGAACACTTTACTACAGCCGATGCATATCTGTTCAATGGTGGAAATGACAGTCCACATTTGTACCACATTTTCTTTTTCTGTGGAGACATCGCCTTGTGTCCCTCGGCCTTGTACCTTGGCTTACTTTTCATGCTCATGACTGACGCACTTTGGGTGCTTCTGGCTTTCATATCAGTCGATTGACGAGCAGCATGCTCTTCAGCGAAAGCAGCCTTGAGGACTTATTCTAAGCTCAGAGTTTCCTTCAGCATTTGTCATCAAAAGGAATCTGACAGACATCCATTGATTACTCTGAGGCGGGTAGCTTCCTCATCATTAAATTAATTGAATTTACAGTGCTTCACTAGAATATCCAGTCTCTCAACGGACTCATCGATGGTGTCACCTGGTCTTTAGCGTTCTTGACTGAAGATGTAGCTTTCATAATCCAGATTTGGCACTGGATTAAACATGACATTCAAGGCTGTTTTGATTTGATCACACGTCACTTCACCTTCTTGTGGTGTCTTATTCATGGTTTCTTTCACTCCTTCACCAGGCATGTTCCTCAGATACTTTATAATCTTTTTATCATCTTTTTAATCTATTGCATCTATGAAATCTTCAAAAGTATTTATCCATGCAATCCATCTATTGCCAATATTGCGTTTTTGACAGTATCAAATGTAGTTGGCGGTTTTATGAATGCAGCAGCCGTATATACATTGAGTTTGAGTTTTTAGATTTATAAAGCGCCTGGTTACACCAGCTGGTGTGTCCCCACGCTATTTCATTCAACTGACAATTCCAAGAATCATTTGTCTGCAGTTCGAATATGGCTCTTATCTACTGTGTAAAAAGCCATGTTTTTAGTTTTTTGTGGAAAACTTTCTGAGATTGTTCCTCCCGAAGGGACACGGGAAGCTCATTCCAGCTCTTTGCTGCCAGATAGCTGAAAGAGCGTGCGCCCATGCGTGCTCTTTTTATCCTTGGGACTTTAACCTGGTGTGTCCCAGTAGATCTTAACTGGCGTTCCGTTTTATAGGGTAGAAGTAGGTTGTGCAGGTATGTAGGGCCTTTTCTCTGCAGAAAACGATGGCCAAAACACAGTGCCTTGAACGTGATCCATTTCTGAACAGGCAACCAATGCAGTGTTTCCAATGCATTCTTAGAAGGTGCCCTTCTCGGCAGGTTCAGAGCCAGACGGGCAGCTGCATTCTGGATGGATTGCAATTTCTGAAGACCCTTTTTAGTTGCGCCCAAGAGCAGCACATTCCCGTAATCCAGTCTTGTCGTGACCAGAGCATGGATCAAGGTTTTTCTGGCAGATATAGGAAGACTGTCCAGGGTTTTCCTGAGGATCTTCAGGATTCCGAAACATTTCCCTCTCGTTCTTTTGATCTGGGCATCAAGGATAGTTTAGAGTCCATCCATACTCCCAGCTTTTTCACCTCAGTCTTCGGAGAAGGAACTGGTCCTAGCATAGTTGGCCACCAGGCCGGCGACCATATAGATGGAGAATTTCCTACTATTAATACCTCTGTCTTACTGCCATTTAGACTTAGGCAGTTATCTGACATTCACCCTGCCAGGTCTTTCAGGCAGGCTGCAAAGCTGTTAGCTGCTTGAGGTGAGTTGGGAGCCAAAGTGACCACTAGCTGAGTGTCATCTGCGTACGACACGATTGAGACTCCATGTTTTTCTACAATGTCGGCCAGGGGTGCGACATAGATTGAAGAGAGTTGGGCTCAAAATTGAGCCCTGCGGCACCCCCTGTGCCAAAGTAATGGGTTTGGATGTGTACGCAGATTGTATCACTTGAAAGCTGCGGTCCTGTAAGTAAGATACCATCCAATCCATCGCAGCCCCCACCACACCCCCTCTTCTGAGACGGTGTATGAGCAGCTTGTGTGACACCGTACCAAAAGCCGCGCTCAGGTCTAATAAGACCAGCACAGTTGTCAGCCCTTCGTCCACTCTCTTCCGTATCGTCTCAGTAGCAAAAAGCAGAGCTGTCTCTGTTGAATAGGTTGGTCTAAAACCGGATTGGGTGGGATGTAGTAATTTATTTTTCTTTGTGTCCCTCAAGGTGTATATTAACCACTTGTTCCGCAATTTTGGAAAAGTATGGTAGCAGTGAGACCGGTCGTAGATTTGCTAATAGATTCCCATCCGCTGTGGGTTTTTTCTTCAGTGGGCGAACCATTGCTCGCTTCCATTTGTCAGGTAGCTGACCTTCCTGAAAGGAGGTGTCCAGCAGTTGTTGGATATAGGGGAGTATTACCCCTAGTCCTGCACCAATCACTTTAGGAATAGCTGGATCATTTGGGGAGCCTGATCTTATGCTTTGTACTATCTTTTTCAAATCTTCTATAGGGGGAGAAAGAAATTGTCGAATACTGTTTTCTCCCCAATCCTGTATTTGTTCTTTATGTTGTATGCAGCCATTCCGGGCATCCTCATAGAATCATAGATTTTAGATACTTTTTCAGCAAAGAACTCTGCAATCTCATTGCATGACTCTTCCGAACCAGAGGTTGGTGTTGTTGTTCTTTTTAATGAGGACAACTCTTTAAATATGCTAAATAGTTCCCTTGATGAACTTTCTGCTGTCTCAATTCTTTCTGAATAGTAGGTCACACAAGCTTTCTTTATAAGTGAATGATACTGTCTAAGCTTAAGTCTATATGCCACTTTCTCTGAGTCCAAGAAACCGGCCCTCCATTTTCGTTCCTGCCTTTTGCATGCCTTTCTGGCCGACCGTAAAGCTTCGTTAAACCACGGCGCGCTCTTTGTTTGCCTTTGTGGAGTGCTATTGTTCCATGGCGCTGCCACATCTAATGCGTCCGTAATCCATTTATCTACTCCTTGGCTTGCTTCATTGATGTTACTTCCTAGGATAGGATGGTCTGCTAGTAGGGCCTGGGTGAAATTGCTCTCGTTGAATTTTGCCCATTTCCTACGCCTGTTGTTAAATGGTGGATCTCTTTTTGTGGGTGGCCTTAGTCGCGGGATGAGGAACGTCACAAGATAGTGGTCTGACCATGGAACCGCTGTTGGATGTTTAACTGATAGCTCTTGGCAGTTAGAAAAGATGGGGGTCTAATAGGTATCCTAATTAATTTGTTGTGTGTGTAGACATGAGTTCTAGTTGAAGCCCCGCCAGCTCCTGGCACAGAGATTGTGCTTCTTTGCACATTTTATTGTCAAAGTGTAAATTTAGATCTCCCAAAACAATCAGGTTGCTGTGGTACAGTGCTGGTTGGATTAAACTTTCCAGAAGGTTCTGGCTAAAGTCTGTGTTTGTCCCTGGAGGTCTATAGATCAAATAGCCGTTTATGGTTTGTTTATCATTAGGTTTTATTGTAAATGAGGCCGCTTCACAATCATCTATGTCCGTCTCCGTCATTGTACAGCTAAGTGCCAGTTTATGAATTATAGCTATACCTCCTCCCTTCTTCTTAATGCGATCCACTCTAAGGATCCCATAATCAGATGGGAGTGCTTGTAAGATGTCGGGCGCGGAGGATTCCTGTAACCATGTTTCAGTAATAAACAGGACATCTGGGTCTCTCTCTAAGATGCATTCGTATATTTCAATTTTATGCTTACTCAGTGACCTGCAATTTATAAGTAGGCATTTCAGTTCGTCGGCTGCCTGTTTTGTATTCTGTTTAATAGTTGGGTTTAGTTTAAACGGGCAGTATGCACACTTCTTTATTTCTTGATCTATGTCTAGTCTATGTCTGCAGTTTGACGTTAACTTTGGTTCTAGTTGCCTAAGTTGGCTGCTGGAGTAACCTACTTTGCTGCCTAGAGGAAAATGGGCAGCATTTTCGGCCCCTGTCCCCGGTTGGACGCGGACGGGCGCAGACGGGCTTGCCTTTGGCGCGCCCACTGCGCGCGTCCTTGCTGTCATCTACCTTTGTATGCGCGATAGTCGCGCCACTAGACCGCTACCTTCGGCGGAAGTGTATCAGAAAGCCTCAAGCCCCGCCCTCCGCTCAATCGGCACTATCAGCCGCAGCGGACCAGGACGTATCGGGCACGAACACGGCTTGGTGAAATATTCAAGTGAGACCAAGGTGAGACTAAGCTGAGAACTAAAAACGTTGGTCTCTCAGGCGCTTCTTGTGGAACTCGATCAGGTAGAGCTTCTCTAGTGCCTTGTGACGTGATGGCTTTGGGGTCTGCCTTAATGACTTTTGGTATATCAAAAACACAAGAGCAAACCATATGTCCATGTGAACTAGGTAATATCTAGTCAACTAGAAACAATTGTTCACAAAGAACTCATTTTAAAGAAAAACATTTTTTGACTTGTTGCAAACACATGATTTTTTTGCAATGACTCTCTGTTGGAAAACGAGGCAGCATCTGTGAGGCCTGCACAAATAACATGACTACATTTGTCCTTCACTGGGAACCAAACACCCAATTGTAGCGCCTGACTCTCAGAGGGTAGCGTTGCAGAGCAGTCTGAGGCTTACTCAAGGGAGGTGGTGTGGGCTAGTAATCTCCATTTGCAGGTGCGCAGAAATAACACTCAATAATTGATTGTCCAGTCTGTACTTTGCTTCATAAAAGTAAGAGTACATTTATTAAACACACACACTACTCAATACTATGTACCAATTTACAAATATACATAAGCTGTTGGAATTACTTTGTGACATTGCATAACATCTCCACCCCTCCCGCAGGGGGGGTGGGGTCTAGTACCACCACTCCCATGTATGCACATCATCTTGCCCCCAATGCAGTTAGTTGAACATAACCTGGAGCGAGGGCCCTGCGCACTGGCACCATCCCAGTGGCGACCCACCCCACTATCTCAACAAGCATTTAAAATAGGTAACCCTGCCTTGGTGACACATAACCCTGACTGAGCATTTCCTACTGACCATGAAGTATACACCTCTACATCTTAAGGGCTAGCAGTCTGGGTTCTTCACCTAAGCGCAGCAGCAAGAATACATGTGTACGCATCACTTTAGAATGACAGTACTCATCACATTTGTGGATCATTAGAATGCATTGCAATTACAGCCCCTAAAGGCATCACAGATCAAATCACAGGATTACGCTTATACAGCCAGCCACCCTAGCAGGAATGTCTGGCAACATAACCCCACTTTGCTTATGACACCACCTTACACAGGTACTTCTCATTACACATGTGACCTTCAGTCCCTCTAAAAGAAATAATATTAGTAAATGCACTACGGGTGCAATTACGCCTCTTCACCTCCAGGGGATGCCCTTCTCCAGACATCCCCAACTCAACCCTTCACTCCTTGATGCACTTCTTAATTCCTCCTCCAGCTGTAGAACAAAAGTTCCAGCCCAAGAGGAGTTAAAATGCTGGCTGAGCCCTTGAGGGGTTGTTTCTTTTAGATTCCCAGGAGAATTAGGGGGGGGCTCCTTTCCTTCGTGCTGGGGGAGGCTGCGCTCTCCTGCAGCTCCCCCTGCACCCTTGCACACTTTTGGCGGTGACCCCGTCCTCCTGGGGCCACCACCCGCCGAGGAAATGCTGTTTTCCCCTTGCAGGCCGGTCCAGGCCTGCAAGGCATTATGGGCACTTTTGCATAGTAGAGCAGCGGCTCCCCCGCTGCTCCGGGGAGAGCCGAGCTGCCCTTCTGGCTGGCGCATCGCGCCTCATCCTTTCCTCGGTGGGGGGCCCGGTCCCACCCGGACCCCCATGTGGGTGCTGCCTTGCGGCTCAGGGAGCCCACCCCCGGCCGCTCATGCCGTCATCGTTGGAGGTCCGGTCACACCTGGACCCCGTGCTGCCGGTGAGTTTGTGCCTTCAAGCAGCTCAGGGAGCCCACCCCCGGCTGCTCCTGCTCACGGTCGGGGCACCTCCATTTAGCCGGCACTCCATTGTAGGTCTGCCCGCTCCGGCGGGCAGACACGAGGCGGTCTCTGCCTGGCGGGTCTTCTCTCTGCCGCGGGGGAGTGCAGCAGCACCCCCCGTCTTCCTCCTTACTTCGGGGGCCCGGGGATGGAGTCCCGGGCCCCGGAGCAGCCTTCACGGAGGGGGGTCGCGACGGTGCCCCCCTGCCTCCCTTCTTCTTGTCGGGGCCCGTAGTTAGGATCCCGGGCCCCTAGAAAATCTTCACGGGGAGCGCATCGGCGCTCCCCGGCTTCGCTTCTTCCTCGAGGGGGGACACGCGACGGCCCGCCCCCTCCTCCTCATCGCCTGCATCGGGGCTAACCTTCACGGGGAGCGCGACGGCGCTCCCCGATTTCCGCCACATCTTCGGGGCCCGGAGTTGGGATCCCGGGCCCCCCCTTGGGAATTCTTCACGGGGAGCGCGACGGCGCTCCCCGGTTTCCGCTTGTTCCGTCGGGGGCCAGGGTGGGCTCCTGGCACCCCGCAGGGGCTCTTTCACGGGGTGCGCGACGGCGCACCCCGACTTTACTTCTTGCGGGGGCAGCCCCCGGGACCTGACCCAACCCGGGGGCGTAGTTGAGACCGGCGGCAGAGCCCCACGCGCTTCGTCTGCGGTCCCCTGAGGGGTCAAAGGTCACCTACCTTCTGGGGGGCATATCTCGGCCCCCAGGTGGCCGATTTTCACCATTTTCACCTCTCCTCGCTCCTCTTGACCAGCCCCAGCCACTGGGAACACTCTCCTTCGCCCTCCTGGTCTCAAGGAGGGTGCATTCAGCAGGGATCTGTCTTCACTGGCTCCCTGCGCCAGCCTTTCGCCTGGCTCTCCTCCTGGGCCTCTCTCCTCCCTGCGCAGAGGCCCCTGCTTCTGCGCACTGGTCCTGGTCTCTTCTCCTGGCGCTGTTCAGGATCCTGGGACAGTCAGGGGGTTCATCCTTCCAACTGCCCTTTGCGCCAGGCTCCAGCACCTTCTGCCTCAGCAGACCACACCCCAGAGAGAGCTTCTCTTCCTGTGCAAGTTCTTTTAAGAAGTTTGGGGAGGGTGCTGGCAGGAAGTCTCTGTTTGCCCTATCACACAGCGACAAATCACTTCTCTGCCCCTGCTCCCTCCTTCCTGCCCAGGCCTCTGGGTTTGTTCAAGATGGCGTCGTCCAGGGTCTCCTGCCACATGGTCTCTGAAAGCCCCTTCCCCCCTTGCTGCCTTCCCTCCCTGGTGCAGCCTGGTGCCTGGCACCCAGTGATAGCTGCTGATGGATGAGCCTGTAGCCCCACCCATCTTCTCTTCGTGGGGAGGAGGTCTTCGCTCGTGGAAGAAAGGTTATCAATCCAGCCTGCTGAGGGCAGGCCCCAGCCAGGCCCTGGTTATGGCTGACTCAGAGAAATATGACATTTCTGGATGACCCAAAAGCAGTATAAATATGACTTTGGACTCTGCAGAATACTTCTTCTCACACCCGATACAGTGGACTTTAGTGCGTGTCTGGAATTTGTAGGCCTTAGGAAAGTAAAACTAGCCCATGTGCTCCCTATCCCCATAAGAGAATAATGGAATACACACTGTAAAGCACACTGACTTTCGCTGGCATGTTTCTTGCCACTGTATAAAGCCTATTCCATGTCACCACCCCATTCTGCATAAGTCCTGCCACACCAGTCTATCTGCACCTGCTCCTTGGCTGCGCACGCTAGGAATCTCCCCTGCGCAGCCCCTACACGTGTGCACACGCATGTACACATGTGTCTGCATGTAACCAGCCTGGTGTCCCTTACTCCAGCTGCTGCGCAGTGGCCTGGTCAAGCCAGGGGGACACCAGTAAAATCCCCATGCAGTCTCTTTTATGGTGAGTTCACTGTGGGTGAGTCCCAACTTATGAGGCTCCCCCACCGTAAAAGCTCAACAGGTGCTCAAAAAGCGAAAAATACGGGCGGCCCATAGTGTCAGAACCACCTTCTAACACTCTCTCATGAGCCTAAAGGAGAAGCAAATACAATCTAGAGGTTTAAATTAATTCCCACATTGTAGTGTTTACCTAATGCTTGTTAATGAAGTAGCCCAGAAAATGTATTAGTTAACACTCGCTTCAGCCAAAGTGAGTGACGTTTTATTTGAAAATGCAAAAGAGACTTAATAAGAACAACTGCTCACATAACACAACATATATTGATAATGCTTGCACAACTATAGAACAATTAGAGAAAAGGTGACTTGGGTGACCCCAGTGAAGTGACCATAAACAACATATAATAAAAAACGAGTGACTGTTTTAAAAAACAGGTTATTGGAATAGGAAGGATGTCTTTGTGATTCTGATTCAATGTTTCAGATCAAAGACCAGAGTCTTTTCTAGTGCTTTCAAGACTATCCTTATTGATTGCCGACGACGTTTCAACCCCACTATGGATATGGGGGTTTCTTCAGGACGGAGAATTCTGGGGACTGTAAGTAGGATACAGTGTTAGTGAGGTTTTTTTAGAGTTGTGTAAGGGCTACTGAATGAGTGATAAGTAGGAAAGGCTTACATACTGGTACTTAAGCTCCTGTCGTTAGTACCAGGTCACTGGTGGCAATTTATTTAAATATACCATTGGTCCACACCCTCAGTTCAGGGGATCCGGGTGACTGATATAAGATTGGTACAATGCCTAAAGAAAAGGGGTAATAGTGATGGTTACGGGGCATATGGAAGTCTAATTAAAGGTGAGCAAGGTGACAGGGCAGGAGAATATCACTCACCATGCAGAAGGGCTGATTGCCCTTCAAGCTTGAGCCCTTAAATTGGATAACGTCTGGAGCAGTGAGGTGGAATAACCTAAAAACAGGAAGGTATTGTTCAGTGTCCACGAGGGACGGTTAGTGGTGATAATAACGAACGGTGATCTCAACTCACCATTGATAATTATGATAATTATATCAGGGAATGCCTCAACGGAGAACCGATTAGTTCCTGTGTAAGCAATGATTGCCCGGCTCCTAAGGTCCACGAACCAGCGTGTGGAAAATTCTGTTAGTGCTTTCCGTCAATCCGGCAAAACAGGGGCTCCAGGTAACAATCTGTGGGATACAATGTCTGGATTTAAAAAATTCAAGATGGGAGGGATAGCATAAGTGGTACGGGTAAGGGCAGTACTTACTTGAATCTAGATGCCGTTGTAATTCACCGATCGGCCGGGGCTGTGAGGTGTCGATCCTTCGACCCGTCATGAGTGCTCTTTTCCATTGTAGTGGAAATAGAGAAGGGAGACGCTACGTGCCACACGCACATGTGTAGACATACAGGCACATTCGTATCGTCCTACGGGGCCATATTGGATTGGTCAAGGGGCCTGATTCTTAGTATGCTTCTAGGCAGGCGTGTCTAAGGAGGATGAACTCGCGGTCAACATTACTTGGCCTGACCCAATGTATTCAGTGAAGAGTACACATATTGAATTAAGTCAATTGGGTGAATAATTAAGTACTCTATCGTGCCAATTAGAATTTGTGAAAATATCACGCTTGTATATGTATGATGCTCAATTATATATTAATTAAAGGGGGTTACATCACAATTTTTTCGATACATATGGATTAACAGAGACTGTAACTCAAACAATTGCGCACACTTCTGTATTGGGCTCATAATATATATTGTTACTTACAGAAGAACACATCACAATTATAGGATACATGTGGAATCACAATGATTAGAATGGAGAAGTCACTCATATGTGAGTACATACTGAGTACAGTTACAGCCCAATGGCTTCAGCATGATAGTAATATACCGTATGGTGGTGTACAGCAAAAGACTATGGTTATCATGCGTAATTATGATGTATTTGCTTATTTTTTACATTTATATATATTAACTCTATCACAACTGATGGTAGTAACCACAGTGACTCGATTGCGTTGTAGAAAGGTATTCTATGTCCTGATGTTGTATCATACACATTGAACCATATAAAGACTGATAGGGTAAATTATCACAGCGGTGCCTAGAAACAGGATCACATTGATTCTATAGCATGGTCATGTTTGGATCAATATATTAACAGTATGAGCCTGCGCATCAAGGGTACCCAGTACTTATTGGTTGTTCTATGTGTGCTACTGTTAATCAATTCACACTAATGAACTTGCGCCACTCTTCCAGACTATTCAGCCCTAGTCGAATTGAATTACATTTATCAATCCACTTACATTCTAGTGTCTGCAGGATTACTGATATATCTTCTGCCCTGGGTGAGATTTTGGCTTTTTCAATGATTTGCCAATGCAGTTCATCAGCTGAATGGGATTGTTCTTTGTAATGTTGAACCAGGGGGCATTTTCTACAAGGCATCAAATTTTACTCCTGTGCTGGCCTATACGTGTCTTAACTTGTTGTGATGTCTGGCCTATGTATATTAAATTGCACGGACACCAAATGCAATACATTACGTGTGAGGTTGAGCAATTAGTATGGTCGTGTTGAGCCATTTTGATCTCTCCTTGCACAAATTCTTTGGTGTTGGTGGTGTATTGACAGGCTGTGCACCTCCCACATTTGAAATGGCCTATAATAGGTGGTAATGACCATAGATTCTCAATGGTTGCCTCTTGCTTGGACATCTGTTGGGGCAATTTTTGCTCCCAATCTAGCTAATTCGTATGTTGGCGACCTGGAGCACAAATATATTACTACCATAAATAACCCATTCCATCAGAACATCAAGTGCTGGAAGCGTTATATTGACAACATTTTTTTGTTTGATCTGGAGAGGCACGGAATACAGACTCAAATTGTTTATAGCCTATCTCCATAGGTGCCAATATTCCCTGACTTCTACCTATAATGTCAACAGAGAAAGAATTCCTTTTCTTGATTTTAAAAATAAGGAATAAAAATAATGAATTAATTGTGAGCCTATACAGGAAACCCACAGAACGAAATACACTGCTACAATACAAAAGTTTCCACCCTCGAGCCCTAAAGGATGGCCTCCCCTATGGCCAATTTTTGAGATTAGGCTGAAATTGCACTGACAAAGAGGATTTCTTTCAAGAAGGGAGCATATTGAGCAGAAAACTTAGAGAAAGAGGATACCCTAAAAGGCTAGTCAAAACATTGATGAAAAGGGCCTGGTACAGCCCAAGAGAAGAGATAAACAAAAACAAAAGACCCCCTGCAAGAAGAGTATTTGTGTGACCACCGTTTGTCCTCATAGTACTCAAATTGCTAAAACCATTAGGCGTCATTTGCCTACACTGAACACAATGAAAATTGAAGACATGCCAATGTTTTTTTACAGAAAAGGAAGGAATATTAGAGATCACCTCATACACTCTGACACAAGCATACACAAACAAGAGGCAACCATTGAGAATCTATGGTCATTACCACCTATTAAAGGCCATTTCAAGTGTGGGGGTGCACAGCCTGTCAATACACCACCAACACCAAAGAATTTGTGCCTGGAGAGATCAAAATGGCTCGGCACGACCATACTAATTGCTCCACGTCACACGTAATTTATTGCATTTGGTGTCCGTGCAATTTAATATACATAGGCCAGACATCACAACAAGTAAAGACACGTATAGGCCAGCACAGGAGTAGAATTCAATGCCTTGTAGAAAATGGCCCCCTGGTTCAACATTACAAGAACAATCCCATTCACCGGATGCGTTGGCAAATCATTGAAAAAGCCAAAACCCCTCCCAGGGGTGGAGATATATCAGTGATCCTGCGGACTCTAGAATGTAAGTGGATTGATAAATGTAATTCAATTCGACTAGGGCTGAATAGTCTGGAAGAGTGGCGCAAGTTCATTAGTGTGAATTGATTAACAGTAGCACACATAGAACAACCAATCAGTACTGGGTACACTTGATGCGCAGGCTCATACTGTTAATATATTGATCCAGACATGACCATGCTATAGAATCAATGTGATCCTGTTTCTAGGCACCGCTGTGATAATTTACCCTATCAGTCTTTTTATGGTTCAATGTATATGATACAACATCAGGACATAGAATACCTTTCTCCAATGCAATCGAGTCACTACGGTTACTACTATCAGTTGTGATAGAGTTAATATATATAAATGTAAAAAATCAGCGAATACATCATAATTACGCATGATAACCATAGTCTTTTGCTGTACACCACCATACGGTATATTACTATCATGCTGAAGCCATTGGGCTGTAACTGTACTCAGTATGTACTCGCATATGAGTGTCTTCTCCATTCTAATCATTGTGATTCCACATGTATCCTATAATTGTGATGTGTTCTTCTGTAAGTAACAATATATATTATGAGCACAATACAGAAGTGCGCACAATTGTTTGAGTTACAGTCTCTGTTAATCCATATGTATCGAAAAAATTGTGATGTAACCCCCTTTAATTAATATATAATTGAGCATCAGACATATACAAGCGCAATATTTACACAAATTGTAATTGGCACAATAGAGTACTCTATATTTCACCCAATTGACTTAATTCAATATGTGTACTCTTCACTCAATACATTGGAGCAGGCTGAGTAATGTTGGCCTCGAGTTTATCCTTCTGAGATACGCCTGCCTAGAAGCACACTAAGAATCAGGCCCCTTGACCACTCCAATATGGCTGCCGTAGGACGATACGAACGTCCCTGTACGTCTACACATGTGGCGTCTCCCTTCTCTATTTCCACTAAAATGGAAAAGAACGCTCATAACGGGTCGAAGCATCGACTCCTCACAGCCCCGGCCGATCGGTTAATTACGACGGCATCTTGATTCAAGTAAGTACTGCTCTTACCCGTCCCACATATGCTATCCCTCCCATCTCGAATTTTCTAAATCCAGACATTGTATCCCACAGATTGTTACCTGGGGCCCCTGTTTTGCCGGATTGACGGCAAGCACTAACAGAATTTTCCACACGCTGGTTCCTGGACCGTAGGAACTGGGCATTCATTGCTTACACAGGAACTAATCGGTTCTCCGCTGAGGCATTCCCTGTTATAATTATCATAATTATCGATGGTGAGTTGAGATCACTGTTCATTATTATTACCACTAACAGTCCCTCGTGGACACTGTTTGAACAATACCCTTCCTGTTTTTAGGTTATTCCACCTGACTACACCAGATGTTATCCAATTTACGGGCGCAAGCTTGAAGGGTAATCAGCCCTTCTCCATGGTGAGTGATATTCTCCTGCCCTGTCACCTTGTTCACCTTTAATTAGACTTCTGTACGCCCCCTAACCATCACTATTACCCCCTTTCTTTAGGCATTGTACTATCTTATATCAGTCAACCGGATCCCCTTAACTGAGGGTGTGGACCAATGGTATATTTAAATAAATTGCCACCAGTGACCTGGTACTAACGACAGAAGCTTAAGTACCAGTATGTAAGCCTTTCCTGCTTATCACTCCTTCAGGAGCCCTTACACAACTCTAAAAACAACTCACTAACACTGTATCCTACTTACAGTCCCCAGAATTCTCCATCCTGAAGAGACCCCCATATCCATAGTGGGGTTGAAACGTCGTCGGCAATCAATAAGAATAGTCTAGAAAGCACTAGAAAAGACTCTGGTCCTTGATCTGAAACATTGAATCAGAATCACAAACACATCCTTCCTATTCCAATAACCTGTTTTTTAATACAGTCACTCATTTTTTATTATATGTTGGTTATGGTCACTTCACTGGGGTCACCCAAGTCACCTTTTCTCTATTTTTTTCTATAGTTGTGCAAGCATTATCAATATATGTTGTTATGTGAGCAGTTGTTTTTATTAAGTCTCTTTTGCATTTTCAAATAAAACGTCACTCACTTCGGCTGAAGCGAGTATTAACTAATACATTTACTGGGCTACTTCATTAACAAGCATTAGGTAAACACTACAATGTGGGAATTAATTTAAACCTCTAGATTGTATTTGCTTCTCCTTTAGGCTCATGAGAGAGTCATTGCAAAAAATCGTGTGTTTGCAACAAGTCAAAAAATGTTTTTCTTTAAAATGAGTTCCTTGTGAACAATTGTTTCTAGTTGACTTAATGACTTTTGGAGCTTGGATCTCGCCGTTGCTCTCCATCGGAGCTCTTTATTTGATGGCTGTCTAGGGAGTTGCTCTGGGCTCCTACGCGACATTTTTGGTGGTGGGCCACTTCGCAGCACATTGTGGCACGATGATTCATTAATGGTTTTGGTAAGTAGATAAATCTTTGTACACTACAAGTACATTAAAGCAGATAACATTAGTCAGCTTTGTGCTTAAATGTTTCTTCACAAACACCTGGTTAAGCTCTGCTTCACAGCACATGAATTTTAGTTTAATTTGTACTGAACTATTGCAGTGCGCTGCTTTTGCAACCTGGTTGCAACCGCCTTTAGCGTTGTTACTCTGTATAGCGTATGGCATTAATTTGCATAATGGCACAGTACCTTTTATTTGTGGCCGGTTCATTCATTTCCTGCCCACTGACACATAGACTTTCAATGCTGCTTTCTTTATCTTTAAGCGTTTTACATAGGCTGGCATTGTGCTGAGACTCCACCAGTGCCAGCATCAATTCTCCACTTCTACTGCGGCACATGTAACACACACGAGCAGTTTGGTGGACCACGGCAAACTCTCTGGAAGAACACTTTCAGTGTAAGAGCTTCGTATCCCCTATCTCATTGCCAGTTGTAGCATCCTGCCTGCTCAGGAACTTGCTAATAACCACGCCACACACAGAGAGTAATTTACATGTCTTTATTCCGCTGCGTGTAAGTCAGAACTCAACATTCTAAGCCGGCCTTCAACTCAGCTCTCCAACGCTCACCTCACAGGCCTACGGTGTACAGTGAGACCCAAAAGAGTTCCAGCGTTCTTTTATTTAAAATACACTACAGATTAGGGCTTAGATGTAGGTAAGTATTAGGTTTTATAATTTTCCCCTACCGTTTACTACTTAATTAAAGTGGTAATAGGCAGGAAAAAGTTATATATAGTTTTTATATATATAAAAATCACAGAGTACTGCAGTAGATCACAGTACTTAAAAAAAATAAAGAAAATAATATATGTAAACTCTTTTTACAAACACTGTAATACACTATATTTCACAAAGTGTACATAGTACAGCACAAATACAGATAAATTACAGTGCAACTTAAAACCAATTTAAAAAAAGAGTATATTATTTTCCCCAAAAATTATTATCGTTTTGGGTAGTACAGGTATGTAGAGTACGTATGGTATTTTAACTTAGTGATATCTGTTGTCACGGTAATTTTACAGTATTTTGCTAAAGTACCGCGGTACCTAGCGATGACAAGGAATTATGGGGGCGATTATGATGATGGTGGGACCTGTTGGTGGCGATCCCACCGCCATCGGAACCATGATACCCGCCCGCCATATTACCATGGTGGCGGATAGGTGGCAGTCGGAAAGACCAACCGCCACGCATCCGATGGGCTCCTTGAGCCCGCCGGTGCGTCGGGGGGGAATCATATCCCTACCATGGTGGCGGTGCCTACCAGGCACCGCCGTAGGGATTATGATGTCCCTTTCTGACCGCGTTTTCATGGCGGTTAACCCGCCATGAAAAGGCAGGCGCAAAGGGACTTTGGGGGCCCGTAGCGTGCCCCCGTTTCCCCCTAGCCCTAAGCTGTGGGCTTTGGGGGGACGTATGGTGCCCCCCTACATATCCCTGCACCATGTGGCAGGCACCGCTGGTGCCTGCCTCGTAGTGCAGGGATATGTCAGGTGTCTCCATTTTGCATTGCGGCGGGTGCTGCAGCCAGCTGCACCCGCCGCAATGCAAAAGATAGGCATTACGACCGCTGTGGTGGCGGTCGCATCCTAATGCCTCTGTCGGGACTGCTGACAGCCTGTTGGGCGGTCCAGTTACGTCAGTCCGCCATCCTAATCAGCCCCTATGTGATTAGCTGATGATTGACTTTGCAAAAGTTAAAGACAGCCATGTTGTTTTAAGGGCACTTTCCCTGTGTTGTGTTTTAGGGGTTTAGATATAAGTAAGTATTAGGTTTTATAATTTTCCCCTACCTATTTCCACTCAATTAAAGTGATAATAGTTAGGGAAGAGTTATATATAGTTTTTATATATTTTAAACAAAAATCACAGTGTGCCGTAATACATCCAAGGAGGTACTGCAGGACTTAAAATAAATAAATAATATATGTAAAAATTACAAAAAAAAACACTGTAATACTCTACTTTCACAGTGTACTGAGTACAGTAAAAATACAGAGAAATTACAGCACAACTTAAAACAATTTTTAAAAAGGTACATTTCTTTAAAAAAATAGTACTTCCTCGGCACTAGTGCGGTTCTCTGTAAATGTTTAAAAAATATAGAGCAAAATATTAATTGATTTTACTACCTACTAACACTTTAATAAAGTGTAGATAGGCAGGGAATAATAATAAAACCGACTACTTACCTATAATTAAGGCCCTAACGCAGAACACAGGTAAAGTGTATTAAAAAAATATGCCTTCCTTTTAATTTTGTAAAGCCAGCCATTAGCCAGTTATATACTGCCTTGTCATTGGCATGTACCGCAGTATTACTAAGGGCCAGATATATTATTGTATTGTATTGTATTACCCTTGCATCACGCATGGTTTCGCATGGGCAACGCGATGCCCAAGTCACATTTACAAAGCTACACAAGGCCACATTGCTTGGCCCTGCAATGCTTGGTAAATCTGGAGATAAGCAAGGCAGTGCAAATTGCTGTCTTGCATTAATGTGCACACCATATTGTACATTCCTTCCAAATTTAATGTACATTTGTATGCCACTCCACTCTACGTCTCTCCTTTCGGCGTCACTCCACTCTACGGCACTCCACTGTATGCCACTCCACTCTACGGCACTCCACTGTATGCCACTCCATTCTACGACACTCCACTATACGCCACTCAACTGTACACTTCTTCAATGTACTATATTCCACTCTACGCCACTCCACTTTATGCCACTGAACTCTACACTATTCCACTGTATGCCACTCCAAATTTGCTATTCCATTGTATGCCACTCCACTGTATGCTACTCAATTCCACGCCACTTTACTGCACACCACTCCACTCTATGCTATTCCACTTGCCACTCTACTCTACGCAACCCCACTGTAAGACACTTCAGTCCACGCCACTCCATTCTATGCTATTCCACTGTACGCCACTTCACTCTATGCCACTCCACTCTACGCCACTCCACTCTACGCTATTCTACTGTATGCAACTGCACTGTACCCCACTCTACGCCACTCCACTGTATGCTATGCCACTGTATGTCACTCCACTGTATACAACTACACTCTACACCACTCCACTGTATGCCACTCCACTCCACCCTACACCACTCTACTGTACGCTATTCCACTGTACGCCATTCCACTGTATCTCACTCCACTGTACGCAACTCCACTGAACACTAATACACTGTTAGCCAATCCCTTCTATGCTATTCCACTCTACACCAGTCCACTGTACGCCACTCCAGTGTATGCCACTCCATTGTACGCTACTCCACTGTAAGCTACTCCATTTTCTGCTATTCCACTCTACATTACTCCATCTGCACAATTCCACTGTATGCCAGTCCACTCTAGGCCAGTCCACTCTACGCTATTCCACTGTATGACACTCCACTGTATGCTACTCCACTCTACAACACTCCACTTTATGCCATTCCACTATACCACACATCACTGTATTTCCCATTTCATTGTACTTTTGGAAAGGGCCGATTACTTCCTGGTACGGAAGGGCTCTTGGTCATTGAGCGCATTGTAGGAGAAGGAGTTGGTGAGTGCCCAGCAAGTATTACGTGATACGCACACCCGTGAGTAAGAATTGTCTACAGTGTGCGTTCACTATCGGTGATATGCACACCAGTATATTTTGTGTTTATTTAATTAAATACAGCATTGGTGATACAGACACCTGTTAGGATTTGGTACAAATTGTCATTGGTTTTGCATATTTAAATGGTGATATGCACACCAATTACAGAAACATATAGAGACTTATGGTATATTTATAAACTTTACAAAGATTATTAGTGAGGAAGTGAGTTATGATGGAGGCATTATGTGTTAAGTGCAAGAGTATATCGGTTGCAAGTGTGAGAGATTATAAAAAAAATAGAAAAAAAGTGTTGTTAGTAATTGTTAGGTTTGTTAAAAGAATTGAGATATTGAAGTAATCTGTGCAGCACAAACATTTACATTGACTCCACCCATTCCATTTCTGCCGGTGTCTCGTGAACCACGTATAAAGTGGCAGGAATGGAAGGATTATATTTGTAATTACATGGACACAATTAATAATGAAACCGTAACCGCAGAAATTAAAAAAGGTATATTATTACATTCCTTGGGGCCACAATATATAGGACAATATAATCAGATGGAGAAAAACCCTAGGAATGCAAATGAAACGGATGTGTATGTATATGCATTAGACGACTTAGAAAAATATTATGTGCCTTCTATCTGTATTGCTATTGACAGATACAAGTTTTACCATCGTAAACAGGAACAAAAAGAGTAAATTGATAATTACGTGTTGGCGCTTAAAAAGTTAGCAATTCTTTGCAGATTTGCAGCACTTTAAGAGGAATTACTTAGGGACCAGGTCATTATGCATACAAATAATAAAAGGGTCCAGGATAGACTATGGGCAAATGATGATGCGACTTTAAAGGAGATTTTGGCAATAGTGAGAAAGACAGAAACTTCCAACAGATGTGTGAAGGCTGCTTTAGAAGGGAGTAAAGAAGGCACAGATGTGTGTTGTGAGTGGAAGAAAAAGTAGTAAAAGTTTTAAAAAGAGTTCAAATAGTGGGAAAATTCCAGAGAAGAAACATCAAAAAAATGTTGCGTTGCCAGCTAAATGCTTTAGTAAGATTGAGGGTCAAAATGGATTGAGTTGCTACAGATGCAGAAGTCGTGAGCATTTGGCAAATAGTAAGAAATATAGGGCGAGAGATCAGAAGTGCTCGATTTGTGGCTTAATAGGGCATTTTGCATGTTCAGGCAGAAAAAGGGACAGAAGAGAAAAGGTACAGCGTGTGTATGATTATCAGAGGGAGTCTACTTCGGATGAAGATCAGTCTGGGTGGATGACTGTATTTTAATGGTGAAGGATGTCAAATTGGACGTCGATACGGGTGGCAGTAGTAAACTCAAGTGTGAAGTGGCTGTGGCAGGCTATTTCTCTCTATGCCATTCCACTGAATGCCACACCACTCTACCCTATTTCACTATATGCCACTACACTGTACGCTACTCCACTTTACACTATTCCACTGTGTGTCACTCCACTGTATGTTATTCAAGTCTACACCACTCCACTTTACACCACTCCACTGTATGCTATGCCACTCTACATCATTCCACTCTGCGCCAATCGACTGTACACCACTCCACTGTACACCACTCCACTATACCCCACTGTACACCACTCCACTATACCCCACTCCAATGTATGCTATTCCACTGTATGCAACTACACTCTATGCCTCTCCACTATATGATATTCCATTGTACCCAACTCCACTGTACAACACTCCAGTCTATGCCACTCAACTTTCTGCCACTCCACTCTATGCTACTCCACCCTACGCTATTCTACTCTATGCCACTCCACTGCACAACACTTCGCTCTACGCTATTCCATTGTATGCCACTTCACTCTATGGTTCTCCACTCTAGGCCACTCCACTCTACACCACTCCACTCTGTGCTATTCCGCTGTATGCCACTTCGCTCTACACCACTCCACTGTACACTACTCCACTCTATGCCACTCTACTCTTCGCTATTCCACTGTATGCACCTCCACTTTATGCTGCTCCAATCTATGCTATTGCACTCTGCCCCACTCTACTGTACACCACTCCAGTGTATGCCACTACATTTTACTTCACTCCATTGTATGGTATTCCACTCATTGCCAATTCACTCTACAGCATTGCACTCTACGCCACTCCAATCTATGCTGTTCCACGGTATGCCACTCCACTCTATGCCACTTCACTGTCCTGCTTCGCACTCCCAAAACAGCACTCCTACATGGAGGCACACACACTGCGAAGCAAGAAAACACCTGGAAAGGGGTTTCACTCTCATAAAATGAGGCACATCAAAAGACACTTTTCAGAATAAAGCGTGGGGTTTTATTTGTGCAACACTCTCTAATAGAAAGGCTTTCCCCGATGTCAAATGAAACACTGCAAATGTATATAGATATATATATGTGCAAGCAATAATAACACACTTACAAGTAAGCAAATGCGGCTGTTAAATGCTTTGGATAAAATACAAGCAGATGATAACGATAATAATACTGGACGTCCACTGCAAGAAATAAGCACTGTTAAATGCAAGTAATTAGACACAAGGAATCAAAGGAAAGCATGAAAAGATATAAAGATATATACACAGAATACATCAGATGATTATGATCACTGGACACTTGAATGTGCACACAGACAGATTCACACATCACAATGCCAATAATTAGAGAAAATACATCACCAGCTGCAATAGCTTCATCTTAGCCCACACCAGACTGGGGGATTCACAGCCGGGTCAAGAGATTCATCAAGCTGGGAATGCCACACTGAATAAGACGCGTCCGTCCCTTCAGGTCGAAACAAAATCCCGCTTTCCAAGTCAACAGACCCCAGCTTTATAATCTCAATGCACTACAAGTTTCCGAGAAGACCTCCTCTGCGCCAAGGAAACTTACTGGAGTTGGCCGATTTCCCACAAGCATTCCAAAGGCAAAAGAGTTCTCACGTATTCTTTTGCGCTCCCACATGTTCCAGCCCCTTATCTTAGTGAAGCTTGAGAAAGTAGAAAACATCTCCAAAAGTACAGAAAACAATCTTGAATGTGAATAACCTAAACAATGTGAGTAACCTGGGGTCCTGCTTGTGTGTGCAAAGCTCAAGCTAGACAGAGTCAGAATTCAAAATGGCATGAGGGCATGTCAAAGCCATGTCAGGAACTGGCCCCCTTGCACCCCTATACAGTGCGTGTGACACCGCCTCAATGGCCCGCCCCTCTCTTTGCTTTACAGCCTCCGGGAATCGATGTCAGCCGTAACACTCTGGGCGCTGATGAAACGCCGTACCGCTGGCCCTTTAAATCATGGCAGGAAGAGGCGTCAAGCCCCGCCCCCTGGCGGTGGGATTGCCCTGCGTCAGAGGACAATAAAGACCAGGAAGTGGAAGAAGACGTTGTCCAGTATCGGAAGGAGGAGGTCCGGGGAGAGAGTCGTGAAGAGAAGCTGAGAAGAACCCTGCCATCGAGCCGGACCGAAGAGGAGCCAGGAGACCCGAGACACGGTGCCGAAATCCAGGAAGGAAAGCCAGGAGGCCACCGATTCTACGAGGCGCCGCGCCACGTTCCCGGAGGGACGTGGCTTGCACAGGTACGTGCAAGGTTCCTGGGAGCTGGGAGGCGGGTGGGTGCCCCGTCCCTGGGAGGCGAGGAGGATTCCTCATAGGGTTCCCTGGGAGAGGTTGTGCGTGTTGTTTGCGCTCTCCCTTTCTCACGGTGACGGTCTCCCTATCCCCTGCACCCTGTACTGCACTTGAACGGGTGTTACATCCCTCACTCCCTCCCCATTGCCGCATTTTTGTACCTCGCATTAACGGATGTGCATTTTCCTTGTTTATTTTGGGTTTCGACGATCCTCCCTCTGAAGCACAACCCCCCAAAAGAGACGTCAAGGAGAAGAAGAAATTCCCTGAAGCACACGTCCAGCCTTTGTTTCGTTTTGACATTTTGCTTTAAGTACCCGCTTGGTCTACGATTAAACCAATAAAGAGAACGGTAGACTACCTACGGTCGTTGTGTAATCCCTGCGTCACGCTACAAGCCAATAGTAAAAACTTCATAGAACTTCCCAGTGTACAACATAATGCACATTTGTGCACCACTACCTATAGCCTCACACACTTCATTTCCCAATGTACAACATAATGCACATTTGGGCACCGCTGCCTATAACACTACACTCCGAGACAGAGAAATACATTCCACAACTTTCTCTCTCTCATGCTTTCAAACGCACATCCCACACATTCTGTTCCTGGCAAGGCTGTAAAAAGCAAACACTCCCACTCTGAAGCTACAAGGAGACATGAAATGCAAGTGCAAAGTGGATTAAAACACATAAAATCAATTACAACAATGGTAGTCAAAGGTCATAACATGGTCCCAATACATAGGAGTGCCTCTGGCACTACATCCACTCTACGCTATTCCATTGTATGGCACTCCACTATATGCAAAGTTCACTCTACCCCACGCCACTGTATGCCACTCCAGTCTAGGACCCTCCAGTATACGCCACTCCAATGTGCACTACTCCACTCTATGCTATTCCACTATATACCACTCCACGCCACACTATTCCACTATATACATCTCTACTATACGGTACTCCACTCTACACCCTTTAAGTATATGCCACTCAAATGTAGGCCACTCCATTCTATGCTATTTCACTATATGCCAGTCCACTTTACACCACTCCACTCTACGCTACTCCACTATATGCAACTTCACTATACGGTACTCCACTCTGCGCCTCTCCAATGTACGTCACTCAACTCTACTCCACTCCACTGTGTGCTATTCCGTTGGAGGCCACTACACTCTACGCCACTGCACTGTACGCCACTCCAATCTGTGCGATTCCACTGTATGCCACTCCACTCTACGCCATTTCACTCTATGCTATTCCACTGTATGGCACTCCAGACCATTGTACTCCACTCCACTATGTGCTATTCCCCTCTACCCCACTCCACTGTACACCACTCCAGTCTAGGACACTCCACTGTATGCTACTCCACTGTACGCTATTCCACTCTATGCTACTCCAAGGTACGCCACTCCACTCAACGCTATTCCACTATACGCAACTCCCCTATACGGTACTCAACTCTATGCCACTCCAGAGTATGCCAATCTACTGTATGCTATTCCATTGGACGCCATTCCACTCTACGCCACTCCACTATACTCTATTCTATTCCACAGTATGCCATTCCATGGTACGCCGCTCAAGTATACGCCACTCCACTATAGGCTATTCTAGTGTACGACACTCCATCCACTCTAGGCCACTCCACTCTACACCACTCTACTGTACGTCACAACACTCTCTGCCATGACACCGTACTCCATGATACTCTACAATATGACACTCTACGAAACGACACTGTATGACACTGCACTCTATGCCACTCTAGTCTGCTTCACTCTACGAACCTCTACTCCACTGTGTGCACTCTATGCCCCTCCACTCTACCAAACTCTACTCCATTCTATACTACTTCCCTGTACAACACTATTCCAGTCTGTCACTATACAACACTGTAGTACACTCTGACACTCTACCAATCTGTACTCCATCCTACAACACTATACGCAACTCCCTCTATGCCACTCCACCAGAATATATTCCACTATATAACACAATGCACCACTCTATGCCACTCCACTATGCTTCACTGTACGACAGTTTCCAACAGTCTGACACAGCATACCACCCCGCTGTACGACACGCCACTCCACTCTATAACACTATGCTCCACTCTGTTACGCCACTTCACTGTACTCCACTCCGCGGCACTGTACTATACGAGACACCGCTCCACTGTATGACACTTTAGTCTACTGTATGCTACGCCATTCCACTCAACTCCACTGTGCGCCAGTTTACCCACTCTATTCCACTGTACAGCACTCCTGTGTATGCCGTTGCACTCTACAACACTGTGCTCTACTCTATAAAACTGCACGCTGTAACACTCTACTACTCTCTATGCCACTGTGCGATACAGTACTACATTGTATGCCCTTACGCTCCACTGTACAGCACTCCTGTCCCCTATATGACACTCTACTCCACTCTAGACACACTACACAACTACCTCTATGCCACTCACCCCACTTTACTCCACTGTACTCTATGACACACTACTCCACTGTACTCCGCTACTCAACTGTAGGCCACTCCTCTCTATGTGACTCTATGCCACTTGACTCTATGATACTATACCACTACACGCTAACACACTTTAAGACACTGTACTGTTTGCCACTCCACTCTGCAACACTCTACTCCACTCTATTGCACTCCACTATACTCTACTCTACAACGCTTACCAACACTTTATGACATGCCACAGGACTACACTGTACCACACAGCACTCCACTCTGACACTTTATTACAATGTATGATACGCAAGGCCACTGTACTGCACTCCACGCCACTATATTGTACAACCAGTGGCGGCTCCTCCGCTAAGGCGGAGGAGCGTCACCGCACTACCCTCTGAGCAGTTAAAAAATAAAAATAAAATGAAAATAACGCAATGTTATTAGCATTTTATTTTTACGTACTTGCTCCATTCTCGGTGCGGGGGTGCTGGTTAGGGGGAGGAGTGGCAAGCACTTTCTAAGTGCGCATCACGGTTTGGCCGGCCGCCTTGGGCCAGCCAAACAGTCATGCGCACTTTGCATGTTCTCCACCGGGCTATAATGCACAGCCTGGGTGGAGAACATGCACAGGCTCATAGTCCCCGTCTGAATGCCGAACCACGACGCTCAGACCAATCATGACCCTGCTGTCATGGTGACAGCAGCGTCATGATTGGCTTAGGAGAGCCTGTGTGCTTCCTGCTTCAGACCAGGAATCAGAAGAGACGAGGAGAGGCAGTGTCCTTCCCCCAACCCTGCCACCCCTACCCCGCCCGTTCAGTTGCAGCCACCACTGTGTACAACATAACACTCAACTGTATTACAGTTTACTCTACTCTGTCCATCATGACTCCACTGAACTCCGCTCCACTCTACTCCACTGTACGATACTTTAGCCCACTGTACGCCACTGTTCGACACGCCACTCCACACTGGTCCACTGTATGACACCCTACTGTACTCTCTGTAACTCCACTATACAAGACTCTACTGCACTCTATGCCACTATATGCCACTTTACTCAACTCTATACTCATCCACTCCATGCCACTGTACTACACTGTATGCCACTCTAGCACACGCCACTCCACTTCTCTCTGACATGCCACTCCACTATATGATACGGCACTCCACAACACTCTCCTACACTGTACAACACTGTAACATTGCCCACTGCATGACACACGACTCTATGATACTCTCCGCCACTCTACTGGACAACACCCCACTCCACAACACTAAACTATGCAACACTTCACTGAACTGTACTCCACTCTATGGCACTAAATTTTACAACACTCTTCACCTCTCCATGTCACTATACAACAGTATACTCAACGGCACTCCACCCCACTCCACGACACTGCAGTCGACGACTCTCCACTAAACAGCACTCAACTGTAACTTACAACATGCCACTGCACTTTACAATACGCCACACCACTTCACTCTACGATACCCCACTCCATTATAGGACATACCACACCACTCCACTGTATAACACTTTACTCCACTATATGCAACACCACTCCAGTCTACTCCACTCGCAGTTCGGGGTGGGAGTGAGCCCAGAGGAGCAACGAGGAGCCGAAGGGGGTGCAGCCGAGCCAGACAGACCCCCCCCCCCACTCACCTTTCCATAATCCGGACCGGCCCCTCAATTGTTCGGGCCTGCAGAAGGGCCATAGGAGGAGTATTAAAGGACAGTAGGTATGCTCAGTTGAGTCAATCAGGCCCTCCACAGTTAAGAGAAACAGGTCTCCCGATTACAAATCATTACAAATTATAAAGTGCATGTTGTTCTGCACCAGTGTACAACAACTCCAATTCAGGATACCCTTAATTACTCTAGACACTCTAGACACGCCCCAGCCCTAATTAGACCCCTTCCCATTGTTTACCCACACCGCAGTTGAATGCTAAATTGATACTGAGTGGGAAGGCGGAAGATCTATCACATTAGGAAGGCAAAGGGCAGCATCAAGGGGTAAGGACAATAGAGTCTGTGCAGCGCCCCTCTCCTGTTACCTACAACAGAGAGTACCAGTAAGAACAAGTCGGAGTAGTCCGTTTAAGTCACAATTACTGCATGATGATCCCACGGATACGGGGTCGGTTCCAACATCTTCAACCTTTGTACAATATACCCTGGCCCTCGGGCACCCAGCCTTTTTACCTCAGCTTCCAGAACAGGACCCACATACTCCTGGCTGTATAACAGCAGCAGAAACTTTAATACTACTGGATGAACTAAATACCCAAGACAAGAGGCGCGGAACAACAGCAGTCAATGCACAAAAGAGTAACTTGAGAGATTTTTTCAAGAAAAGCGGCATAAAACCATCAGCATGAAACGGCCCCAGCGCAACAACTGCATCGCCCACATACCCCACACGATTACGCCAGAAAGCAGGCCCGGCGCAAATAAAAGTACAGGCCATGATCCATGAGAAGCCCAATGTGCAGGGCCTCGGCCTACACCTAGATGGTCTCTTAAAAACGGAAAAACATTCCACCCTGAAAAATCTTACGTCAAGACTAACCCCTCAGGTAAGTGATGAAACTAATCATGAGCCACCAATCCTACAAAACCATCATGTACAAAGCTCTTCTCCAATCACTATTTCAAGTGAGGACTCTCCCTCTAACTTGAAGTTATCCCCGCTCCATGAATTCAACCTACACACCAATACCTTTGAATTAGTTGGGAGTAAGAACACTCTCAGCCCCCAAGCAGCACAATGGAGCAGGTCTTTGCCAGGCAACATCAAACTGCTGACTCCAATAACGCCACCAGACCCTGCTAGTCACGACCACCCCCAAATAAAGCAAGGTGAGCCCAATGACCGTTCTTAACTGGATCTATCCTTCTTTCAGGCAGATTTCAACAGGATCCTGGATCCACATGAAGGACGTGAGCCGGCTCTGATCGAGCCCAAGGCACCCTGGTACCAGCTTTTGCATACTCTTCAATCTACAGTAAGTGTGTTAAATTATCATTTGAATAAACTTGACCTCCAAGTCGACCTTTTAAACACCCTCGCAGTATATGCTGCGGGGATCGACCACAAACTGGAAAATCTCAACAAACTGATCACAAAAGCACAATCCAATGCCAAAATGGTACAGTCAGTATGTTGTTGCTCTCCAATGATTGACAGCCTGTCCTCCCTCCCTCTGTTCCTTGCTACAGTATTAACAGAAATTAGGAAATCACCAACATCCCTTCAGGAACAACCCCAGTACCAGTATTTTCATTCAACAGCTCCAACTGCGCAGACAGCCTCCAAAGAGCATAGCGTGAAACGAAGAACCAATACGGGAAACATTAATTTAGGCATGAGCACCCTCATTCCGCCGAAAGATACTTCAGTGGCTGACTTGTCCCCCGAAAATCAAGCTGTAACCACTAAAAGCAGAACCCACCATCAAGATAAATTAGATAATAGGGACCCAATAGTATTGAGGTCAGATCCGCAGACCACATCAAAGCCAACGCCCTCAAAGGGCAATGGGGACGTAGGGTCAATTAGCCCAGGTAACCGTACAACGAACAATCCATTACAAAAACAACACCTGAGCAGAAGGGGAAAAAAATTACAAAAAAAGCGTAATATGCGCAGTGCTGCGATACAAAATACAATTAGCAATCATTTTCCAAGTCATAAAAGCAATCAACGATCTGGCTCGACAAGCACAGCAAATACTGATAGCAGTTCGTCTCTGTTACAACAATTATCCCCAAAACTCTCAGTCATGCCGACATGCAACGTGACATCTGCATTATGCTACCATAATGAGCTCTGGCAAATCTCTGGCCGTGGATGGGAAGCCCTATCGAAGGAATTACAATCCCAGACATAAGCCAAGTTAAAAAAGGATTCCGAGACAGTTTCTGCACTGAACACCTTAGCGACTGGATTTGAAGTTCCAACAATCCCCTTGAACCCAGCAAGCAAGATTAAGCCAAAACAAAGAATGTTTGTCACAGAGCAACCCAACGACGAACTAAAGTCAGGTGGTAAGGAGCGCCTTCGGATAACATTTGCAAAAAATCTGGATATTGCAAACATGTGCAAAATTGTTCCCAACAAGGCGGCCCCCCACCCTCACGGCGAACCTGAAGGATTTCAGCAACAAGCAATTACTGATCTACGGAGAATTGATCAATTACAGAAAAAAGATAAGAGTTCCGATATGGCCCCAGGATGGGATCCGGTCACAACAAATCAATCATCTAAATTGTTATTCATTCCGGAGTACTCCACCCAAGGTCCGCACGACATCTTGAAAAGAGGGAATATCCTCAAACTGTTCAAATTCATTCCGGAACTGTGCAATTTGGAATCCAACGATATAACATCTATCGAATTTATACCCATTAAAGGCAAACAAACCACCGAATCAACACTAATCACATTGGCATCAGGGGCAATAAAGGAGCTGGTATTATCAAGGTCTGACCAATTCAACAGCTGGGGTATTAAAATAACTCCCCCAATTGGAACACGGTACCCGTCGGTACTTGCAATACCCGCGGCTCTCCTTTATAACTCCAGTAATCCACCCTTCTCAATACTAAAATCTGCTCCGGGTCGAGTACACGCAGGAAACCATCAATTAGTAACAGAGAAGTCAGTCACCAAGACTGACGACTGGGCCTGGCTGCCAGTGGCACTTTCTGGGGGTATCCACGATTGAAACAGCGTTCAACATGGCCTCACAGTGTGTTCTTGGAACATCAACGGCCTTACCACAAAATCCCAATCACCCGATGTGATAAAATTTCTAAAAAACTATGAGTTCATACTCCTCCAGGAAACACGGTCTGAGGCACGTCTTCCAATAGAAGGGTACTTGGAATACCGGTACCCCGCCCTAAGTTTGCACAAGTTTGGTAGACCTAGGGGCGGCCTCTCGATAAATGCTGCTGGTAAGCTAAACATAAACATCAACCAGCTTTCATTTGAAGAAGACTGTATCACCGGTATTAGGATCAGAAGCTCCAACTCCATCAAACAAATGCTTCTGATTAATGTATACATTTCACCAAGTGCTAGGGAGAAAAGGGCCAAATTGGAACACTTGACCCGGATCACGTGCAATCTAACAAGTGAATACGGAAGTATACCCTGTCTAATCTCAGGTGACTTCAACACAAACCTTTTTCAAGATCCTCCCGACGAGCTCGATGAAATATACCCAGGGGGCTATCAATACATCATAGAACAAATAACGCCCACTGGCAATAAATACGGCAAACTAGGCGAATACATGGTATTACAACTTAGTAGTCTGGGTTATACAACCTTGAACGGCCGCTCTTCCCTGGACAAACCTCCAAACTGGACAAGAACAAATGGATACACTCACTCTTTTTTAGATTACACCATATGTAACAACGAAATGTACTCTTTGATAGAAAATTATACTATTGTGGCACAAGGAGACAGCGATCATCGTCCTCAAGTAATCACTCTGTCTCCCAGCGTTGCTCGACATGCCACAACAAGTCTGACAACAAGTGGAATTTTCACAGAGAACCTTAAAAGGTTAAAATGGACAGACCTTTCCACACCGACAATAATGACAATGTGTAGAGTCCTGCTAGGTGCAAGGAGTCCTGAAGATATTCTACCCACCACAATATGGGAGACTTTTTTTAAGCTAATTACTCAACAAATTCCTGTTTATTCCAGGAAAAACGACAAACGGGAACCCAACAATTGCTTCTGCAGAGACCAAAAAACTAAATATTCTATGCTTTTCAGCAATAAGACAAGCCCGGAAGCGCCCAGGGGACGAACAGTTATACAATAACTATAAGCAAGCTCAAAAAGCATTCGGGCAAGCAATATTCTGAGAAAAACAAAAAAGCTATGACCAGTTTTGGACAAAATTAGTCAGCGCAAGTAACAATCCTAACCCAAAGGCTTGCTGGTTCCTTGTGAACTCGAGAACACATGTCCCAAGAGGGCAAAGCAGTGCCAACATCTGCGAAGACGAATGGGTATCATTTTTAATGGTTCATTTCAAAGTGCCCAAAAACGAAGAGGTTCTATTTGCTAAACTTTCACCATTTGCCCTCCTGACCACTCCAAGTCAACTGCAGCCCCCCTTAGGCACAACGTGCCTCGGAAAACCTGTGCAACTAACAGACATGGCTGCCCAGACACTAGTAACAACCAATACAGAACCCCGCTCCAGCAAGAAGAGCCTCTGTATCAGGCATTAAAGGCACCTGAAGTACTAATGACCTGAACTGTACGAATTATAACCAATGGCCGGTCGTTCGGGGCCCCGGGGCCAAACGGTCTTCCTCAGGCCCCGTATAAGATAGACATTGAGTTCTGGGCCAAACATCTGGCACCCTTATTCTTCAACCGTTGGTACAGCCAGCACATCCCAGAGTCCTGGAGTGGAGCCATCATCCATCCAATATTTAAAGGGGGCATGAGATCCTACCCCAACAATTACAGAATGATAGCACTTTTGGACGTCGAATCTAAATATTATGCTAGCTTGCTGCTCGAAGACCTGTCATCTTGGGCTACAGAAAATCACCTTTTACCTTTTAATCAGACAGGCTTTGTGGCAAAATCAGGAACCACAACAAACTTGCTTGCATTATCGATACTGATGGAGACAGCATTGGCTTCAAGAATGCCACTTCATTGTTGCTTTGTCGATTTTAAGGTGGCGTTTGACCGCGTGCCCAGAATTCAACTATGGTTTAAATTGCAGAAATGGGGGATTCCACCTACGCTCTTAAAGGCTATAATTCAGCTCCATACTAACACCTGGATCAGTATAAAATTGGGAGATGGATCCCATATCTCAAGGAAAATACATACATCCTGTGGTGTAAAACAAGGGTGCATGTTGCTGCTCCTCATTTTTAATCTTTTCATCTCTTATCTACCTCAGTCACTTGATGACGTCAATTCTCACCCTCCAAAACTCAGTGGAACCTTCGTCAGTAACTTGCTATACGCAGATGATCTCGTCCTGCTTAGCCATACAAGGGTCGGCCTGCAGAGGCTACTCGACCAGCTGCTCCCCTACACATCCTGTAACGAGTTGGAATTAAATCTATCGAAGACGAGGACAATCACCTTTGGGGCAAGAAAGATCCAAGTTGGAGGGTGGCAGTTCAATGGTAAAAGCAATGAAAGCACAGCTATTTACAAATATTTGGGAATTTATATGGACTCAAGGGGCACCTTCGCTAAACAGAAGGACGTGGTCGGGGCCAAAGCTCTGACAATCCATGTTGCACTAACGAAGGTTGGAAGGCAGTTATCCGGCCCAAGTTTGACCCCTCTACTAACCGTCATGAAAGCTAAAACCTCCAACTATTTATCCTATGGCCAGGAGATTATGCTGGGGAAAGACTCCTGTCTGGTGAACAAGATAACAACTACAATCTTCAAGCGAGTATGGAGCTTACCAAAACCCGCATCCCCTGCTCAGATAAGACTTGAGTTCGGCCTTTAAGATCACAGAGGGGTGGGGGCCGGTGCTTTTATCAAGCTGTGTAACAAGCTGCGCAACTCAAGCGATGGAAGTTTGGAGACCATGCTGTGGCAAGAAATATCAACTAGTCAGCTGGGACGAAAACATCGTTGCCATCTAGAACATTCTCTGCAAATGCTGGAAGAAAACGAAATCTGGGGAACTAATCCATCCCAGCAGGTCCTTAAAATGTACATCAAAAAAGTGTCCAGTCTTGGTCTTTTCTTTCTGACAGGGCACAACTGGCAAAACGTAAACACCCCTGGACGGTCACATTGGGGTTTAAGCCAGGGACAGTGGTGCCATACCTATCATGCACCTGTGCAGCAGTATGGAAAAAAAGATTTTTGGCCCTTAGGATGGGGGAATGGCCTTTTTTGCACCACCTACCTGGCTGGTGCCGTTCTAATGACAATACAACGTGCAGGGGGTGTGGGTGCAATATGGAGTCGATCGAGCAAGTGGTGTGTGTTTGCCCTGCCCTACTTAATGACCGAAGGATGCTGCCACGGGGCGAATGGAACAAATTTGGTGTTCACTCCTGCCGTCAAGCCATCTTAGCATTCATGAACCCAGAGAACCCGATGCTTAACATCTGGTTTACCAAGTTCGTCATAAGAGCGGCTAAAAGGCTCATGCAGTGGGAGTGCCAGTAACCCAATTATCACCTTACTGCTCCGGGCTGCTCTTCATTCAACAAGTAGTTAATTGTCACCTCTTCTCTGGATTAATCGTTTGCAGCCCGTGTGGCACACTGGCCACCCATCCCAAGGCTCCGAGTTCTCCTGTGACTTTAGAGTTTTTCTTCTTTTAAACAGAGCCCCAAAGTGAGTGGCATTGACAGTAGGATTTTTTTTGACTAGAGCTTTGTCTTTTTCTTTTCAGCAGGAAACTAAAATGTAATCTATTACTGTATTTTTACTGTGCCCAAACCGAAAGGGTTTTTTTTCTCTTTTTCGTAACGAATTAACTCTGTGACCCTTTTGGCACTCAGTTCTTATGGAAATTGCACGCTATTAGAAAATTTATGAAAACCCAAATGGGTGCCGTCATGGTTTTATGTTCCATCGTTAAATATTTTAATTCTTGTAATTAACAAACCTCTTTTTTTTATACATTTTTATTGTCAGAGTGTTTACTATTGTAAAGATTTTTATTAATCGAACAATAAAGTCTTGAACAGGAAATTGAACGGGAAATATTAGATTAGGTCTCATGATGAGAGAAGATGTGGTCCACTGGTCATAGGTTTGGGCACCAACCAGCATGCATTTCCAATTATCAGTCGTTTCAGGAGTTTTATTTACTGGGTATCTTTATGAAATATGATCCACATTGACAGTGGAGAACAGTTGGCCATAAGTGCAAAGCCAACTCCTCCGCTTTACAAGGAGGTTCTGTTCATGTTTAACATTGATTTTGAATAGCTGATGAAACTAAGATGCTCTTGTATAATGCCCTGCATGTAACCTTGGAGGGTTCTAATGAGCGACCAAGGGAAGTGAACCAAACAACTTGACCCTTCAGCATGTGGAGTCCATTTCTTTAGGGGTGTCCCTCCCGACCTATGGCCTCTGTCTACCCATGAGCCCCTGACATGTCAGTGTCCCTTAAACACATTTAGCAGTGGGTTCTGCCTTTTTTAATATGCCACTGAATCACCCTCTATAAAGAACTTGTTGTCAAGACTTGTGATGTTCTTACCGGCTCTGGCGTGTTGGAGAGTTTCTCGACTTCTGTTCTTGAGGGTTCTGGTCTGCCTGAGGTAAGGACGACCCCTTCTGGTAGCCACGGTGCAGCTGACAATAAAATAGCCAAAGCAGACCGTGCCCTCCAAAAGGAGTCCCAAGAGAAAAGAACCCCGTAGGGAAAACCTCTGGTGGAAGTGGGAACTCCAGGAATTAAGAGGAAGGAAAGAAACCTCCAGAAGAAGAAAAAGAAGGCCAGGAATCCAAACCAGAATAGAAGGCCAAATCAGGAACAAGGTAAGCCACAGGAATCACAGATACACCATGTAGGAGCACAGGATACCCACAGGAGCGAGGACACACCAGCAAGAGCGAAGAGTGTTGCAACGCAAGGAAATGAAGGATCCAGCCCTTTAAATATTCATGAATAGGAAGTGACCAAACAGGAACAGGAAGTGACCGAACAGGAAGTGACCAAACCGGAAGTAAGTGACCACCATCTTGGATAAGGCTAGTGGGCGGAATAGGAAGGTCGCCATCTTGAATTGGTAGATCAGATACTTCCCAAGGCCTTCTGGGAAAAAGACTATGGAATCATGGGAAGGCAAGATGGCCCCAAGAAGACATGAAAAAGGAAATATATATCCAGTGAAAGGAAGGTAAGAATATAGTGCCCCAACATGTGAAAATAAGAAGCCGCAGCTCCAAAACCGGAGCTGCGGCATTCCTGTCATGCAAATTGTTAGATAACGGGCCGCCGCGTAGGTAGGCACCTGCGACGCCAAAACAGCAACAGCGGGCCGCCGTGCAGCACCGCGACACACCCGCAGAAAAGATGGAGGCGCTGCGGGCTGCATCGCGGCCCGCGAGGAAGAAGCAGGCAGCACCGAGGGCCGAATCACTGTCCGCGGTGCAACACTTGTTCTACGTGGGCAGAGGAAAAGTATTCAGACCAGTTTCAGGCATAATTATAAGTTCTGCCCACCACCGTTGAATGGATCAGCAGACAATGTTAACCATGGGAATAGAAATGTGACGAGAGCTTCAGGAAATCCAGAAGTCCACTACTGCTGAAACTTTTTTTTTTTGTACGTTTAGAGGAAAAAAATAGAGGTGTTTACTTTGGTTGAAAGTCTGTGCTACTCATCCAGAAAGTGATGTGCTTGGAAACAGCTGGGGAACCACTTTGTGAGAGGTTTTTCTGAGACGCTGGCCCTGAACAGACTTTTAATTTTTTTTTTTTTATTCGACAGGGGCACGTTACGTTTGAGAGCACATAAGTGATGGGTGGAAATTAATGTATCAGTCTGTGCCACTAGTAATTCACCTGAATTCATTCAATGGTTTTAGGAGGATTGTCCAGCAGAACTGCTAGGCCTCATTCCCTCTGAATGGAACCAAGAACTACTACATACATGTTTCTGTCTCAGTGTTTTTCATCAATGACATGCATCTGGAGCCCCTGTGAAACATAAGGCTCGCAACCAAGTCTTGACATACTCACAACACTTAATTAAACTCTCTTAACCCCCTACTGCGAAGGACGTACTGGACTCAACCTGAAACAGGTAATTGTTCTGGGCAGACTCCATTCCATAGTTTTCAGCTTCTATCTGCCATTACAGGCAGGGACCAACTGTATGCAAGTCAGCATAGCCCCAAGACAATAAGTCCTAATGTAAATTGGGAGTCTTCTCTGAATGGACAAGCGAGCAGAGTTATGTATATAAACAGACTGATAAACAGGTCAGTGCTTGCTTATCTGGGAACATCAGAAAGGTTGATTAAAATATGCAGTATTTTCCAACATTCCTCGGATGTGACTGAACCCTGCCTGTGACAATATTCACTGATGGAGAGCGTAACTGCGCGATTTCTGTTTGAACATTGAACCTGAGGTGATTGAGTAAGTTGGAAGATATTAAATTAGTGTTTTGCTGTCCGCATGTTTCTTAACAAAGCATTTTTTGATTGACATAATGGTGGATTTTTGATGCCACTGAAAGGTTGTTGATTGGTTCTTGCAAAAATATTGGCCGTTTTTCCATGTGAGGTGTGGGTAGTTAATCCAGTTGTGGAGAAGTCATCAAGTGGTAGGAAAAAACAAAACTACAATGCAAACATGCATTGGCCAACCCAATAGGTCTGGCCTTAGCTCTGTGATTTTTTTATTTTTTCATTGCAAACATATGCCACATAAAGAAAAGGGTAAAAAAACAAAACCTGAACTTGGCTGCCAGGTGTGTGCGTTAACATTTTAAAATTTAAAAAAAACATTCAGTGATGTGGCTATGTTAGTAGTGCTTTTAAAAAAAATAAAAATCCTTTCTGTGCTTCCATGCATTCTATTATTATTATTGCTATTTGTGAAGGAGACAAGAGTAAATCACCACATAACCAACCAAGCACTGGATTCACAGACAGCTACAATGTCACTTAAAAACGGTATCATTTTAAGAAGGAGACCAAAAATAAGTCATCATCTAACTGGACACCCAAAGTGCAGGCAAAATAGATAGTTGATATTTAGGGTTACTATACAAAATAAATGAAATTTAAAAAAAACATCCTTTAAACCAGCTTTGTCAATGAAGCGAAACAAACAATTTTTGGGGAAATAAGTGAACAATCTATACAGGCTTTGTGCAGTCACTTAAAGTGAAAGCAGCCAATGGGTAAAGTGGGGTGAACCAATTCCGTATGCTATGGTTGGTAGAAGCAAACAGCGATTGACAATATAAAAGACCAATGGTTGATACTCTCCGACCAAAACCTCCTTCCGTAGTTATATTACGTATGATTTTTTTTTTTTTTACGAAAAACACTAGTCTGGCGAAGCAGCTAATGCTCTTTCAAAGTCCGGACCTAATTGTTTGGAAAAACAACAGTATATACAGCTAAAGATGCTAGAAGGCTAGCCTGACCTAAACACTCTTGCATCACCTGTAAACACCTGACAGAGGACGACTTTTCATTTCTTCTGTCTGTACATCCGAGGGATGTGAAAATATCCTTAGTGGAGATGCCGGCTTTGTTGATTCTAACAGAGAACTCCCTCTGTGCCATGAAAGCTTCCTTTTCAATATAAAATGCAGTTTTCCTTCCTGGTCTCTTCTTTATTGACCATGCGCGTGTCTTCATCCATTTACGGTGCTTGTTTGCCCCTAGGAAACGCCGCGGGCTAACCCTGAAACAAAGGGAAGGACCACAACGAAACCATTGACACTCCTACAGCAAAGTTTTGTGAGCAAAATGCCGGGGCCTGAGATTAGGTATTCATATTCTCAAACGTGCCTGCGCTGCATAAAAGATTAACGTCATCATCCATTAGCCTGAAGTCACCTTCCCCGTAGAGCTGCACTGCTTGTAATTCTCACAGCACGGGGTAATCCCCAGGCCAGACGGCTGCGTGTTTAGTCCTCGTTGTATTGTTCACAGGAGGACCCTCGGAACGAGCTATGCACCTCTCTAGAGAGGCACAGGCATCGTTAAGGCTAGAGCTTCCGACTTTGGCACTGGGGAACCAGGCCCGAGTCCCGGCGTCGCCTCAACAGCCTGTGATTTTGCGCGAATCCCTTCACCGCCCCCTGCCTGAAAATACAAATGAATCTGTCCTTGTTTAATGTGACTGGCGCTCATGTAAAGTGCTCCAATGCTCACACGGGTCGAGTTCGCTCTATATAAAACTGTAAGCAAAAATAGGCAGATGCATGTGTAAACGTGCCTGTTTTATAGATTTCAGCAACAGGTGCTTCTCTTATTCGCAGCGACATTCAACGCAACCTATATATGCACAACATAGATTGCCAGGCTTTCGTAAAAAAAAGAAGCATATATTCTTTTTTTGATTAGGTCAGTTATGTCCCTCTTGCAAGGCTTTGGTAGTTCACACATTGGTCGCTCGGAGGTACTCAAACAAGAATTTGCAATGCAATAGTTCTCTCATTACTGAAAGTTTGAGCTATTGGCGTTGCATTATTATTAGTAACGCCAATAGCTCAAACTTTCTGTAATGCGAGACCTATTGCATTGCAAATGCTTGTCCCCTTTATCACCTATCCTCTTGCTCATTGTGTATTCCCCTTTGACACTCCTATGCTCCATCATGCTATTGTCTTGCAGCGTGAGATGCTTTTGTATCGGGAGAAACATTTGCGCCTAGGGAGGACACCTGTGCATGGGACAAGATACCTGTGTATAGGTAGAAACATCTGTTCCTAGGGAGGACACCTGTGCATGGGACAAGATACCTGTGTATAGGTAGAAACATCTGTTCCTAGGGAGGACACCTGTGCATGGGACAAGATACCTGCGTATAGGTAGAAACATCTGTTCCTAGGGAGGACACCTGTGCATGGGACAAGATACCTGCGTATAGGTAGAAACATCTGTTCCTAGGGAGGACACCTGTGCATGGGACAAGATACCTGTGTATAGGTAGAAACATCTGTTCCTAGGGAGGACACCTGTGCATGGGACAAGATACCTGTGTATAGGTAGAAACATCTGTTCCTAGGGTGGACACCTGTGCATGGAACAAGATACCTGTGTATAGGTAGGAACATCTGTTCCTAGGGAGGACACCTGTGCATGGGACAAGATACCTGCGTATAGGTAGAAACATCTGTTCCTAGGGAGGACACCTGTGCATGGGACAAGATACCTGCGTATAGGTAGAAACATCTGTTCCTAGGGAGGACACCTGTGCATGGGACAAGATACCTGTGTATAGGTAGAAACATCTGTTCCTAGGGTGGCACCTGTGCATGGGACAGATACCTGTGTATAGGTAGAAACATCTGTTCCTAGGGGGGACACCTGTGCATGGAACAAGATACCTGTGTATAGGTAGAAACATCTGTTTCAAGGGTGGACACCTGTGCATGGGACAAGATACCTGTGTATAGGTAGAAACATCTGTTCCTAGGGTGGACACCTGTGCATGGGACAAGATACCTGTGGATAGGTAGAAACATCTGTTCCTAGGGTGGACACCTGTGCATGGGACAAGATACCTGTGGATAGGTAGAAACATCTGTTCCTAGGGTGGACACCTGTGCATGGGACAAGATACCTCTGTATAGGTAGAAACATCTGTTCCTAGGGTGGCACCTGTGCATGGGACAAGATACCTGTGTATAGGTAGACACATCTGTTCCTAGGGTGGACACCTGTGCATGGGACAAGATACCTCTGTATAGGTAGAAACATCTGTTCCTAGGGTGGCACCTGTGCATGGGACAAGATACCTGTGTATAGGTAGAAACATCTGTTCCTAGGGAGGACACCTGTGCATGGGACAAGATACCTGCGTATAGGTAGAAACATCTGTTCCTAGGGAGGACACCTGTGCATGGGACAAGATACCTGTGTATAGGTAGAAACATCTGTTCCTAGGGAGGACACCTGTGCATGGGACAAGATACCTGTGTATAGGTAGAAACATCTGTTCCTAGGGAGGACACCTGTGCATGGGACAAGATACCTGTGTATAGGTAGAAACATCTGTTCCTAGGGTGGACACCTGTGCATGGGACAAGATACCTGTGTATAGGTAGGAACATCTGTTCCTAGGGAGGACACCTGTGCATGGGACAAGATACCTGCGTATAGGTAGAAACATCTGTTCCTAGGGAGGACACCTGTGCATGGGACAAGATACCTGTGTATAGGTAGAAACATCTGTTCCTAGGGAGGACACCTGTGCATGGGACAAGATACCTGTGTATAGGTAGAAACATCTGTTCCTAGGGTGGACACCTGTGCATGGGACAGATACCTGTGTATAGGTAGAAACATCTGTTCCTAGGGTGGACACCTGTGCATGGGACAAGATACCTGTGTATAGGTAGAAACATCTGTTCCTAGGGTGGCACCTGTGCATGGGACAGATACCTGTGTATAGGTAGAAACATCTGTTCCTAGGGCGGACACCTGTGCATGGGACAAGATACCTGTGTATAGGTAGAAACATCTGTTCCAAGGGTGGACACCTGTGCATGGGACAAGATACCTGTGTATAGGTAGAAACATCTGTTCCTAGGGAGGACACCTGTGCATGGGACAAGATACCTGCGTATAGGTAGAAACATCTGTTCCTAGGGAGGACACCTGTGCATGGGACAAGATACCTGTGGATAGGTAGAAACATCTGTTCCTAGGGTGGACACCTGTGCATGGGACAAGATACCTGTGGATAGGTAGAAACATCTGTTCCTAGGGTGGACACCTGTGCATGGGACAAGATACCTCTGTATAGGTAGAAACATCTGTTCCTAGGGTGGCACCTGTGCATGGGACAAGATACCTGTGTATAGGTAGAAACATCTGTTCCTAGGGTGGACACCTGTGCATGGGACAAGATACCTCTGTATAGGTAGAAACATATGTTCCTAGGGTGGACACCTGTGCATGGGACAAGATACCTCTGTATAGGTAGAAACATCTGTTCCTAGGGTGGCACCTGTGCATGGGACAAGATACCTGTGTATAGATAGGTAGAAACATCTGTTCCTAAGGTGGACACCTGTGTATGGGACAAGATACCTGTGTATTGGTAGAAACATCTGTTCCTAGGGTGGCACCTGTGAATGGGACAGATACCTGTGTATAGGTAGAAACATCTGTTCCTAGGGTGGACACCTGTGCATGGGACAAGATACCTGTGTATAGGTAGAAACATCTGTTCCTAGGGAGGACACCTGTGCATGGGACAAGATACCTGTGTATAGGTAGAAACTTCTGTTCCTAGGGTGGACACCTGTGCATGGGACAAGATACCTGTGTATAGGTAGAAACATCTGTTCCTAGGGTGGACACCTGTGCATGGGACAAGATACCCGTGTATAGGTAGAAACATCTGTTCCTAGGGTGGACACCTGTGCATGGGACAAGATACCTGTGTATAGGTAGAAACATCTGTTCCCAGGGTGGACACCTGTGCATGGGACAAGATACCTGTGTATAGGTAGAAACATCTGTTCCTAGGGTGGACACCTGTGCATGGTACAAGATGCCTGTGTATAGTTAGAAACATCTCCACCTAGGGTGGACACCTGTGCATGGGAAAAGATACCTGTGTATAGGTAGAAACATCTGTTCCTAGGGTGGACACCTGTGCATGGTACAAGATACCTGTGTATAGGTAGAAACATCTGTTCCTAGGGTGGCACCTGTGCATGGGACAGATACCTGTGTATAGGTAGAAACATCTGTTCCTAGGGCGGACACCTGTGCATGGGACAAGATATCTGTGTATAGGTAGAAACATCTGTTCCAAGGGTGGATACCTGTGCATGGGACAAGATACCTGTGTATAGGTAGAAACATCTGTTCCTAGGGTGGACACCTGTGCATGGGACAAGATACCTGTGGATAGGTAGAAACATCTGTTCCTAGGGTGGACACCTGTGCATGGGACAAGATACCTGTGGATAGGTAGAAACATCTGTTCCTAGGGTGGACACCTGTGCATTGGACAAGATACCTCTGTATAGGTAGAAACATCTGTTCCTAGGGTGGCACCTGTGCATGGGACAAGATACCTGTGTATAGGTAGAAACATCTGTTCCTAGGGTGGACACCTGTGCATGGGACAAGATACCTCTGTATAGGTAGAAACATCTGTTCCTAGGGTGGCACCTGTGCATGGGACAAGATACCTGTGTATAGGTAGAAACATCTGTTCCTAGGGAGGACACCTGTGCATGGGACAAGATACCTGCGTATAGGTAGAAACATCTGTTCCTAGGGAGGACACCTGTGCATGGGACAAGATACCTGCGTATAGGTAGAAACATCTGTTCCTAGGGAGGACACCTGTGCATGGGACAAGATACCTGTGTATAGGTAGAAACATCTGTTCCTAGGGAGGACACCTGTGCATGGGACAAGATACCTGTGTATAGGTAGAAACATCTGTTCCTAGGGTGGACACCTGTGCATGGGACAAGATACCTGTGTATAGGTAGGAACATCTGTTCCTAGGGAGGACACCTGTGCATGGGACAAGATACCTGCGTATAGGTAGAAACATCTGTTCCTAGGGAGGACACCTGTGCATGGGACAAGATACCTGTGTATAGGTAGAAACATCTGTTCCTAGGGAGGACACCTGTGCATGGGACAAGATACCTGTGTATAGGTAGAAACATCTGTTCCTAGGGTGGACACCTGTGCATGGGACAGATACCTGTGTATAGGTAGAAACATCTGTTCCTAGGGTGGACACCTGTGCATGGGACAAGATACCTGTGTATAGGTAGAAACATCTGTTCCTAGGGTGGCACCTGTGCATGGGACAGATACCTGTGTATAGGTAGAAACATCTGTTCCTAGGGCGGACACCTGTGCATGGGACAAGATACCTGTGTATAGGTAGAAACATCTGTTCCAAGGGTGGACACCTGTGCATGGGACAAGATACCTGTGTATAGGTAGAAACATCTGTTTCAAGGGTGGACACCTGTGCATGGGACAAGATACCTGTGTATAGGTAGAAACATCTGTTCCTAGGGTGGACACCTGTGCATGGGACAAGATACCTGTGGATAGGTAGAAACATCTGTTCCTAGGGTGGACACCTGTGCATGGGACAAGATACCTGTGGATAGGTAGAAACATCTGTTCCTAGGGTGGACACCTGTGCATGGGACAAGATACCTCTGTATAGGTAGAAACATCTGTTCCTAGGGTGGCACCTGTGCATGGGACAAGATACCTGTGTATAGGTAGACACATCTGTTCCTAGGGTGGACACCTGTGCATGGGACAAGATACCTCTGTATAGGTAGAAACATCTGTTCCTAGGGTGGCACCTGTGCATGGGACAAGATACCTGTGTATAGGTAGAAACATCTGTTCCTAGGGAGGACACCTGTGCATGGGACAAGATACCTGCGTATAGGTAGAAACATCTGTTCCTAGGGAGGACACCTGTGCATGGGACAAGATACCTGTGTATAGGTAGAAACATCTGTTCCTAGGGAGGACACCTGTGCATGGGACAAGATACCTGTGTATAGGTAGAAACATCTGTTCCTAGGGAGGACACCTGTGCATGGGACAAGATACCTGTGTATAGGTAGAAACATCTGTTCCTAGGGTGGACACCTGTGCATGGGACAAGATACCTGTGTATAGGTAGGAACATCTGTTCCTAGGGAGGACACCTGTGCATGGGACAAGATACCTGCGTATAGGTAGAAACATCTGTTCCTAGGGAGGACACCTGTGCATGGGACAAGATACCTGTGTATAGGTAGAAACATCTGTTCCTAGGGAGGACACCTGTGCATGGGACAAGATACCTGTGTATAGGTAGAAACATCTGTTCCTAGGGTGGACACCTGTGCATGGGACAGATACCTGTGTATAGGTAGAAACATCTGTTCCTAGGGTGGACACCTGTGCATGGGACAAGATACCTGTGTATAGGTAGAAACATCTGTTCCTAGGGTGGCACCTGTGCATGGGACAGATACCTGTGTATAGGTAGAAACATCTGTTCCTAGGGCGGACACCTGTGCATGGGACAAGATACCTGTGTATAGGTAGAAACATCTGTTCCAAGGGTGGACACCTGTGCATGGGACAAGATACCTGTGTATAGGTAGAAACATCTGTTCCTAGGGAGGACACCTGTGCATGGGACAAGATACCTGCGTATAGGTAGAAACATCTGTTCCTAGGGAGGACACCTGTGCATGGGACAAGATACCTGTGGATAGGTAGAAACATCTGTTCCTAGGGTGGACACCTGTGCATGGGACAAGATACCTGTGGATAGGTAGAAACATCTGTTCCTAGGGTGGACACCTGTGCATGGGACAAGATACCTCTGTATAGGTAGAAACATCTGTTCCTAGGGTGGCACCTGTGCATGGGACAAGATACCTGTGTATAGGTAGAAACATCTGTTCCTAGGGTGGACACCTGTGCATGGGACAAGATACCTCTGTATAGGTAGAAACATATGTTCCTAGGGTGGACACCTGTGCATGGGACAAGATACCTCTGTATAGGTAGAAACATCTGTTCCTAGGGTGGCACCTGTGCATGGGACAAGATACCTGTGTATAGATAGGTAGAAACATCTGTTCCTAAGGTGGACACCTGTGTATGGGACAAGATACCTGTGTATTGGTAGAAACATCTGTTCCTAGGGTGGCACCTGTGAATGGGACAGATACCTGTGTATAGGTAGAAACATCTGTTCCTAGGGTGGACACCTGTGCATGGGACAAGATACCTGTGTATAGGTAGAAACATCTGTTCCTAGGGAGGACACCTGTGCATGGGACAAGATACCTGTGTATAGGTAGAAACTTCTGTTCCTAGGGTGGACACCTGTGCATGGGACAAGATACCTGTGTATAGGTAGAAACATCTGTTCCTAGGGTGGACACCTGTGCATGGGACAAGATACCCGTGTATAGGTAGAAACATCTGTTCCTAGGGTGGACACCTGTGCATGGGACAAGATACCTGTGTATAGGTAGAAACATCTGTTCCCAGGGTGGACACCTGTGCATGGGACAAGATACCTGTGTATAGGTAGAAACATCTGTTCCTAGGGTGGACACCTGTGCATGGTACAAGATGCCTGTGTATAGTTAGAAACATCTCCACCTAGGGTGGACACCTGTGCATGGGAAAAGATACCTGTGTATAGGTAGAAACATCTGTTCCTAGGGTGGACACCTGTGCATGGTACAAGATACCTGTGTATAGGTAGAAACATCTGTTCCTAGGGTGGCACCTGTGCATGGGACAGATACCTGTGTATAGGTAGAAACATCTGTTCCTAGGGCGGACACCTGTGCATGGGACAAGATATCTGTGTATAGGTAGAAACATCTGTTCCAAGGGTGGATACCTGTGCATGGGACAAGATACCTGTGTATAGGTAGAAACATCTGTTCCTAGGGTGGACACCTGTGCATGGGACAAGATACCTGTGGATAGGTAGAAACATCTGTTCCTAGGGTGGACACCTGTGCATGGGACAAGATACCTGTGGATAGGTAGAAACATCTGTTCCTAGGGTGGACACCTGTGCATTGGACAAGATACCTCTGTATAGGTAGAAACATCTGTTCCTAGGGTGGCACCTGTGCATGGGACAAGATACCTGTGTATAGGTAGAAACATCTGTTCCTAGGGTGGACACCTGTGCATGGGACAAGATACCTCTGTATAGGTAGAAACATCTGTTCCTAGGGTGGCACCTGTGCATGGGACAAGATACCTGTGTATAGGTAGAAACATCTGTTCCTAGGGAGGACACCTGTGCATGGGACAAGATACCTGCGTATAGGTAGAAACATCTGTTCCTAGGGAGGACACCTGTGCATGGGACAAGATACCTGCGTATAGGTAGAAACATCTGTTCCTAGGGAGGACACCTGTGCATGGGACAAGATACCTGTGTATAGGTAGAAACATCTGTTCCTAGGGAGGACACCTGTGCATGGGACAAGATACCTGTGTATAGGTAGAAACATCTGTTCCTAGGGTGGACACCTGTGCATGGGACAAGATACCTGTGTATAGGTAGGAACATCTGTTCCTAGGGAGGACACCTGTGCATGGGACAAGATACCTGCGTATAGGTAGAAACATCTGTTCCTAGGGAGGACACCTGTGCATGGGACAAGATACCTGTGTATAGGTAGAAACATCTGTTCCTAGGGAGGACACCTGTGCATGGGACAAGATACCTGTGTATAGGTAGAAACATCTGTTCCTAGGGTGGACACCTGTGCATGGGACAGATACCTGTGTATAGGTAGAAACATCTGTTCCTAGGGTGGACACCTGTGCATGGGACAAGATACCTGTGTATAGGTAGAAACATCTGTTCCTAGGGTGGCACCTGTGCATGGGACAGATACCTGTGTATAGGTAGAAACATCTGTTCCTAGGGCGGACACCTGTGCATGGGACAAGATACCTGTGTATAGGTAGAAACATCTGTTCCAAGGGTGGACACCTGTGCATGGGACAAGATACCTGTGTATAGGTAGAAACATCTGTTCCTAGGGTGGACACCTGTGCATGGGACAAGATACCTGTGTATAGGTAGAAACATCTGTTCCTAGGGTGGACACCTGTGCATGGGACAAGATACCTGTGGATAGGTAGAAACATCTGTTCCTAGGGTGGACACCTGTGCATGGGACAAGATACCTCTGTATAGGTAGAAACATCTGTTCCTAGGGTGGCACCTGTGCATGGGACAAGATACCTGTGTATAGGTAGAAACATCTGTTCCTAGGGTGGACACCTGTGCATGGGACAAGATACCTCTGTATAGGTAGAAACATCTGTTCCTAGGGTGGCACCTGTGCATGGGACAAGATACCTCTGTATAGGTAGAAACATCTGTTCCTAGGGTGGACACCTGTGCATGGGACAAGATACCTCTGTATAGGTAGAAACATCTGTTCCTAGGGTGGCACCTGTGCATGGGACAAGATACCTGTGTATAGATAGGTAGAAACATCTGTTCCTAAGGTGGACACCTGTGTATGGGACAAGATACCTGTGTATAGGTAGAAACATCTGTTCCTAGGGTGGCACCTGTGAATGGGACAGATACCTGTGTATAGGTAGAAACATCTGTTCCTAGGGTGGACACCTGTGCATGGGACAAGATACCTGTGTATAGGTAGAAACATCTGTTCCTAGGGAGGACACCTGTGCATGGGACAAGATACCTGTGTATAGGTAGAAACATCTGTTCCTAGGGTGGACACCTGTGCATGGGACAAGATACCTGTGTATAGGTAGAAACATCTGTTCCCAGGGTGGACACCTGTGCATGGGACAAGATACCTGTGTATAGGTAGAAACATCTGTTCCTAGGGTGGACAACTGTGCATGGTACAAGATGCCTGTGTATAGTTAGAAACATCTCCACCTAGGGTGGACACCTGTGCATGGGAAAAGATACCTGTATATAGGGAGAAACATCTGTTCCAAGGGTGGACACCTGTGCATGGTACAAGATACCTGTGTATAGGTAGAAACATCTCCGCCTAGGGTGGACACCTGTGCAGAGGGAGTCACCAGTGAATGGAGTGAGATGCTTATGTATTGAGAGAAACATCTGTGCTTATGGTGGACACCTATGCATGGACAAGATACCTATGTATAGGTAGAAACATTTGCGCCTGGGCACCTGTTCAGAGGGAGAGAGACCAGTGCATGGGGTGAGATATTTGTGGATAGAACGAAACATCTGCAGCTAGGGTGGACACTTGTGCATAGGGCGAGACACCTGTCATAATGGGTGCTATAAAGAACAATATATTTATACTGCCCCCTGCTTGTGTACAGTAGCTCCAGAACATCAGTTACCCGTCCATCGCAGTGAAGTCTTATGTGTTCCTCTGAACAGTAACCCCTAGTCCCGTGTCCAGTAAAAGCGCCACAAAGTGGTTGTGAGGCGACATGAGCACTATATAATAATAACGACAGGGAGGTCACATTATTGGCTGGGCTGTGACTGCTTGCAACCGATGCAGTGGCTGTGGAGAGTGGCCAAGGCACCTGTGCAAAACATGGAACATCCTGAGGCGAGGGGCATGCGGAGCAACCGGTGCCAAGCACGTGCATGCAGACAGGAGTTGGGAACCAGGGACGTTCATTGTGGAAGGATCATGTAGAGAGCTCCCTCCCCTGAATGCGTTTATTACAGCGAGGGAAGATTGGGGGCGGGGGGGGTTACTCATCCGTGGGAGGCTTAAGGAGTGAAATAGAGTGAACGTGAGCAGTGATTATTTATCGTAGGGATGGTCAAACCGAAAAATAAAAGCAGATGAGTGTGCCCCGGCCTCCTGCTCTGATCTAAGACCGGGCATGTGTTTATTTTAATCATAGATGGTTGGTTTCATTAGATGTAACGATAGCATGTGCTCCCACAGAAGACCACTTGATGTCACTCTTGCATTTCCGTCGGTTTAAAAAAAAAAAAAAAAAAATATCTTGCTGTTTTTGGGCATAATAAGATGCTTTTAGCAATTTAAAAAATATCTTTACGGTGCTTTTATGTCGGCCGCCTGGAAAGAAACATTCTAATATATATGTTTAATTGCAGTTGGTATTAGACTAACACGTGTTCTATTCATCTAAGGACACAGGGGACATGTCCTAAACAAGGCAGGACAACAAAACAATAACGAGGAGCACTTACAAGCCTCGTGCAGCTGGGAGCAGCGAGGTGGGAGGGAACCAAGCTGTCTAAAAGCTGCAATGCCCATACAGGAGGAGAGGCCATCACACACTGTACAGTGTGATGGCCAAACAGAATGCTCTCTGAGTGAAATCGCCGGAAAGAGAGCTAAGCACACAAAGGAGGGGCATTTACAGAAATGCACCAATAACAAGCCAGCATTTCTAAATGCAACATGAAACAATAAATGGCGGTGGGTGTGCCAGAGCCATAGAAGAAGATACAACAGGTCTTGCAGACAGTGCAAGCGCTGTTGAGGCTCGACCTAAAAACAGGACGCAACCCCTCACCCACTCTAGGTGGTATGCTTCATCATAGGGGTGCTCCTACGTCAGCGCCAGTGAATGCTAGGCGGGCTCATCCTGGGCTCTTTAATTGTGAGCAAGGTTTTGGGTGTGTGTGAAGGGTTGCACCATATCACACCACTTCTTCAAACCTCACTTATCTCACCCATCACGTCCATAGGGGCCAAACCAAACCCATGAATGGATAAATGGATTATGTACTTGCGCGACCACCCAGAAAGTTCTTAGAGCTTAGCAAGGATTCGGTACTGTATCGATACCAGTATAATACAATTTTTATAGTTGTTTACTATTGCATGAGTACTTAAAGCCATTACACTCAACTACAAAAAATCACAATTCTATGGGCCTTAACCCCATAACTGCTGTCCCCCTCCCGCTCCCACTGCTGAACCCTTTTTTGGGTATTTGGGGTAGTTTGCGCTGAGGGCTCTATAACTTTTTTCCACATAAGTTATCCATGCCAAATTGGGGTCCTTCCAACATCCTGGGGATTCTATAGGTTCCCAGTGTTTGTGAATTCCCCTAGAGGGGACTAGGAAAATATGCAATATATTACTACATTTTGAGTTTTTGGGGGGAAAAAGTGCTCTGGATAAGAGTGTCTGTTTTTCCCCCTACAAATGGCTTCAACAAACAGTTCACTGTGCTAAAGTCACCATCTTCCCAGCTTTCAGAAACATGCAGAGATGAATAAAAATAAACTAGTTTTTTTTTACCACAGTTTTAGCATTTTTCAATGAGGTAGCCAATTTCTTCCTATTTTTGTGCTCTCAACCTACTTTTAGTTTGTGGTGAAAACAAGTGCGAAACCCATGAGTGATCCAGGAAAGCTATAGATTTCTGAAAAGTAGACAAAAATCAGAATTCAGGAAGTGGTCATATGTGTAGATCCCTCAAGGTTTTCCCCAAAAAAGACATCTGTTGAAATATTGAAAATGAGTAGGTTAAAATGGCCATTTGTGATAACGTTTTCATCTGTAACATTTTGTCACGATGACCGATTTACAAAAGCAATATGCCATTACGTCCGCTAGACCCTTCTTGTTGTGGGTATATATAGGGTTTGTAAGTTCTCCAAGAACCCAAGGTACCCAGAGCCAACAACTGAGCTGCACTGTACAATGGCTTTTCACTGGCTACTGAGTATAGACCAGTTCATATGGTGAAATATGTAGAGTGAAAAATTGGTATTAAGGAAACCTATGTATTTTGGTATTAAGGAAACCTATGTATTATGCCAAAAGATATGGAGTTTAGGATCAGTGGTTATTTGTACATCTCTCAATTTGCAATTACCTGTACTAGCACATGATTTAGAGGGTATTTTTCAAAATGTCTTCTTTCTTACACACTGGCTTGCATTTGAAAGGCACAAATGCAGCAAAATCCAATTGGTAATAGCAAATGTTCTACTATGCTATGCTTACATATACCTTCTGATAACATGATACCTCACTTGTGTTTGTAGGCCAAGTGCCCGCTACAGGACATGGGCCAAAACACAACATGGACGCATCACATTTTTCTACTCAAAACTGACTCTTTAATTCCAATGTGGGTAGCTGTGGATTTTGGGCCCTAGCTCAGCCAGCTTCTAGGGAGACCTAGCAAACCCATACATTTTTAAAAACTAGACACTTAGGGAAATCCAGGATTTGGTGACGTGTGGTTATCACCAGCATTTTCTACCCAGAATCCCTTCCAAACCTTGAACTTTGACTACAAAAACAAAACAGATTTTTCTCACATTTCTGTGATAGAAAGTTCTGGAATCTACGGGGAGCCACAAACTTCCTTCCACCCAGCACTCCCCCAAGTCTCCAGATAAAAATGGTACCTCACTTCTGTTTGTAGGCTTAGTGCTCGCAACAGGAGACGGCCCAAAACACAACATGGATACATCACATTTTTCAACTCAAAACTGACCATTTTTTTGCAATGTGGGTAGCTGTGGATTTTGGGTCCTAGCTAAGTTGGCACCTAGGGATTCCTAGCCAACCTGCAAATTTTTAAACGCTAGACAACCAAGGGAGTATAGGGGATGCATGACTTGCATGGCTCTCACTAGGTAATTTTACCCAGAATCCCTTGCAAACGTCAAACTTTGGTAAAAAACACACATATACCTCACATTTCTGTGACGGAAAGGTCTGCAATCTACAGGAAGCCCCATATTCCTACCACCCTGAGTTCCCACTTGTCCCCTGATAAGAACGGAACCCCACTTGTGTGGGTGAGCCACGAGACCATGACACAAAAGGCTCTAAAGTGCTATGTTGAGAGATGAGCAATAGAAGTAGCTGCAGTATTTTGGGCCGTGCTACTGTGTCACCAGTGCTTAATTTGTAAATAAATAAGTGCCACGCCCCCATCAGGAGACCACTGCAGCTTGCACCACCCACTGTCACTCCCAGCGCTGCCAGTGACAGGACGAACACAACTACTAACTATCATACACCTACAAGTTTGATCATTTAAATTATTCCAGGCCCCAATGCTTCAAGAATGGCTTGGGTGGCGGGTGTTAGTCATTTTTAATGTATATTGAATTAATAAACAATGGTGGTTGTGCTGATCTCTAAATAGAGAAACAGCACCACCATGTGGTAGATTGTCACAAGTGCCAGTGATGACAATTAAGTGCTGGTGCCGAGCACCAGAAACGGCTGGCTCAAATTAAGCACTGCCACCCCTGCAAACCTATGAACCACAGATATTTTTGAAAACTAGACAACCAGGGGATTCTAGGGTGGTGTGCCTTACTTGGATCCCACAAGGTTTTTGTACCCACAACACCCCTGCAAACCTCGAACTATGCCTGCAATCACACATTTTCCTTACATTTCTGTGATAGGAACTCCTGTAATCCGCACGAATACACATAAATCCTATCACAAGTGTTACCCACTTGCGTCAATAAAAACGCTGCACCACTTGTGTGGTTGGGACTAGTACCCCTGACCAGAACGGATCAAATCGAGGTCAGTGAGAATCCCATTATCGGGAGACTTGGGGTGGGAATGCTGGGTGGTAGGAAATTTGTGGCTCCCCACTGATTCCAGAAGTTTTTCTCACAGACAAGGGAGGGAAGTGGGTGTTTTTAGTCAAAGTTTGCGTTTTACAGAGCATTGTGGGTAAGAAAATGTTGTGGGATCTATGCGAAGCACATCACCCTCGACTCCCTTGGGTGTCTAAGTTTAAGAACTGTCTGAGTCTGGTAGATTTTCCCAGGTGGCAGCCTACCCAAGCCTAAAAAGTGCCATTCACTATTGAAACTGGGACAGTATTGGAGTTAGCCAAACTCTCCTGGCCCATACGTAAAATAAACACCCAAATGAATCAAATGAATGTCCTCTTGCTTACCAATGGGATGGGATTTCTTAGTCCACAGGGGAGCAGAAAGACTGTTGAGGCTTTAGGGGTGAGGTTGGGGTGGATGTTAGGATGGGCCAGACCCACCCCATTATTTTATTTAAAAAATATATATTCTTGCCATACAGTGGGCTTTCTGGCAGCCAGGGGCAAAATGTGGCAAATCTCCTGTCATCGCCCGAGGGGGGGGGGGGAGGTAAGAAAGGCTAGTTTGTCCCTTTTCGGGTGGGGGTGTGGCCAATGCCAGAGTGCAACACCTGCACTACTTTCTTTTGTCCCAATAGCAGAATCCCTAGTGTCAGGTGGACTTTCTACCCTGCCAGGGCATACCCTGCATCTAGCCCTTGGGGAGGGGAGGGGGCAGAAAAACTGGCATTGACCACACCGCACCCCACCTCAAATGGGACAAACCACTTTTTTGCCCCCAGGACCAAACAATGGTCTGCCTTCAATTTACCCCTGAGGGGGGCAGAAAGTCCGCTAAAAACCAAGCAGTTCAAAATGGCACCAAAACAAAAAAAGGAGGGTGTGGTCTACTCTCGCATTGAGTCATACCCCTGCCCCAGAGGAGGCAATAGTGTCTTTCTGCCTCCCTGGGGCAGATAGGAGGTTTGTTCTAATTTGGGAGGTTGCCCCAAACTTGCCCCAGGGGGGTGGAATTCCACCTGACACAAGGCATTTTGCCTTTGGGGCAAAAGAAAGTGGTGCGGGTGCTGCATTCTGGCATTGGCCAAACCCCCACCCCAAAAGGGACAAACCACAGTGCAACACCTGCACCACTTTCGTTTGCCTCAAAGGCAAATTCCTGATGTCAGGTGGACTTTCTGCCTTTCCCCCGGGGGCATATTTGAGGCAACCTCCCCATTGGGACAAACCCCATACCTGTCCTTTCTGGGGCAGGGGTATGGCTCGATGCCAGGGTAGGTTGCACCCTCCTTTTGTTTGTTTTGAAATGCCTGGTGCTTAATGGGCTTTCTGCCCCCTCAGAGGGGTAGATTGGGGGTAATCACCCCCATCCGGCCTCCAGGGGGACAGAAAGACTGTCACCAAATTCGTTAGAGGGGTAGCCAGTCCCAATCCCTTTATTTATTCTTATAATTAGACCCTGGTTTCAAGTAGGCTTTCTGTCCCACCCGGGGGGCATACCAGGGTAATTATCCCCATCCGCTCCCCCTACGGTAGGCAGAAAGACTGTCTGGCTGTTGTTGGGGTGGGGGCATGGCCATGCCCATGATTGGTAGCCCCCACCTCTCTCTTTAAAAAAAAAAAAAACCATATCCTGGTGTCTACTGCTCTTTCTGCCCCCGAGGGGGAAGATTGGGGATAATCACTCCACCGACCCTCCAGGAGGGAAGAAAGACTATCACCAGATTTTTTTGGGTAGGGTTGGGGCATGGCCATGCCCATAGTAGGCAGCCCCCACCCATACATTTATTTTTATAATAAGACCCTGGTATCTAGTGGTCTTTCTGCCTCCAGGGAGGGGCAGATCGGGGGTTATCACCCCCATCCACCCCAGGAGGGGCAGAAAAACTGTCTGGCTTCTTGTTGGCAATGGGGCATGGCCATGGTGGGCAGCCCCCACCCATATATTTGTTTCAAAAAATAATTTCCTGGTGTTTAGTGGGGTTTCTGCCCCCCCGCGGGTTGGGGGGGCAGATTGGGGGTAGTCACGTCCATTTACCCTCCAGGGGTAGAAAGACTGTCACCAAATTTTTTTGTGGGTGCATGGCCATGTTCATAGTGGGCAGCCCCCACCCTTATATTTATGTTTATTTAAAGATCCTGGTGTCTAGTGGGCTTTCTGCCCCTCCTGGCAGTTTGGGCTGGACTGTTCCCACGGGGAGCAGGGTCAAGACTGATTTGCATATGGCTAGGTCCATACTGGGGTGGCGTGGTGAGCAAAAAACCAATGGATTATACCCAGATCTATGACTGGGGTGAATGTTTGATTTGTTCAGCATACCGTCCATCATTTGTTATTTTTGCTTTTGTCACCCTAAGTGGGAAGGGTATACCCAGACGTGGGTCCCGTGCTCACTGTTCCATTGGATTCAAGCTAGCCTGGCTGATGAGGGGGTGATTTACTGAAACCGGGACCAGGGTGCTTGTTTCCAGTCTAGGGAGGACCTGGCCTGGCAGTTCGGGCTGGGCTGTTCTCATGGGGAGCAGGGTCAAGACTGCTTTGCATATGGCTGGGTCCAAACTAGGGTTGCGTGGTGACAAAAAAACAATAGACCCAGATCTGTGACTGGGGTGAATGTTTGTTTTGTTCAGCATTTCGTCCATCATTTGTTCTTTTAACATTACACACGTATGCATTGCACATTACTAAAACATTGCTTGTACGAGAGTTTAAAAAATGCACGAGTCCATAACTATTGTGATCAGACAATTCAAAAGGAAGCAAATCAAAAAAGAGGCTTACCTTCGATTCCGGTGACGACGGGGTTGATTTACTTTGTGGTCAAGTAGCAGCAGCAAAGGGAGGACTTGGACGATCGGGTTCATGTCAAAAACAGAAGTGGGAAAAGTAAAAAAGGTGAGTTTCTACCTTATATCCCTTCCAAACCACCAGCTCAAGTGTGGAGGTTTCCCCACCACAGTTTCATCAGCAGGAAGGCACATCTTAATTGGCCCGGTAGACAAACTGGCTGGACTCCCTCCAACAGCCACTTTTGCTTATGGCGCCGTCGGATCAAGTGAAAAAATCTGTCGGAGACGGTGGCAGTCCAACGGCCTTTTGTCTGTCGACCCACCACCATCTAAACAGAGTGGGCGGACAGCATAATATATGGATGGAGAATCCTATGGAAAAGCAATGGCGGGACCGATTGTGCTAAGATCTAAATCAGGTCCCAAGTCTCCAGCAAACACAATATATCTAAGCTCGTTAAAATTCTAAACAATTCTGCAACTTGTGAAACTTTGACTAGTCTGCAAACTATTTTGGGCCACTTACGGGTTATCACTCCAAGGTAAGGTTTAAATTTGAAGACGCAATTAGGAACACAACTTCAATCTTCTATAAAATCTGAGGCAATTAAACACCTTTTGATTCTCCCTTTTCTCGGTACCTAGGTGATTGCAGTTTTTTTCATATCCTGAAGATTTTTATGGTCAGGGCCTTTAGCTTTAAGTATTATGCTTGTATATAAAGGTTGCATGACCCACAAGTTGATTTAATCGGTTTGCGGTACTATGCCCATATAAGATGAATGTACATTATGTATGTCGATGTTTAGATGTGCGTATACCTCAATTATTAAAAGCATACTTGAGTAGTTCTATAGACACCCAAGAACCTTCTTTTGATTCTCTAGTGTTCTTAACAGTAGGTGGTCTCCGGTGGTACCATGAATATCTTTTGATCAAAGAGGACATCATTTTGGGTGTGTCTTTATAAGGCAAACTTTGTCCCCTCTGTCTAACATGTCAACACACCCTTACAAGACATATTACGAGTAGAACAGCAACTTATTACATATGAGATTAGAATTATTATAAGTATCATAAAAATATCATCTGCTATCATCTTAGCTAAATTTGAAGGAAATGGCTGGCAATTCAAACCACCTGTATTACCATTATTACCAATGATTTGTGAGAGTTTTTAATTTATGAGCTTTGTCTTTGAGAAAGAAGATCTCACTTGGGCTGGCTGTTCTCTAACTAATAGCACTATTTTCATTTGAGACACGACAAGATAATCCTGTTAGTGTTAGTAGTATTTTTATGTCAGGGACAGCTGTAGATGCTAATTCCTTTGCCCAAATGTCCTTATTGTCTTTACAGTAGTATTGAGTGGTTTAAAATAGGGGACGGGGACAAATTCAAATCTGAACTTACATTATTATTGATTATTTCTCTCTTATTTGTTGTTACTTCCCATTTTAAACATACTTGCCCCAAATCAATCTGCTTTGATACTACAACATTCAAATAACAAGCATTGAAAATGCAATAGGTCTCGCATTTCCTTGAGTTAGAGCTATTGGCGTTGTAAATGACAATGTATTTTACCCATGTGTTATGGAGTGTATGTATGTGATGTGTAGTGGAATTATGTGGGTTGTATTGGTATTGTTAGTTGTGGAATTGTGTTGTGTGGAGTGGATTTGTGTAGTGGAATTATATGGTATGGTGTGTAGTGGAATTATCTGGTATGATGTGTAGTGGAAGTATGTGGATAGTAACTGTGTAAGTATGCAAATGGAGCTGGAAATAGGTATACTCAGCAGAAGTGCCTTCAAGCACAACACAAAGTGGCTGGCTGTGCTGGATGAAGATGCTTGTGTTGAGAGAGTTTGCCCAAGCGCTCTCCAGTTCAATAACCTCGCCTCGGTTTCTCACAAAAGATACTTTGCATTATCCTCTGCTTGATGCTTTCATGTTAAAAATGTTCTTTAATTAAAGGTTGAAACAATTAATGGGTTGGTATACTAGTACATATTTTAATCAAAGAATGGCCGAAAATGCATTTTATCCTCCCAAAGTCATTACTGTGTTTACTACGGTGCCAGCTGTAACAAACAACACAAAGTTGGAGGGAGGGATGTTTTCTTTTTAATAACTCTGATATCATTAGCCTGCGAGTCTTGGCTGACAGCACTGAGAAACAAAAGACGACCCATCTTCAAATTTTCGCATGCTTGTAAGAGTTTACAAGCTTGGATTTCATGTTACCACATAAAAAACAACCTCCTTGTGTTGCACAAAGGAAAGTGAAATACTTTGTTGTTTACAAAGTGCTACAAGCCAGTAGGGGTACTTTTGTATATTACTTAACAGCCTTCTGGCACAGGGCATATTAACTGAAGCAAATAGGGAGGGGCTATCTGTAATTCCAAAACCTGTGGCAGAATAAAAGATTACAGGTGTGTGCAAGCAGTCAGCTTAAAATTCTATTGTAAGCTCTGTAGTGAAAGTACTATAGGGGTGAGAACGAGCAGCTATTTAATGAAATTACACAGATGCAAGAGTTTGTAATAATAAATTTAAGATAAAGATCTTGAAGCTTACAGCACAAAGTCTAAATAAACCAGCCTGACGTGTTTTCTGCTGTAGGGGGTGAGCGGAGAGAGAACAGGAGTAGCCTGTTGGGAATTTGCCTCCCACTTTGTAGCAGTGTTTCTTGTAAATGGATAGCCATTTTAAATAATGCTGGTTAGTAAAAAAAGCACAGCTTTAACTCCTTGCTCCTGGGAAACACAGCACGAGCAGCAGACGTAGCAGTTAAAGGAAGGCATTAATACGAATCACTCCCAGGCAGTGACACAGAGTTAATTAAATGTTACTACCTTCACTTGAAGTGCGGTGTCAGTGAAGCATGTGCTGCATAAATGTATGAATGAAAGCGCAGCATTGATGAAGCAGGCACCGAAACAAAAACACTACACTGTGAAACGAGGGAGAGGCTAGAATGACAAGAATTCCCATGCTCCTTCAAGGTTATGGGTTCACATGTTATATCACCTGGGTAAGAAGTGACATCATTTTGGGGTATTGGGCTTATTATGCAAACCGGGAGGCTGAGAACTTCTCCGCTCTATGGAAGGAGGTGGGTGGTACTTGTAGATTGTACATTGATGTCTTACGAGCCTTGAGAGGCTGGGTTGGCCTGGGGACAGAACCGCACTTCAAGGGCCCTCATTACTGTGTCTCGGTTTGGCCCAACTGAGGAGCCTTGATATATTGAATCCGGCAGCATAAAAGAGCTGCACAAGAATACAAACCTCCTAATAAGGAACTTTAAAGCAATCTACATAAACATAAGGTACAGAGGCACAGACAGGCAAAGTGAAAAAGACAGACACTGCATGCACACTAAGTGAAACAGAAGCGGAGACGCAAAATAAAACAAAAACAAAAAAGACTTGCAAAAAACAGAGAGGCGACCTGTGAATGTGCACACCAATAACAAACGGCGGGGAGGGGTAAGAGAAAGGGGGCCAGCAACACGGCAACAGTGATGCACGAGGATAAAAGAAGAGATAAGAAACATGCAAGTAAGTGAAACAAAAGTGGAGGCAGAAAACTAAAAGCCGTTACGTGCTGCACGCTAAAGGAATGTGCCCAAAGTGCATTCATAAGCAGTTGCAGAAATAAAAGAAACAAGTTATTACCACAGCGCCGTGTGCTTCTGGCTTCAGTCTGTCACCAGGAATCAGGATGCCCAAACGCAAAGTCTGCAAGTCTCTGGGAAACCCCTCTGAATACGGGTTTCCCAATAACAAAGGCAAGCAGGAGTGGATGCCTGCATGTGCCCCGGGGGGACCGTATAGTGCGTATTGATACTGGAGCACTGTAGTCGGTCCCTGCTTGTGCCCCAGGGGCACTATAAGGAGCACGCTACATGTGAGCAATGCCGAAGGCAGGGAAGCTGGAAATAGAAAGGCAGCTGTGCGCAAAGACTTTGCGCGTGTTGCTGCTCCTACCGGGCAATAAATAGCCAGCGTGCTCGAAAGTCTCCAATTACAAAGGAAGACTACAGCGTGCAAAACAGATGGCACTGAAAGAAGTGCAAGCAGAGTGAAATAACACTGTAGTTAGGCGCCACTGTATCAGGACTACACGGAAGTTAGGAAATCACCAACAGCCAATAGAAAAGGAGATACCAACAACACTAACACAACTAAGCCAATAGCAAGTGGAAAGACAAATAACATTAAATTTAACCCAACATACAGATTACTTTATGTCTCGCTGAGACAGCGCATGCGCTGCCAAGGCGAGACCTAAAAAAGGGGTGCATGAGTACAAGTAAAGCCTTGTTGGCTCCCTTCTTTGTTTATAATATCTTTACTGGGTTCTACCTCTTCATTAACTTGCTTTGTCTCAAATATATCTTGAAATGCAGACACGTTTTTTAAGGGCACCTCTCTTTGTGTACTCCTCCACAACTGGGTCCCGCCTCCTTACTCCTCCAGGTTGGGCCATTGCTTGTATGAGGTAAACAACATTTACAACACATCGTTTACAACGCATGCGTTTACAACGCAAGTCGTTGCAACGACGCGCTGTTACATCGCATGCCATTACAATGCAAGTTGTTACAACAACTTGCTGTAGGGGGCAGAAGGTGTTGGATTTGTTGGATTTTCAATCCAACACCTTCCCTACTGTTGCACACACTGGAGTTGGAATAGTAAATTACACTATTCCAAACTCCAGCGCCCCCCATACAGCAAGTCGTTGTAACGACTTGCGTTGTAATGGCATGCGATGTAACAATGCGTCATTGAAACGACTTGCGTTGTAAACGCATGCGTTGTAACGAGTGCTATTCCTTGTATGGACTTGAATGGTACTATTCATTTCAGAGCAGTATCACCTTCTGATTGTTGAGTGGAGGCGGTAATTTTAGGACACGTCATTTTTTTTGCCTCCACCTGTGGCTGTTGTAAGATTGATATATATTTGACCATATGTGATTTGTTACTACCAACCATCACTGGGGAGGACTGCTCTAGTCTCTCATTTCATTTTTTCAAGTGGTTTACATTTTTCTTTGACAAAACTCATGAAGATGGGGCTTCAAAAGTATCCATTTCTTCTTCTAAATGAGACTGAATACATGCGGCTGTAGGTTGCACTTGCTCGCGCTTCACTAAATTTATAGCATCAGCATCTTTATTAGCATGAACTTGAACTCTGTGAATCTTAATGTTTGTTGTGTCTACAAACCCACAGTATTCACTCCCCAAAAATTGTTTTATTATAAATAATTTGTTGGTATTAAAGATGTGCCATCAGCAAAAGACTGCTCTTCCACTGTTCAGGAGAGCCAAGTTATTACATTCGGCTCGGTATTCACCAGATTAGAATTGCCACCAAGCATATGTCTAGTTTTGAAATCTTCCACCAGGGTTGATAACATTTTAAGAAGTATAGATAGATAATTTCACCAGAACATGGGAACACAAAAACTAACCCTCCCTCAGTTAATGGATATATGCTTTCCCTTCAACTACCCTGTACATATGAGCTATTGGTACTACATTTCTGCTATATAAATGGCCATGATCAAAAGAAGGTCAATTTGTGACTCTAATTTATTCCACTGCAATGTAATGACTCTCAATGTTGTTTCTTACGTTTTGCAGACCGGGGCCATTTTATAGTATTATCATCTGCAGGCACTAATCCTGACTGAAGACCTAGCAGTGTTTTGGCAGCAGGTGAGGTTCTGCGTCTAGCATTCGTGGCTACGCTTTTATTGGAGGGAGACACAGCTTCATACAAATCCTCCTTTCTGAGCTAAGAGTTAAGTCGGTGTTAGGGCTAGATTGTTTGAATGATTTACTACTATAGGTTTCAATAACAAACTCTTCAGATTTATTAACAACCCTCCCCGATTTGTATACAACCCATTGCAGCTAAATTCCCTTTTAAAGTATTTTAAAAAGGAAATGTCCTTACCTAACAATGATATTGTTTCCTGCGAGTACAAACTGGCAGCCTATCCTGCCCACTACCCACCACCCTAGATGGCAGGACAGTGACACAGTTTGCACCAGGGCACAAGTCCTAAAAAAAAAAGTGGGTGGACTAACCTAATTAATCAGTATGCAAGTGGCATCACGGCGCATGACATCACGGCGTGTGACATCGCAGCACGTGAGGTGCGTGACATCACAGGAAGTGGCAAAAGACACACAATTGATGGACGGAATGCAGAGCAAATCAAAACATTCACCCCCAGTCAAGAGATCTGGGTTAAATCCACCCCGAAACCGGTCCTAGGATGCTTGTTTCCAGTCCAGGGAGGACCTGGCTTGGCAGTTCGGGCTGGACTGTTCCCATGAGGCACAGGGTCAAGACTGATTTGCATATGGCTGGGTTCAAACTGGAATGGCATGGTGAGCAAAAAAACGATGGATCTAGGCCCAGATCTCTGTACTGGGGTGAATGTATGACATTGTTCTGCATTCTGTCCATCAACTGTTGTTTTTGCATTTGTCACCCCGAGTGGGACGGGTATGCCCAGACGTGGGTCCCGTGCTCTCCATGCCACTGGAATCAAGCTATCCTGGCTGAAGAGGGGTGATACCCCGAAACCAGTCCTAGGATGCTTGTTTCCAGTCCAGGGAGGACCTGGCTTGGCAGTTCGGGCTGGACTGTTCCCATGAGGCACAGTGTCAAGACTGATTTGCATATGGCTGGGTTCAAACTGGAATGGCATGGTGAGCAAAAAAACGATGGATCTAGGCCCAGATCTCTGTACTGGGGTGAATGTATGACATTGTTCTGCATTCTGTCCATCAACTGTTGTTTTTGCATTTGTCACCCCGAGTGGGACGGGTATGCCCAGACGTGGGTCCCGTGCTCTCCAGGCCACTGGAATCAAGCTATCCTGGCTGAAGAGGGGTGAAACCCCGAAACTCGTCCTAGGATGCTTGTTTCCAGTCCAGGGAGGACCTGGCTTGGCTGTTCGGGCTGGACTGTTCCCATGAGGCACAGGGTCAAGACTGATTTGCATATGGCTGGGTTCAAACTGGAATGGCATGGTGAGCAAAAAAACGATGGATCTAGGCCCAGATCTCTGTACTGGGGTGAATGTATGACCTTGTTCTGCATTCTGTCCATCAACTGTTGTTTTTGCATTTGTCACCCCAAGTGGGACGGGTATGCCCAGACGTGGGTCCCGTGCTCTCCATGCCACTGGAATCAAGCTATCCTGGCTGAAGAGGGGTGAAACCCCGAAACCGGTCCTAGGATGCTTGTTTCCAGTCCAGGGAGGACCTGGCTTGGCAGTTCGGGCTGGACTGTTCCCATGAGGCACAGGGTCAAGACTGATTTGCATATGGCTGGGTTCAAACTGGAATGGCATGGTGAGCAAAAAAACGATGGATCTAGGCCCAGATCTCTGTACTGGGGTGAATGTATGACATTGTTCTGCATTCTGTCCATCAACTGTTGTTTTTGCATTTATCACAGGAAGTGGCATCACAAGAAGTGACATCAGATCTTAAGCCCTCACATATATGTTTAGCAGGTCTATCATGAGTACATTTGAGCACATTTCGAGAATACTTGCAAACCCTCCTGATTTAGGCAGAAGATTCATACTTTTGTAAACTTCACATAAACCAATGTAGCCTTTTGTCAGTGTGAAGCTTCCTCTACCCATAGTGCTTTAAAAGAAAAAATAGTGATATTTAAATGATTACAACGCCTCCTCCGGGGTAGTATGCGCTATATAAATGCTATTTATTTTGTGCAAATACTGGGAAAGATCAACACATCTGACGTTCTTACAGTGCATGCATATCTCCTAAACAGAGCCTGAACAAAGTGAAAAGCTGCCTCTCTTAAGTATATGTGAAGTGCTAACATGGTGTGAGCCTTTGTTTCCCCTCTGCTGCATTTGCATCAGGTGTGAGGCTCCTGACTGTTGCCAGCCAGGAGACTCCAACAAAAGGAGGCCTGATGACCTCTCAAATTCGGCCTTTGTTATGGTCCAGCAGGAGTCAGAAATAAGAGAGCCCATCCCGTCCCCGCCTGCACGTTGTTGCGGATCGAAAGCAGATAACTACGTGCAGGTGCTGCTGAAAGTGTCCCGGTGTTTGGAAATTACACCGGTACGAATTCAGCATCTTTTTCAGTGGGGCCCAACTTCTTGGCAGGGTGGACGGTGTCCACCCTGTGAAAAAAGTGGGTGGACGCCGTCCACCCGCGTGTACCCCCGACTCGTGCCCTCGTTTGCACTCTTTGTGAGCAATGGGTGTGTCATGCCGCCCTTGCACCGCTCCAGGATCCTGGTGCGTTAATGCCGAGTCCCAGCCAATCATAACGCGGCTGGTGACGTATAACTCGCCTCCTTGATGTGCTCTTTACCACTTGTTAAGGATCCAATTACAGTAGCGGAGTTTCTGGCAACGGAACATTGCACCAAATAAGTTCACAAGCTATTCAAAAACTTGACACTGCATGCAGTGAATGTGACCCACAAACAGGAAACGATTAAAAACTTGGAAAACGTAAATATGTAAAAGTGGTGCAAGTCACACACAATACAAAGATATCTGAAAATGTGTCTTTAAGCCCCAAATTAAGACTGATAAAGAGGAAGGCGCTTGCACATATGCCCTTCTCTCACGTTACAGAGATGCACACAAGTAAACCATGCCCAGTACCACACCTCATACCTTAAAGAGTCAGGCGCAGGAGTATAGTCCTGAACAGGCAAAGTCCCATTTGAGAAATTGTGTATCCAGGCTAAAGACAGTAGCCCAGTAGGAGCTATAACTTAGGGTCAAAAGGACCTCACTTGCAATCTACAATTGGACTCAATGCATTTATTATTAGTGTTTGAAGGCCTGACCTAGAGGCGGATCTAACCATCTTAATTTGTTTTATACAATAAAAACAAATCATAAAAATGCCCATTTACATGCATAAAAGGTATGTGGGTCAGCCCTCTGCATCAGTTTGTCCAACTGTTGTTCACATTTTGGTTCCTCCCTCCACCAGAGTTGGACTGGGACAGAAAATAGGCCTGGGCACCAAAATAAAAGTGGCCCGTTAGTTACTTAGAAAGATAAAAAAAAGTGGCCCATGTTTGCAAATTGAGACCGTTTTAAACCTGTAAAGACACACTGTATAAGTGTTTTGCAAGGTATGGAAGACTGCATGGATTTGAGCTTGCTGCAGGCAATGTTTGTTTCAATATCAGCGAAATCAACAGTAAAAACCGGCCCAGTAACCATAAATTAGGCCACAAACAGCCAAAAAACAGCCCTCGCAGTGGCCTGTCAGAGCAGACCGCCAAGCACTGCCTGATTTCCATATAGGGCAGTCTGACCCTGCCTACCACAGCTTACAGTATGAGCCAGTGTGTCCCCTCACTTCATCCATTGGCTCTTTTGCGCTGTGAGTGGCAGCATTTTGCATGGTCACATGTGCACATCTGTACAAAACGAAATGCATTTCAGTGCCGAGACTGGTGGACATATACTTTGCTAACGTTTTTTTTTCTCATTCTTTGTCCCTTTTTTAGTCATCCATGTGTGTTTAAACTATCAGGTGGAGTTATTGTAAGCCAATAGGACATTTTCTTGGCACCAGTAAGAATCATATTTTCCTGTAAAGCGCATTAAAATTGAAAAGGGTTCCCGACTACACACATACCCTTTGACCCCAGACGATGTCCCCTCTTTGACACTCATTATCTCCGCACTAATGGGGGATGATTGACTTCCAGATTATACCAAGCCTGTGTAGCCATAAAACCCGAATCCTCCAGGCAGACTAGAGAGGCCTGGAAAAGCAACCTAGGGCAGCCACAATTATGGGGGGGGGGGGGGCTGTTATGTTGAAAATTAAATTATGACAAGAAAACCCAAATGAGGGAATTTTATCCGAGAGTTCTTACAGGATACCCGAAGCAATGAGGGCAGCCATTGAAAAGAAAGTAAAGAAAATGTTAGAATTGGAAGTAACTGAGACATCCAGTAGTAATTGGAATTCCCCTGTAGTGTTAGTACTAAAACCTGATGGTACCATACATTTTTGCATCAACTTTAGGCAAGTTTAATAACATTTCTAAATGTTATTCACACCCTCTTCCTCATATTGAGGAAATGATTGAAAAACTTGGGTGATTCCTGTATATTAGAACTTTATAAATGTACCAGGGATACAGGCTGATTCACTTAAACCTCAAGCATGAAGAAAAAATGGCTTTTCGACCCCTAGTGGGTTAAATCAGTTAAATGTATTGCCTTTAGGCCTCCAAATTGCATCAGCCACCTTTCAATGTGTGATTAATTCTTTGCACGAGGCACATCAGAGTAATGCAGCTGCATATATTCACGATATTGTTATTTAAAGTACTTCCTGGTGCAAACATGGAGAACATAAAGGTTCTTACTACCCTAGATCAGGCCAGATTGACCGTTAACACAAAATAAGTAAACTGACAGCCAGACAGGTTAAATATCTAGGGTATATGTTAGAACAAGATCTCATAAAACTGCAGGAAGGAAAGGAGACAGCAATAAAAGGTGTTCTGTTTCCAAAAACATTAAAAGATCTTGGAGCATTTCTGTGTATTATAATATACTACTGCAAATTCCACATTTTTCTCAACTGGCTACCCCCTAGCAGAGCTACTAAGGAAAGATATCAATACTAATAATACTAATAAGCTTTTGAGAGATCCAAAGCATGATGTTTTGAATGCCTTTGAGAAATTAAAAGAGGTTATTTCATGTAAGCCCGTTTTACCATCTCCGGATTTGTCAAAGACTTTTGTGCTCCAAACAGATGCTTCAGATGTAGGGTTGGGGCAGTCCCTTCATAAAATGATGCAAATGGGTGGAAAAACCTATCTTATCAATTATTAGAAAGTTATGGCTTAAAAATTACTCAGTAGTGGATACAGAATGCTTGGCCATCAAATTAGCAATGGAAACATTAAGATATTATCTAGGAGGGAGTGAATTTTTAGTATATATAGATCACACACAAATAGTTGGCTGGCAAAGAATAAAGGAAACAATGCAAGAGTTTTAATGTGGTTTCTAGCCTTACAGCATATAAATTCCAAACATATCACAGGCAAGGCAAAGACCAAAGAAATGTGGCTTTCCTATTGAGGCACCCACTTTCATCAATTCTTCCCAACCGGAAAAATGTAAATTGGAAAGATGTAAGGGGAAAGACTTATGTTGCAGGGGTCCACGAATGGTGATTTCAGGATCAGATCTGGTGGGAGAGCTAGGAAAAAAAGCTAGACAGTCGGGATAGGATAGACAGGAAAGAAAGATGAGGAGAAAAGAAAGAGATAGAAGAAGTGGAAAGAAAGGAAAGACTAATGAGAGGAACTTTCCCTAAGCAAGGGGAAAAGTGGTGATAGGGTCCACTACTTAAAATGCAAATTATTTAGTTTAGCAGCTAAACGTGCGATGATTAACGTAAAATTTAAAGCTGGAATGACACGCATTTAAAATGTGCAAACTGCAATAGGCAATCATAGGTATTTGTATAGGCCATAGAAATGTTAAGAAGCAAGTTTCCTTTAACTAGAAGTGAACCTAATATTGATGAAATATGCACAACGCAATTTAGAAAGCTTAACCTTAAAGTGACATGCTTAGAAATAGTCATCTTGACTACAGAATGTTCTGGTTTAACAAATGTATTAATTTTCATAAGCAACATTTTATTCGCAAATGACAAGAACTTCCTATTTTCTCATGTCTCACATAATGCTTGAATAGAATAGTTATACATTTCAAACAATAATTCATGTTCGCGTTAAATGAAATGTATTACCTAACAGTGACTTTACAAGTTGATGTTTCTCTTATTTAGTATTGTTCATGGTTCAGGCAGTGAAACATTTCATATTTAGAAGGCCAACTTGTGTTCGATGCCTATGGGAACTGAGGCTTATGTTTCCAGAACTTTACTATACAAGCATGTATGTAGCTAATTTGCGATAAAGCTTTGCAAGTAGCATGTTATTTTGTGGGAAAGGATGAGCTGAACCTGCTCACAGACGAGTGCTGCCATTCGATTGGTCCATAGAGGAAGAAGCCTGCTTCAATGTGTGCAACATGTAGTCATGTCTTTTATATGAGTGCGTGTTCCTAGTTAGTGCCAGTGTTTGTTTCTCCTATTTCTCTTGTCCTAGACTGATGGTTGTGGCTATTGCTGCTTCTGTTCATTCCTCACTTTCTTTTAATGCTATATATTTACAGATTGCTTCTGCAACTGTATGTTCATTTGCTTGTATTTCTGAGACTCGGCTGAGTTTTATGAACTATTCTTTATGGGGAGTTCTGCTACTTTAATTTGGCTTTGGGCTTTATGCTCTTCGGATCTCACTCTTTTCCTTTGAACTTGAACTCTTCATGAGTTCTACTTACCTTGAAATTTCGGTCCTACTCCTTAGAATAGGGTTTTATTCCTTTATGGGATGCACTTAGTGCATTATTTGAATATTTGTTCTAACCAAACCTTTTTATGAAATTTCTGTAAACCTACTAATGATTGATTGACTAATTTGAATAAAAGAGATTGCAATTGAACTTTGAAATTTTACTTGTGATGCTGAAATAGTTCTTTGAATAACAAATACGGTGACAAAGATCTGTCACCTGAGGTGAGAAGAAACCAGCACAGGAACGGGGCTTGACCCTGTAAGGGATGGTAATTGAAAGGTTAAACCATATTATTTACATTTGGACCCAATACGCTCGATCAGTGGCAAAGGGGAGTGAAGGAGGTGGACCTGGAAGAGAAAAGAGGAAGAAGCCACAAGAGGAGAAAAAGTGCAAAATGGGCAGCAGACAAGAGGAGGATCAACCAGAGAAAGGAAGACAGCAGGACGAGGATAAAGATGGTCCCCAGGACTAGCAAATGGGACGTAGCAGAAGAGAGGCCCACCCGAGGTGGAAAGCGATGAGGAGCCAAGTAAGTGGTCCAAAGAGTGGTGAGTATGTGATGGGACAGCCAATGAGGAAAGACCCACCACAATCCTGGAGGATTTTGGCCAGGCCAGGTGGGTGTCATGGATAAGAAAGGAGATAGGACGGGAGAATAGAGTGGGTCTAAGGACATTAGGGATTAGCAAATGCCTCCCACCCGACGAAGTAATATAAACTTTTTTCACCCAAACAGGGGGTTGGGAATTACTCCCAAAAGAGATTAGCCAAGTAAGGGCACCCTAACGCACTGTCATATAGAAACCTAATATGTCATTAAACCTTGGACTACTGAATTGTTTTGTTTGCCCAGTGGCAACCCACAGGTTAAAGAAGACTAAGGGAAAAGTGGGAATGAAGAAGAAGAAGAAAATAGAGAGAGAAAGCAAAAAATTAGCTTTTGAATATAGAAAAAGAAAAGAAAGAGAACCACATTAATTTTGTGTATTTATGCACTCAATATTACCTGATACCCTTTTGGTTTCATCGAGGGACGCCATCTGGAAGGAGGAGCAAGTACATGCTCCCTGGGAAGAAGAAAGGAAACAAAAGTGAATTAGTGAAGAGCATTTTTTTGTTTTCCCTAAACAACTAAACACATATGGATGGCATTTAAGACAATAAATCTGCAAAGAATAAGAGCAACCACAATGTTGTCTGTGCATTAATCCCACCCCTCCATACCAAGCACCATATTCTCTTCCTGCTTCTTCCTCTATGGCTCAGTACTCCTCTCCCTCACTGGGCTCAAGCTGTCTACACGATTGGGTGGGTGAGAATTTTGATTGCCACCGAGAGGCCTCACTTTATTGTCAAGGAGAGACAGGAGCAGGCCTTTGGCGCATGCTCAGTGAGTTCAGTGTCGACCAAATCCAGCAACCACATGAAAAACAGCATGCTGAGCATGTGTCCAAGTGAAGGTGCCTGTCCAAAAGGCCTTCCGATTGTTGTTGCCAATTAAAATTACTGGCAATCATGGAACACTATCCCCACAGATTTTGTTGTTCAATTAATACCCGCCCAAAGTGTGGAAGGATTGTGTAACGTAAGTAGCTCGTTTTGTTACCGTGTCAAACTTCTTCTACAAGCAGAGTAATTTGGTGTGTCATTTTTGGTTTCTTTCTTTCATCATGACAATCTTCATTTCAACAGCTTGGTATGGGGTAATTGATTCAAGTCAAAATTATTTATTTGGGTAAGTCTTCAAGGAAGAACATGTTTCTTCCATTGAAATTTCACTGACTGGGATTTTCCAAACCTTTGCAGGATGATCACAGTACCAGTTGTGCTTGGCCATTGCAGAATTGTTGCATGGGAAACTTTCGATCATCTTACAAATTACTAAAATGCCTATCCTCTTTTCTCCTCTCCCTAGGGTCTGCATCCCCTGAGCTGGACGATGCCAGCAAGGACTTACCTGTTTCATTGCGGGGAGCGTAGTCGCAGTCAGTGTCGCGGTCTTGCTGTGCGGACTTGGATGAAGTCCGGGACCAGTAAGCTGACATTAGCAATACTGGTGAGAACGACTGACCGTTTACTAGCCGAGCCTGTGCCAGTTGCATATATGTCCAAGTGCCTGGTTTCAGAAAAAAGGGGGGAAATAGAGTTTTCAGTTTTTACAAATGGGGCAGGAAGGAGTTAGAGGACCATATAAGGCTGCAGCTGCAAGCTCTCACTTGTTAGGGCCTTAGCACCAAAACATTGGAACACAGAATCTGTGTTTAACTTGTTGAACAATTATCATATTTACATTCAACAAGATAGCGAACCTCTCTATTGTTTTCAAATGTTATTTTGAGTCATTTTTGAGGTCAACTAACTGTTATTATATGCAATGTGTATTGTGTATTTTCAATGTCTACATGAAACTGTTATAAAAACGTATCAAAGTCAGTAACTTAATTTACCAATACTACTTAGCTGACACCCACATGACACCCGAAAACAAGGGTTCGCGATTGGATCTAGCAACTCACTTTAGTGTTTGCCAGAATTGGAAGTGTGGAGGAGTTTGAGCTGGCTTCAACTGTACCGAGCCAGCACAGAAATGATCATTTTTATTCAGGCACAGCTTAAAGTCAAGTAGTAAGTAAATTATTTGGTCAGACAGTTACTTCAGCACACCAAGTAAAACATTTATTTACTTAGACTAGTTCTTGTCTCTGGGCCTTCAATGCGACTTAGTGCACTAAACATTATTCTCCGTTCATTCCCATCAAAACCTACTTCCAGCTGACCCTAAGAGTGTTGATTGTGGAGTGCTTCTGTAACTCGAGGGAGAACACTGCCAATGCACAATTCAAAGAAACACCTGCCCAATCCAAAGAACGCTTAGAATGTAGAGGTTTTCTCTAATCCCGTGTGTGCCTATTGTCCTAAAACCGGTCTTTTGGCAATGATAGGTTCTGAACTTAATCCTGAAACGGGAAGGGCATACCAAGCACACCCTCATAGTGACAGGGGACTACCATCTGTGTCACAGGTTTCATCTGTGGAGCTCATTGGTGGCAGAATACCATGGTTGATTAATTATACTGACATACTGTACCTGTGATCCATAAATGCGTGGTTACAGGTCCATTCATACAAAGTTCCGCTGCCCACAATGAACAGCAATCCTGAACATGACATCCCGTGCATTTTCCGTTTGCATATGTACGTGTGCAAGATGTGAAAGTGTGTCTGGCAAGAGTGACACATGCCTACTCTTCCTTTGACGTGCCAGGGCCCTTCATGATACAATAGGCTGTAAATGACTGTGACTGCCGCTGCCATCAGGGAGATGACAGAGGATACGAGGGGAGGCCTGTTGTATGTGTTTCAAAGGAAAGGAGCCGTTTCAAGGGGCATAGATTCTTGCCTCTCTTCCTGATCTGTATGAAGAGGGGTCATAAATAGCTGGGTGCAGCCTGCTTTCACCTCCGTACTTCTGTGGTGAGCACCCCACCTGTCCTGCTCGACAGGGCTAGGCCAGCGGAGGCTAGGCCTGAAAGGTGGCCAGGCCAGGACACATGAAAGGGAAACCAACCCATACCAGCTCCAAGGAAGCAGGCGTGGAATACACAGCCCCGTCTGCAAAAATGTGTATAAAGCATGAGAACTCAAGATTCATTCTTGTTGTGAGCTCTTCTACCAAGGAGGGAGTACTCCGCAGAGTGCTCAGGGACTACTATGCAGCCAAGGGTTGATGTCGCACTGACAGACAAACCAATAGATGAGGCAACATCACCTGGAGTCCAATCTGAAGGTGCAATTACTGAACTGTCCTGAGTGTCAAGAAATCCTGCCTGTGAGCGAAGGAAGGAAATGCCAACTCTGGATCGTGGAAGGGGCTGCTGTAACTGACCCGGGCGCCGGGTCTGTCTGACCGAGACAAGCCAAGCAAGTGTACTCAAGGACTCTCAGTACTACCCGATTGGGCAGTGCGACCTACGTCCTTTGTCCCCGTCGTAGCCACCAGGCACGTGGAGCTGTGTGCCCTTGTAGTAGGCCCCAACTATAGCCAAAATAAATGTCTGCTAGTGGCCTGTGTGCCCCCCAAGTGGACTGCACGACTGTGGCACTGCCAAGTGTGTTGTTCAGTTGAAGCCAGTGAGGAAGATTAAATGACCTCAAAGGTGCCCTCGTGTGCTACTGGATACACGTTCCAGTAGCACACGGACCCACCGCTCCTTGCCAGCAGGTTACTCACAAAGATTCACTCTCCTGCTTGATGAAGTACGAAATAACGCCCTAGTAATCCAGGGTCTCTCCACCAGCTGTGGCCCCCGTGGCCTTGAAAACCTTACAGACTTACAGGAATTTTCCCACTCGCAACTTTATTTTGCCAAGCTGCACTTCAGAACTCCCGATGTTCAGCTCGTATTGAACATCATAAATTCTACCTGCTCACACTTGTTCCGTCCTGATGATGATCTTACATTCATAAGATCGAAACGCCGTCGACCTTTACAACTTAAAACTCCATTACTGCAACTAATTAATTTGGAGTTTTATACACTGTTGTTGTCAATGCGATGTAAATTTGTAATGTCACAAACACCCCTCACTTCACGCACTTTCACTTTTCTGTGTGAGCACTAGAACTATTATCAAGCAATTATATTATGATACTCCCTTTATGCCGCTAATAAATGTGATGTCATACCAAACTTTGTGTTCCAGCATCTATTGCTTAGCTAGCCCCACCTGGACTACACTACTTTGTGCCACCTGATTAACGCTGCCTGAAAATAATTCAGTAGCCTAGGCTACACGAGGACCCAAGCGGCCTCCCCTTGACCTTTGTTTTTTCCACAAACACTAATTAAAGTGGGCACCTTGCACCAGTCCAAACAACCCTTATGATGATTTAAGAGGTCAAAGATAACCTTGGAAAGCTATCCAAGTGGTAGCTGTGGAGAGCAGTCTTCAGGCTTAGTCTTGAAGGAATGTTAAGCAGCTTGTTTTACCAGAATGCAACCTTATAGTATTGGTTAAATAAAAGGAGAACCACACAGCAGTTATAAAAATATGTATTTATTGTTATAACACACCTTAAATACCTCACAGTATCTGCTACATGCAGATAAACACAAAGCACACAATACTATAGCACAGAAACAATCGTAAGTAGCACTAATACACAGTGGGCTCCAGGGGGAGTCCAAACCATATACTAAAATAGTGGTATAAGAACCACGACTCGAGTCAAGACAGTGTCTAGAGGGTGTAGAATTGCTGGGACCCCAAGGAACCACCCAAGGTGAGTAAGTCGGGACCCCACGGAGGACAGGTGCAGTATGAGAACACAACCGCGTGCTACGTACAATTCAATGGGAGAGTCGTGGTTGCAGTTTTAAAGTTTAAGGACCCTTCCCAGTGGATTACGAGGAAACCCTTTGGAACATAGAAGGTTGGAGAGCCACCCCACCCGTGGATACCGAAGTACCAGAGTTACCTATCCCAGGGAAGCCGGGTGCATAGGGCTGAAGTGGCGTCGGAAACCGCTGTCGTTCTCAATGGGAGTCTTCAAAGAAATGCCACTGCTGGAAAGAAGACGAGTGTTCGGTGGAACCCAGAGGTGGGTTCTTGATGGTAGGAACTTGAATTTAATCAAAAGCACAAGGTTCTCTACCTGTTTAACTCAATATGTGCGAAAAGTTACAAATCATTAAAACATTACCAGTGCATATCTCAGACTAATAGTGACACCACAACGGAAAAATAAGAATTATGAAAAAAGCCTTTTATTATAATTTAATACTGTGATGCATAACATTTGTTTTATATAAAAATATCCAAACACATCCCACAACACATTCACTCAGACCTCAGGCATACCTTCTCATAAACTCACATTCTCACACGCCTAACAATATCAGACATTCAACCAAATATAATCAATATGTACATAGGTAGAAACCCCCAATGGATCTAAGGTTGCATGTGAGGCCTTACAGAGAATACAGATGTGCCTCAAGGAGAAAAAACATGTCAGGACATCAGAATCAATAAGATAATAAACACATGTAAATTTTCATAAGTTAGTAAACATTCTTAAAGAAACAAATGGGGGGATTTTTTTCTATCAGAGCTATTCCACGTATGGAATCCAGCGCCTGCGCGCGTTTCGGTGTTAGACCCCGGTGTGGGTTTCACCTTCCTCAGGGCGCAAAGGTCAGCTAGACAGAAACAGTGGGATGTGCCTAGAACAAAAGATGGTATTTCTTAACATCCATTTAGTCAAAAAATACAGATTTGATACATTCATTAAAGAATAAAGAATAAAGGGCAAGCAGAGACTTCTCTTAAATCAGGATAAATTCATATATCACAAGGTGTGGTTCACAAGGCACTGGTATGAAAAATCAATTAAAAGTGAGAACTTGTGCACATACAGTCAGACAATAAGGATGGACAACAGATACGGGGATATACTAGAACGAATACCCCTCAGGGAAAATAGAAAAGGTGGCATGAAAAAGAAAGCAAAACAGTCGGGTAAACGCAGGTGGTCAGCTTAAAGAAACTGTGGAAAAAATGTACAAGGGAATAATGGATATTAGAGATGCGACTTCAAGGCCATCAGCCCACCCTCCCCAGATACCTTAATAAGAGGGTGGAGCAGAATCAGTGAGCTGAAGGTATCGGATGGGATACGAGTCTTCTAGGGCCTGTTTAGATGCAAAAAGATCAAAAAAACAAACATACAAATGTAAATAACATGACCAAGTGTGAAAATAGATTCAAGACTGGTGGATATGGCGGGCTGGGCAGGAAACGGTTCAATGAACTCACCGCTCGTCAGATGCGGTCGGACGGATGAGAGATTCTGCAGCCGGTCCGCAGCGGAAGCAAGTACTGGACATTGGGGAGCAAAGCAGACACGGCGGGGGCTGCAGTCGTGTGGATATGATAACAGGCAAGATAAAAAGAGATGAGCTGCCTGGTCTCAATCTAGATGCGGTTGTTCATGGTAAAAAGGTTCCCGGTATAGCGGCCGGCGGTACCCCTAGGAGGCAGAATGGATAAGATTAAATGAACAGCCAAACACTCCCGGGACCCTGGGGGACGCGCTGATCTAAGTATCCTAGGGCCGGAGAGTGAGTGCAGATTAAGTCAAGCAGCGCGTGCTTGAATAAAGGCGGCGTCTTACCTCAATAGAGAGAGGGTGTCTGTGCGGCAGTAGGATAACAATCTGGGTCGAAGACGGCCCACCCTGTGGTTGATAACGCGACGGGTACTGTGAGCACACGGGAAGCTCCACGGTCTAAGGGGAAGAAATCAAAAGAGAGATGGCCATCTAATAAAGATAAGTCGCAATACGTGATAGCGCAGAGCAGCGCGTCAATCAGCTTACCGGTTTCGCGGAATGAATGTCAGGAGGACGTCATGATGGCCGGGCCGATAACAAAGCTCCACACGTAGAGAGAGCGGCAATAAAAGGGCGGATTTAAATCCTCAAGGGAATCCGGTTTCACCAATGACGAGCAACATCAGGTAATGCACCTGACAATGGGAAAAAATTCAGGTGATATGGTAAAACAAATGGGATCAGGGCTCCAAGGTAAGACTCCTCCCACTGAGTGGGCTAGGGGAGGAGTTCAAAGGGAAACCGACGTGAAAGTAGATATACGGAAAAAAATCTAATAGTCCTGGTAGTATAGATAAAGCCGACGGGGTATGGTAGAAATTTAAGAACACAGAATGATCGATCTGTCGTGAGGTAAAGACGGAAGGTAACAATGAGGCAACGGCGAAGGATATGGGTAAACATAAAAAACAGACTCAGTGTAGAAGGAACTTGAAAGCAGAGGGGACAGAGTCTGGGTCACTCAGGAGTGAACAGGGCCTCGGTAGACGAATGCCCTCCGATGTCGGGTGCTTCAGGTGTGAAGATGGAGACCTTGTCTCTCCGCTGCAGGGATCAGGAGATGTCGAGGGCAACCAGGAGCCGGATACGAGCTGTCCCACAAAAGATGTCGAGTGCTGAGGGGTCGGTGTCCGGCAGGAGCACCAACAAGCCTTGGCAGTGGCAACACATGAAGAAGGTCAAAGAAGGTTACGGTCTGGCCCACCAAGGACCAGGGGACTCACCACAGCCAGGGGAGTTGGGGCAGGCCTGGAGCAACCAGGGGAGCCCAAGAAAAGCAGTGTTGTCCCTCAAGTGGACCCACAGGCCGAAGGCACAGGAGTCGCAAGGGGACCTCTAGCAGTTTCACAAAGTCACTGCTTGCAGGGCACAGAGTGTGAGGAGGCCAAAGTCCTTTGTACGAATTGTGCATAAAAGTTGGGGCTATCGATAGCCCAATGCACTTAGTTGGGGGATGCCAACAAGCATATGCACTTGCAAAAGTATGCGGTGCAAAGGGGTTCACGTTATGCGGTCTCCACAAGGGATACTGGCCTCATACTTGGTGAGAGGGCAGCCCAACCTCAAGGAACATAGGAACCCACCTCCCGTGTTACTGAAGCCTTCGGAGTCCGCATGAGCTCAGGATCAGCAGACTGGTCAGTTGCATTACGGTGCCTGCAAACGCAGGGGAGTGACTCCTTCACCCCAAGGGAGATACTTCAGTTGTCCTTGATGCTCCACAGGCCCTGCATGGAGCCTGTATGGTGCACGGGCACAGACAATGCTTTGGACGGAGAGGGAGACGAAGTCGGGCCCAGTCAAAGTCCAGCGAAGTCCAGAGTGCCCAGACGGTCGAAGGTCAGTGGTTTCTTGATCAGAATCTTGTCCACGTTGAATCTAGGGTCCTACAGCCAGGTAAGCCCTTTTGTACCCACGGGAGAGGGTTGGACAGATTCAGGGGACCCTCCCAGGGGAGGGTCAGGACAGGGGGGAGGTTACTCCCATGTCCTTTGTCCAGTTTCGCGCCAGAGCAGGAGCCAACGGCTCCCAGGACTGGTTTGAACTGGACTATGCACAGGGACACCAAATGTGCCCCTCGTGCAGACTTTCAGGCACTTTGGAAGTGCACCCACCCAGCTCCAATACACTAAATCCTGTCTGGAAGGTCCTCCCTGTGACAGGATGCCTATTGTGCTGCCTTCCTCTGCTCGAGCTTGGCTCAGCAGCAGGAGGGCAGAAATGTGTCTCTGGTCGGCAGCAACCATTTTGTGCTGTCTGGGTCGAGAAGGCTGGTACCGGGAATACCAGGGACCCCACGAAGCTTGCTTCTGAAGGGTGGAATCATCCCTCCCACACCGGTTACTGGTGTGGAGGTATGATTCCAAGGTGTTTGATACCAAACACGACATGGTTTGTTGCAGCCGTTTTCGAGATAGCATTTTACGCGAGCATATAATGCACCTCTACCTATATGTCTGGCTGCGTCACCGACAACCCGGAACAATGGTCTCCGAAGGCTGCAAGGGTGCTTTGCTCATGCAGGGGCACCCTCTCACGTAAAACCCAGCATCCTGCCTTCAGGATTGACAAGGCCTGCTATAGGGGTGACATAGGTTTTAAGTGCAGTGACCTATAGATATAGTAAACCTATATCTAAAGTAAGTGGTGCATGCACCATCTTACACAGGCTGCAATGGCAGGCCTGTAGTTCTATTTTGCATGGCCTCTCATGGGTGGCATAATACATGCTTCAGCCCATGGGAGGCCTCTGGGGTACCTATGCCCAGGGTACATGTGTAGCATATACTAGGGACTGACAAGGGTACCCCAGTATCCAATCTGTAGTGTACCTAAGTACATGACATAACATTTTAGGGAGAAATCAGATAGACTGGGGTCCTGATTAGCAGGATCCCAGTCAGACTAGTCAAAAACAGTGTAACATCAAGCAAAAAGTGGGGGTAACCATAAGAAGCAGATCCTACTTTCCTACAGCTGCTATTACGAACTTGGTGTTAGGCTGAACGGCCTAGGTCCTAGAGACTGAGTGCTAAGGCTAGATCAAGGAGGGGGGGCAGTATGAGATGCACTCACCGATCTACCTCAAACTCTGCACCTGAGGGAAGGAGCTCAGAGACTGTGAGGCCTATGTGAGAGAGGTGAAGGGCAAGTTGGCAGGAGCCCCTAGAGCACAATAACCCACACCTTTGAACTGGGTAATTGTGCACTATTGGTTGTGTAGTTGAATTCTCTCTTTTCTGTGAAATAAAGTACTTATCTTTTCTACAAAAAGAAGCACTGGACTGGACATTGATCTTATTGGGCTTCTAGGGGGTGGTATAGATTCTTGAGCCTGAATAGCCCCATGCTAACCTCTCTGAGAAGCCTGTCATTGCTCACCCTTGCTCCTACTGAGAGTCAAGAATAGTAAGGGCTTTACTTGGCCCAGTTTGCACAGCCACAGTAGGGCCGTTCCTGGCATGGCATTAGTTAAAGGCCTCAACCCCACGGTTCAGAGGCGTAACAAAACGTGAGGGGCCCCCCTGCAAGATATGATGAAGGGGCCCCTCAAACTCACATCAGTGGGGGCTGAGGGGGCCCCCTCCAGTATGTGTAAGCCTGGGGGCTCCCCCGCGCTGCGGGGGCCTTTATTACGCCGCTTCCACGGTTGTAGCGCAGTAACCACTGCTTGCCCTTTGACCTCCTGAACGGGTTTGACATGGGGTAGGAACTGCCATCACATCACACATTACAATGCTTGTTTTCCCACAACGGGCAAGCTACCAGCCAGTGGGAAACAACTCAAGATTTACCTTTTACCACAACACCGAAACGACAGGCCTTCAACACATAACATGAGCAGGGTTGGATTGGGATTAAAAATCGGCCCGGGCACGCTAACAAAAAGTGGCCCACATTTGCATATAACCTTTCCTCAAAACACTGCTTCGGCGAAATGTTATAAAAAAAAAATGGGGAGGTGGGTAATAAAAAATGCACGTATTAGTTTACACTGGTGAAACACACCTGAAAACAAGTGAGGCCACTTCTGCTCAGGCCCCCTGCCCCAGCTCAATATGCATATACTAATGGGCCGGCCCAGCGAGAGAAAGGGAGTGACATCTCTGCCCGTTGCTAAAAGGAAGGTGATGTACGCCCATCTGCCTCCAGGAAGGCCACTCAGACACCCACTGGGCCGCTGGCTGTATCTGAACAACAGAGACACCGCCCAAATCGACCCCCAGACTGCTCAAAAGCAGCCCACAGCTGGAACTGGACACCGGCCCCTCGGGCATTGCCCGAGTGCCCGCGTTACCAATCCGACGCTGAACATGAGTTACCTGCTATACCAACATTAAATCTGAGGACCTTCAGAAAACAACTAAAAACAGATATGTTCCTCCAGCTCCTCACCTCGCAAATTCAGGACATACAATTAGACTTATCTGTACAGCAAACTATTCGCCCTTCAGAAAACAACTCCAGATTCTCCTGTCCCTGTAACACCCAACCTACCAACATTTAGAAACTAATTCAGGACTCCCCTGTTCTCCAACCTACTGTCCTTGAAAAAGAACTCTCGACTGCATACTCCTCACAGTCAATCAGCCTCTGGAAAATAACTCATGACTCGCCTGTTCCCCACCACTAGGCCTACCGGCTTTAAAAAACACATCAAAACTCATTTATTCACCTGACAGCCTGACTTCTAAGCAGAGCCTGGGAGTCTACATTCACAGATTGCTAGTTAAGCTAGTAGGGTTTTCACACTATAAGTATATGATTTTCAGAGTAGGTTTTCACCGAGTACCTCACCTGTGACTCTGCAGAATTGTAAATAAGGAATGATATAGACAATAGAATCCCGCTGTGCAGCACTTCTGCTGCAAGATCAGTCCCCTGGAGCCACTGTCCCAGCTTTTGTATGGACACTGCCCGGACATTGCCCAAAGTGACAACAGTGGCAGTCTGCCTGTGACAGCAGACTTCTATGTTTCCTGCAGGCAATCGTCCAGAACGAGTACTAGGAACAAGACGACTGAAATTGTGCAATTTTGTGGCTGCAGCATTTTCCACATAATTATTGGTGTGCAGCATTCACCACATAATCCATCATCTGCTGCATAATCTGTAGAATTTTAACACAAAAATTGTATTTAGCTCAAACTGATCAAACGTTACTAAAAACGCAGCGCCATGTGTTGCCGCGCAGTGGAAGAGCCTTCACAAAGGTTGACTGGTCATCATTCTGTTGCTTATTGCTGTATTTGGTTGTTAAACTGGTACAAATAAGGTAAAACATTTGCCCAGATAATGTTAATATTTGTAAAAATGAAGAAATAATGAAGTAATAATATGGCAAAATGTGTTATGTTAAGCCACATATTTTGTCTTTTGTGCGGCATAATTTAGTTAACGTCAAACCTGCCGCATAATTTTATCCTCCCTTTCTGCATTATTCCAGTTTCTTTGACTAAGAGTGTTTAAATTAATGAATGCTGTGATTTTATTTCCTTGGGTGTAGCAATATAAAATCTGATAGACTGGGTTGTATCTCTGCACACAAAAGCTACCAATTAACCATAAGGTCCAGAGGTGTATCTGACAGATTATTTTAGTATTTGATCAAATGCCGAACCGCTTGCTAATTGCTCGGCTGAAGCCAAATAGAGTCGACTTGCTGGTTTTTATTGACTAAAGGTCCAAACCGACTAAATATGTTCTCTCAAAGCAAAACATATTTATTAATTAAGTTGTCAGACATTTTTTATCCTACATTTTTAAATTCATCTTAATTTTGATTGCAGGACTTAGTAATAAAACTCCGAAATTTCCAAACTGGATGCAAGGCACCGTTCAGTTTCAGTTTGTATAAATCGAATTTGTGGCCTTTGATAAACATCTGCTTATACTGTAGTGTTTTGTATAAACAAACCGCCCCTGCGGCCCTCCCTGTACTTGCTGCTGTCTGTCAGTACATCTTTATGGCCTATTCGGTGAATGAGCTCTAGGGGGGCAGAAGAGATAAAGGGGCGCATGGCAAGGGCACTCCAGTGCAGGTGGACGGCCGGCCTCGGGGCCTGCGTCACGCCGCTCATGGGCAATGCTGAGGAGGCGTCACGTGGGCCTCGAGGCGCAGGTGGGCAGTGATGCGATGAGGATGGGGCAAAGTCCTGTCATAAAAGCCGGCTCGGTACTTCCTCTGAAAGGCGAGTGCTGGATACAACGTTGCGGAAAAGCTACTCTTTGGAGCTCTCCAACGCCGAAGAAGGGGACGCCGCCTTTCTCTCAGGTAACGCCGGACACATGGCTTCAAGACTCCAGTCCTCTTTTTTGGCACGAGCCCGTGTGCGCTTCAATGGGCGGGTACGGGCTCCTTTCCGTTATACAGGGGACGCGTTATGCAGGGAACAGGAAGCCAGCCCTCAGCGGCGCCCATACACCGTGGCTTTTTCCCAAGCTCGAGGGACAAAACTAGTAAGCGACGATATCACCATCTCCAGCTTGGTTCTCCGAGTGCATCCCGCTCCTTACCTTCCCGGGAGACGTACCCTCTCCCCTCGAGCACACCGGACCCTCTGGAGCGCATATAGGCTGGCTGACCCCACGGGACAGTCGCTAGACATCTATCTTTTCTGTCACACACGGGCAGATTCTCTCTCCCCCCACCACCCTCCCCGGCCAGGCCACGAACTGCCTCTGACCACCCAGTACACAAACTGGCTGCTTCCTGTCTTCACCGGCACCCACTGCCCTCTGAGCAACGCGCACTTTATTTTACTTCTATTTTGCTTTTTGATCACATTTATGTGTATAATAGTTGTTTTGTCTTGTGTAGATATTTGCTGAGCATTTGTTCTCATGTAGGGTAAATAACTAACTACGGGCAGGCCTCCTTTTTCTCACTATCTGTATCCTCCCTCGTGCGACAGCTTCCCCCTATTACCCTCCAGTCTCTCTGCTTCACCATCCCCTCTCTTCACCCCACCCTTCTCTCACTCCACCTCACCCTTTACTCTCCACCTCACTCTCTTCTGTTAGCCTCCACTTCACTGCTGCTGCCTATGTGTTTAATGATTTTATGTATGCAAAGAAATGAGGGGTGGGCATGAGTTTGTGTTGGTTCATGGGTGTGTGTAATCGGGCCTGGCACTTCTCTGTCTCTTTTCTTCTCTGGTATCTCCCCACATTCTAAACAGTGGCAGCACTAAGGCCTATATTTTATAGCCCATACCCACAAGCACACATGCGATCAACACAGATCTGGGGTTGTGCATATTTCAACTAAATAAGCACAGTAACAATTGGAGGAGCAATCAAAGGTGGCAACCTGAGCAACAAAACCAAACCAGACATCAAATGTGGTCCTGTTTCTACTCCTACCTGCCCACCGTGCCAAGAGTAAATCTTCTGCGGTTGACAACTGGAATTATAATTTGATGGCCAGTTTCTCAACCACTGTTTTATGGTCAGTCTTGCCTTGGCCCCAGATTGTCTGGGGTCAAAAGAGACTTGTGTAAAACCCTTTGTGATGTACAAGTATGGTAGGCGACAGCTTCTCACCCATCGTTAACTCAGAGTGGCCAATCCTGCCAACACCTAGATTCTCTTTGCCTCATTGTCTGCAAACAATGCGCAAAAGATCAACTGCCAACTATTCCTAGCCATGTGACCCATAATGCAGGTAGCAGACACCGAATGGTTGGGAAAAGAAAACGCCAACTTTCTAAAAGTGGCATTTTTAGAATTGTGACTACAAAATCCGACTTTACCATTAAAGAGGACTCTTAACTACAATTCTTTAGACACTAAATTCGATATGTCTACCTGCTCCCAATTGAAAGGTAGCACATATTAAATGTATTAAGGTAACCCAATGTTATCCTATGGGAGAGGTTGGCAGTACAGTAGTAAGTGGTCAAAAACAACCCCCTTTGGATCTACTTGATACAATAGAACAAAATCATACACCACATCCAAAATATCACCAGAACATGACACCACCACCATCAAAAGGCCAATTGTGTGTAAAAATTAAAAATATTTTATTAAAAATTTACAAACAATAATCAGACGCAGAAAATCATCGTTATACAATATTAAAAATGGGTAAACATATACACAATTAAAAACACATAATTCATCATAGGGAGAACACACAAGAAAATTACTTTCTATTCATCAAAAAGACATATCATTTTGATCCAGATCATTTGTTCAACACATATAATTGTTGTGCGTTAGGTTATAAATAAGAACAAGTCACAAATGTCACCACAATCTAAAGCATGTCTTTGTAAAATTTGCGTCGACGCGTTTCGGTGGATGTCACTGTTCCTAAAAACCACCTTCCTCAGGACAAACAATAAAAAACTCCCACTTGGATCTTTTGAATCTTCCAATTTATCTATTCCCGGCAATTCCAATAATAAAGATAAAATAGAGAAAAGCCACTCCCTGCTGCTTAAGATAATATGAGGTTTTGGTTTGTCCAATAGATTTTTGGCAAGAAACATGTTGGCCTAATTTCATAGCGTAATACCCTGTAACTTAAAAAACAGGGACACGCCGATTATTATTTTAATCAGGATAGTGGCCAGTTCCATTAAAATAGTTCTGAGTGGACCACTATTTCCTGTTTTAGCCTCATATTTCTCACATCTACACTCACTAGGGCCCTCACTTGCACCCAACGGCTAGGAAAAAAGATCTTGTTAAAAAGGCACAATCACGGCTGCCGATCGGGTATTGCAGCACCGACCCGACGAGGAGCAGACCCGATGATGAAGCAAGACACCTAATTGATTGGGTGTGTGAGGGTCCTTTTCCGAAAGGAGGACCAGCTTCTCCTGACCTGACTGAGCATACATATTGCTCTACATACACATCTACCTGTACTATATTGGAGGAACAGCATACCATTCTGGTTGATAATGTATTTGGGCATGTATGCTGGACCTAGTTAAATATTAGCCCATAGTCCTTCTTTTTGTAGACACCCCTTCTGTTTACACATGTACAGTAATAGTAGTCATCTCCTGCAACCTCACCTATGTCCCCAGGTACTTAAGGTAGCCCAGGGCATTGGTGTTATAGATGAAAGTTACACAATTAGGCTTTGATTATGAGCCTGCAGGCCTGTGTGATTTTTACAGTAAGAGAAAGAACAGAAGATGGTTTTCTGCTTGTGAATGAGCCTTGGGTGGGCCACAGAGCTATCTTGGGAGGGCCTGGCCCCCTTGGCCCACCCTAAAGAACCGGGCCTGACTACGGGGTCATAGCTATTCTATTCTCTCTCTCTCTCTCCTCTGTCCTCTTCCTGGCTTCTTCACTGCAGGCAGGAAGCACCCGGGCTCTTTGGCCTGAGCGTTGTGGTTCGGCACTCTGCCGGGAAATGGGAGCCTGGGCTTGTTCTCCATCCAAGCTGTAATGCAGCCTGCGTGGAGAACATGCAAAGTGCTCATGAATGTTTGGCTGGCCCGAGAGAGCAGGCCAAACATTCATGCGCACTTACAAAGTGCCCACCACTCCTCCCCCCTACTCTGAGAGCAGAGCAGATCCGCCCGCCCCGCCTGGACGCTGCAGCAGGAACAAATAAAATGATAATGTTGAGTTGTTATGTTATTTTTCCTTTGTTTTCACTGCGAAATGCAGTGGGGCGACGCTCCTCCGCAGCCGCCACTGTCTGTGTGTGCACTGGACTGAATTGCCCCAGTTTAGCAAATCGAACTGCAAGGTGTGTGCTGCTAGACCTTACCAGCGTCGGCCCAAGTGAGTGCTGAATGTACTTAAAAATGTACACAAAACAGTAAAGGAAAAGATATTGTGCACACCATTTTATACTAAAAACGGCATATATTCCAGCGCTGTGTGCGGCCCAAAGGAATGAGAATATCCGAAACCTTGGTGCCACTGCCAGGGAGTTTGAGACACAGTGGCCTACAGGTCTGCTGGACTTTTTCAAAACGTGTCAGGTGGTTTTCCCCTCTAATTCATGCTCAGCTATTATACATAAAAGTAACTATTTAACATATCTTTAAAAAATGGTAAAATCTTAAACCTGCAGTTTAAAGTGACTTGGGCTGTGCCGGCTCCTGTGGACCAGTGAGTAATTCCTTGGGCCCTGGGACTTAATATATATATATATATATATATATATATATATATATATATATATATATATATATATATATATTTTACAAATTAATCAATGCTTCTCTCCCAGATAACAAAATGCTGACATATGGTCAACATCAAGTACAGGTCTCCCATTTATTTGCTGCCCTCCTTTAAAAGCCTAACTGTGTTTGCATGCATCCAAGGTTCAGCTTAAGACAGAAACTTGGAGGAAACAGGTTAGCTCAGGGGACATGTCATGTGCTGCTGCAGTGAAGGTGATGCGCGGTTGTATTAAAACCACAGGAGCGCATTTCAATCTGTCGCATTTTCGAACGTAGTGTGCAACAGGCTTCCATTTAAAAGTGCTTATATTGTTTAGTGGTCATTTCTCCACAAGCAAAAATGTCCTGTGGACTAACCCGCACTCAGTCCAGCCATATGTTTCCAGTTCTATTTCCGTAACTACATCCCAGTGACTGGCGTTTTTAGATGACGTGAACAGTAGTAATTTGTTAATAGACTGTATTTATATTTGAACCGACAGTTATTTGGTTAACAGCTATTCTAATTGTCAGTAGCCGTGGTGATTATTTGGATGTTACAGTGAGTTGAAAGCACCATGCTAAAACATTCAACTCTGCAGGTGACTTCTGAAATCCGGAAAGGCAGATTTAGCTTTTCATCCTTCCCGTGTTGGTAGAGTGACATTTGGATAATAGGATATTGTAATACCTGCTGCTCAGCCAGTGTGAATGTGCTGTGGAATGTTGGTGTGCATGGTGATGTAATGGAATGTGAGGATGCCTGGATGTGGAGAGTGCCAGTTGGAGGATGGGCTGAGCAGCAGGAAGGCTGCTCCTGGTGGGGCTCTGCTTTACATCTAATCCTGAATAAATCTACTTAACCAATCAACCTGGAACCGGATCATCTTTTCATTACTACATATTTTGGCAACGATTTTTAAAAGAACCTGCGTGTGCCACCTGTTTGGACTGTAACTATCAAGCTTGAAGTAACCGGATATCAAGGAAATTGAACTTGAAGAAGCTGGCAGCCCTGAGCCCCACCAGTGACCACTACACCGGTCGGCCCCAACCTGGGCGTGCCAGATCCCGCTGTGTTTCTTTATGGAGTTATTCGTGTGGACCTGTGGACAGCCTACCACTTGGCGCGTACTTCACAGCACCCCTGGTGAGCTATGCATTGCTTGTGCTTGACAGCCTTGTTTTATTACACAAAGCATGGTGAACGTGCGTGGACTTTGCCTTGCTTCCTCACCTCGCTGTTTTCAATGAGTTAAAGTGAGCAGTTTGCGTATTGAATTTTTCCCGGCACATGCTTTTGTCAAGTAAGCACTTCAGTCGCCTACAAGGATTGAAGCAAACTTTGTGTGCGTCAGTTGCGCTGTGTCAGATGGCAAGCTCTGATGTTCTATGAACCACTCATGAGAGTTAAATGGCACTTCAAGAGGAATAAGTGTTGCATAGTCTACAGTGAAGGTCTGGTGTTAACGCCTACGTACTTGTGAGTGTCACATTACTGTTCCTCTAATCAGCCTTTTACCGTGAGACCGCTCATTCTCAAAGGGTCAAAGATTTGGACAGCGATAGTCTTCAGGTCACGTTAATGTTTTTCAAGCAGGAAGGCAGTGGCTGCTGTGTTAATTACTTTGGTGATCGTTCGTGAAACGCGTCATTTTTTTTAAACAGCAAGGCACTCACCTCAATGGCTGCTGCTCGTGCTCACGGATCTTTGTGCCAGCGCGAGTCCTGTCTTCTCGCGGCGTGTTCTGCAGCGTTCTTGCAGTGCTGCATGGATGTGCCCAGAGCCACTCAGCTCTATGTCAATTTCCGTGCCGCCATACTGGTTTTACCTGCAATCTCAAGCTCCGGACCATCGGAAGTCTGTCGCATTTCTCCTTTGTTTCTACATGCTTTGTTTCCAAAGGCGGTTTCCAGAGGGACTAAAGGTATTGTTTTTTTAACTTAATTTACTATCATCCGCTTGCAGGTTTCGAAGCAACATTATCTGCAGTGGTAGTGTCCGTGTACATTACACACAATGACTATTAGTTGAAGTTCATTCTCTGCCGATTGGTTTGGGAAGTTTGTGACTTTACTTAAGAGGCGAGATCGCTTTCCTGCTCAGTGAACCAGTTTCCAAGAACCACCGCCGTAACTTTTCGTTTTTCAAGCATGATCTCAGGTGAGTTATCGCTCACAGGCGGAAGTTTGTTCCTGTGCTGTATCTTCTACTTCAATTGACATTTGAGTTTTAACTTTTATTTCACTCTTACAGAGGTGTATTGTGTGTTGTAAGAATATTTCCTCACTTATGAGATGCATTTTGGAATTTCCTGTTGCCTGCATGTGTTTGTTGTGACATCTGGTGTACATGCTTTCTTTTCATTGCCGGTTCCTTCCATTTAATAGTTTTACTCATTCTTCTTTGTGTTTATTGCTGCTGCTGTTCTACTTTGCTGTTGGTACTCCACTGCATTCTTCCACTCCAGCAATTTTGCAGATTTTCGACAGCCTGTTTTTTTCATTTACTATGTGGTGGTACTTTCTTCATTTTTTTGTTTTTTTGTTCCAGCGCTTGTAATGTTTGTGTGCATTACACTTTCTTCCCTGGCACGTCAATGTTTGCGATGTGAGAGTGCCAGGTTGTACTTTTCAGAGAGGTAATTCAGGGCAGGGTTGAAGCCAAATGATGTTGGTGAGGTGTAGTTTCTCTCTTATTTTGTTTAGGATTTTGGGTTGTGCTAGCCCCCTGATTTTTGCTTGAAGAGTTTTTTATTTTTACATGTTCCGTGTGGAGCGTCTTTCCACACTTACCGCCCTTACTTCGGGTTTGGGTGAAGGGCTGAGTTAAAGCCAGATTTGCGAAGAGGGTGTGTTTTTGCTAGTGTGTGCTGTTTTCCTTTACGACGTGATTGGGTGTAGTTGTGCACTTTTACATGCTCCGTGTGGAGTGTCTTTACACACGTACCACACTAACTTCGGGTTTGGGTGAAGGGCTGAGTTGAAGCCAGATTTTGAAGAGTGAATGTTTTCCTTGTTGATTGCTGTTTCTCTTACGATTTGATTGGGTGTTGGGTTGTGCACTTTCACATGTTCCGCGTGGAGCGCCTTTCCACACGTACCACCCTTACTACGGGTAAGGGTGGAGGGCAGCGTTAATGCCGTCTGTTTGCTTTGGAATGTATTTTCCACATTTTCTAAGTTTTTTTTTTACTTGCTCTTGCTTGCATGGTTTCCTACCGCGCCTCGTTGTTGGTATCCTTCGTACCTCTTTCTTGCTGGCCTGGCCAGCCAGCTTGTTTTTGGTATCTGGGTTTAGCTTGTGTTTTGTGGTGTGGTAGTGTGTGCGTTTTCTTGGTTGGGTTAAAAAGGGAGATGATGTGTGTATATTCCCTTTTATTATCTTTATCTTATCATTTGTTGTACACTTGCATGATATGTTTCCATCTGGTCTCTGCATGCTTTCACATCAGCACTTTGCTTCAAAGTTTATTTGCTTGCATTTGTTCTGATGCCCCTGTGTTGCATGTAATAGTTTTATTGTCATCCGTTGCATGCACTATTTTTAATGTTATTGTTTTCAGAGCTTCTTTGTCATTTGTATAAAGAAACGGAGATGTGTTATACCTGCTGCTCAGCCAGTGTGAGTGTGCTGTGGAATGTTGGTGTGCATGGTGATGTAATGGAATGTGAGGATGCCTGGATGTGGACAGTGTCAGTTGGAGGATGGGCTGAGCAGCAGGAAAGCTGCTCCTGGTGGGGCTCTGCTTTACAACTAATCCTGAATAAATCTACTTAACCAATCAACCTGGAACCGGATCATCTTTTCATTACTACAGATATATTATTTTAAGGGATTAAATTGTGATATGAAGAGATATAAATAAAAATACAATCAACTATTTAATGTTGCTGTCTACATAATTGTTCGATAGGAAAAAGGCAAAAAGAATGGTGTATCTGAAACCAAAACTGGCACAGCATGTCTCTAACTGACCTTTATGTGCTTCCTTGAGCATGCGTTTTAATAACCACAACATATTACAAATGATTACTCATGCATTAGCATAGTATTTTACTTTACAGCAGCAACTGATGCATAGTGCAGAGACTTTAGTACACATGGACTGTTGGGTTTATGCACAAAGGAGTAAACTGCCAGTTATTTTGATTGAAGGTATATTTCCCTATATAGTTGTCTCAATACCACTATCTAGTAGCAAAATGAATTTAGCATGATTGAGGTGGCACACTTGCTTAGTTTGTAAACCGAGTACTTAGTGCAAATAATGTTCATTATGCATGCTTTAATGGTCAGACATCCGCTGTGTTTTACACTTTCTTGCTACTGTGTGAAGTTTCGTACTTGATTGTCAGCAAAGTCGTCAGTGGCACCATGAGGATAATACTTGGGTTTTGAAATTTGAATGAGACCATCTTGATGAAAGAACCAACCAGCTCTCTGGTTGGCACTGCAGGCAAAGTGGTAGTAAGCATTTAAGTGCAAGGACAAAATTAATACTGTACCAGTGGAAGAACTGTTTCTGTATCATAACGCACTGCTGCACATTTAGAAAATCTCAATTCCATTAAATGAGTGCCAGTAGTTCCGCCTTCAACTCCACGCCAAACTCCAGAGCTCATGTCTCAGTTTGGTGAGTACCTGCACGTATTGTTTTCATTTAAAACACTGTATCACACTTTTAATTGTAGGTACTGTTCTTCTTAAGGACTGCCTTCAGTGTTCTCTTTCATCTCCGACAAGCTTTGGTGGAAGAAATTCTTACTTTCGAACTTACAAGTAGTATATTATTACAGGCAGTGCTTAATTTGAGCCTGTAGTTTCCGGTACTCGGCACCAGCACATAATTGTCAACACCGGCCCTTATGACAGTCTGCCACATGGTGGCACTGTTTGTCTAATTTAGAGATGAGCACAACAATAATTTCTTTATTAATTCAATAAATATTACAAATAGCTAATACCTGCCGCCCAAGCTATTTTTATACATATGGGGGCCTAGAATCGTATGAATTGCTCCAGGTTTTGCGGCGGGCCTGGGGTCAGATCAGCGGGCACGGCGGAATCCGTGGTGCCATCTGGCAGCTCCTCAGGGTCAACGATCTGAAGACTGGGGCACTGGTCGGAGTTGACAAGTACAGAAACAAATACTTTGAAGACAAGAGATATTTTTTTGGTCGCCATCGATGGGTCGAATACACTAAAGAGATGAATGGAAAAAACACTTTCTGGGAGGTGGATGGAAGTATGGTGCCCCCTGAATGAACAGTGGTGCAAATTCAGATACGGAGAGCTGCAAACCATCTACTTTTTCAGAGTAACACTTAATATGGGACCTCGTAACTCACCGCAACATGCCGCATGAGACCGGGGGCTCCTGACTACAACCCCCGTGAGCCTTAGCGGCCGCACCAGCCCTGACGCCAGGCGCTTATCTTCAGGCGAGAGGCCCGCTGCGCGGGACCTCGTAACTCACTGCAACACGCCCCATGAGACCGGGGGCTCCTGCCTACAACCACCGTGATCCTTAGCGGCCGCACCAGCCCTGACGCCAGTTCCTTGCGCCCGGAGGCACTTATCTTCAGGCAAGAGGCCCCGCTGCGCGGGACCTCGTAACTCACCGCAAAACGCCGCATGAGACCGGGGGCTCCTGCCTACAACCCCTGTGAGCCTTAGCGGCCGCACCAGCCCTGATGCTAGTTCCTTGCGCCCGGAGGCGCTTATCTTCAGGCGAGAGGCCCCGCTGCGCGGGACGCGCCCGGGCCAATCCTTGCCCGTCATTGCCAGGAAGAGGCAGGGCAGGGCCACCACCCTTGGCTTGTCGATCCACATGAATTAAGTGGGACTCTCTGGGATTTGCGGACTGCTACCTCCAGAAACTGTGAGTTTTAGACGCACTGACTTCTCGATTTATTTTGATCTCTGGCCCCGAGAACCTTAATGATTAAACCAGCGCTGTCGACTAAGTTATTATAATTATTATCAATTTGCTATTTTCCTTGGCATTTTGGTATCTAGGGTAGCTGAAGATTTACTTTCAACGCTACAGATATCTGCTGACATAGAGAAAAGGAAAGCCATTGAGAATGACAACAATGGGGGTGGGACATCTGAGGGGGGTCGTAGGAAAGCCAAAATGGCTCGCAAATCTGCAGCTAATAACTGTGTTCTGGATCGCATTGACGATTTATTGGTAGAATGCCATGACATTTTAGCTTCGTCCACCAGCCCTCCCACTAGTCCATTCACACCAGGTAAACAGCATTCCACCACAGAACCAGCCCCACCCCTCGGCTCAAAGCCCAATTACGCTAATAAAGTTAAGAGAATCCCGTCCATATTCACTAGACGTGCTACACGGAGCACCACGACCAAGGCTCTTAGGCATATTACCAACATGCAATGCACACTAGCGGAGCACGACAGGGAGGCAGGGGCTTTCCCCTCTTCCTCCGCATGGGTAGACACCAGCGTAGTAATTGGTAGGATTGACAACAATACCACCACCAACATCCCTTTAACCAATCGATTTTCGTTACTTCAAGACCGGTCCGAACAAACGATGGGAAGGCAGGAAGAAGTAGTGAGGGCCACCCCGTCCCCAAGTCCAGATGTAGCACGTATGAATATCGAGAATGAGGCAACAGATGGGAGGGGGGTGGTTCCCCAAGCACAGCACCCAACAGAAGAGAGTGATACCTGTAGGATCATTGCCAAACTTAGGGATGAAGTTAGTTCACTAAAATCATTCATCTTAGTGCTCTCAAACCAAGTGAAGCTCCTTGCGAACAATAGGCAATCTAGAGTAAACACAAGTGAACTGACCACTAGTTCTTTACCAAATCATATTCCTCCAACATGTAGCAGCGTCGCCCAGTAGAGCATAGCAATACAAGTCCCATCAGAGCAAAGCTGGTTGATAATAAATGCCATTACAATCTAAGGCAGATTCAAGACCAACGTCCCACTAAGAGTATCTTTATGACTAATGTGCCTAAAGTCCAGTTGAAAGGCAACCAAGAGGACCATCATTCACTGCTCAACAAATCAATCCATTCGACCCGGAAAATAAGGGGGTGCAGGTCTATTATCAGGGATGACAATCTCTGGGCAAAAAGATTATCTCCCAGCACCTCCCATATGGACTCCATTGAACTCCATTTAAGAGATGAGGACCTAGTTCACAATCTTATAGCTTTGGAAGCAAGAACCTGCTCACCCGTAACCACCAACATCCAGATGAAGTATAATCCCTTCGTCTTACCACAGTCGCTTGCACACAAAAGGTCTGGCACCTTAATGGGGTCTGATTCATCTTTATCCCTTAATGATTGACTGAAGCGCCAAAACAACACATCCCATAAGACCTCCAGCCACCTTGATAAGATCAATTATTCAGCCCCGGAGGTACAAAAGGCAGGGGCGCCATCGACCACTTCATCATCTATGCTGCAGACCCCTAGTCCTGAGTCCTTTGTTCCATCGCAGCTTAGCACTGGAACTACAACAATTGCAAGCCTAGATCAGCAAGCAAATTCCCCATTTCCACAGACGTGTCGTATAATAAAGGAATATCACCACTCTATCCCTTTAGGATTAGAAGAATTGACATCTACATTTCGTATACTGATGTGGAATGTGGCTGGGATAAGACCTAAGGTGGCACTCCCCCATTGGATCGAATACATTGAACAATTCGATGTCTGCATCCTACAAGAGACTTGGGCGACCGCACCTGCCTTTATCACTGGGTATGTTACACTGTGTCGACCGGCAGTTGCCAGTAGACCAGGACGACCAGCAGGAGGGCTGATGACCTGGGTCAAGATGGACCTGCAATGCTCCATTAAAGAGATTAAGATCAATAGCCCCAACATACTTGCAACCACCCCCAGGGGCAGAAATGGCAGGATGATGAACATATATAATGTCTACGCTCGTGGCGTTAAGGCAGGCACAAGCTCACCAACTCTCCAAGCATTGGAAAACACCCTTGAGGAGAGAGAGTAGTCATCACCTCTATTAGTAGCAGGAGATTTTAATACCACATTTGAGCCACTGGACCTGGCAGATGTAACTAACAGCGACCAGATAGAGGTGCAGTGGCATGTCCCTCCCCTCGATTTACCACCGATCAGAAAATGGACACAAACTGCCTTGCAGCTCCAGGCTATAACCCTCGAGTATGGGCTTAGGGCAGCTAATGGTCGCACCAATTCTGATAAGATGGGGGCCAACACCTTCAACAGAACTACCAATACGAGCCGAATCGACTATGTATTGATAGACGTGAGGTTGCGGCCGGAAGTGCTGGACATGGTGGTCGGGAAAACAATAGACAGCGACCATAACCCGCTTGAGCTTGCCATGACCTCACCCTGGATCAAAAATAATGGCAGTTCTGGCGCAATGCTCACGTCCAAGGAACTATGTCCCACGAATGATAACAGACGATTAAAATGGGCTCGTGTAGCAATGGATAGCAATAAGACTGAAGCCATAAAGCAAACTCTCCTAGAAAACATTAATAAGCTCCAAAACAGAGCTGAGCATCAAGATGAGCTTGCAATGGTCACGGACATTCATACGTCCTTTTTCACGCAGTTAGCTTCTCATTTTAGCTGCCCGAAATCTCATCGTAAGAAGTCAACAATTAACTTGCAGCATTCCTGGTTTAATCAAAAGTGCAAGGAAGCACGGTCACATTTGGTAGCTGAGATTAAAGCCAAGAACGTAACAAACATAAGATTAGCTAGGAGATCATACAAAAAAGCTCAGACGGAAGCTAAAAAAGAGTGGGTCGAGGATCGTTGGCTACAGATTCGCGACGCCTGTCAAAGGAAAGATTCCCAGCAGTTCTGGTTGCTCGTAACAAGGGGAGACGCTGATAGACCTAGACCACTGACCAATAATATTACAGAGGCTGCTTGGTTTGACCATTTCTCCGCAGTTTACTCAGGAACAGGTGTGACGGACATCGAAGGCCCTTACAAGGATTACACCAGTATGCAGCCAGGCAATGACCTATTCTCCTCAGCCGATTTCATCCAAAGTATCAACTCCATAGTTAAAAACAAAGCATCAGGTCCAGATTGAGTACCCGGAGATGTCTTTCTTTTTTAATTTTTTTTATTGTTTTGTTTTCATACAAGACATTGGCATTTTACGTAAACATCCATTATGTTCAATTTATACACAAACAAATCTCTCGTTAAATATGACCAAAAAAAAATATAAAGATTAAACACAAAACATAGCCAATTTAATTTAGTCCATGAGGTTCGAAATTGGTAACCACATCCGTAGCCCCCTGTCTTTTTTCTTACGGCCCTTTAAATTATAAATCGCAACCTCAATATTATATGCAGCAAATAATCGTACACGCCAATTAGAAACTGTAGGAGGGTCAACACAAATCCATTCAGATGTTATACAAAGACGGGCAATAGCCATTGCGATAAATACTAATTCTGTAGTTGACCTTGTCCACTTATTTGTCCCGTCGTTACTTATTCCAAGGATAATAAGAGCTGGATTGATTGCAACCGAGATCCCTAAAAACATTAAAAAAAGGTTTCTATACCCTGAATGAAATCGGTTAACTTAGGACATTCAAAAAACATGTGTACTGTATCTGCAGCTATAAGATTGCATCTGTTGCATTTTCCCCTCGGACACCGCCCCATTTAGCGATCTTAGCAGGAGTGTAATACAGGTCAAATATTGACGTATAATGTTGACTTTTTAGGCTACCTGTAATTAAAATCTGGTTAGCTAGTGACAAGGAGTCTTCTAGATCTATTTCAATCTCCCCCATTTTATTAGCCCATTTACATGATTGTACCGCCAGATCGTCAGGAAAACATTCAAGCAGGATAGAATATAATTTCCCTAGCCGGCTTTTTTTTATCATTAATTCTATCAAAGGGATTTTAACAGTGTTGAAGAGTACCCTCTGATTTTCTTTCTCCAAATAACTTCGTATTTGAAGATATTTTAAAAAATCTCCCCTTCCCAGCCCGTATTTATCCTGCAAAGTAACAAAAGGTAGCAGTTGTCCATGCCGATATAGATCTCCCATTACTGAAAGACCTTTATTCCTCCAGTTGTATGTAACCTGATCACGAAAAATTGGGGGAAGAATTAGGGTATTCGCCAGTGGTGAATAGACATTTAAATTTGGGATCTTTAGCCTCCGTTGAACCTGTTTCCAAACCTTGTAAGCTGCCCTCAAGATCTTGAACCGTGTCTTTTTGTAGTAACTAGGTTCAAAAATCGCTGCCAAGCAGCCCACTGCTTGTTTCCCCAAACATAATTCATATATAGATGGGCTGCTTGCCAGCGGTATATCAGCCCCATAGCCCACAAGAAGTATCGTCATATGTTGGAGTAATGCTGCCCAGTAATATAATAAAAAATTAGGGACAGACAATCCCCCTTTCTGGCTGGGAAGCATCAGCCATTTAGCTGCTTTTCTTGGTCTCCGATATCCCCAGAGAAATCTAGTACACATCCTTTCAATGTTTGTAAAATGGGAGGATGAAAATTCAAAGGGTATTGTTCGAAATAAATACAAAGACTTAGGTAAAATTAACATTTTTAAAACATTGCAGCGCCCAATTAGAGAAAGATGTAGATGATCCAATCTCTCTAATTGCCTGTTGGTTAAGTTAATTATCGGCTTTATATTCAGATCTGGGATGCTTTCCACTTGGGTAGAAATTGTCACACCCAGATATTCTGCTTCCGTAACAACCGGGAAATCTGAAGGGCATAGCAAACCGGAACATAAAATTTGAGTCTTATTGGCATTAAGCTTATACCCAGAAAATGCTCCGAACTGGGCCGCTAGATCCCTGACAGCTGGAAACGCAGAGCAAGCATCACTAGTAAGTATGGCAATATCATCAGCATAGGCTAATGCTCTATACTTGACCCCACCAATTTCCATTGCCTTAATCCTAGTGTAGTTCTCCAATTTTGTTAAAAAAGGGTCGATATAAAGGGCGAATAAAAGAGGGGAACAGGGGCAGCCCTGTCTTGTGCCCCTGCTGATTGTAAACACCTCCGATTCCTGCCCTGCAATCCGAATCCTTGCCTCCGGTGATGAATACAGCACTTTAACTGCCTGAACAAACCCCAAACTAAACCCCTTCCATTGTAGAACAGACCACAGGTACCGCCAGGAGACCCTGTCAAACGCTTTCTCAGCGTCCAAGAGGAGAACTCCTAGCGGTGCACCCGTGGCCTATGCCCAATCCAATATTGCAACCACCCGGTGTATATGGCCTGTTGTGTCCCTCCCGGGGATAAAGCCATGTTGACCTAAGGACACCAACGGAGTGATAACCTGTCCTAATCGGTTTGCCAGAAGTTTAGAATATATTTTGCTATCAGCATTAATCAGTGTTATTGGTCGGTAAGAAGCTGGCATTAGTTCGGGCTTTCCTTTTTTCTTAAAAACAACGATAGTGGTTTTCCGCCAGGAATCGGGAATTTGTTGATTGCTACAGGCATGTTCGAGTAACCTTAAGATGTCATATTTAAGTTCCTTGCGGAATGTTTTATAAAATTCCAGCGGAATACCGTCAGGACCCACTGCTTTGCCTGCTGCCAGCGAAGTTATCGCTAGCTCTGTTTCCTCCCAGGTGAATTGGGTCTCTAATGCCGTGTTTTGGTCAGGGGAAACTTTGCCTGTTTCAATGTCTCTCAGAAACTCACTTAGTAGATCCCCTGGGTAGTCCTCAAATTGTCCGCCAGGGCCCTGAGATGTTTGGAGATCCTGCATATAAAGTTGATTATAAAAGTCCTTGAATCCCCTAAGAATACCATCCGGAGAATCCTGAATCTGACCATCTAGATTCTGTATTTTAAGTATGCGGTTAGCTGTTTCTCGCTGTTGAGTCCGTTTTGCAAGAACTTTACCCGTGTTTTCCCCCAACTCATATGATTCTGTTCTCTGTTGTATATACTTGGCCGCCAGTTCCTTACTGAAATTACTGTGAAGTTTAGATTTAAGGATAGCAATCTTCTGTAGAATGACTTCTATGCCCGCCCCCGTCTGAATGTTATTGATTAGCTCTCTTTCTTCTATCCTTAGTAGTCTTATCCATTCATTGGTTTCGTCATGTATTACTTTTTGTCGTGCTATTGAAAAGCTAAGTGTTTCCCCTCTAATGGTAGCCTTAAAAGCATCCCACACTGTACTAATCGAAGCTGTATTTCGGTTAATAGAAAAAAACTCCACTATCCATCTTGCCATATGTAAACAATATGTAACATCCAATAGAAGCTTTCTTTCAAAAGTCCAGGGCTTAATGATCTTTTTAATACCCTGTACTGGAAGTTCAATAATTAGGGGGTTATGATCGGATATTATTCTGGGAAACATCTCGATTCTGCCAGTATGCACTATTTGATTAGACAGAAAAAAATAATCTAACCGAACATGTTTATTATGGGGGCAGAATAATAAGTAAAGCCGGGATCATGTGAATTAGATTTATGCCAGCAATCAGCCAACCCAAATTCGGTTACTAACCCTTGCAAGGCTCGAAAAACCCTAGGCTTCTTCCCTTGATAGACATGTGAGGTTGAGTCCCATAGATCAAAATGGCTGTCTAGATGTAAATTAAAATCTCCGCAAAATATTAAGGGGGTTGGCCAGAGCGCTAATTCCACACTTACAAAATTAAGGACATCTGGATCGTCAAGATTAGCCCCATAAATGGAACACAATGTAAACAAAAGATTAGCTATTAAAATCTCCACTATTACCCAGCGGCCTTGCTTATCTGTCTTGACCCGTTTATATGAACATAGACCATGTCTGGCTAAAATTGCCACCCCTTTAATATTGATACTCTGTTTGGTACACACCAGTAATTCATATCCAACATCCCCCAACCATCTGCGATTGTTCCATTGTATGTGGGTCTCTTGAAGACATACTATATCTATACGCATGAGTTGTCTTGCCAAAACTCTCCTTTTCCTTTTATCATTAAGCCCACATATATTGACTGAGCAAATTCGGATATTAGCCATCCTCACCTGAAAAAAAAATCGACTCTGCAGACCAAAAGACAGACTGATCAGCTACATTCAAAATACAGATTACATACCTAACAAAAAAATTAGTGAAAACAAAACAAAACTTTCCCCCTTCCCCCACCCACCATCGCCACCCACCCCCACCCCCTTCCCCCCTTCCCCTATCCACCCACCCAGCCCGCCCATCCCTCACACCCACCCTGACCCCCGACTTGTAGGCATAAGGGCAAATAGCCCTCAGTGATGACGAGCGTGCTCCTTCCCCCTCCCTCTCCCTAACCTTTACCCCCACCCCAAAGACCAGTAGGCAGAGAAAAAAAAAAAAAAAAAAAGAAAAAGCTTCAGCAATCTATATTATATGCAACATCATTAACCCAAACCGTCAACATTACCACCCTGTAGGGTGCCCAAAAATTCTTTTGCCTGAATCTCAGAGGTGAAAAACCTTGCCGTCCCATTGGCTATTACTTTCAGGCTTGCCGGATTGAGTAAGAAAACTTGCACCCCCTTTGCTTGGAAGCCCGGGATTAGCTGCCGGAGCTGCCACCTCTTTTCTACCGTCCCCTGGCAATAATCTGGCCGGACAAAGAACTCACAGCCTTTACCCTTCCGTTTTCTATTAGGTCTTGCTAAGTCATAAAGAGCCTCCCGGGCAAGAAAATTATTAAGACAAATCAAAATTGCCCGGGGTTTATCTCCTGTTTGACTATTCTTTTTAGTATGTTTGAACGGGAAACGATGAGCCCTTTGTAATTCTTTCTTCCAGTCCCACTGTTCTAGGTCCGGAAATGCTTCACAAAATAATTCCTGAACAAACCGGAGAACATCAGTTCCTTCCAGACCTTCCGGGACTCCTAATATTCGGAGGTTGTTCCTTCTTGCTCGGTTTTCTAAATCCATAAGTTTCCAGGTAGTGTCTTGTTTCTGTGCTTCCAAAAGTTGAATCCGAGTTCTCTGCCCTGCTAGTTCGTCCTCCACTGCTGATATTATAGATTCTGCTTCGCCAATTCTTACGAAAAAGTCTGAGCAAGATTTTGCCACCCTACGGATTGCATTTTGGACTTTACGATAACCTCCCTGAATCCTTGCGCTTTCAGCCCGTGTCTCCTCTCTATGGGCTAAAATGGTTTGGTAAATGGTGGCTAGGGTGACTTCTCCTGATTGATCTTGATTTAGGAATTGATCATGTCCAGCTACTCCGATTGGCCCATTTCCTTCATCCAGTTTCGGGGAGTAAGTGTAATCCCATGCCAGTGCTCTACCTTGATCCAAGGATTTGCCTTGGGTCAGGGATTTCAATTTGGTTTTACGGACAGTGTTGGGCGCTTTTGAGGCGTTGTCGCCCACAGAGTCATATTCTTCCAAATTCGGACCAGGGGTACCCAGGTCACTATCCTCATCAGCCCACCCCCCCTCGAGACTTTCTTCTCCAGAGGAAAGGGATGGGTCAGACAAAGAGAAAAATTTCTCCCCGCTTTCACCATCTTTACCCAGGCCAAGGGTACCCCGATCTAGATCTTGTGCAGCTATTGTTAATTGCTCTGTACTTGAAATTGTCCTAGGGGTTGCCACAGACGCACCTGACAAAGTTCCCGGAATACTGCTGGGAAGAACTACATCACCCACAATGCCTTGTGTTTGAGTCCCATCACGTTGTGGCCTTTTATCGGCATCCCCCCCCCTCTACCAAGTTGGAATTTGCCAGCATTAAACTATCCCCTGCACATTCAGTCATGCCTGCAGGGATATGTTGTAACACCAGGCCGGATTCAACCTTGTTTGCTCCGGTAGCCTCCATGGTTAGCCCGTGGCTCAGAACATCACTACAGACATTGGAGACTAAAGACTCAGTCGCTGGGTTCAGAGTCTGACCCTGGATTTTTTCCGCCGATTTTGCTGCTCCCGCATTTTTTGATTTTACTTGCTGTGTGCGGAAGAACGAGGACACTGTGTGTTTCGGTCGCGCGGCGGGGTCTCCTCCGCCTCCGCCTCCCTTCTCTGCTTCGCGCTCCGTACCTCCGCTGTTTCCTTGTCTGCCTGCAGGTTTCCCCATCACAGCGAGGCTTTTCTCCGGCCCCCCATCGATTTTTGGACGGGCTGCCGATAGTCACAGGTAGACCGCCACGTGTCCTAGTTGTTTTGCTTGACGTCTTCGGCCCCATCGAGCTTGTTAGCCACGACCAAGTTGACTGTCCAGTGGTCCAGAAGAGAGGGTCCGTCGGGACCCAGCGCGTGGGGGCCGGTATTCCAGAGTATGAAAACAGCAGCCGCCAGATCATCCTTTTCAAAAAAGTCCAGGTATTACTTTTTCTGCCCCTCTGCCTTATTTACTCTCATTAGATGTCTTCCAAAGACAGCATTTTCAGGGTGAAGGGGTATAGCTCAGGGAGCTCGTGGAGCCTGCTCACACGGCTGAGCTGTCAGCCGCCATCTTTCCCCCGGAGATGTCTTTCTAATCGACATTTCTAATTGGTCCAACTACATCCGGACATTAGCAAACGGAATTGCCGCTGGGGCCCCTATACCTACATCATGGCAAGGAACAGTGGTCATTCCGGTCTATAAGAAGGGGGATCGTTCGCTGCCTTCCAACTACAGGCCGATTAGCTTAATAGATGGTGCCCAGAAGGTTTTCTCCCGTGCCCTACTTACCAAAATCACTGACTGGATGGAGGAGAACACCATACTATCCCCCTTCCAAGCAGGGTTCAGGAGGAAAATCGGCACGATCGACCAAGTCTTTCGTTTCACTCTACTGGCTTGGAAGACAGTGACATTAGAGCAGGGCAGTCTTTACACTGCCTTTATCGATTTAAAGTCAGCCTTCGATCTTATCCCCAGGGCCACACTCTGGCAAGTCCTACAAGATCTAGGGCTCCCACAGGACATCCTGGCACTCCTAGTACGGTTGCACGAGGGAAACTATGCAAGAGTTCGATGGGGGAAGGGGATCAAGGGCAATTGTCAGATCCAATAAAGGTCGTAAGGGGGTAAGGCAGGGCTGTGTTTTAGCCCCCACCCTATTCTCGCTCTTTATAAATGGGGTGGTGAAACATCTAGCGGAAGTCCACACAGACGCTCCCTCATTGGGGAGCGTAAAAATAACTACTTTACTGTTTGCGGATGATACGCTATTAGTTTCTAAAACCCCCATTGGCCTTCAATTGCTACTTGATCGCTTTATGTCTTTCTGTGGAATGAGAGGATTAGAAGTTAACACCTCGCAGACAAAGCTCTTGCTAATGAATCCCCTCAAATCATTTAGAGGCAAATTGCTATTGGGTGGGATTCCATTAGAAAGAGTGGACACCTTCGATTATCTCGGTGTAACCCTCACAGAGAAAATAGCATGGACACAGCACATATCTAAGCGAATCCTCCAGCAGAGGAAAACTACAGGGGCTCTGATTATAGAACACAGGTCATCACAAACCAGACCCATCGCAGCCCGCTTCAGATATACGACCAGAAGGTGGTAGGTTCAGCCCTGTATGGGGCTGAAATCTGGGGGTTTGATAACTTGGAGGGCTTACTTAGCACAGAAAACAAATTCTTAGGATCACTTTGCTCCCTTCCCCAGAGCACCCCGCTTACCCCATTAAGGTTAGATATGGGTAGAACTACAATAGTAGATAAGGCGAGGCTTCGCCCACTTCTCTTTTGGCTTCGCCTAAAACAAACACCCGAGCTTATCCACTATGCAACTGCCCTTGATGAAGTCCTCAAGCTCGATCGCTTCAAAAAAAATTGGCTGGTTTAGTAATATCCAGACATCATTTTCTGCAATAGGTCTGGGGAATCTGTGGGATGTGACAGATATCAGCCTACTACCTAGCAGAGAGTGTGTCAAGTCTTACTATTGGAATTGGGTGGCAGAGAGAGCCGTCACACATACATTAAGAGGCCGCCTCACAATAGCATTTATGGAGTACAAGCTGCTTGGTGTGTTCGAGCCGTACATGGAGTTCATTACTATCCCACAAGAGAGAAAGCTAAACATCCAAATTAGATTTGGTTGCCTCCCCCTGAAATCGTTCACAGCGTCATGGAACAGGGGCTCTTCGGCCACATCATGTCACTGTCCATGCTGCTCTGAGACTGAAGAGACGACCAAACACATTCTTTTTGCTTGTCCATTATACAAATCTCCAAGACTTAAATGGCTAGCCCCTGCCTGTAGACAAATGGGAACCCGATGCCATCAAGAAGCATTGCGCATCCTCAGAACAGATACAAGGCCATTGGTAGTCTGTGCAGTGGCCACATTTCTGGGTAAAATGTGGTTCATTAGGAGGCAGGCACAAAAAAACGATCAAAGTACACCCTCAGATCACATCCCAATCCCAACCCAGACAACCAACATTCTTACTTGACAATTTCGGCATAAATAACTACAGGATTCGTGTCTAAATTATTGAGAACCTGCCCATGGGGCATCCGCAAAATACTATATAAGGTTCCGTCCTAGGTGAACTACGATAAACGCATTTGGCCGCACTAAAACACATTATTCAAACTGTCGCTTATATTTGAAGGCTCCACTGTTTACAACAACTGAGCTTTTCTATCCAAAAATGGTAACCAGTGCTTATACTGTATATACAAACACGTATGTAATATTGAATTTTTGCACGTTATGCATTTGCACTTTATGTATTTTTAAGGTTTTCTTTGTATCAAATCGGAGCCTCCTCTTATTGCTATTTTTCACCTAGGTCCCTACCTTTATGCCCCACGGATTTAACAAAGCACTATTTACCACGAATTGCTGTTTTAAACTTGAGATCTTATCTGACGGACTTATTTTAAAGATAAAGGAGCATTGTACTTTTATATTTTAAAATCTTATATATATTTTGGACTTTTAAATCTTAGGCATGGGCGCTTTTATGTATTTCCTGTTGTATTTTACTTTATGAGAATTCTTTTATCAGCCCATTTCTTGTTCTTAACTACGATTTTAAGAGGTAAGCTGTCATTTTTCAATGTCACTCAATTAGGCTCAAACAATGAAGCATGACAATGTTCGCATCACTGAATACACTGTACTGTATGCCCTTGCACTTTAATGGTCGTAACGACCGAATAAAGTTTGATGATGATGAATGAATGGTATGAATTGTCACAATTATAGGGGTTTGATGGTTTGTAGTTGTATTGGTGCTGTAATTAGCAGTGCTGGTAGGGGCAATTGGTGGTACAGGCTCCAATGACCTCATGACGAGGGTCAAAAAGCTATTGGAGGTCACTTCTGATGCTCCAAGTAGCTTGATATGATTAAAGTTTTGTCAATGAATTATAACGAAAGAGAAGTATTTCACGATTTATGCTGCTTATTATTTTAACCCGAAGAGGCAATTGTAGTGGGGTTTGCGAGTTCCGTGGAGCCAAATCACTAAGGCATTTTGGCGTACATAAAGTAGTACTTTTTTAGTACAAATTTTATGTACTCTTATATGCCTGTTAGTTAAAGTGCAAAGAGGGTACAGTCTTTTCTATTTGTGCTAGCTGTATATGAATATTCACATTGTAATCCCATTTTACATTTTTCGGGGCAAGCGGTATCAAGGGCAGTATTAAGGTAACAAAGGGTGTGCTATCCTTGGCAACCCTAATTGTTGTTCCTGTGGTGTAGTTTACCAGTCTTCTAAACGTATTAAAAGGCCATTTTGTTTGCTTTTTAGACATATCTCTTACCCCCATGAAACATGTCAGCTGAACAGAGATCCAACAGAACTCTAAATTTCCCCCATTCAAAGGGGCAACAGAACTTAGAATGAATCAAAGTCATATTTTAAAGTAAGCAGGTGATAAGCTCTGTTGTCTATTTAAAAAAGTGTACTTTTCACAGAGTTAAATAAATGTGCTGAGAGTATTTTTAGAGATACTCTCTTGGTGCTAATGCTCAATTTGGGATAAGAGATGGCTGTCATTTCCATCCTTACTGCATGCACACAGTCCCATATATAGGGACCAAACTAAGGTGGATCTCCAGACACCATTGGCCACTCATGACACAAAACCTGTATGTAAGTAAATATAAATGAGTTCCTCTAAAATTATTATTATGCGCTCTGGCGGTCCCAATAGAAATCATCTTTGGCATTTGGGAGGTGAAATGTTGTACAGTGTCAATATATGGATGTGCTTGGGGACATTAGGTATTGACTTCTTGAGATAGTCTTTGTTAATGTGCGGGAATGGAGAGCTGCTGTGACAATAAATTACTTGAATTTGCGTGTGGATGGTGTTCTATAGTGCTTTGAAAACTACATATTAAATTATATCTACTTTAGTATATGAATCCCATGTTTTTTCCAAGATGAAAATTTGATCTTGACAAAGTGAAGCACTGATTTGAAGAGGTGCCATGGAAGTTACAATGTCTAGCCCCTTAATGGCTTTCCATAGTGAGCATAGTTTAAGGTCATGTAAATTGGTGACAGTTGAAAGTCTGTTGAACATCTGTTATGAACCTATTGCATGTGGTTCCAAGGATCCCTGCTGCACATTTTAGATAAATCTGTACATAGAAAAAATTACTTGTACAACACTGGATACAAAACACTTAAACGTTTTGGTCATTAAAAATTGGCTTGTTTGATATTTGTTATAACTATTTTTGGATGATGTATAATGTCTTGGCAAGAATATACCATACATTGCATCTCCGGGTGCAGCAGTAGCTTAGCAGCCACATGTCATATGTGATGTCTTCAGCGAATCCAACCTTTTAACCTGAGAACACTTTCCACTTTGGGACTTGTAATGTAATATTTCCCATAATAAACTGTGGCTTCCGAGTCCCATGCAGAGCAGAATTTGTTGAAAAGCGAAGCCTGCTGAAGGGGTCACACACAACATGGTGTCGCTTGCACTTATGTAATCACTTTCTCACAGAACACTGTGGCCCAAAAGAAAGGCAGAATTTTCTGAGCCTCTGCTTGGGAATGATATGACATGGGAGATGAGTTGAGCCAGGTTTTAGATTGCTTATTATGAGAGAACGTTGTCTTGTGTACAGTAAAATTCATTGTGATGCACTCAGACTTGAGGAATATCCTTTTTGGTCCACTCCTCTATTAATATACAAGTCAAGTCAAGTCAAAACATGCTTTATTCGACAACTAAAAGCCATAAAAGCCAACATATTAAAAAGGCAATCATTTCATCAACATAGATTAAAATGTTAAAAACCTTGGTCACTTAAAAAGGATTAAGATAAAAACATCCATTGTGTCAATATAAAATACAAGTTTCAAGTTTTTAAAATAACACAGAAATATATTTTATGAAGTGCAGACTGCTAAAAACCAAGTCTAAGGGCAAAATATTGAAAAGTGCATATGCAGACATAGTGTAGGCCCTAGGCCTGGCTGGCTATTATAAAAACAACTTTTTCCTATGCCTGGTGGCTCCTTTTAAAAAACTCGCAACCCCGAGACAGACCATGGGAGAGGATAACATTTGAAGATACAATAGGGCAGGCCTAACTTGAGTAAAATGGCGACCTCTGAGCAGCGGGAGTATGAACCTTTTACGAAGTGAGTGATAAAAATCACAAAAGAAAATAAAGTGTAAGGTATCTTGCTCTGAGAAGTTGTCACAGGGGCAGGGTCTTAGGATACCAGGTTTTGCAAAACCTTGGGCAACCGCCAAAAACCAAGGGACCAAAAGCAATCGAAATCTAGTCAATACAAAGTGGTGAAAGGCATTGTTAACAATAAGTAGATATGGTTGGACTTGCTTGCTCAGGGAGAGTGTAACATACCTTCTCACAGTGGGTTTTGCCAACTCGATTTCTTCCCTGAGCCCTTGGCGTTTAACCAGGAACTGTTGTTTAATAAGTCTAACTGCGGTTTTACCCAAGGGTTTGGGGCTTGGGTACAAGTCAGGGCAGCCGAGCCACTTTGTCAGATCCATTACACATTTTAGCCAGGGAATGTGCTTTGCTCCCTCAAGTGCTACACAATCAGTAATTATAAGCTGGTTTAAGTTAGTGGTGGGACAAGCCCATATTCTCAGCCAGCGCAGCAAAGGGGCTACCGCTATCAGGTCCGAAATGTACCCCACATCTAGTTCTTTGTGTAATGTAAAAGTCGGGATAGTGGGCGGGACAGCCAGAAGCTTACGCAAGAACTTGTTCTCTGCCCCCTGAATATCCTTTCCGTCCTTGTATCCCCAGACATCGCATCCATAGGTTGCCATGGGGATGCACTTTTCTTTATAAATCTTCAGCAGGGCAGGAAAGGGTTTTGACCCTAGTCTTATGACAAAGTTCAAGGTGGCCCCCGCTGCTCTGGTTAGGGTGTATATTTTTTGGGTTGTTTGGGCACGCCAAAATCCATGCTCATCAAATAGTACCCCTAAATAAGGGAAGGTCGGGACTTTGGTTAATTCAACCCCCTTACAGTAAAATTTGGCCTTTGAGGCCTTCCGGGGGCCTATGGACATAGTGTGTGATTTTATAAAATTAGTGGTCAGGTCTAGGGAATCCATAAAAGCTATAAAACCATCTAAGAGTAATTGGAGGCCCACAGAGGTTCTGGCAAGCAAAACCGCATCGTCTGCGTAAAGGAGTGCAGGTATCATCTTGGCACCAACCCTGGGGATGTCTATGCAACTTGAGATTAAAAAATCCCCTAGCTTATTAATATACAGCGTGAACAACAGGGGGGCCAAGATGCAACCCTGTTGGACCCCTCTCTTCACATCCCAGGTATCCGTCAGACAACCATCCCTATTGTATCTAACTGCGGCCAAGGTGTTTTCGTGGGCAGTACGTAAAAAAGCCACCAGCTCCGCGTCCAGGCCCATATTACTTAAAATCAGCCATAACTTGGACCTGTTTACACAATCAAAGCACTATTATTATACATTTATCTTCAATAATGATACGACATACATGCTCTTGACCACTACTGAACGCATTATTTATCTCAAATGTAATGAATTAGGGCAGAATTTTGAACAGATTTTATGTATTGGTAGTTTTTCATAATCTTCTTTTATAATTAGTTTCTGCTGTAAATGCGTTTCCTCTCTAGCATTCACCCATGGTCATGCACCAGTCTAATCCTTACTATTTTAAGTAGTTTATGTTTATTTAAGTTTGTAATCAATTGTATCTATACAATAGTTTCTTGTCCTGTTTAGATAAGTATAGAATGAATATTCTATAATGGTCAGTATTTATATGTTTCAATGTGATATTGAATGCCCTTGAAATTACCTTCTTATTATGATCTATTCACCCCTTAGAACACGCTCTTAATCGGTGTCCCAAAGCAAATTCCCAGCACTACTTTAAAAATACTGATTGGACCATTCAACAAAATAATTTACTTTGACTTTGACCACACATTCACTGAAATGTGACCAAATAGTGTCTTCAACCAGTCACCTGATGAAATGTTAAACTCACTATATGCTAACATTTTGGCAATGCTTGACTTACTTGCCCCCCTCCATTGGAGATTTCACAAGTCACAGACACATGGTTAACAAGTGTTTTAATGCTGAATTGGCTGAAAGGAAAGGGACTGGATGCAACCATGAATGGACATGGAAAAAATCCAGTGCTGAGATGGGTAAAAATAAAGTGCACATTAGAGGTTACTGTTAAGCCGTAACGAGGGCCAAGAAATATCTTAAGTCTAAACTTACATCCCCAAACCGAGCTGTTGAACACGTTTGTGCTTGAGAAGGGAACTATTGTCATTGCCTCAGTACGGCATTGAGCTTAGCTTGATCTTCAACTCAAGGTTATCTAAAATTTGTGAAAATATCATCAAGATCCCACAATCCTAAATCCAGCCTTCCTTAACTCACTGTACCATTACAAATAAGCTCTGCAACATTTTGCCTATGAACCTCAACCAGGTGTTAGGCACAGCAACAGATAATACAGAACCAAAGATCCCAACCTGCCCTTTGACAGAAAGGTGGATTAAAGAATTTTTCATCACATTGGCTCCATGTGTTGTTGTCCTGATCACAGTCTGCCTACAACAGAGAATAATTCCGGTCATCTGAAATAGATGGTTATCACACCTTTGCTAAAGAAGCCCTCAACAGACCCCACCATCTTAACTAACTGTACAACAATTTTAGATCTTCAGTTCATAAGCAAAATAATAGAAAGGGAAGACACTAAACAACTTCATGATTGTTTGATTAACAAGAACCTCCATCTGCTCGGGGCTATAGCTGTTGATTCCAGTCAAATAGAAGACTACTAGTCAGGATCTCTACTGAATCCGTCGGGAAACCAGTTTGGTGTGAGGTTCCACAGGGTTCTTCATTGTCACTTTCCTTATTCATTGTTTAGATGCACCCACTAGCTCGGGTCATCAACATCTCCCATTTCCAGTTCCAGATATATGATGTCCACTCCCAAATCTTTATTCGACATAAGAGAGACATGATTGTCCTGTGCAATATCATTAACTGTATAACCACTCCAGGTACTCAAGGTCTGAAAATGTCGGTGGCAAAATGATATCGCCTCAGTTTCTATAACTCCAAAACATATTTCCCTCAGAAAATGTGAACCTAACTTGCCTGTACTGAAGTGCTTTCATTGTCTTCCTGTACAACAGGAATCAAGAGCAAATTTTTAAATGTCCTGCACAAGGCATTCCACAGGAAAGGATCTCTCAATCTATAAAACTCTACCATAACTTACTGCTCCATGAGGAACCTAAAATCTTCCCATACATCATACCTCCCTCTTCACAAAACAAGAAAACTAAACCATGGAGAAGGATTCATAAAGTTCTTGGGCCCCCAGGGGCCGGCGCCAGCAGCAATAGAGTAGGCAGCACACAATCGGAGCTCTCCACCACCCCGCCAGCTTTTCAGGCCTATAAGTGCCTGGACCTCCCCTACCTGTGGAGCTTAACACCAACTGCGTGAGCAGGGTGTCCTTCCGACACATCTAAAGATCCTGCTGCTGCATTTCCTGGGCTGCGGAGCATATCGCGGCTGGAGCTGCGCGTCTCAAGGCAAGATGGTGGCCGCGCCCGAGCCGGGCTCCTCAGTCCAGTGAACCACGGCCTGCTCCTCCCAGCACGGGCCCCTATGGCCCTCTTGTAGCGCGGGGGAGCCTAGATCCTCAACACCCTCTGCCCACTGCCTAAAAACCACCTGACTGCTGAGGGGGCTCCCTCTGAGCCCACTCCAGATAGGGGTTGGTCCCCTGTTCACAGCTGGAACACTCCCTGGGATTAGAGTGTCACTCCTTCCTTCCATCCTCATTCTCTGCCTGGTTCTTGCATGTCCGAGAAGTGCAGATCATCTCACCTCCTGATGCCCATGGGGAAGCAGGATTTGTTGTCAGGGGGCACAGAAGGTGGCTGCGCCTGACACCTCGCCCCTATAGCACCCCGATTGACTCTGTCCAAAACTGCCTTATTCACGCACCTGGGGGTGTACATTGCGGTAGGGCACTACTCCGGTGGAGGGACCAGCCATGCGCCTTATCTCCGCACCATCCCCCTTGATCTGGCCTCCATCCCTGTGTCACCACTCCTCCTAGGACTTTGGGGTCTCTCCTGCCTGGTCGGGCGGTCCTTGAGACATCTGGGGTGACCCCACGGAGGCCCTACACTCATCAGGCCCACATTGCGATTCCCTTGCCCAGATCACCTGTTTAAATCTGACGCCAGGCCTGGCTAGCAACCTTCACTCCCCTGGATGACTTAGTGATATCCACAGGTCACAATGGGCTGCACGACTCCCTCTGAAGTGGATTGCCCCTGGCATGGTGCTCTAAGGTTCTCGGATCTCTTTGGCGCGGAATAGGGCGGGCACACACACAGATGCTGGATACCATCCCGGCCGCCACTGGATGCACAAGGGATGCCTTCAAAAGTAAAATTGACTCTCTGATGGCGGACCTCAGTCTCCTCAGGGATGACCATTGCAAAATGTCTGATCGAATCTGCAGGGTAGAAACCACAATGTCTGAAATGGAGCCAGCCACAAAGGATAATTCTGCTAAAATTACTGTCCTGTCTGATCATATCAAAGCCCTGGAGGTCAGAATCGAGGATCAAGAAGGTAAGGCAACATACGAGTCGTGGGACTGCCGGAAAATATTGAGGGAGGGTCCATGATCACCTTCCTGGAGATCTGGCTGCCAGAAATGGTCATCCCTGGGGGCCTCTCCATCTCCTATGCTCTTGAGAAAGAGCTCATAGGGTACCAACCCACCCGCTGAAGCCTGGTGCATCCCTATGTCCGGTAGTGACCCGCCTTATATACATCCTGGACCGAGACCATCTGTTCTGTCAGTTACCCACCACGGGCCTTGCTCAGGTGGATAATGCCAGGGTGTCCATCTTCCTGGATTACACCACAGCTATGCAGCATGCTAAAACATCCTTCCTCACTGTGAAAAAACAGCTGCGTCAGCTGTCTGTCCCTTACATTTTCCAGCCAGACTCCACATACTCCTGGCTGTACGATCTACATTATTGATACCCCTGCCATAACACTTACGATTGCTCCACTTACCTGGAACAATCGCGGGACACCCCCTGCTAAGCTGTGGCGCAAACGTCCCATGCCCGGGCTGGCGCAGAAGAGCCCAGCCAACCCCACATCAGGCCCAGGCTTGCAGAGAACAAGCCCTTGCGGTGGCGGCACTAGCTCAGTGCCATTCTGGAGGCGGAATGCCTGGGGCTTCCTCCACCGAGGAATCGGGCTCTGGGTCTGAGAGTGGCCCTGAGTCTGACATCAGTGTCCTACATCCCCGGATCACACCCGGACCTGCAGATGAATATATACTTAATACTGCCAAAGTTGTCTGCTTTTCAATGTCATGGTCTCTTCCCTCACAGCTATGATCCAGGCATTCTTTACCCTTTGAAGTACTAGATTATTGTGCTGGGGTGGGGGTGGGGGTAGGGCTTTCCTAATCCGCTAGGCACTTCTGTCCCCACTGACCTTGAGTGCCAGTCTTCTCTGACCCCACTGAAGGCACATTTCGATATGATAGCAGTTGGTTTGGACTGAGCACTATGATGCGACTGTCTTTGGGGAGTTATGTTGGGGTGTTGGTTTGTTGTTTTCCTTGTTGAATGGAATGTTGTTTATATTTCTCACTGGGGCACACTTTTATTGCACACCAACTCTTCCATGCTGGGTGGGTTATTTGGGGATGGGGCAGGGGCTCCCTGCCCCAATTTTGCTTTTTAAACTAATGGCAACCAATGGTCCTACCTTGAAGGCGATTACCTGGAATGTCTGTGGAAAAAGTTCCCCGAGCAAGCACCACAGGGTTCAAGCCTTTCTCAAGAGGCGCAAGGTCCAGCTGGCAATCCTCCAAGAGACCATCCTCGCGAAATTGGAAAGGCAGGCAGTTCAAAAACGGTGGCAGACAAAAATGTATGCTACCTCCTACTCCTCATTCACCAGAGGGGCGCTAATTTGGGTACTTCCCGGGATGCCTTTCCTGGCTCAGTGTGATATTCTTGACTCAGATGAGTGCTATGTAGTCTTGGATAGTAAATTGGATGGCAGTGTGCATTAATGTATTTGCCCCGAATATTGAACAGCCAACCTTCCTTTCAGCCCTCGCACTCCACATTTTTGCCGTCTTGCATTACCCTTTCGTATTGGGCAGAGACTTCGACTGTGTGGCGGAGGTCACCTTGGATAGGTCACACACCTATCTTCCCACATCCCCGTTACACAACTGTCCACAGTATTTTCGCTTCTGGATGGCCAAATGGGTTCCTATTGATTCTTGGAGGGTTCACAATGCAAGCCTTATACTCCTACTACTCACTTATGCATGAGCTCCCTGTCTGATTAGACACCTTACTGTGTTCCTCTGCACTGCAGGACTGAGTACCTTGCAAAAACCCACTCTCACCTTAGCCCACTCTTACTAACATGCACCTTGAGGTCCCCAGACCGCCCATACCGAGGTGGAAGCTCAATGCCGCTGCTCTAGACGACTCGATCTTTCACTCAGGCCTAAGGGACGCTGTCCATGATTACTTCACTGAAAACGCAGGTGCAGTTTCCTTACCTTTGGTCGAAAGGGAGACGTTGAAATCAGACATATAGGGTCACTGTATCGCCAGATCAGTTGTGGTTGGGGTCCAATTACATGGCGAGATCATTCGACAGAAAAACTTCCTGACGGGGCTAGAGTTTTCAGGTTCCGGTGAACCCCCCCTGCCCCCCTCCCTCACCCCATCCAGACCGGCTGCGACAGGAGAAGGAAGCCCTTCTTGGGTTGCTTGAACAGCTAAAGCTATACAATCATCAAGCCTACTCGATTAAGGCTCATAACGAACGTAACAAGACTGGGAGATTGCGGGCATGATTGGCCAACCACATGCTTTCAGCACACTTCCACGTTTATAGGACCAACCCCAACCACTCCATGTGTATACAATGCAGGCCCAAAAATACTTTAGTTCTTTCCTTCTTTGTGACTCCCCACGTAGAATGAATCCTGTTGTTCGTTTGGTTCCCACTGCTGACCTGCTTTATCCTGCTCTGATATTTTTCCTGGATTTCAAAGTTTGCTTTCTGAACTATTCTCATTCCCATAGTGCTTAGAAGTGGCAGTTAGGTGGCATGTTAGCATATAAAACTTTGTGAATAAATACATAATGATTGCATGTATATTATTTGTAACTACAGGGTCATAGCTGTTATCGTACACACAACCACACACACACACACACACATACACACACACACACGTGTCTTTCCTAAAAAAAAGAGCATCTTTTTGGCAAAATTGTTGATTTTTAGTCCTCTACAGCACATTGAAAGAAATACCCCTATCTGTTTTCGAAACTGCGCCTTTCTCTGAGAATAAACCTACCTCCACCTCATGCACATCCCGATGAAGTCTCTTTTAGTTTAAGACAGGTCCTGAACCTGTTTCAGCTCTGGCCTTAGATGGGTGCTGACTTCACCTGATGACGTTGATGGGAAAGAGCTGCATGGAAAGAGATGTTCCAGGAAGAGGCAGTAGTCATCCACGTCTCCAGGTGTCATCTGTAGTGGCGGATACGTTTGTATGTTTGGAATTAGAAACCTTTTCCCAGTCAGTGCCCAAGAAAAGGTCTTCCTCCACAAATGGAAAGTCTGATTCAACCCTGAAGGGTCTATAGGCAGCAGCGGTCTTAGCATTCAGAGAGCAGGCGGTCTCTTCTGTGGAGGCTCTGGTGCCTCAACTTATTTGCAGTTTTCAGAACTGTCATTCCTTCCACAGTATCTTCCATTGTTACTGAAGTGGTCACAGTACTCTCCACTTCCCCTCGGGAAGTACCATTAGTAGGTACCATGGGTTCTCGATAGCACAAATCCTGCTTTCCGGGTGGCAATTAAATCAGCCCATATGCTGAAGGTGCTCTGCACCTTATTTTTCAGGAATCCCTACCTCAAACGTTTTTCCAACAGGGTGATGTCCCAAGTTTTATCCCTTGAAGGCATCTTATTTCTGCTTAAACCAGAATATAACTGTGCTTTTTTTCTCAGTGTTTGTTCCCTAGAGGAAGACACTGTTCATAGGAAGGTCCTTGTGCTGTAGCTGGAGAGAATTGATTCCTTTCAAATGTAAGACTATTTGATGCTGTTGGGCCTTCTGGTAGGAATACGACACATACCATGGCTACAATCAGCAGTAAGTTTCACTAGGCTATTTCCAATGAATATAAGGTCAGGGGTATTTCTTCTGTGCGAAGTCTAGGTGCAATCCACCGAGGGATCTGCAGCTTTAAGGCCCAGAGACAGGATTTTCTTCATGCTTTACGCCATAGCACAAGTTGTCTGTGTGTAAATTTGGTACTAACCTTCTTAGGACGATCTTGCTATAATCACTCTCAGACCGGTTTTCCTCATTGCAGTCCTGCGTTCCCTCTGGCGTGGGTGACCTTGTGGCCCTCTCGCGATTCGTACATACAGGATATGCGTCTTTTGGAGACCAGGTTCATACCCAGGGGCGAGAATGTGGTTAATGGAATAAAAGACAAGTATTTATTTCAAGAGAATGTAAATTCCTAGTTTTGGGAACAAAATGCGTTTTTTTTAGGAAAGTTGGAGTTTTAAATCTGTTTTCTTAACTACTTGTAGCGGGTCGGAATGAAGGGGCTGAAGACCAGGTCTGGTTAAAGAGGGTTTTACTTTGTACAACACCCGTCTTCGATTGGTGGCCAGTCTCTTAGCAAAAGTCGTTGGGGATAATGGCGTCTTATCCCTACGCTCCGGGTCGTTAGGCGTCTTCCACCCTTTTCTCATCTACCTCAGGGGTGGGTAGGACCAGGGGTTCCAGTGTTGCGAGGCGTGAAGAAAGAAGAAGAGAACAGGACCGATATCAATAGGGGGGAACAAATGCTCAAATCAGGATGGGGAGTGAGGGATCACCCAGTTAGTGCTGCACATCTAGGCTTCGGAAAGTGAAGTGCACGTGAAGGGGTGACCAGGCGAGAACCGGTAGGGAGTTTGCAGCTTTCAGGTGTCGGGTCTCTCCCTCCTCCCAACCCAGCCCGCAAACCGCTCCCGTACCTGTGATAGCCACACTCCTCCTGGAGCGTGGCTGGGCGAAATGCGGTGTTGTTGGCCTCCTGGCTTTCTGGCTTCTCTTGGGGGTTCCGTACCCGCTCCTCTCCTCGATAGCTCCGCTCCTAAGCCTCCTCTCGACAACGTCCTCTCCTCTCCTCTGATCGCTTCCTCCGGCTCCTCGTCTTCTCCGGCTCCGGTGTCGTCACACAACTTCTTCCGGCTCGTGTCTGTTCTTGAAGGCCAGGCCTCCGCCACGTCATCGCTAGGGGTGGAGTTCTCAGGAGTGTCCTCCCAGTTAAAGGAGCCATACCTGCTTTCCCCTTCATCCTCCTGTATAGAGGCACGGGGATAGTCCCAAACATCCTGTTGTGGGGAAACAAGAGGAGAATCGGCAGGGGTCACGTTCCACCATTCCGTGGTCCACTCCTTGCCCTCCCTGGTCGTACCAACCCCGTGACACACCTCCCCCCTTGGATTCTCCCGATCGGGGAGAGGAAATACCCTGGAGAGGTAGTCGGCACTGCCATTGTCCACTCCCTTGCGGTGCCTAACCTCAAACGTAAAGGGCTGCAGAGACAAAAACCAGCGGAGAACCCTGGGATTGTGAGCAATGTTCCGACTCATCCACTGGAGGGGAGCGTGATCCGTGTACAAGGTGAAAGGGTGGCCCTCTAGATAATATCTTAACTTATCTACGGCCCACTTCACTGCCAGACACTCTTTCTCAATGGTCGGGTATTTGAGTTCTCGGGGAAATAGTTTTCTACTTATGTATAGGATGGGATGTTCCACCCCCTCAGGCGAGAGCTGTGAGAGGACGGCCCCTACCCCATAATTTGAAGCATCGGTGTGGAGAATGAAGGGCCTTGTAAAGTCAGGGGAAGACAGAACGGGACTGGTGGTTATTGCTTTTTTCAAGGAGTCGAAGGCACTCCACATCTGTTTGGAGGGATGTAACAGGCATTGGGCTTTTACCTCTTTCTGGAGAGTATTGGTCAAAGGGGCTGCTATCTCTGAGAATTGGGGTATGAAACGCCTGTAATAACCAATCAACCCTAGGAACTATCTCATCTCCCTTTTGGTGCTGGGAAAGGGGGTCTCGGCGATAGCTTTAACCTTTTCGCCCTGAGGCTCGATCATCCCATGCCCTAGCACGTATCCGAGATAATTGACTTTTCTGTATCCAACTCCAGACTTTTTAGCGTTCACATGTAGGCCTGCTTTTTGTAACATCTGAAGAATAGTATGTAAGTGTTTTAAATGGGTCTCCCAGTCGGGACTGAAGATCACTATATCGTTGATATAGGCAGATGAAAAGGACTGGTGTTCGTGGAGCACCGTATTCATTAGGCGTTGAAAGGTCGCGGGTGCTCCATGCAGCCCAAAAGGGAGCACCGTAAATTCGTACAATCCATCCGGAGTGGAGAAGGCTGTTTTCTTCTCTTAACCGCTTCGCCGCGATCGGAATTCCGCCCAGGTGCTGGACATTCCGATCGCGGGTGCGGTCGTGACGAGCTCAGCTCGTCATGCGCACACGCCCACCGCGCAGCATGACGAGCTGAGCTCGTCATGAGCATCGAAGGGGTTAAGGGCACCTGCCAGTAACCTTTGGTGAGGTCTAAGGTTGTGATATACCTGGCTTCACCCAACTTCTCGATCAATTCATCCACGCGTGGGATTGGGTAGGCGTCAAAAGAGGAGATGGCGTTCAGTGCCCTGAAGTCCATACAAAATCGTGTAGTACCATCGGGTTTGGGGACCATAACTATTGGGGACGACCATTCGCTTTTGGAAGGGCGTATGACCCCCAACCTTAACATGTCTTGGACTTCGTAAAGGACGGCTTTCCTCTTGGCTGCAGGGATCCTGTAGGGGCGTTGTTTCACCATCTTTCCAGGAGGTGTCTCGATACAGTGCTCTGCTAGGGACGTCCTCCCTGGATTGTCCGAAAAGAGGGAGGAAAAGGGAGTAAGGGCAGCTCTGAGGGAGGTCTTCTCTCCTATTGTCAGCTCTTCATTGACCCTTAATTGGTCCAAAGTACTGAGGCCAGAGGCTTGTGTGGGTAAGGTGAGGTGTGCCATCTTGGGAGGGGGACCCAGCCATTTTTTTAGTAGGTTTATATGGTAAGTCTGGCTACGGCGGGGAGTTATCTGTACTCTGTAGCTGGTTCTACCTATTGTCCCAATGATTTTATAGGGGCCCGTCCATTCCGACTGGAATCTCTTAGAGGAGGAGGGAAGTAGAACCAAAGCCCAATCGTTCACCTCCAGTCTCCTCCACTTCTTTCCTTGATCGTAGAATATCTTCTGCTTTTCTTGCTTCTTTTCCAGGTTGGAATATGCCAGATTTCGTAGTTTTCCTATCTTGGATTTAAGTGCTTGGGTATACTCCAACATTCCCCGGGTTTCTTCTGCTTCCTCTCCTTCCCATGCTTCTTTCGTCATCTCGAGGAGCGTTCGGGGTTGACGCCCGTACAGCATTTCAAAGGACGAACAGCCCAGGCTGCTCTGCACCTGTCCCCTGATAACGTACAATGCCAACGGGAGTAGTTGATCCCACTCCTTACCATTCACCGAGAGCATCTTCTTCAACATAGTCTTCAGGGTCCTGTTATATCTCTCGACGAGCCCGTCTGTTTGGGGGTGGTACACTGAGGTTTTGATGTGCCGTAAGTCAAGCACTCGGCATACTTCCTTCATAAGACGAGAGACGAACGGGGTGCCCTGATCGGTGAGGATTTCCTTAGGGAAACCCACTCTTGAGAACAATTCCAGGAGCTTTTCAGCGATGATACGGGTAGTGGGGGCCCTTAGGGGAAAAGCCTCCGGGAATCTAGTCGCGTAATCTACTATTACTAGGGCGTATTGGTTTCCTTTTTGGGTTTTAGGCAATGGCCCTATCAAATCCATTCCGACCCTTTCGAAGGGAGTACCAATTACAGGCAGGGGTTGTAATGGAACTGCCGGGGGCCGGTGGGTGTTCTTCTTCTGGCAAACCTCACAAGTCTGACAATGGATCTTTATGTCCTTATACACCCCGGGACAGAAGAAGTGTCTTAAGACGTTTTGTGTGGTTTTTTCAGCTCCTGTGTGCCCCGCAGTAAGATGGGAGTGAGAAAAAAATAGGATCTGATCACTAAACGAAAGGGGAACCAGTAACTGCTGGGGGTCATCCTTGGAGCCCTGCCTATACAAGAGCCCCTCTTTGATAAGGAATCGAGGAAAAGAAGGGGTAGGGCTATCCTGGGTTCTATGTGCCTGTTCCCAGGCGTTGAAGAGTGTTGCATCGTTTGCTTGTGCAAATCTGAAACTCCTGTCCAGCAGCCATGGTTCCGGAGTTATAAGGGCTGGAACAGAAGTACCTCTGCCTCTTCCTAACCCTACCTTTTTTTTCTGAGTGTGTACTGTCTGAAGGAATAGCTCTAGGAATTCAGGGTTATCTGTCCCTATTATCAGTTCTTCTGGTAGACTTTCCAATCCCCAACCCTGATGTGGTATGACCTGCCTTCCATGGGAGTAAGGGTGATCGATGCTACAGGATAAGGTTTACAATCCCCATGAACACACCTGATATGCACTATGGTGTCTGGTATGAGCTGTGTGGGTCGTATGAGAACACCCTGTATCACGGACTGTCTGCATCCTGAGTCTAACAAGGCCTTAACCAACCTCCCGTTCACCTTAACACTCACGTGGAACGCGCTCCCCATTTCGGCCGTGTAGAGGATGGACTTTGGTATGTACCCCACCTCCATGGGCTCGTCCATAGGTTTCCGTCGGGGACACAAGCGAGCAATGTGGCCCCAGTCCCCACATTCGAAACACTGGGGACCCTTGAAGGATGGTACATCCGGTTTTACCGGCCTGGATTTGACAATGTCAGGGATGGCTCGGCTTCTTTTGTCGGCTCTTCCAGGTACAGGTTTGTTGGGTCTCTCTGTTTCCCACACGTATGGCCTAGGCTGGGCTAGAGCAAAGGTGGTGGCCATGTCCATGGCCTGCTCCGTGGTCAGATGGGTATGTTGGCGGAGCCATTTCTGGGTGTTGAAGGGGAGAGCGTCCAGATACTGCTCCAAGTATATTTTGTCCATTATCTCTTCCTTTGTGCTCACAGAGGGGGTTAACCACTTATCAGCCGCCATTTTTAGGCGAAAAAATAAGGTTTTGGGGTTTTTCCCGGGAGCGCCTTTTTCTTTCCTAAAGCGCACCCGGTACGCCTCTGCGTCAAGACCTAAGTGATCCAATATAATGTTCTTGATGTCCGCATATGGCGTATCCCCGTGGGCGTTCGCCACCTGGTATGCGGCTTGGGCTTCGCCCGTCAGTAGGGGAGCTAAAAAGAAGGGCCACTTCTCCACGGGCCACCCACAGGCCCGGGCTGCTCTCTCGAAATTGAGCAGGAACACGTCCGGGTTCTCTCCTGCAACGTATTTTTGCAGCGAGATTCCGGAGGGCCCGTGGGGTGTACTACGTGTTTCCCGCAGGACTGGGGTTGGCTGTTCAGTCACCATTTTCTGTAACCCCTCTATCTGGGCCGATATGGTATCTTTGAAGACGTCCCGATCGGCCTGGGCCGACGTCATCTGCCGTTCCACGGCCCATCCCAGCTTTTCCTGGCCCTTGACTAGCTGTTGGATCAGAGCGTCCATCTCGGGGGTACAGACGGACGGTGTTATGCCCGCATTCTCCACCAGTGGTAGCGGGTCGGAATGAAGGGGCTGAAGACCAGGTCTGGTTAAAGAGGGTTTTATTTTGTACAACACCCGTCTTCGATTGGTGGTCAGTCTCTTAGCAAAAGTCGTTGGGGATAATGGCGTCTTATCCCTACGCTCTGGGTCATCAGGTGTCTTCCACCCTTTTCTCATCTACCTCCGGGGTGGGTAGGACCAGGGGTTCCAGTGTTGCGAGGCGTGAAGAAAGAAGAAGAGAACAGGACCGATATCAATAGGGGGGAACAAATGCTCAAATCAGGACGGGGAGTGAGGGATCACCCAGTTAGTGCTGTACATCTAGTCTTAGGAAAGTGAAGTGCACGTGAAGGGGTGACCAGGCGAGAACCGGTAGGGAGTTTGCAGCTTTCAGGTGTCGGGTCTCTCCCTCCTCCCAACCCAGCCTGCAAACCGCTCCCGTACCTGTGATAGCCACACTCCTCCTGGAGCGTGGCTGGGCGAAACGCGGTGTCGTTGGCCTCCTGGCTTCTATTGGGAGTTCCGTACCCGCTCCTGTCCTCGATAGCTCAGCTCCTAAGCCTCCTCTCGACAACGTCCTCTCCTCTCCTCCGATCGCTTCCTCCGGCTCCTCGTCTTCTCCGGCTCCGGTGTCGTCACACACCCTCTTCCGGCTCGTGTCTGTTCTTGAAGGCCAGGCCTCCGCCACGTCATCGCTAGGGGCGGAGTTCTCAGGAGTGTCCTCCCAGTTAAAGGAGCCATACCTGCTTTCCCCTTCATCCTCCTGAATAGAGGCACGGGGATAGTCCCAAACATCCTGTTTTGGGGAAACAAGAGGAGAATCGGCAGGGGTCACGTTCCACCATTCCGTGGTCCACTCCTTGCCCTCCCTGGTCGTACCAACCCCGTGACACTACTCTAGGGTGAGAACTTGCCCTGAAATTCACTAGTAGAACTGGAGTTGGAGTGATGACTATTACAAGTAGACTCAGGGCCGGCTTTAGCGCTGGTGGCGCCCAGTGCGACAATCATTTTTGGCGCCCCCTCACCCCATGAACGCCTGCTCGGATTCTCTCACTACCACCATGCAAAAGTGCCCCTCATCTCTACAATCGTAGGTTATTGCTAAAAACAGCACCCTCCCTGAGGTCTGCGCCCCCTCCACAGGTCAGCGCCCAGTGCGGCCACACCTGTCGCACTGCCCTAAAGCCGGCCCTGAGTAGACTCACTGTTAATGAGACACCATCGACTTCTTCCACGGCATCAATCTCCAGGGGACGGAGTCTTCTCTGAAAAAATATTTGTGCTCAACTACATCTGTAATCTGGAGGAAGGCCGTGGCCCCACCACGTTAAACATGCTAGGCTGCATTATGTAATGCTTGCGTTGGTGCAAAATATGGATAAATCCGTTGCGCAACATTTTAGGTTCTTACTTAATAATGGTTGGAACAAATCCGATTTTCTGAAAGTGTAAGTGTTTGCAACTTGGATTAAGTGGAACAAATTGGTTTGGTGCTATTTTTGCTATGCGAACCTCCCAAAAAAAAAGTGGACGTACATTACTCACTTTTCAGATCAGAAATAACGGACTAAGGGCCTTATTTAGAATTTGACGGATGGGACACTGTCACAAACGTGTTGGATGTCCGTCCGTCAAATTACACATGCATTATTGCCCATGTCACTTTTGATACAGCGGACGTGACATCCTCCACGTTTTGACGGAGTATTCTCTCCGCAAAACTCTATGTAAGTTTGAAATAAAAGCAGTTTGTGCATTGAAAAACCATAAATCAAGCAGAGAAACACGTGCCTTATTGTGATAACTGCGATAAATGTATAATTAAGTTCAACAGCGGTGAGAATGTAAAGAACCACAAGTAACTTTGAGAGTAGTATATGCCACCTTCCCATCGTGATTACACAAAGTCTAAAACGTAAAAGGTTCATAGTACATGGTATGCGCGTCGGTTACACAACTAGATTATTTATCTGTGCCGCGCGCGCTGCTTTTCAGGGACAAGGCGAAAAGTTCACTCTGGCCTTGGTAGTCACACCAGGAAAAGTTCCCCACCCAGATCAGGTGGCTCAACTGATAACACAAAATATGAGGTTTGCTCCCTTCTCGACATCTTAGAGCATGACTCAACTAACTACAGAATGATAACCTACTGCATGTGAGGAGTCTCGGCAAGAGAGGAAGGACTCACTTCAGTACAAGACTAACCTCGTCCTTCCCTGCCAAGGACATCAGGGGAAAAACTAGTCACCCCATGAGGAGTTTATCTCATGTGCAATCAAGCCGGGCTCCAGGAGTCGGGATTATAGAGGACTGTGAAGAAGCTGGGGGAGGGCTTGGAAAAAATCAACAGAAAAATATTTAGGGACCTGTACTATTTTAGACACTTGCCTCTGTTTAACATTGACATGTCTAAGAAGTAAACGTTATATACCTTTACTAATGGTGGGTCTGATGGATAGAACCATATGAAACCCCCTTTGCCCAGTGCCCAGTTAGTGCTTCGAGCAGAGGCACGATTTCACAAGCCATGGGGGCAGACCGTGCCATGTGCGCAATCAGAACTGGGCACAGCCCAGTGGTCACTGGGGGAGCAGGATAGTGAGCACAGGCAGGGTGAAGGCGGTGCCCAGTGTCCACTAGGCAGAACCGTGCCCAGCGGCTACCGCAGGCCAGTATTTTGGCTACGGGGCATTTTTTAAGTGCCTCAGCTGTGAATTTGAGGGTGTTATGGTTCCATAGCTAACCATAAAGAGTGGAAATCAATGTTTGTTACGATTTTGGTGTGAATTACAATGTTGTATTGTAGCATTTGCATAGTGCTTCCTACCCCTATGTTAGGCTCTGAAGCACTTACCCACATAGACAGCAAGCTGCACCGTATAGGATGTACTGTTGGCATTGTTGATTATTCTATTCTAAGAACTCCACATTCCCATTATAGAACCATAAGTGTGCACAAGATACATTTTGTGTGCGTAATTTCACATTACTCCATTCTGTTCCTTGTTGCTGGAGGTCCAGCGGGGCTTCTGGCTGCAGAGAATGGGTTTCAATGCTCTCACTCCTGGCTACCAGTCCTGAGTGACAGCGGAGGAACACAGTAACTGCTGATCGACGAGACACATACTTTTGCATCTCTGCTGCTGGCATTACAGAAGGGTGGTGTGTGGCTTGCAGGACCCCTTAAAACTCGGCTAGCTCGTAGCATACTTTTAGCCCTGTACAGCAATGCAATGGTTGCACAGCTGTGCGGGGACCCCTTTATGCTGCTCTTATTTAACTTTGTCAGTTTTGCACTCTGTATAGCAGGGCACTTAAAAAAAAAATACACGAAATGGTAAGCTTTGCAACTTTAAACAGTCCTACATAGAACCAAAATATTTAGTTGTCCATTAAATATGCTCTTCTGTATGTGCACACATACATATATGGCACCTTGAGACCCTTACGGGTGAGTAGTCGTGCTTTACAAGTCACTTGATTGATTGATTGTCAAACAGATATTGCAGTCCTAAAAAAAAGAGAAAAAGGTGCAATTTCACTCTCAATTGTGGACTCAGAATCTATTGTTGACTAAACCTTTAAAATCTGAACTGCTCCAGCTATTAAATAGCCTTCAGGGATGGACTGTACTCGTGGTTAAACCTACGAAGGTTGGTGAACACAGATCAGGGACATTGGCAGGTTCACTACAGTATTATTGGGGGTCACACCTGATATATCCTCTTAGCCCCAAGTGGAAATGTGCCCTTTCAGAAAAAATAGAACTGACAGGTGTCGCTCACTTCCTCTCTAGCGAGTTATGCTCTGTCAGAAAGGGAGTGTTAGGAGTTAGACTACCCTGTCAGAGAATCTTTTATCTGGAGGTGATGATAAATAGAGCCCCACCCTTGTATCCAAAAACAGTATGCACACACGATTGGTATTTTACTATCATATTATTTATTTAGCAGTATTTTTCTACAAGTTATGTGTATTGCAATGATTATAATTATTATAAACTACTATGTGAAAAATATGCGAATCAAGGCAAATGTTAGATACACTCCAATCATATTTCATCACACATCTCTAACGTATTAGTCCGTTCCCTGCCGAATATGTGTAAATGTTGTCAGCCATCTAAACTATATTGCTGTACTAGTTTGGTAAGCCTTAGTTATGCTAAAACATGTTTAATTTTCCCACATACCTTATAGGTCAGCAGTCGGAATTCAACCCTTCAACATCTCTCTTCAGCATGCGTGCGGTCCATGTGTCTAACCCCGCCCCTGGGCCGGTTACTTTATGCATCTTTATTATTATTGATGTATTATGGAGCAAGGAGGTGACGCTTGCACTCGGCTTTGATACCAAAATGTGCAAACAATGCGCTTTGCAGCAGCATATAGAAGTAATGCTACTTTTTCCTTCCAAGATGGGGCTCTAAAAGGCCATCTATCCTTCCGATAGCAGTTGCACACTGTTAGATTTGGGGGTCTCTAGTTGGCAGAGGTAGGTACCTTTGACCAAATAGGGACCCTTGCGTCTAGTCAGGGTAAGGGGGTACACTCCAAAAATAACCCCTGCTCACCCCCTTGGTAGCTTGGCACGAGCAGACAGGCTTATCTCAGAGGCAGAGTGTAAAGCATTTGTGAACACATACAGTAATCAAGTGACAACACTACAGATGGACACCACACCAGTTGTATATTAAAAATAAGTATCTTTTATATAGATTTAACACAAGACCATAAACGACAAAAATCCACAATACTGTACTTCAAAAATGGTAGAATTAGCTCAGTTACCTTAAGATGGTAAATGCGACACTTTGAGTTCAATGTACCTTAGGATGCATAACGCTATACAACGAAAGTGTTGCAGGGAAGGTGATGCGTTGGTTCCTTACACGCAAGAACGGTGATGCGTCGGGTCCCTACTGATGCGTAGGGGATGCGTCGGTTCTTCTCCGCGTGGGGAGGTGATGCGTCGGTTTCTTACTGCGCTTCCGTGGCGATGCGATGAAGATCCGGTGCAAAGAAACGAAGATGGCGTCTTCTTCTTGATGCGACACGATGCGTGCACGCCCGACGGCCGTGCGGCGACTCAACGATTCTTCTGAGCCGCGACAGGCCCTGCGACACGCTTCCCGGTGATGCGGCGGCGTCTGATGCAACGTCGATCCTCTTCTCTGGCAATGCGAGGCGCTTCGGCAACGATGCGACAGCCGAGCGGCGACTCAACGATTCTTCTGAGCCGCGACAGGCCCTGCGACACGCTTCCCGGTGATGCGGCGGTGTCTGATGCGACGTCGATCCTCTTCTCCGGCGATGCGAGGCGCTTCGGCAACGATGCGACAGCGGCGGCGACACTCTTCTCCGTTGACGCGGCGGCGTCTGATGCGACGTCGATCCTCTTCTTCGGCGATGCGAGGCGCTTCGGCTGCGGCGGCGATGCTTCTTCTTCGTGAGTCGCGCTTCCAGCTCCTTGCAACACGCAGTCCCTCAGAAAGTCCAGCACAGCAGCAGGCACTTTCCAGAAAGACTCTTGGGGAGCTGGTTGGTGAAGTCTGTTGTCCCTGAGACTTCAGCAGGAGGCAAGCTCTTCTCTCAAGCCCTTGGAGATCTTTTACAAGTTGATGAAAGTACACACAAAGTTCCTTTCTCCTTTCTTTGGCAGTCAGGCAACCACGGCAGGCCAATCCCCCAAACAGCACTCAGCTTAGGGATAGTCTCCTCCTCAGTTTCTCTGGTTCCTCTCCTCAGCAAAGGTTTCTTCTTGTTTCCCAAAGTGATCTGATCTAAAGTTCTGGGGTTTGGGTCCCCTCATTTATACTCATTTTCCCTTTGTTCTCTGAAGGCAGAGAGGCCTTTGCCTAGTCCAAACCAGTTCTGGTCAGTCCTGGAGCACTTTGTTGACAAGACTCCTTCTTTCCTTTCACAGTGTAGGCCAGGGACATCAGACGCACCAAAGGAGGTGGAGCCAGCATTGTGGAGGGAAGGCACAGCCCTATTCAGGTCCCAGGTGCAACTCCTCCCACCCATCTACATGCAGATCTCTCTATTCAGCCCTGGGCTGACTCACCCTGTCTCCTGGAATCCCCCAGCCCCTGTCACTCACAAACCCAGACAAGGAATACACAACCTAGCAGAGGCAGGCTTGGATAGTTAGGCAAGAAAATACCTACTTTCTAAAAGTGGTATTTTCAAACACAGAATGTTAAAACCAACGTCACTAAAAGATGTATTTTATCATTCTGAGTTCAGGCATACTACATTCGTTTTTCTACCATGTTCCCTGGGTCAGTTAGGATTATAAGATGTAATAATCAAACTGCCCATTCTGGCCTATGGGGAGCAGGTAGCCTTGCAATAGTGAAAAACGAAAATGGCTGTAATTCACTATTAGGACATGCCACACACACCAGGGCATGTCCTACCTTATACTTACAATGCACCCTGCCCTTGGGCCTACCAAAGGGGTGACTAATATGCAGAAAAGGGAAGGTTTAGGGACTGGCAAGTGGGTGCACTTGCCCAGTCAACATGGCAGTACCAGACTGCACACAGGCTCTGCAATGGCAGACCTGAGACACACTTTTACAGGCTGCTTCTGTGGGTGGCACAACCAGTGCTGCAAGCCCACCAGCAGTATTTGATTTACAAGCCCTGGGCACACTCCGTGCACTGTACTAGGGTCTGACAAGTAAACCAATCCAGCCAATCATGGAGTCACTAATCCATACATCAATTTATAACAGAGAGCATATGCACTTTAGCACTGATCAGCAGTGGTAAAGTGCCCAGAGTCATAAAACAGCCAACAACAGGTCAGAAAAAATATAGGAGGAAGGCAAAAAGTTCAGGGATGACCCTGCAAAAAGGGCCAAGTCCAACACACACGCACACCAGAGACCTGGAAAGGTTCCCTTCTCAGTCCTGTTAATTTGAACAGTGTTAGAAAAGATGCAGTTTCTAGAAAGCATGGTGATTGAATACACATTTGTTAGCTTTACCATTCAAACAGCTAGTGCGTTCTTCCGTGTCCTATGTCTGTCACAAGCATTCGCTCATATTAAATGTGACCATATTTACAGTCAGACCGTCTTACATGTAGCATGTATTATTGTCACACGAAAGCTCTGCCATACCAAACACCAGGTATTGTGCCACAACTATCATGACTGACAGCCTTTGCCTCTGTATTGTATGTAGACTAAAGACTTTGACAAGACACTTTGTAATTTCCCTACTGCCAATATAATGTCGTGTAAATGTGAATGTTATATAACCAAATATGGCTCTCGAGCAGATAAAGGTGGTCAATGGGTATTCAGAGCATTGCTCACTGCCCCACACCATTACTTCTTCATGAAGCTGTTCATGAGTGAATTTTGTGGAGCAATCAATTTCATTCCTGTTGAACATCTGTGGAGCGTCAACTCTCAAGCCAGAAATTCTCAGATGCACAAAAGTCTTCCTGAATCCCGGTATCCTTTTGTGGATGCTTCTTTTGTGCTTGGGGTTTGTGCCATGTTTTGTTTGCTTCTTGTTTGACAATCTGACCACATACTTTGGTCTACTGAGACTTTATTTCTTAAGCAGCAAGGAAAGTTAGATTCCACCCACTATTCAAATAGGAGCCAAACTATTGAAAATGCTAGAAGTTAAAATAACCTAGGTTCTTTGAAGCTGATCCTAATGTGTATTTAAATACATTAATGAATCTCTCCCCCCTGCTTTATATGGGAAACTAGTCCTATTGTGTTTAAAGCATGAAAAGCAGTTTCTAAGATTCTAATAAAAGCTGGAGGGTAAGCCATTTGTAATAGCTGTGTTATTTGTGTTATGCTATTTGCAACTCTTGCTGCGTAATCGATATTCCTTGACTCTAACATATACTGCTTCAATAATAATGAAGCTATGCTAGATAACTTGTCAAAACTTGCATATGGCAAATTCTACGAATCTGGTCAACGGAGCAAAGCAATTGCTCCTTTAGAAGGCAGATATAATTGAGACAATAGCTCTGTCACTTCGCTCCCTGTCCGTAAATAACTGCAACCTTCCTTTAAAGTAAAGTAATAGCAAAGATTTGTTACTCTTAGTAGATAAGTCCTGTTTTTCATAGTTGTAAATTACTTTATTCTGGTATGATCTTTCAGATATATGTTCCTGTACAACCTCTGATAGGATGGCTGAATTTACATTCAAGAGAGCAAATTCTAAAAGCCAAATTAATTATATATGACTTAATTTGAACATATGGCCTGCAGTCCGGGATATGAAGGTTATTGTCCGGTCTGATAGTGACCATAACGCTTTAGCATTAGAGCTGAGGAATATCCCTTAGTTGTTTAGTAACCCCGTACCTAGTGTAACAGATTTACAGATTATATCCTCTAAGGATGGGAGGAGAGTAAACTGGCCTACTATACTGTTGGACAAGGACACTCTTGTCAGCATATACACGGAGGTCGCCACTGACCTAAGCTTAATTGGCGAACAATAACAGATGAACCTGAATGTCTTGCATATCTTAAACTCCCTACTTGATTCCATCAGAAAATACTTCTTTAGAACCTCTAAAGTGAAAAGTAAAAGAGCAAAGGGCTCAGAATGGTTTGATAACCAATGCAATATTGCCAAACAAAACTTGCCGTGTGCTGCAAAAAGAGGATGCAGAAATGCCATAATGGGAGGGAGGAAGTTGTGCAAAAAAACACAAGTATCAGTCAAGAAGAGTTGGGAAGAGTCCATCTGGAGGGAATTAGTTCCAGCGGCTAATAGAAAGATAGCAGGTTGTTCTGGCACTTGCTTGCAAAGGGGTACCCTTTGCTGTCCGTGAAGATGACTTTCATATTGAACCCCAAGCCTGGGAACAGCATTTTACCAAGCTATATATCATTGAGGAGGCAGATGAGGATATCACTGATAGCAGAGATTCCAACCCTGGTGTACAGAAAGAGGATAGTGTTTCCATTATCACATTCTTCATGGCAGAAACTATAATGGACATCAAGTCCATGAAAAGGGGCAAAGCACCTTGACTGGACAGGATCCCGGGTGAACAGATTGTGTGGGGATATATACTTAATACAATCTCAAATGCCATAGCAGGAGGGGCGGAAATACCTGAAACCTAGATGGGGGCAGAAATATTTCTGATCCACAAAAAAGGGGATAAGAGTGACCCTGCCAATTATAGACCCATCAGCGTAATAGATAATGTTAAAAAAATCTTTAGAAAACAGCTGCTGATGAGAGTGCAAACATGGATTGATGATAATCAAAACCTATCTAGTTTACAAGCAGGGTTCAGGGCACACACCAGCACTAATGACCAGATGCTCCGCTTCCTATTGATTCTCTGGAAGACTATTTACATCAAGAAAGAGCACCTGTACGTGGTGTTCGTGGATCTAAAATCTGCCTTTGACCTGATTCCTCGAGATAAACTATGGGCTGCCCTGAGGGAGAGGGGGATGCCACCAGAACTTCTATCCCTACTGATCTAGCAGCTTAATGGGAACTATGCACAGGTTAGATGGGGCAAGGGGGCAAATTAACAGGCCACATATAGGTCACTAGAGGGATGAGACCGTTGTGTACTGTGGCCCCAACCCTGTTCACGTTCTACGTGAATGGCCTAATTTATACTCTTTAATTGTAGAAGTGATTGCCTGAAGCTAGCCAATGAAAAAATCCCATCTCTGCTCTTTGCAAATAACACATTGCTTATCTCCAGAACACCAGTGGGTCTGCAAAATATTCTAGATCAATTCTCTGATGCATGTGTCAGGTTTGGGCTGGAAATTAATGCGGCTAAAACTAAATTTGTGACCTTCCGACCACATAAGACCTTTAGAGGGAAAGTGAGACTTGGATTGAGCAACGTGGAACAGGTCAAAGAATTTTACTATTTAGGGTTAGGTTAGCAAGCAATCTGTCCTGGGCCCCCCAAATAATAACTAGCCAAATGTCCCTACAACATGGTGATGCTGCTATCCGAGAGAAAGGAAACAAATCTAATTATCAACTAATCTCACCTATCCTTGAAATCTATCGAGCTAAGGGACTTGGCGCGGCCCTTTTAAGGAGCAGAACTCTGGGGACTCGATAATACAAAGGGCCTAGAAAAAGTTGAAAACAAGTTTTCCCAATTATTATTGGTTATGCCCACAAGTGCCCCACTTACCCCAATCCGACTTGACCTTGGGCTAAGGAATGTTACACACATTGGAGCCCTTAAATCCCTGGTATACTGGGTCAAAGTCTGGACAGGTAAATCTCAGATCCCAGTGAAACAAACTGTCACTGAAGTAAAAGAGCTGGACAAACAATTAGTAACACCTTGGCTCAAACAAATAAAATGGTGGATGTACGAGATAGATTTAGGAGGAATCTGGGTCAACCCAGAAATATTGACCTGGGGTATGACAGCCAAACTAAAGAATAGATACTGGGATTATATCCTGGATAGATGGATGCCTCAATCTGCAATTGGCACGTCATCAGGGTGTTTCATTGATATTAAGTGTGTCCCAGCCTTTGAACAATTTTAGGATCGAATAGAACCTCCACTAGCAAGATCCTTGTTCCTAAAATTCAGATGTGGAACCTTGCCAGTGAATTAGTTCAGAAACAAGTGGCGGGCAAGCAACATCACAGCCATGTTCCCTGTATGTTTGTTATGTAATGAAACTGTGGAACATTTTATGTTTTTCTGCTCTACCTTTATGAAATTCCAGTCTGTCGGCGATTATCCACAATGAGACTTTCAGATGCCATGCATATTCTAACCTTTGAACATACTGAGCGGGTTGTGTATTCTGTATCAAGGTATTTCCTCCAGGCTTGGCGTTGCAGATGCCAAATTACAAATGCAGCCCAGTGATTCCCAGTTAAATCTAGAGCTACATGCACAGGATTAAACCCATGGGAAGCTGTCAAAATATCGCTCCCTCAGGAAATGTACCTCTTATATCTTAAATTGAATAACATATGTACTCTTTGTATGATACTTGGGTCTGCAAACTGACATGCAGGATATTCCTGCACTTCTGCGTTGGTAAGCTAGGGGGGAAGATCATCTGTCTTTAGACCTTCTATGTTACTGCACTTGGCAAGTTTTCGATCATTTATGACGATGTACCTATTAAAAGGTGAAATGTTACTGGAACCTGGTAGAGGCTCCTGTCTTTGGGAAATTGCCAATATACCCTTATTTTGCTCTGGAATGCATTATATGTACACTAAATAGGAAATGCACTAAAGCACTGGCATTTTATGTCGAACTTCTATTTGGCCAGGGGAAGATAACTAACTCCTTGTTTCATTATGTGAAAGAACCTGGCAAAGTGTTCTGGCATAAGCCCCATGGGGAAGATTACCGGTTGCTTCACCTACCATGTGGAAGAATTTGTTATAGTACATAAAACCAGCTGCAATTATGTGCCTGATAGCAGATGAAATGCTGATAACACTCTCTGGCTTCTACTGAATATATTTTATGTGCTGTTTTATTGTATTGTCGTATGCATTCTTAACATTATGATATGCTCTGAATTTTATGTGCATATTGTTTTTATGTATGGATTGTTTTATGCTCAAATTGACCGAATAAACTTTTTACAAGTTAAATAAAACGTTATATGTTACTGTAGTTGGACAGCTTGGTTAGTGAATTCCAGAGTAGTCCTCCATTTATGTCTGTACCCAGATCATTGCTCTATTGATAAATTACCCCTCAAATAACTTATAGTTTAAGAGGGAATTTGTAGCAGTGGGCTTCTGATGGACACTAGTTACAAGTTGCTCCTGGTCCACCGTTATGTCTAAATCAAGGAAAGAAACCTCTGTGGTGCTGAAAGACCAGGTAAAGTTTGATGTGGATCCTCACTATTGTTATTATGTGAACTTCGTTAGGTCCACCTGGGTTCATTTCCATATACAAAACACATTGTAAATATATTGTTACCAGTCTCTTAGACTAGTGCAGCACTGATTGGCCACATGAGAAACTATATTTTCCTCAAATTGACTCACAAAAATGCATGCCAAAGTAGGAGCAAACCTGGCTGTCATTGATGTTCCAGAGATTTGCAAAAATAGACCATTCTCAAATTTATAATAATTCCTAGTAACGGGCAGTTTGATGCGTTTAAGGAAGAAGGCCAGGGAAGTGTCGTAGAACCACTCAACTGGCGTTATTCTTTCTGCTGCTACCAGAGTGGCGGCCTGTGGGATGTTAGTATACAGAGATTCAATGTCCATAGTGACAAGAATGTGTGAAGACTGGGCAAACTACAGTTCTTCAAGCTGGCTAAGTACCTCAGTTTTGTCTTTGATATGTGAGGGTTGCTAGATAACTCACTCACTTATAAATGTGCTTGTAAAAAGGTCTTTTTATGAATCTTGGGAAGTATATAGATAGTAGGAATATGTGATTGTTTTGTGATCAGGTTGTCTTTGGCTTATCAAACCTGCTTGGACTGCTTATGTACCACCATATTTGTTATGGTATTTTGAAGTTCCTCTGTTGTATCTCTTAGCAACAATTTGATAGTTGTTTCTGTCACTGCGAAGCTTGTTGGTAATCGTTAGTATCCAATTCACAATAGCACCACCTCTATCTGCTACTACTATCTATTACTATCATAGGTTTTAAAAAAGTTTCTTTAGCTGAAGTTCTTTGGCCTTTGTGGTGTTCTACTGAGGTATTCTTTGCCTAGATTCTAACGCAGGAATGTTATAGAGGACAATATTCCCAAAAGTAGAAACCTCTGGTCTAAATCTCAGATCACATTGTATATTTCCTCTCCCAGTGGTACTACCAGTGCAGCCAGACTTTGAGGGTTGTACACACGCGTCCTTTCCTGGTGGACGGACTCTTTGCCCGACCAGGCTCTTAGTCCGAGCTACTATGAGACTGCATATTTGTGCCGCACCTCAGGCAGCAGGCCAACTTCGTTAGCTGATCTGACATGAATATGGAACTACCTTTGTTCGGCTTTTGTGCAGCACCTAATCCACAGGCCCCTGCCACAGGCCTTTGGGCATTCCTGGTTTTGGGGTACAATGAGTACTCTTTCTTTTATGATTGATATTGTGGTAATATCTATTTACTCTACGAAACATACAGTTTACCTATGAAAGGCCATAAGTCACATCTTCTCAGCATTACCATAATCCATACTACCAATCAGGCAACCTTGAATGGAGGCACACACTTTTTTGGTTTATAACATTTTAATTTGCAGCATTTGGGTGTATCGATTAGTGATGTTTTGGCTCTTGCTTGCCTGGTAAGCAAATGTTTATGACTTAGAAACCTATGAGACTATGCCATCTTTTTCCATAGGATAAGTGTATGAATTGTCTGCTTGGGACGTTCAGATTACATTGCACCAATTCCATGCACAGTTAGACCCGTTTTATTCAAGAACCCTTTGAGCACAGCAGATTTAATTGTTTTCTTCGTTTTAACTGGTCTGGACTGAGTATGTATCTTGATAAGAAACTCCTTTATTTTTTTTTATTCGCTTTTAGTTGCAACTGCCACTTTGGAGACTCCATCCCTCCTTTGTCATCATATTCTCATGTTCTTATGAAATTGCTGAGCCAGTACTGGCAACGAAACATGTCAATCTTTTCCTCACAAGGGTCTTAACGTGTTCTACAGTTTTTAATATGTACAGAGGATGAAAAATGAAAGCCCATCATCTCCTTAATACATTTATAGGCAGATAACACCCCTGCTTGTTCTCACCAGTTACAGTGGCCAGTTTAGTTATTGGTAGGCCTTTTCCTCATCTCTCAGAGTTAGGCTTCCAAGAGGGTCGACTGCAAAGAAGCGCACCCTCTTGTCACTACTAGGCCTTCCCCAAGGTTGGAGTGAGTGCCTATGATGAGAAGCCAGGGACGCAGCATCTGTGATATCTGTGGCCTCTCTGTGTTGCTCCTGTGAGGTGTCTGCACACAACTTGGAAATCACCTTGTCCACTGCTCACACAGTGGTACTACGTTCTCATTAGTTGATTGGTAGAGACTGGATTCAGCTTTACACATTATCTAGCAGATACAGTCAAGGGCAAATATGTTCTTTATCTGGAAGAATTTCCTCAGCAACTTTCCCCTGTTTGTGGCTTATTTCTTAATGATTTAGTGGGTGGCAGGTGTCCCAATCTAAACCCGTCTTTATTGCATTCTTTTCAATTGGTGCAGTTCAACTGCACATTGACTGCTACTCCAAGAATACACTGCTTTGTACATGATCCAAGCTCAGGACTGGAAAGAATGTATCCTATTGACGTGTAGCTATCTGCAAACCCAAAATATGATGGCCCAATATGAGCTTGCTCACACTTCTAGGTGATCATCAACAGTTGGAGATCCATGGGTAAGAACGTTAGAGCTCTCTCCTAAATACCCTTGAGGACTCTTGTTGTCTCATAGTCCCTTATGCAAGCCAGGTAAGTATCAGGCAGGTACTGGAACTATTCGTTACTAGCCAGCTTGGCAACAGAGCAGCCATGTTTACCAGAGAGTTTAAAGTACTTTGCCACTTACTTTATCACTTTTGGTCATGTAACAAACTGTGTTAATGGTGTTCTTTTTACATGGAAGTTCGCCTTTGAATAATTGTTAATGAGTTACTTACCTGATTAAAAGAAGGCAAAATTGCTGCTTGTAACAATACTTTATATAAGAAAAACACCATATTAAGAATATACTGTTAAAAAGGGAGGCAAAAATATAGGTAGACAATTTGAAAGGATCTACCATTCCACTACTCAAAGCATCCGAGACACATAACTCATGAAAGTATAAAAACACCCATATCCTATTCCCAGCCCCAGATAAAACAGGCACATATCATGGTTTATGCTCTCTCTTGCTGTACGGTTAAAGCTCATCATTGACTGATACATTGTGTGACTCACACTAAGAACTCACTCGTACTAACTGATTCCTAGCAACAACATTACAAATAACCTGTCGTCAGTGAACAGAATACCTCATGCCCTGTAGACCTGAGTTGCATCAATTTACAGCTCAGTTGTCTGAACTGCAATAAGGGTGATTCAATTTCAAAGGTCACATGTTGTTAAAAATTGACACATTTCCAATAGCATACTTCCTCTTCCTTATGCCGCGCACCATTCTATTATGTAATGTATGTACTTCAAGTTTCTCATTTATTATAATGGAGAACTGGTGACTAATTGAAGTTGCTATTGATCCAGCGCTGGGCCAACCTCTTACTATTGGTTATCCAATAGATCTTTTATATGTCAACTGGGTGGTAAAGGGAGTTAGCATTGATCAAACAAATTAATTAACAGTGTAACCCATTTGGCTGCACAATGAGGACCAGCAGGGTAGCCTAACCTCCTAAAGAAGTTCAGGTGCATCAGTATGACACCAACGATGAGCCCAGTCACAGCAATACAGAAAAGCAACAGTAGGACTTGGTGCTCAGAGAAAAGCCTTTGGTCCTCTCGCCTAAACATGAACAATATCTAAAGTCATCAAATTTGGAGTCTAAACCAATAGGGGCGGTTAAATCTAAAAGGGTCTCAAAAAGTTGGGGAAATGCAGAACAAAATAGGGAATTGCAGGAATATGCAGGAAGGGGTCAGCATTTCAGAAGCTCAGTCAATAGTCTTCTAGGGTTAATGGTATGGGTGTTAACCTAAACCACATTCAGCAGAGAGTCAAAGGGGGTAAACCTAGAGGTCTGTACCTCTCAAAGTCCAAAGGAATAGTGTCTGACTTCAACCTGTGAGAACACCAGTTCATACCACACAAATCTTCTTGAGTAACACCCATGTTTGCATCATCAGGGGCTCCATTGTCCTTTCCATTCTCACGTTAGAAGCTGCAACATTGGAAGATTGTCCCAGACCAAACCTGAGAGCGATACCGTCCTTGGGCACCTGCAACTCCTCGATACATTACTTAATAGAGACTGTCAGTAAACGCTCTTGCTCTCCATGTTCTTTGCCAAGCTCCTCTTCTCAGGCTCTCTATCGCTAATACTGTGTTACATCTAATCTCAAACTAATAAACCATGTGAATGTACCTGCAAGGAAAGGACGCACAAGCAGAAATGGAAAACCGTATTATATGCAGAAAGAATACAGGCCCACTCATGTCAACTTTAAATGCATGAATTCAATGGTGCACATCTAGTATGTGTATAAGTGCACATACAACTACAAACAACTAAAATGTCAGTTCATAAATTCAGAGTTAGATTCATATTGCACTTTGAGCAAATGCAACATAACTCGGAAATACACAACTATAAAAGTAACTGAGAACTACATTATAAATAAATGTGAAAACATTAGCGCACACGTTACATAACTCTTCTTGTTTTCTGAAGTAAATACATTTTAAGAGCGTGAGGATGGTTTTATCAAGTTTCTAAGAAGTACATTTCATTTTAATAAGTTGAGGCACGCAGTGTATATGAATCTCTAGTTCTACAGTGAATTCACTTAAGTATTGAGTTCAAGTGCAACACTTTATATTATTAACATAAGGACAATACTTTCCATTATTTATTTATTTTTTTAAAATTTGTTTATTCATTTTCAACAAGAAAAACAGAGAGATATATGCCGACATCTTGTCAGCCTCACAGGGTAACAATACACAATCATTGTAATAGGAAGCATAATATACACAGAAGATCACAGAGTTTGCAGCTAACATACATCAGTTTGGCTACAGACCGTGCCCGCAGGTGGCATGTGTAGGACATCGTTTATACATTGTTCATTCCGACCTACTACAATCCTGTCTACTCCCTTCTCATCGTGTTGCTGGGAGAGCAGCCTCTAGGTCTACAGTGTTTTCCTCTGACTCTGCCTCTGCAGCAGACTGCTCCCTTAGATATGCTCGTAGGAGTTCCCAAATGTCTCGTGGGCGAGACGGAGGTGGCATCAGCTCAGCATACACCATTAGCTGCTCCTGGCAAAAGACAAGGTCACGCAACCAGTCCTTAAACTTTGGTGCTCTCCCTCTCCCCACCTGCAAGCCACCCCACGTTTAGCCAGGAGCAGCCCCAACGATATGTACCTTCTAAATGGCGCCTCAATATCTTTTGTGTGTCCCAATAGTGTGGTAAGTGGGGTGTTGGATATGCATACCCCTGTCATCTGGCTAAGGGTCTCGGTTACTGTTGTCCAGTATGACTAAATAGGGGCGAACTCCCATGCTAGGTGTAGGAAATCGGCTCCCTCCCTCATCTGTCACAATTATCATTTTCCCTGAGCCCAAAGCGGCATAGTCATGCCGGGGTATAATAGAGGCGGTGAAGGTATTTGAAATGTATTATTCGCAGTCTACTGCTTGCTGAGATTCTTCCCGTTTGCTGGCAGCAAAATTCCCATTGGTCGTCGGTGATAGGGGATTCCAAGTCAGCCTACCATCTTGATCGCGCTCCATGAGAAGCGAGAGGGCAGCCTGTTGAGAGGCTCGGTATAGCATGGACACTACGTGTGTTGGGGGAGAACGCTGTAGTAGCGCGTGTAGCAGGGCCAATGTGGGTGGTTCGGTGGGAAAATCAGGGGTGGCAGACTTGACGTCGTGCCGGAGCCGTATATACATAAATAGTTCCATAGTGGTGGGCTGGCAGTTTTTAAAGAAGTGTTCCCGTGACCGGAAAGTTCCTTTGTGATATAGTGCACCCCAGGTGTGGATGTCAAATTTACGAAGCATTTGTCGGCACCGTCCCTCACTTGTAACCGGGATGTTCAGCCTGCCAGGTAGCGGCAGTAGCGGAGAATATAACGTGTCTATATTCATGCGCTTAGCTATTGCCCTCCAAGCTCTATTTGTGCATTCCACTGTGGTTGGGTCGGCATCTTTAGGGTTGGTAGGAGCGCTTATGTAAGCCGAATACGGGGTAAGCACCATAGGCCAATGCTCTACTGCAAGATGTGCCATGTACGGTGGCGGATGTATCCAAAAAGCCGCAAAGTGTTCCTGGGCTCACCAATAATATAACTCCATGTCAGGCACTTCAAAACCTCCTTGATCGAAGGGTAGAGTTAGTGCCTCCCACTTCAGCCGGGGTTGTTTGGCCCCCCATGTCAACCGAATGAGTTGCGTTTTGAGGGCTTTAAAGAAGAATTTACTGTGCGCATAGGGGATATTAGTGAAATAATAGAGCTTCTTGGGGAGGATGATTATTTTTATCAGAGCAATCCGGCCAGCCATCGATAGAGGCATTGCTATCCACCTCGTGATGGACTCCGTTAGTGCATCCAGTGCTGTGCCGTAGTTGGCCCTCATGAGGAGTTCCCTGTCTCTAGTGATTATTATTCCCAGGTATTTTATCTCGCCTTCGCACCAAGTTAAGGGGAAGTCTGGGGTGTATCTCTTTACTGCAACTGTGAGGGGGAAGATTTGTGACTTGCCCCAATTAATATTGATCCGCGAGAGCCTACCAAACTGCAAAAAACCCGTAGTATAGGATTTAGACTCACCTCAGGATCCCGGAGGTATAAGGTGAGGTCGTCAGCATATAAGGATATGAGGATTTGCCGTTCGGGGTATATGAGGGCATGTTCATGGTGGTGTTGCTGGAGCTTGGCTGCCAGTGGCTCCATGGCCAGGGCGAACAGTGTCTTGTGGTTTGTTGCCTGCCTTGTTATGTTGGCTTAGGCCTGGCTGCCATGCTGCTTTTCTTTGCGCACGTTACGCTGAGCCAGGGCTCCCTCGCCCTTTGCTCTTGCCAAGTTATTTTGTGCTCTCTGCATTTTCTGTTTTTCACCTTTTCTCTTGTTCGATTTGGGCTCAGACTGCACGCCATGTACAAGGTCGCATAACAATGTATTTCGGTTCTTCCTGATATGGCCCGTCCTTCGCACTTAGACATAACACTAGGTGCAACTGCCATGAAGAATTTGAGTGTGCTTTTAACACTGCAGTTTGCTTGTACTGGGGACACTTGGAGGAATCCTTTCCAGGGAGAAGAGCTGTGATTGTCTGCTGATGTAGTTCTGCATCTAGAGACCGAGGTATGAGGGTTCGCTAGTCAAAGCCCAGAGGTCTTCTATTTTTATAATAAACTATCTTACTGCACGGGGAGGGTGGTAATGTTATTTATACATTTATCCACTGAGTTATGAGATGCTTTCCCCGTTTGTATTCTATGGAATTGTAACCATGCTGCTTATATTATTCATATGCATTATGCTATTAGTACTGACACGTGTACTGTACCTTAGAGCACGTAAGTTGAAATAAACCTTTTAATCTACCCAGTGTCTCTTCATACGCACCTTGTGGACAAGTACGAGTGAGTGACGAAAGAGTGTTCTTGTTTCTGCGAGTCCTGAGATAGGGATACCGTGTTCTGGGTTGTCCAATCATTGGTGCTTTGGTGCTAATGGGATGCTAAGCTAGTTGGGTTGGGGTTTTGGGTGCTACGGTATATGGTAGGCAAACCACTGTATTCCGGGGTCCTATTATCCTGTGCATAGCTCTGTGTATGTGCAGAAACCTTATGACATGGCGCGGCCAACGTGGGGCTGCTTATCTGCGAGACGCTTGAGTAGTACTTGTGCTTGTCCACAAAACCCTCACGTACGCTTCCGGAGGCGTAAGTGACGGTGATACCTCCTATATTGAACGTTTTATAGGTTCTTTCAAGCTTGAAGTTATTAAAAAAGGTTAATTAACTAACCCATTTTGTGCTCCCTGTTAAGTTGTCGAATAAAACTGTTTAGTCATGGCTGGTGTGGCGATAGCTGCACATAGCCGAGGACCACTCCGAGAACACTTAGGTGTGTACGGAGTGCCCGATACTGGGGTCGAGTTGGTCTTTGTGGTTCAAGCCGATCCGGCTTATCACTTTGAAGTGTTTTACACTTGGATCACTTTTGCGGCGGTGGATGCAGGTGATAAACTGTTTCATGAATATAAACCCACCGCTATTCCTGCTGTCTATCGACCCTATACTAATCTTGAAGTGCCTCTCACGGCTTGGCAGCACCGTGTTTGGTTTAATGGCGCCCTCCCACAACCAACTACCGCAGTTCGTTTAGGCCCCTTATCCATTGGGGGGCCACTTGGCCTGTATTGGCCGGGTATACCCCGCATCCAAATTATCTGGCATTACCGATTGCGGATCTGCGCACTATGCATACCGAACTGGTGCGAGTGCATCGAGCCTTAGTAACATACGTTACAGGTAGCCTCCATGGAGCTGCTCCTGTAGTCGCTGGCCAACCAGCTATTGCAGCTGGAGTGACCATAAGTCCTGTCATGGTAAATTCTGTGATGGGCAAACGTCCACAAAATAAGGACGATTATCCTTACTGGCTTGCCGAAAAGTTCGATCAGATAGAAGCAGTGTTTCCACATACATCCCCAGTGGACAAACACCGCATCCTTACGATAAGTTTGCCGAAAGACTTAATCCCCGAGTTGACAGCATGTGAAAACTGGGGTAAGGTATTCGCAGCAGTATATTCAAAATGTTTTGGTACGCCTTCCATGACGGTTCTACCCTCTGTAATTAAAAAAGTACAGGATGAACACGGCCCTGAAGCGGCTGTGGAATTAGGGATGAGACTAGTGGGAGTGTTTGATGTAGTAGCTGAACTGATCCTTGGAAATGTCAAGGGCGATGCAATGAACTTTCAAGTAGCGAATGCTTTGGCTTTGGTCCCAGAGTTGGACAGGCCCCGCGAATTACCGAAAATTATTGCCCAGGCTTACAAAACAATTGGAAGAAATAGCCTAGGCAACAAGCCTTTTGTAAAAGCGCAAACCCAATCGCAACCACAAGTTACGCAATCTAAAAATACGTCTGAGAAAGTTGAGAGACCAGCCTTCACTAAAAAGAGTTGGAGACAGAAAAAACAGGGTAAGCAACAAAAGAAGCCGGGGTCGAGAGGCGCTTCCCCAGTTTCGGTTTCTTCTGAACGTACTTATGATTTACGTGATAGGTCGAGAATGAAATCACCAGATAGGTTTCAAAGCTCTGATACGCGTTCTCCTCGTTCTTCACAGGCCCAGACGTCGTCACAGGCTGGTGGAGGAGAACAGCAAGATAGAGGAAGGGGCCGAGAGGCTCCCCAGGAGCGAGACCAACCTCGACAACAAGTCAGAGGGAAAGCAGAAGACTTTCACCATTCTCGACCGCAATTCCAGAAGAAAAAAGTTGCAGCTGTAACAGCGAAATATGCCACAGACCGTGAGAACGAGACTCCTGAATTGGACGTGGGCAGTGACCCTCCTAGACAGCGCCGCGGAAGTTACCATAGTGCGGGAGGCGCTACGTCCTCATATGGAGGCGACAGCAACTGAAACATTCGTTACTGTAGAGACAGCTGACACCAGAGTGGCACCCCCTGACAGACTTTACAACATAGTCATCCAAATCGAAGGTGATATACCGCGTGAAATAAAAGGGATTTTTTGGGAAAATCTAACCTCTTCATATGACATTTTGTTAGCAGAGGTGGATTGGCCACCCCCAATCGTTCTCGCTGCACATAAAGGAGAGGAGGTAATCCTTCCAAGCTTTTCACGGCATGTCCCAAAAGACAAAGCTGAAGCACTTGCAGCTGAGTGGGCTGTGTACCTGGCTCCAGCGTTATACCGCAACCATGTGGGATGGGATGTAGAATCACCTCCCCATGCAATACCTTTGCGGTCACTACCGCAGCCACAACCCCAATATCCCATCAAACGGCAGGCAAAAGGCCCCGTCTCCGAAATTCTGACACAGTTGGAATATCAGGGAGTAATTGAACCATGCGTATCACCTATGAACAATCCCCTTTTCGTGGTTTCTAAACCCGATGGATCGTACCGCTTAGTTTTGGATTACCGGCATTTAAATTCTCATTGTCGGAACTTTGCGGTGCAGAATACACACAGTTCTGCGCTTGTAGACAGTCTTGTTCGTAAAAAATACAAAACAACACTTGACCTTTCAAACGGTTTCTACACGCACAACCTAGCCCCGGAGAGTGGCCAATGGACCGCATTCACATCCGGTGGTAAATTATTCCAGTTCCGGCGTTTACCCATGGGCTACAAGAATAGTCCGGGTGTATTCGCCGCCCGTGTTGTCTCTTTGTTAGACGACATTGATCAAGATGCATGTTCGTACGTTGATGACATTTATCTGACTGACAACGAATTATTTCCGCATCTGTCCCGTGTGGACCGCATTATTCTTGAATTTGCGGAGCAAGGTTAAAAGTTTAACTTTGCTAAGTCACACATTGCTGAATTTACCGTTCTGTTTTTGGGCTATGAGCTCAATAACGAGGGTAAGGGCTTAGCCCCCCATTTCTTGGAAAAATGTGCACATTTGTGCCCCCCAAATACTCTGAAGAAACTTCAGTCTTTGCTGGGTTTCCTGAATTTCGGGCGTACTTACATTCCCGAATATGCCCAGCGTATCAAGCCTTTGTATGCTTTGATACAACCTACTTATTCAAGGTCTTGCTGGCTGCCTGAGCATACCTCAATTCTACAGTCTTTGCAGACAGACCTTTTGGAGTCTAAATATCTTTTGACTCGTGATAACCACACAAACCTGGTGATTAGAATAATTCCAGGGGCGGTGGGTTTCACGTACTTAACCTTTAATGAAGGTGATACAGTACCCATCGCATACAAGTCGCATTTGTACACTTCCGCTGAATTGCGCTTTACATCTGTCGAAAAAGTTCTAACTGCAGTGCAAATGGCGATTCTGAAAGAACGCGCACTGGCACAGGGAAAGCGTATTCTGGTGGTGACACCCTGTCCTGCCCTAGAGGCAGTAACAAAGGCAAGTGTACCGAACTCTAAAGCAATGCATCCCCGTTGGATACAATGGGCTACATCCTTGACGTCTTCGGACGTCACTTTTATTTTCGATTCTTCTCTTCAGACTCAGGAGTTTTTACAGTATGAATTCGTTCATCCTCCTCCTCTGTTTTTATTGCCGCTTGAGGATTACAAATGTGTGATCTACACCGATGGTTCGGCGCAACCGGCCACTGGGTCCAAGCACGCTTATTCAGCTGCATGTGCTATTGTTGCGGGTTCCTTTGTAGATGGAACGTTCAAATCCTCTGTAGTGCACACTCGCACACTTGGAGATAGTACCGCACAATTGGCCGAGCTACATGCATTGCTACTTGCGCTTGAGTTCGCTTCTCAGGATGAGACCACTCTTATTGTATGTGATTCTTTCTACTGTGTACAATCTTACAATGACAATCTGTTTTTCTGGTCGAAAAATGACTACAAGGACGCAAAAGGGAGCACAATTAAGCATAAAATGCTTTGGGTTCGAGTGGCAGAATTGCAACAACGTCTGCCCCTCATACAGGTGGTTCACACCTTAGGCCATCAGCGGGTGGGCGCACACGCTATTGGTAACGATCTGGCAGATGAAGCTGCCCGTTCAGCAGTAGTCACGTGTTCAGTAGCAGCGGTTACCAGGTCCATGTCTAAGATTGACTCTGTTATTCTAGCAGCTATTGCTGCAACCAAGGAAGGTGATAATTACCCTACAGGTTTTCCTTCCAAGTATTCTTACAAGTTAAGTCCCGAACAGGTTCCTTATGTAACAATACCTGACGTTGGAGATCGGCTGATCCCCAACGCGGACCGCAGGAGTGCCTTGATATCTGCTGCACACGAAGGCATGGCTTCTGCCCATGCTGGTGTGTCAGCTACGGTTTCCATCTTGCAGCAGCGTTATTGGTGGCGTGGGTTGTATAAAGACACCCGTGCTTTTGTGCTTTCTTGCGACGTTTGTCAACAGATTAAGCCTTCCACGGTAACACGTCCACCACAGACCTCGCTCTGCATTGCTAACAGACCCTTTGGGTGTGTTTACTTGGATCACTGCGGTCCATTCTCATCAGACACTGCCTATAAATACATCTTAGTTGCAGTGGACTCGTGCACACGGTTCCTCTGGGTCTGGCCACAACGTAGTGCTGACGCTCGAAATGTAATCAGGGATTTGCGTGTCTTTGTGGGAATTTTCGCATGCGGCACCTTCCATTCGGACCAAGGTCCGGCGTTTGCCTCTAGGGCTTACAAGGATGCAATGGCTTCGCTTGGGGTGCGGGTGAAATTTTCGTCTCCGTATAGGCCTGAGGGCAACTCTATCGTTGAACGAATGAACCGTGACTTAAAGCAATCCTTAACAGCTAGAGTTATAGGTACTGGCAGGAACTGGCTGGCCCACTTGCATACCGTTCAGCGTGCACTTAATAATCTCCCTAGAAGACCTCTGGGTGGGCGGACCCCATACGAAATGCTCTTTGGCATAAGAATGTTTGTGCCTGACCTTGAGGGTCCAGACATCGCGGCGCAATCCGCCAAGTTTGATGTAGATAACCATTCTGCTATGTTACAGGACTTACAAGAAGCCCGAGACAAACTTGCAACTACACATTTGCCTTCAGCCACAGACCCTGCGTTGCAGATTCCGGTAGCCGGCTGGCTTCCAAAGGTTGGAGAACTGGTTCGAGAGAAGGTTGAAAACAAAAAATAATTCGGCCCCTCTTTTCGTGCACCGGTTCCAGTTCTGGGCTTGAAGGGAACACGTACAGTCATTTTACCACCGCTTCCTGGTCGCAAGGAGAACAGATACATCTCAGTGGAAAATGTCAAGCTACAGCGTCTGGCCGATCCTGAATAGTGTCACACCAGCGGTCTCTTGTCCTGCCATTTATCGGACATATGTTCGTGGACCGTCTGCACGAACGGTCACTGATGCTGTAATTGAGATGGTTGATTTGCCTGAAACTATAATTGATCCCCAACTCTCCACCAACGTCGACGAGGACGAGTATACCTATCCTGCATCTGAATCGGTGGCACATCAACCAACAACGCCACTGAGCCCGACTCGTTATTCCTTTGATTCGGATTCCACCTCTTCAAAAGTCCCATCCAAGTTCAGTATTTTTGTATCCTGGTTTAGAGACAATTTCTTGATTCCACCCTAGACATACATCTGGTTGGTACTTTTCTTGATTTTTTTGTTCATGTCCATTGGCTTTGTCACAGTGTTTTTTCTACTAATCAATGGTCACTATTTACCTGAACGCTCTGCTGTGGACTATGTTTCTGGAACTTTGGCTCCTCATTCCTCGTCTCACATCATGAAGCGTGACCACACATTTGTGAACATTTCAGCTTTTCCGGTTGCTGATGGCATCGTATGGGATGCAGTGAACTATCAAATCGATGGTCCGACAGAAATTGTTAATGTACCTAATGTCCTTCGTGTTTCAATGGGTGATGTAGTAAAAAATAACATTCATTCTGATGATTGGGATGTGCATGCCGTTGAAGCATTGTTTGCCGATTTAAAATATGCATCTTTTAATGCTGAAGATTTATATATGAACTCTGCGAATTATGCCGATTTGTATTGTTACCAACATTGGGGTAATCATTTTCTCCATAAGCCAAGTGCCCTGCGTGGTTCTGTTAACTACACCCAATGGGAACATTGTCCAAACCCCTTGCCAGGTAGCTCGCAAACTCTTCGAAATAAGTTTACCTATTTTACTGATTTTAATCGGTCAAACCCTGCATCCTATTATTTTAGACTTAATACCACATCAACTCAGAAAATTATGTTAACACACACCAAATTGCTTTATTCGGGTTCCTTTTTAAGTGCCCTAGCTGTGGGTGGTTATGAGTACTGGGAGGATACAGTAGATTTGAAATCTATTTGGGGCTCCAAGCCATGGCAGGTACAAGGAACCGAGGCATTGCACCGTGCTTGCCTCATCCCTACCCAAATTATGTTCCTAAATGATTCCATCTATCAGACTACATGTTGGGGCTTAGCTACCACTAAACAATTAAACTCGCCCTCAATTCCATCCCTGTTGAGTTGTCCCAATGATAGCTTACGTTTTAATCTATCCCTGACGACTCTACAGGCTCTGTTACAGAATAATTCATTTAATGTTTCTGAGCTGGATCAGTCACCCTGGTTGGTATGGCCTATATCATCTAATGCGTGCCAAATGCGTTTTCACGGTTCAGGTACTAACTACACACAGGATAGGCCTGATCCGAGATTTACTGCTTCCCGTACTGTCACTACATATTCTGTTGGTAAATTATGCAAACAATGGCTGCAACATTCGTCCCTTGATTCTGTTAAACAACATTTGTCCCTCCTTTCAGGCAATATTGATCTGTCCGACTTTGTTTTGGGACCTCGTGGTCCCCGACCTAAGAGATTCATTTATGAAACGTATAATGAACTCTGGAAGCTGTCACAAATTGAAGCTGCTTCCCGTCTTCGGGAAATAGATCAAGCAAATTTGGAAAAGGTGCTTGCTGTTGTTGACAATAGTATTAATACCCTGTCTTCACGAATTTACACTTTAGAGAATATTGTGTCCTCTGTTGTTGATATTGTACAAGATGATGTTTCTGTGTTATATCATGGTCAGAATCAATTGCGCTCAGTTATGCAGTTTGCGTGGACTTTGCAAACACTCAAGTTGGGTAAAGTTCCTTGGCATTTTCTGAACACCTCTGCCTTTTTTCTGCCTTTTAATTTAACTGACAAACAGCAATTTATGTCTATGAAAGATGCAACTTACACTCTGTTACATATCGAGAAGGTGGATCCTTTACCATTCTCTGTTGCGGAACTAGATTCTGCTGTGTGGCTAGTTCATGGGGTTATCGCTTTACCTTTTTCCTTATTTGAATTTGACTCGTGCATGAAACATTATCCTGTGGGCCGTTACCAGCCCTTGGGCAGTGCTTTCCTGCATGAACTCTGGACCTTGCCTTTCGTGTATAAATGCCTTCGGGACGGCAAGGAAGTCTTTCTCACGGGGGAGTCCTGCGACTCGACTATGGGTCATTCGCTTATTTGTAAACACATTAAATTGCATGGCTCATGTAGCGTTTCCGCTCCTAATCTTGCTTGTGTGTTGAAAGGTATTCCTGCTCCTGTTATTTCTCCTACTTTCACTCTGCTTTCCAATGGTAGTTATTTACTTTTGAATAACGAAAACTGTTGCGGCCTACAGGCTGGCATTCCTTACATTGTAACAGTTTCGCACAGGGTTGTCTGCTGCAAGAATGTGCTTTTTCCTCCCCCTCATGGCAAAGTTGATATCTCTATTTGGCCTTCCATCCCTACCATGGAGGCAGACTTCAATAAGCTGAGCAGAATAAAGGCACTATTATTGAATGAGAAGGTTATGCTCACGTCCGCCCGGGAGACATTCATTCTCCAGGTGGCGAGTACCCACAGTGAAATACAGGCCCTTTTGAACACTAATCTCCCCCAACATTTTGGGGAGTTAATTCATCGCATTTTTAACGCGTCTAACACTGAGGGTCTGGTACATTTTTTTAAGGTCGTGGGGTCTGGCTTGGTGTCATCCTTCCAAACTATTTTTGGTGTCATCCCGGCGTTCATTCATTCTATTTTTTCCAGCGTCTTTGGCGGTTTCCCGTTGATTATCGCTTTAGCGGCTGGTGTCCTGCTATTACTTTGTTTTCTGCGCAATGGCTGCTCCCCGATGGGACCTACTCGATCCAGAACGCCTCCAGCTGCTCCGTGAGCGCCTTTTGGCTGGTTTTGGTGTCTTACCTTTGGCGACACTAAGTGTGTCATATACTCTTTCTTTTCGCTTTGCGTATTTCACTTGCATGCAACCTGTATTGACTTGCATCCGCTGTCCTTTCACCTGGACCTTGGATTATTGCCTCTCCAATTCGTCATTGTCTGTTCCGGATTTTGTACAGTTGATGGGTCCCTTAGAGGCCCTTGAGCAGGACTGTTCCGTTGCCGGCTGTATGGCGCGTGCGGCTGCACTGGGGATTTTGGCGCAATGGGATATCTGGGCGGCTGCCCGGGATCTCCTACAACAAAGCTATTTCGATTATCACGCAAGCTGTCCCGCATTGCTCTTGGATGCTCTCTCGGCTGAGGAGCATTCCTGCTCTTTTGATCTCATGAATTGGATGGCATCTATGTTTTTTGACAATTCCAACGATGTCCTCTTGGAGGGTGTTGCGTTTTTTTGCACTTACACTTTTGTGGATTGACATGTCCTTCGCCGTTTGAGCGCTCCCTGTGCTCTACTGGATTTGTTTTTCTCTTTGGTTCACTTACCATACCTCGTATGGTTTCTGCCTTCATCATGTCAGATTTTGCTCAGTCTTGTGGAACTCTGTCTTGGCCGATGGACTGTCCAGGGGAGGGTGTCTTGTGGTTTGTTGCCTGCCTTGTTATGTTGGCTTAGGCCTGGCTGCCATGCTGCTTTTCTTTGCGCACGTTACGCTGAGCCAGGGCTCCCTCGCCCTTTGCTCTTGCCAAGTTATTTTGTGCTCTCTGCATTTTCTGTTTTTCACCTTTTCTCTTGTTCGATTTGGGCTCAGACTGCACGCCATGTACAAGGTCGCATAACAATGTATTTCGGTTCTTCCTGATATGGCCCGTCCTTCGCACTTAGACATAACACTAGGTGCAACTGCCATGAAGAATTTGAGTGTGCTTTTAACACTGCAGTTTGCTTGTACTGGGGACACTTGGAGGAATCCTTTCCAGGGAGAAGAGCTGTGATTGTCTGCTGATGTAGTTCTGCATCTAGAGACCGAGGTATGAGGGTTCGCTAGTCAAAGCCCAGAGGTCTTCTATTTTTATAATAAACTATCTTACTGCACGGGGAGGGTGGTAATGTTATTTATACATTTATCCACTGAGTTATGAGATGCTTTCCCCGTTTGTATTCTATGGAATTGTAACCATGCTGCTTATATTATTCATATGCATTATGCTATTAGTACTGACACGTGTACTGTACCTTAGAGCACGTAAGTTGAAATAAACCTTTTAATCTACCCAGTGTCTCTTCATACGCACCTTGTGGACAAGTACGAGTGAGTGACGAAAGAGTGTTCTTGTTTCTGCGAGTCCTGAGATAGGGATACCGTGTTCTGGGTTGTCCAATCATTGGTGCTTTGGTGCTAATGGGATGCTAAGCTAGTTGGGTTGGGGTTTTGGGTGCTACGGTATATGGTAGGCAAACCACCTTATTCCGGGGTCCTATTATCCTGTGCATAGCTCTGTGTATGTGCAGAAACCTTATGACAACAGTAGTGGGGAGAGAGGGCACCCCTGTCTCGTCCCTCTCGTGATGTGGAACCTGGATGAGCACATGCCATTGATGAGTATTTTAGCCTGTGGTTTAGTGTACAATAACTGGATCCATGCTAAGAAGGGTGGGGGGAAGCCCATACGTGTCAGCACAAAAGCCAAATAATCCCATTCGAGGGAGTCAAAGGCTTTGGTGGCGTCCAAAAATACCACCACCGCGGCTTGGTCTGGATCGATGTCTTGCATAAGGGCAAAGAGAGTGCGAAGGTTGTGCGACGTGGCCCTGCCGGGTATAAACCCCGATTGGTCCGGAAGAACCAGTGCTGGCATCAGAGGACTCAGTCGGTTGGCGAGCAATTTGCCAAAATTATGGCGTCGCAGTTAATCAGTGAGAGAGGTCTATAGGAGTCGCACCTGTCTCCTGGTTTCCCTGGTTTCAGTAGAGATATAATGAGCGCCTCTTGCATTGTTTGCGGGAGCTTACCCATTTCCCGTGCCTCTTCGAACACATGTCTTAAAATGGGGATGAGGACCTTGCTATATGTTTTGTAAAATTCCGCTGGCAGGCCGTCCGAGCCAGGGGCCCGGCCCGACTGCAGCTGCATAATTGCGGTGAGTATTTCCTCGTCCTCAAAGTCTGCCAGAAGAAATTCCCTCTGGGTATCCCCTAACCATCCCAGCGCTACGTCCTCAAAAAATGGCTCGAAGTCAATCGGTTGTGCCCGTTGTGTTCTGTAAAGAGTGCTGTAAAAGTCGTGGAATGTGTCCAATATGTCTGGAGTGTCCCTGTGCATTCTGCCCGTTTGGTCAGTGATTTCCAGTATAGTGCCAGAAAACCGTGGTTTCCGGGTTAGCTCTGCCAGAGCCTTCCCAGGGCGCTCCCCTTCCCCGTATTGTCGGGCACTGTGGTACTTTCCCCTAAATTTGCCTTCCCGTTCCGCAGTCTCTTGGTAATCCGTCAGCTTATCTCTGATCTATCCCTGTAAGGCAGCACTGGGGGTAGAGCTCATTTGTTCCACTAGCTTTTGAGGTTGGTTTCTAATGTACGAAGCGTGTTCCGGATATCTTTTAATATGCCCCCCCTTTTGCAATGCAGGTCTCTCTAATGGTCACTTTAAACGCCTCCCAGACCGTCGAGATCTGAGGCACAGTGTCTATGTTGCGTGGGAAGAAGTCTGTGATCTCTTGTTCTACCTCTGAGCGAAATAGGGGATCGAACAGCGCGTTCACAGGTAGCCGCAACGATTGGAAAGGTGATGTTGAGCAGGGGGGAGTAAGGGAGAGCAACACAGGTGAGTGATCAGAGTAGGTGCGCAGGAGGTGTCTCGCCGCCATGAGCCAAGGTTTTAGTTCTCTAGTCAATAACCAGCCAACTATGCGTGACCATGTGGAGTGTGTTGAAGAGTGACATGTGCCCTCTCTGACAGTGGAGTGTAGGCTCCTCCATGCGTCTATCAGTCCCTGTGCGGTAACTATTTCTGAAAGCTGGCGTTGGGCCCCTGTGTAGTGATACGGCAACGGTCGTTGCCGATCTATTGTCGGATCTAGAGTGATATTGAAGTCCCCGCCCCAAGCCAAATGAGTGGAGCCCGTATCTAGGAGTTTGCCCCAGAGGACGTTTAAAAACTCGGGATCATCGTGATTAGGTCCGTAGCAGCATCCAATAGTTATGGACTGGGATGCCATCCGTCCCCATGTAAGGCAATAACGCCCTTGGGGGTCAGCGAATGCCCCCATGGGTACATATGGGACGTTCTTTATTAATTAGGATTACTGTCCCCCGGGCATAGTGGAATATGTTGAGAAGCATCTATATGAGGCCCATCGGGTAGCAAAGGTAGTCGGGGCATTGGGGCCAATATGTGTCTCCTGGAGCATGGCGCAGTGTATGTTGTGTCTATCCATGTAGGCTAGGACATGTCGCCGTTTCCTGGGGTTCCCAAGGCCCCTCACTTTTCAAGTGAGGAAGTTGTAGCTAGGCAGGCTTGGTCGAGTCATTTATAGAGTAAGGGAAGTGCATTGCATAACGAATGTACTTAAAAAGCTCAGTGCTGGCAGAACGGTAGCCTCTGATTGTGTCTGTGCATACAGTGTTGTTAAACTTTTCCAATAATCCCCCCCACCCTCCCTCCACCCCGATCGGCAGCCCAAACCTGCCTCCCTCCCACATCAGCAGCCCAATCCTGCTGTGACGTACAGTCCCTCCCTTCCCACCCCGTTCAAAAGAAACAAGAAAAACTTCCCTTGCAGAGAAAGGGAAGGTAAATAAAAAATGAAGAAAACCATAAGCTTTTAACATTCTGGGGATGACCCTTTGGGGATAAACGCTTGAGGGCACAACAGCCTCCCCTCGTATACCCGAGGGTGCCCAGGCTCTAATTCAGTGCCTCTTACGTCTCAATTACAAGTGCATATCGTATGTGGGGAACATAGCCATAATGTCCAATGGCATCTATAGCAGGCGAAGTCTTCAACCAGACAAATTCGCAATGCCGATGTTCGATACCCAGTAGGGCCTCGTGTGTCTCCGTAATCTGCTCCGCTAGACGTTCCACTGTGTCAAGGGTTGAGTTGAAAGAGTGGATTCTTGGGGAAATCATCTCAGTCCTGGCGGTATCATTCTATGTCAGATAGAACTGGATTTGAGTGGGTCAGGCTCAGTGATCACTCGTTCCGAGGGGATCTCCGGAGAGTGGTTTTCAGGAAATCTGCAACATGTTGCGGGTTGGTAAAGTAATGCTGCTTGCCCTGATGTGTGACCCTGAGTTTCGCAGGGAACAGCATGGCGTAGGTGATGTTGGCCTGCTGTAATTTCTTCTTGACTAGCAGGAACTTTTTCCGGGCTTCCTGGACTGCCAATGTGAAATCCGGGAAGATGGCTATTTCAGAGCCCTCAAAGGAGATTGTTTTGCGTTCTCGTGCTAGTCTCAGGGCAGTGTTGCGATCCCGATAATTTAGCATTCGAGCGATAATCGGTCTTGAGGGAGCCCCAGGTGGTGGGCGAGCGGCCAGGGAGCGGTGGGCTCTGTCTACTACGAACATTGTAGAGAAGGCACTTCTTTCAAATATCGACGCGAGCAAGCGTTCCACAAATTCCTCCATCCGGCCTGTGTTGGTGGATTCCGGAATGCCAAGAATTCTTATGTTGTTGCGGCGCAATCTCAGCTCCAAATCTTCGTTTTTCGCCGCTATAACTTTCAGCAAGCGCTCCATGTTGAGTAATTGCTCCGCCCTCCCCGCAGATGTGTCTTCCAAATTGGAGATGCGCTGTTCCGTCTCTTTGATGCGCTCGTCGTGCTGGTTAAGCTTATGAGTGACGTTATCTATTCGGGTGTTCATTGCGTCCATCTTGGCTTCAATTGATGTAAGGCTGTGTCTCATTGTAAGGAGTAGTTCCTTAAGGTCATCAGTAGAAGTCTGGGATCCTGAGCTAGGGCCGTCCGCCATGGCGTGTTCGGGATCGCTAGTAGCTCTGGTGGATTTGCGTGCCTCGAAAGGTAATTTAGATTGCTTGCCGTCTGTTTTGCCCATAGCTTACTCCCTGCTCTATATGCTCCCTCTTGCTACGCCAGCCAGAGAAGCAGGCTTTGTCGTTCTGTTATAGCCAGGTCACTTCACGTCAGGCATGGGCCTTGCCAAATAGTCCTTCAGGCGAGGATACACCAGTGTCAGCTTGCAAGGCACTCTCCAAATTGTATCGTTTTTGTTAGTGCGTCTCTGGCCCACGCACCTGGACAGCCATCCACAACTCGTCAAAGGATCGGAGCACGCAGTGCGATCCACCACGCCAATGAGACACGACGTGACTCCTCTCACTGCCACAGGTTAATCCGTTCCCGGATCTCCGCAAACGGGCGCACTCTGCGGCACTTTTAAATGGGGCCCAGGTCCAGTAGCTGCAACCAGTAGCCGTGCTCGCCCTCACTGGCGCTCGGAGCAGGAAAAGTCCATGTGTCTCCCAAGGCGCTACTATAGGCACTAGTTTCCTGCCTCTTCTCGTGCAGCGCGCCGGTTTTTCCTTCTCGTAGCCTCCACAGCACAGGGTATTTCAAAAAGCTCCCAGCCTGTGGATCGCGCTACAACGTTCGCGCTGCCCCAAGCATATCACATTGTCTTGGCAGGCTATTGTCCCTTTGAAGTATGGCCGCTGTATTTTAGTCCGAGCGGCTCTTTACCTTAGCAGCCCCTCGCCGAAGACCCCAAGCAGCTCGTGCTGGGGAGCCGGGCCGAATCTATGCCAGGATAGCCTCTTGCAGCGCGCCGGCCTTTCCTTTACTTAGTCTCCCCAGTACAGGGTGTGTCAAACAGCTTCCAGCCTGTGGATCGCGCTACCGCGTTCGCGCTGCCCCAAGCAGTTCTCGGTGTCTTGGCGGGCTAATATCTCTTTGAAATATAGCCGCAGTGTTTTAGTCCGAGCCGCACTCTATCTTGACTTCCCCTCGCCGCAGACCCTAAGCAGCTCGCGCTGGGGAGCCAGGCCGAATCTATGCCAGTATAGCCGCACCACTCCCTCGTGCGCCTCTCCAGTAGTCTACTCACGGCTCCGGGCAGGCACAGGGCCCCGCGGTCCCCCTCCGATCAGCGCCGCTGTGAGTTACTTCTCTCTCGGCAGTGATGCATGTCCCCAGCTCTGCACTCCGCGCCTTCAGTCTGAGGCCCCGCGCCACAGCCCTGCCGCGGGGAGTCCCCAGGAAACCAGCCAGCCGGCAACCCCCGCCCGGAGCCACCAGCACTCAATCTCCGGGATCTGGCCTGCTACGCTCACCGGACAGCTGCCATTCTCCGCACTATGACTGGAGCCAGCAGGCCTCCCGGCGTGTACAGCGGCTGTGCTGTCCCTCGAAGCTTTTCGACGAGCTGCTGAGCTTCGGCTGGGATTCCGATCACTGTTCCCTCATTTTTCAGTCCGGGAACGGGAGTTAGGGCAGGATTAAATCGGATCTTGATCCTAGGCAGCAAGGAGCCTCACGCAAGTGCGGCCATCTTGCATGCGTGCCCTCTAGCGCCCCAATACTTTCCATTATTAACGTTAGGACACATTGAGTATATGGTGCTAAGTGCACGTATATATTGCATATTTGTGATGTGTAAGGGTGGAGTCAAAGTTACGCTGCTCAACTTTCATCGCCCCCTAGAATCATTTTTAGAAAGCGGTGTGTGGAAATGAAGTAGTATGTGGAGAATTTCAGATACACAAGGCATGCGTTTTTTTCTGTTAGGTAAAAGGATCATCAGAAAATTAGAATGTCAATCATACACCATGGAGAGAGGTAGATCAACACTCAAAAGAAATAGATCAGTTTCCGATTTTAACAACAGAGCCCCCTCCACCTTAACCCACCCCACTCCTCCACCTTCTAACAATAGTCTTGAATGCTACTCTGTGACATACAAGTAGTATGCCAAGCAGCAGAGACACAAGTGCCAAGAAAAAAGAGATACATGATGATTCCCCAAAGGTAGCATTAAGAAAAAGCATACAGTGGGAAAGAGATGGATATTGTGGTGTAATAAGGGATCATGGCAGGGAAGAAGATGAAGGGAAAACGAGCCCAGGGATGGAATGGATAGAGGCGAGGGGACAAGGACCAAATAGTACATTTAGCCGGCCGAGTCACGATCCTTCAGATGCCATTGCTCTGCTTCCATTTCCCATTACAGCATGACAAGTAACAGTGCAATTACAGAGAAGATTTCACAGATCAATCAAAGAGAGCCAAGGGATAAATCTCAGTGAACATGTGATCTCTTTAGGGTCTCTAGCCATTAAACAAATCAGCAGCAACTATATTGGAAGGAATTTATCATTCACATCTGAGAAACTGTTTGAGAGTTGTTCAATAGCCATAACTTCCCACAGCCTTTGAAATCAAGAGCCCAGGTGTAGCTTCCTCCCTCTTTAAGGGTTTGGCTCTCACCAATTTGCAATAATCAGTAATGTTGTGTAAGTTTCCAGCTATGTCCACCCTTCTTCACCTGTGGTACTGAGCCTCAGTACCACAAACATGGGTAATTGGAGATTGCATACCTTATTATGCTCTCTATACCCTCTAGAATCTCCTTCCAAAAATGAGAATTTGTGAGCACTGCCACCACTGTATGTGCATGGTAGGTCACCCTCCACACAGTGTTACCAACACAGGTCATCTGATCTCTTTCTCTTGATTTTCTTCCACAGCCCCCTCGATTTATTTATTTGATAGACTCTGCCCAGGGCTTTTTCCATCTCAGCATGTATTTCCATTTTGGATCAGTCCCTGGGGGGATTAGAAACTTTTAAAAAATCAACACTGGGCCTTTAGTTTCCACACATGAAGTCTTTTCTCTAGCTGCCTAATGTAATGGCGGATGCCTCACCAAGTGTCACAGCTGTTGATTTTTAAATTGCTTATTCTCCTGATGCCAAATTGTCTTCTTGCAACCTTCAAAATATCTTATTACAGACGCCTTAAACAATAGTGATTCTGCACTTCCCCCTTTCTCCACCTAAGGTAAACCTGTCCTTTATTTTCTTGCAGAATCTTCAGATTACAGTAAACTGGACATAGCGGGAACATGAAAATTGTAAACAATCATGTAACCACAATCATATCTTGAGCTCCAACATTTTGCTAGTGACTTGGCAGCAATTATGATTAAGAGGTCTTCCTTGGTATCCAAATGACATTGCAGATTAGGATGCCCTTTGAGTTCTCTTACCTAAGATATGCGTGGGTGCCATCCTCTTGGGCTAATATATACCTAGAAAACCAGCCCCCCCTCCTTGTTTCTGGGAACCTTCACTAGAAAAACAGCTAACCATATCTGTTTCCCTTGCCATGTTATCCTCAGTAGGTCCTTCTTCAACCCTTCAAGAACTCCTTTATCAGTCTGAGCAAGAATGACTTGGAACACAGAAAGAAGGTGGTAAACAATGTTCATTTTAATGTTTCAGTGATATACTTTACCCCTAAAATAAGAAATAATTACGCTACAAAATCCGGTCCCTCCTGATATCCCTCAAAATGTTAGGTATGTGGGCACCATAAAGACCCTAATCCCTCGCAGTCACATAAACTCCCAGATATTTTACTGATTTTTCCATCATTGTAAAGGGAGTTTCCATATCACCGACAAACCCTACTACCCAAGATGAATTGGGAGGAGTTCGGTCTTGTCACCATCAATGAGTAAACCCAAGTCGTAGCCATACAACTGAATCAATAACATCAGGGAAAGGAGAGATGTACCCACATCAGTGAGGGAAAGTATTTCGTCATCCGTAAACAAAGAAATATTCTGCACACTGTCCTCAAATTTTGCACTTCTAATTATTTCATGTTGTCTTAAATGAGCAGCCAACAGATTCTTAGCTAAGGCAAACAAGAACTGCAATATCCCTGTCTCTTGCTCCTACTCAGAGAAAAAATTAGCTTGAAAAGACCTTATTAACCTATGTCACATAATATAACCATCATTAAAAAGTCATCCCCAAGTCCAAATTTGGATAGTCTGTAACCCAAAATATTCCAATCCACCCTGCTGAAGATACTCTGATTCCATTAATATAAAGACCATCTTTAACATCAAGGGTTAGTGAGTCCCACTGATCTTACAGAGCTGAAATCGTTAGAAAGCAAAAGAGTGAGAACAGACTCAAATGACATGAGAACAGAGTTAAATGACTTGCAAAATTAGTTTAAAAACTCATCGCAGTCCAGTACTTTCTTCACTTTCAGGCTCTTGATCACTGTACACACTTCATCCTGATTTATCATGGCTCACTAGGTGACTCTGCTATTGGGAAAGCAATGGTCCTTAAAAAACTGTCTGAAAGCCCTGACGGACTCATCTCCCACAGTACAGAGATATTGACGTAAACAAGTCTGTTTTTTCCCTTTAAGATACCATACCAAAGGATCCATACCCTCCGGCAACCCATTCATTTGCAAGTACATTTTGATATAAGTCCTAACCTCCACCCGATTAGTTGCACCTTGCAAAATTAATTTTCTCAGTTTTCACCTCCGGTCTCCAGGCACAGTATCCCTGATGTTGAAAGAGGCCAATAGAGGTGCATGTTTGAGATCCTAATTGAGCACATCCTTGCATCTTTGACACTCCCTTCTGCCTATTTTATACCATTATGTGAAGAACCCTAGATAAAGAGTAATAAATGTATTAAAAGAATGAATAATCATGGTATGCCCCCAGTGGCTCTCTCTAGATGTTCACACAACCCAGGTCACCAGGAAAATTCTGAAGGTCTTGAGATACCACAGAAATAAACACACTCATATCTCCTGAGTGATCCCTCTTAGAATGCATCACCAACTTGAAATGTGCAGATGAAACTATTTCACTCTTGGTGAACACAGTGAGAGTGCAAAACTGTTTTTTTGTGGGACCACTTCAACCATGTCTTAGTTTCTGAGGAAGGTGTGTACTCTGGACCTCCTAGCTGAAAAATGTAATCCCTTGACATTTACATTTAAGACTTTAATACCTACAGGGACCCAGTAAACTCTGAGCTCCATCTCTTGCCAGTCGAGACTTTCCCAGTGAAAACAAAACACATTAACATAACAATGCACAAACAAGGGCAAAAGCAACATCTGTATACTAATTGTGCATAAAGTAATGGGCAGATCAATTCTATGCCATTCCGGAAGCAGACGCTCGCCAAGCCTACCACTACTATAAAATAAAGCTGCAGAGTGTAGGACCCCACTAACATCATCATCCAAAGTAGCACTGATATTTTCTCTCACTTAACACATAGAGAAGGAGTTATTTATTACACATATTAACAAATAATATCAAAACACCTTCATTTTGTGAGAGAGGCATCTAGTGCTCCATTGTGTGCTCTCGCAGTATATCTCTTCACAAAAGGACTGAGGGCAAATTCTGACCCTGGCGCAAAGCATAGCCATCATCCATCCCATCTGACATTTTGGACTCATGTGTACTTCACCCAAAAGACATCTTTCAACACCGAATGAATGAAAAAGAGATGATACATTGGAGTCAGGCCTGGTGTCCATTTCAGGAATGGCCACTGTTCCTTGAGCGCTGGTGCAACTTCTTCCAGGGCCCTTGGTCATCATGTGGGTCAGTTTCTTCACATGATGAGCATCCCCATGTTCATAATCGGTCTACAACTTCAAGCCCTCCTCTACTGATGTCACATTGTGGTTCACATGTCCAGGATGGATTTGCAAACGTAGGGAAACATTGAATGACATCAGATCTTTCTCTCATTAAGAATCCCTGTGACAAGCCTGAGAGATTTCTTCTTCTTTAACATACTCCGAACCAAGTTCTGCAACAGTATGACTCAGTCATCATGGAATACCACCAGAGGCACCTTGTGATCCTCTCTCTGAAAGGTCTCCTTCTGCTGAAATGCAGACCTTTGAACTAGAATGCCTCTTGGTCTATGTTAGATACTTCTCTTGGGCCAGAGTTGCAGCACATCCTGTGCCCCTCCTTCAAGTTCAGAAAAAGGTGGAGGAGAGGAACACGCATCCCATAACTTTAACACAGTCTGCTTCTTCCTTCACATTAAATACCCTCATATTACCCTCTTTTCTCTTTTTCAAAACCTTTGCATTTGAGATTTAGCAATTCAGTTTGTGCTTCTGGCTCCATCACAATTGCCTCAGTTGACTTCAATTTGACCTTCACCTTCTGCAACCTCTCCTGTTTCTCCACCCAAGTTGCGCCAATTTGTTCTATATCTGATAAAACTGTGGAGACGACAACTGAGAAGTTATTTCTCAACCTCCCTATTTCTTCTTTAAGATCTGCATTTCATTCTTTCTGGAGATGTAATAGGCACACTTTGAGATCCACCATAGACAAAAGTGCTTTGTGCTTTCTGGATACCCTATGTTGTCTAGAACAAGATGGCACATTAACTATACTGGTAGACAGCAATCACCTTTCAGCACCTCAGTCCCTCACTAAATGTCTTGCATGCTCTGGAGGCCAGCTAGGTGAGTCATGCCAAAGAGTGTGTAGGGGTAATGAGCAATGTCCAGTCAGGAAGAATGTGAGCAAAGCCCAGATGGTTCAGAAAGCTTCCCACATTCCAACTGCCATGACCACTACCAGTCCTGGCTTGGGCTCCTCATAGCCCCAAATGCATAACCACTCCTAGGCTTCATATTTGATAATGATCAGGGATTACACAGAGGGAGGTGGAGTAGGCAAGGAAAGGTGATGGATCAGAGTGCTTGTGACTGATGTCACTCAGTCTGTCTGATGTAACATGACAGCTATGTGTTATCCAAGGATCCTTTATTTGGTTACTGCAGACAGCTGATAGTGAGTGAAAGTCTAGGGCTCATGGGGATGACTAGGCAATTGAAAGTACTAGCACCAGGGGTCAGTGATAATATGGCACTTCTTGTACATTCCCTTTTAAGCTACCCTCCAGCATCTCATTGTTCCAGAGGTCTAAATATTTATTCCCAACATAGATGTGTAGCAGCCTAGTCAAATGGTCGCCATGCTCTGCATCCACCATCTTTATAACTTACTACAGTAGAGGGGTGACGAGGTGCAGCAACATCCATTGAGCGCCACAACTCGAAGATCCATCACTAAGTACAGATATGAGTCCAGTGAGAAAAAAGGGGATCGATAAGCACGGTCTGCAATGTTGCACACTTAAGTGGTTCCGTTATATTTCTCCACCATACTGCATAATATGCTAGGAAGCTGAGGAGCCATTGACTCCCAGATCTGTCAATATTTCTCCCTAGCCTCCTCAATGTTACCTGTCAACCACTCCAGGTACCCCAGACATGACATCTCACCTCCAATGCTGACTCTCCAAATGTAGATCCCCGGCACTCTAGAGGTCTCCTTATTGCCCTCTCCGAAGCTGGCTCAACTAGCAAGATCACACATGGTTTGGCTGGAATCAAGAAAGTGATCCTCTGGGGCATTGGTCATCTGCTGAACTACTCCCATCCAGGTATGCCACTTTGTGCTCCATCATTTTCACCACCCACTGCCTTGAATCCTAGGGTCACAAGGCATGAATGACCGTTTTAGCTGACCACTTACCTCTCCAGTCCTGGACTTCTGCTTTCTCCCAATTCAACAGCAATTGTGTTGTCTTGGTGGGATCAAGGCAGTGGTGCAGAGCCCTCCACAACAGCATGGGAGAGGGTTTCCGCTCACTGGGACCGATACACCTTCAGTTTGAGTTGTCCTTGTTTCACAACGGCCTTACACCCCCTCAAGAGGCTACCGATGGCAGAGCTACTGACTTCATGATACACACAAGGTCCTGGGCAGATCTTCAATCGTCGCCAGCTTAAATACCACAGAGCTTTCTCAGAAAGGAGGGGAGTGACCGTGTGCAAGTTAACAGTCCACTCAGTCCCCTCACAATATTCGTTCAAGGTGCCAACTCCACAATCTCCATCATTACCTGGAACTTTTATTGCCACATATAGGTCAGGAACACTGCCTCATTCAACCAAAGTAGCGCAGATCAGAGGCAGCTCTGACCAGGCTCGTCTCAGCCACCACCATGATGGAGCTCAGGACACGCCTCTAGAAGAAGTAATTTAGACTTCTAGTCGTGGAGAATCTAGAAAACATTCAGAGGGAATGTTTTTTTCAGGGTGGACTTTATTGCCACCGTGGTTTGCTGATGTTGATAGGCTTGTGCCAATTATTTACTGTCCAGTTTACACTCCCACATCTGGTACAGTGCACCAGGTTCTGTATTTTTAGGGGTGCATACCCACAGCGGATGTAGCTATGCCGTTTATCTTCACTGGCTCTAAATATTTAGTTGATATAAGAGCCACAGTGAAAAACGTAGAGTATTAGTTCAGACTTTTACTTGTGTACATTCTGGATTTAATTGATGTAAGCAATCATCCTGTACTGTTAAATGGACTTCACTGTTCAGCCATTCACTGGTGCGCATCCCTGTAATTGATGTAAAAGTGCCCTCAGAAACCTTGAATGACCTAACTCCTCCCAGTCATTAATTGGCACACAGCACTCTAACTGATGCAAACAGTACCCAGATCCCTCAAATAGATTACATCATACAGCCATTATTACGCATTTCAGTCCAGTTACAAGCACATATATACCAACCCCCTGCGTAGGGTAGCCTAGTAAAAATATACGCCTTTATGTCGCTTTAATGAAGTTTGTATTTAATGTCCTTATCCATATCACCTTGATACTGGGGTATTCTGCTCAGGGGACCAAAGTAAACGTTTCTTTACCAAAACATTTAAAACAAGCAATAGGTCACACCTTTGGGACCTTACAAGTGTTTAGCCATGCAGCAGATTATCCTGGGTGCTGTGCCACCAGGGATTGAAGAGCTATACAATTACTACACACTGGGTCATGCAGTGTGATTCAGGAATACATGCTTGCCCCTGGAAACATTTATGGACACATTCCAAGGCTTTTTAATGCACAGAGAGAAAAACAAGTGTCTCGATGCAAGTCAACAGCAGTATAGCATTCTGTATGCAACTGCATCACTAGAGTATTGAACAACCTATAAAAAAAAGCAGAGAAGTACTTTCCAATGGTGGAGACGTCACATCCCTCCTCCCTCAGGCTTCTAATCACCAGTCACCCTTCTCCAGAGTTTTCCACTTAAAACACTGATTGCACCATCAGTTTACCAGTAACCCCTGACCCCGCCCTCTGTGCCAACCCCCTGGGTATAGCACACTGGACATAGCAACAACAACAAATTGCTCTCGTTTGTCAGGTAGAGAAGAAATAATGAATAAACAGGGACAGCGTCAGCATCACTTAATCTCTGTGCACCTAAAAACAAAAAAATGTTCTGACCTTGTGTAATGTAACTAGAGCTCATGTAATGCGCTCTAACACCTTCGGGTCACTCGAGATCACAATATACAATAAAAAATGTTCACAGTCCATGGGGCGCTGCCGTGAATGTGCTTTGAAATTAGAGCTCTGAGAGGAGGAGGACGACGGGAAGAGGTAGGTGGGAGGGCATGCAGTGACAAGGGAGGAGGTGGGAGGGAGGAAGGCTGCTCCAATTTGTCAGGTAGAGGGGAAATAATGGATAAATAGGGGTGGTGTTGGCATCACTTAATCGCTGAACACCTAAAAACAAATAAAATTACCCTGACATTGTGTAATGTTACTGGGGCTTTTGTAAAGCACTATAATAGCTTTGGGTCAATCGAGTTTGGGCTCTATAAAAATTTCCACAAAAATAAATCTTACATTGTGTAATGTAACTAGCGCTCATGTAAAGCGCTCCAACACCTTCAGGTCGCTTGAGTTCACATTATATAAACAAGCGTCAGGGAAACTGCGACAGGAGTTGCCCAAGTCTTGCCCTTAACTGTGCTGCAAGGTTGGACTGCTGAAAGCCCGGTGACTGAGACTCGCTAAATCAACAAGCAGAGAAGCAGGAGAGATTTGGGGAAAGTCCTCGCACTTTGAAGTCAGAAAAATTAAAGAGTCGATTTCGAAAACAGCATCTGAAGCATCTGACATTTCATCTCAGTATTTGAACAGGGCGACTAAGTGATGGGCGCCGAAGCTGAACCACCGAAGACAGGGAAACAGGAACACAAGCAGGTATCAAAGAAAAAAATAGTCCCTCAAATGAGCACATAAACACAGAAGCGTAATGTTAACAGTAATATGGCGGTGCTCTGTGGGAGGAAACCAAGCACAAAAAGAAGAAGCATTAACCACTAAGTAAGCAAGCATTTTTGGACGACAATCGAAGGGACAAATAAAAAGGCAACGGGTGGGCTGTAAGCCCACAGAGTGAATACAGCATGTCTGGAAGAGATAGCGCATGCACTGCCTAGGTTCGACCTCAAATGGGTTCCAGGCCTCATAGTGCCCACACCTTCACAGAGCTGACGTTTGTCGGCCTCGGTCAGGGTTCATCCGTACCAAGAAGACAGGTCCGATCACTAGAGTGATACTAGCCTCTCATGCACAGAGAAGAAATCAACAGTCAATGATTCTACAATTCAGTTATGCTTGTTCTTCCATCTCTAAATTAAAGGTATTTATTTATTTATCTGTTTATTCTATTTGTTAAACACACCCAGGCTCAAAGGTCAGCAGAGGGCTGTTATTCGCCAGGGTGACGTACAGAAATTGGGCTGGCATGGCATATTTATAGAATTTTGCAAATCTCACATAGACATTCTACTGTTATTGAATTTCCAATTGTAATTGGCAGGTTATTACATCTGGTAAGGGTTACAAGGTCTTAACAGGTTGATTGGCTGATAGACAAAGACTGTGGGCAGGGTGTGCAGTTCTTATAGGTTGTAAGTAGTGCTGTTGCGGTTCTTTATATTACTATGTAAACGTGATGAAGCCAAAGGCTCATGAAAAACATGTTCAGGGGTTTCTTGGGTAAAGTCTTTGGGTAGTGGTGAGTGAGTAGTCCTCTTTGTCTTGGTCTCTACATTCAGGCAGGATCGAACTAGGAGAGCTTACAGCAGTCACTCTTTATTCCATCAAGAAACCAGGGAACCAGCGATCAACCCATTGATCCTCCGTCTAGAGACCCTCACTCAGCCCTCTGCATGTCCAAAGTCCTCCTTCTCTTGATCCTCTTGGTGCCTATTGGAGTCCTGTGTGGGAGACAGTCTTTAGAGTAAGTAGGAGCTGGCTCATGCTGGAGTTCATTTACAGCTAGATGCAGGGATTAGGTTTTTCTTTGAAGTTTTGCCAGCGCTCTTCTCTTTCCCCAGCTGCTCCGGCTTCCTAGCCATAGCATCCGGGGCTCCGAGTCCTTTTCATGCCTGCAGCAACCATCCATCCGCAGCTGTGGAGCTTGTCTCTCCTCTCGGTTTTCCACTCACCTATATGTCCACTCTCCTGGAAATATGACATCTGCAGCAGATCTATATTTCAATCAGTCCTGAGCGCGGTGACGAGGGCTCAAATTTGCATGTGCATCCATTATAAAATCTACACCTTGCCAACTATCACTGATTGGGGACAGAATCTAAAAACTAGTGTCTGCCCAGTGCATGTGTGATCTACCTGTGTTGAGTATATGTGTGCATGTGGATAGTACACTACATGGATAATGCAGTACTGTGCAGTGCTGTATGTTATATCAATGTGATGGGTGTTTGTGTGCCTGTGAGTGGTACAATGCATAAAGGGTGTAGGGCTATGCAGTGTGTGTATGTTACATGCATGTGCTAGGTAAATGTCTGCCTGCAAATGGTACAATACATGGAAGATGTAGTGCTGTTCAGTGCGTGTATGCTGTATGTTACAATACATTGAAGACTCTGGGTTCCATTCTCAGAGAGCCAGGGCTGCACGGTGAAACATAAGGATAGGAGGTAGAAGAATCACAGAGACAAATTTCTGTATTGTTGCATTTCTGTGAGATGGATGGGACACACTGGACGAAAGGGGACCTAGGCACTCTGGTACACTTCGAAGGGTGCTCTTTGATTCAGAGAGAGATCACAAGGAAGGGACCACGGCAAATTTCAGAAGGGTGATGGAGATGATAAGAAAATGATAAATAGTAGGGCCGAGACCCTGGTATACACATCAATGTGGTGGACATCCAAGTCGAACCTCTAGTCACTCCCATGGCCTGCGTTGTGAAGCTATCAGATTTGGTGTCTGCTGTTACAGACTGCTTTCGGAGTAAGCGAGAACAGAGGAGTGGGCACTTCAAAAGGAAGTAGACCCCCAACATAAACTTTAAAGACCTAGACTCTAAATCAGATTTGATGTCTGGAAATGGACTTTAAAAAGGGGAGCTTGAGACCCAAAACATTGTCAACTGTCAAGCAGCCTGTCACCCTGTGTGAGGAAGAGGAGCTCTGCAAGACTTCTGCCTGTGACCAGAATTAGGGGCCAAGCCTGCTAGTCTCCCAACTGTTTGAGAGGACATCACCCAGGGAATCTAAGACCACCTGCCTTGGTGCCTGGAGCACCAGCCCGTGCCTGTTTGCTAAGACCTGTGCCCTTTGAGGAAGAGGAGAGTGTTGGAGGAAGTGAGTTGCAGAGGGGAATCCTGGTGAATAGATTCCCATAGCAAAGTGTGAGGAGACAGCTGCTGCACCACTTGGGTTGTTGCCCATGTGCAAGGAAAGCCAGCGGCCCTTATATGCCAGAGAAGGACCGCCATGAAGTGGCCCGTGATCATTGCTGCACCGAATGGGTCATTGCATTTGTGCATGTTAAGTTGGCTATCCTGCATGCCAGGTGGGACTGCCATGAAGAGAACAGCAGTGCTGAGCGGGCCATAGCACATGTGTGGTGTTAAGCTGGCGACCCCATATGACAGTTACGGCTGCCATGAAAAAGGCTGATGTGTTTTGATAGGGTGGAGTGGAGGGATGGCGACCGTGTATGCCAGTGGGGGCCACCGGGACAAAGTAAAACGTTTGATGGGTCGAGATTATTATCGGCGGAGAGAGGCCAACGTGGTGACCCTAGTGGGCCTGAGCCATGACTGAGGGCCAGTGTCAGGATCTTCCCACCCATCCCCCACTACCTGTGGGAAGAGCCGAAGAACTTACCTAGCTTTGCAGAGCATTGAGAACCCTCTGGCCACTACAAGACCGTATGTTAGGAACTCAAAGACAGCTGATTGCAGCCTGCCTGGGCCAAATGTGAAAGACTTACTGGAGACAGGTGCTTCAGCTCCAGCAACCGTGGAGCGGGCACGCTCAGAACCTTTAGTTGCTCCAATCATGCTGGTGCAGGTAAGACTGATTTAGGGCCATTCTGTCCCGGGGGAACTTGCTTGCCAGATAGCGCTTTGGCGCTGGAACACTTTTGACTTTAATACAGAGTCAGAGTGGGACTCCAGAGACTCTGACTGCTAGTGGGGCTTAACCTGAATGTCGTCCATAGTGAATGGGGAGTAGCCACTATCGCTAACTTAAGAAGAGTAGGACTCAGGGATCCGCCTATGAAGCACTTGAGCACTGACCTCAGTGGACTGTGTGTAATGTTTATGAATGTTGTATTTCATCCCTCTCCCCCCCCCCCTGTTTCTACCTTCCCTCTGAAAAGCCTTCTACAGCTGGACCGCTGCTACCACTGAGGTGTGGTATGCTCTTCTGTGGCCTGCTGCTGTGGTATCACAGCTGTGCCTTACCTAGGCACAGCTATGGGTGTCACTATGATGCCACATGCTGTGGGTTCCCATGGGGATGGAAAGTGACTCCAAGGAAGAGTTGTGATCGTTGGAGGGAGAGCTGCTCATGGATGGATGGGATCTTCTATGAATAAATGAACTTGGAATGTGACTCCAAGGAAGATTTGTGACGGTTGGAGGGAGAGCTGCTCATGAATGGATGGGATCTTCTATGACTAAATGAACCTGAACCGTTGGCTACTCTCCTGTCCTTTTGTACTACACCCATACACAGAAAAAGGCAATCGTAATTGTCACACTGGCGTAGTCGGCAGTCAAGAAGATCCCAACACCAAGAAACAACGTAAGGTGAGATGATTCCATTATTTCTTCTCCTGCTCAACTATCAGCTCCATTGTGACCACTGACTTTGAATTTCTGCATTCACTGCTATTTTAAGAGCAAGAGAAAGATCTTGTGGTCTCTTGTCTACTCTTCTCTGGAACATTTCAACGAGTTCCAATTTCCTTAAACTTGCATGCTGGGCAACAATAACTGTTGTGTGTTAAACGCTGAGCCTGAGCGCGTATGCTGACAGGCACAGCTGGAAGGTTTGTTTGAGATCTCTGCTTTCGGCCTTGTGTAACACCCCTGAGTGTATGCATCGCGGCTGCGGTGATCGTTGTTGTGCAGTTCCCAGCCTGAGCGCTTTCACTGACAGGGACAGCTGGAGTTATGACATGCGGCATTGTTTTCGTTTGAGGTGTATCCTGCAACGCTGAGCCTAAGCGCTCCCATCCATGGGCGTGGTGTGACATCCTTTACAGGGTCCTCCTTGTGGCTTTTTGTGGAGGGGAGCCAAACTGCGTATGCTGTTTCGGTGTCCATTAAAGCCCTAGTGTTTGCCGTTGAACGTTCGTCACACAGCCTGAGAGCTTTCGCTGACAGGCACAGCTTGACGTCGTTCTTCATGGAGCCCGAGCGTTTTCGCTGATATGCACAGCTTAATGTTATTCCTTTCTGAGCCGGTGCGCTTCCTCTCACAGACTCAGCGTGACTTCGTGGAGCCCGAACGTTTTCGATGATGGGCACAGCTTAACGTCGTGCCCTGCTTAGCCTGTGCGCTTCAACTCACAAGAACAGCGTGTTAATTGTATTTATTTTTTCACTCTGCCAGCGTACCCTTGCTACGAATATTAAGTTAAAGCTGCACATTTGGGATTGAGTGGATGTGTAGCACAAGTTTGGACAGTTAAGGATTCAGAGTACCTCGTTGTTGGTGCGTTCACGCTGATACGCATAGCTTACTATCTGGTGGTTACTGCTTTCATCCTCTCTTCAGCGTGTCAGAGTACGGTTCAGGCATAACGCTGCTGGGCACAGCATGCTTCTTTGCTGCCTGCCTGTCTCCTTTTCCAGAAGTTAAATGAAGCTTCTCTGTGGCATTCTACCCCTCTAAACTGTCTCTCTGGTGTGGTGCTGACCCCTACTGGTCATTTGTGGTCTTGCAAGAACTGAACTTTATTTGTGTTACACTGTGTTTCCATGCAGCAAAAGTGTTTTTGGAAGGGTAACACTTTACCACGCATACATAGTTTTGACGGCATTTATGGTGTGGTATTAGCTTTGTGAGTTTAAGGGGTTTGCTTTCCTGAAGGTGTTGAATTTAAACTATCACGTTTAATTATGCAGAATATACCAGCTCCACCCTTCTTTCAGGCTACCCCAGGCACACCCCCTATTAAGTGGCAAAAATGGAAGAAGGTTTTCAAGAGGTACGCCAAGGTGTGTTGTGCAACATTAAGTGCGGAACACAAAGCTGCTCTTTTAATGCACTGCTTAGGCTCAGAGGGTCAAGATGTCTTTGATCACCTACGGGAGCCTTCACAGGCGGACATGGAAGATTTAAATGAGTATGAGTTGTGTATTGTGAAGCTTGACAAACATTTCCTTACAAAGATAAGCCCTATCCTTGAGCGTTACCACTTTGGTAGAAGGTATCAGAGCGAGGGAAAGTCCATTGAGACATATGTCACGGACCTGCACAGGCTGCCATCATCTTATAAATTTATTGGCATGGTTGATGAGCGCACCCGTGATCAGTTTATGGTTGGTTGTGTTATTGAAAAGGTACATGATGAACTTTGGCTTAAAGATGATCCCACTTTAGAAGTATTATTCATAGCAAAAAGGGTGGAACATTCCATAGAACGTGTGGGAGTCATAAAAAAGGAAAAATAGAAAGATCTAGGTGTACATGTGGTCAAGGAAAGGTCAAAAGACGTTGTGAGAAAGAATGAGGAAGACAACATTAAAGGCAAGATGGGTGCAAGGAGGTGCTTCAGATGTGATAAAGTTGGACACTTGGCCAATGATAAAAATTGCCCTGCTCTCAAAGCGGTGTGCACGAAGTGTAGTAAGAAAGGACACTTTGCTGTTGCATGCAAGACTAAGATCGCGAAACCTAAAGTGAAAGAAATGGGTGTAGAAGTTGAATCGGTGCAAGTGGATGAGAATTCAGACTTTGTATGTGGTCAAATTGTGTTACAGGTGCCAGGTGATGAAAGGGTGAAATGCTCACCTGTGGATACCATTGTTGTGCATGGAGAAGCTCCAAATGTTCTGTTTGATTCTGGCGCCAAGATAACTATTGTCTCCAACAAGTTTTAATAGAATAACCTTCATGACAAAGTTACTTTAAGCAAACCTGATATCAGGCCGTGTGCATATGGTGGTGAGCCCATCAAATTGCATGGCTTCTTTGAAGATGTGATTGAATATAAACAGAGGTTAACATCAGGGAAGATTTATGTCTCACAGAAAGGTTATAGTATTATACGTTGGTCTCATCAAGGAGATTTGGGGATTCTCTTAGACCCAAGTGGGCTATCTCCTATTCTTTTGAAAGAAAAGGACATGTTGTGTACAGTTGGTTCGACGGAGGGAATTGACTTGGTTGAGCAAATGCGAGGGGAATTTCCTCAGGTATTCAAGAAGGAGTTGAGATGTCTGGTCGATTATGAACATGAGATACGCTTGGTAGCACATGCTCAACCAGTGTGCTGCAAGGCAAGAAGTGTGCCAATTGCGGTGCGTGATGAAATGTGTGCAGAAATTGAGAAACTCAAAGAAGGGGGCATCATAGAGGAAGTTGAGGGCACTGAATGGCTTGCTGCTGTAGTAGCTGCTAGGAAGGCTAATGGAAGCCTGCGCCTGTGTGTTGATTTGAAGCATCTCAATAAGTGTTTTATTGTTGACAGGTATCCGTTGCCTAATATAACTGAACTGGTGTTACTGCTGGGTGGGGCTACTGTTTTCAGTACCATTGATCTCACCTCGGCATACCACCAGATCCGATTGAAAGAGTCGTCAAGAGATGTGACTCGTTTTGGCACATTCAGGTTCGTCAGGCTCCCTTTTGGCCTAGTCTCGGCTGCATCCATTTTTTTCAAAGGGTGATGGAAAAAGTCTTCAAAGGGATTAGTGGTGTCTGTGTGTACCAGGACGACATCTTGGTTTTTGGTAAGGACACGGCAGATCATGAGAGGTGTCTGAGAGAGGTGTTGAGTAGGTTGACTGTAGCAAACCTCACTATTAAGGCAGAGAAATTCAAGTTTAGTACTAAGATGGTTGACTACCTTGGCCACACATTATCAGGTGAGGGGGTGTTTCCCAAAGCAGAGCTAGTTGGCACCATTTCTAGAATGAGTTCACCCACCTCGCGGGAAGAGTTAATGAAATTTCTCGGAATGGTGGAATTTTATGGGAAGTTTCTCAGGACCTTTGCTGATTTGAGTGTTAATATGAGGTGTCGTCTGAGAAAAGGTGTTGCGTTTACATGGGATGAAGCATGTGAGGATGAGTTTGTGAACTTGAAAAAATTCCTGAATGATGCCTTCAAACTCAAGAGCTTTGATCCAAAGAAACGATCTATTGTAACCACGGATGCAAGTCTGAAAGGTCTTGGAGCTTTTCTGCAACAAATGGGTGAAAACAGTGTTAATACCATCATGTTTTTCTCCCATGGTATTAAAGATGCAGAATCCAGGTACTCAGTGATTGAGAGGGAGGGCCCTGGCTGTGCATTGGGCTGTGAGAAAACTTAGGAGATTTTTATGGGGGTCGAAATTCGTTTTACGAACTGACCATAAGCCACTCATTGAGGTGTTCACAAAGAAGGGTGTGGATCTGGTGTCCAGCAGAATTACCAAGTGGGTGATTGCGCTACAAGAGTAAGATTTCAACATGGAATATTTACTAGGTGTAAGGAACACGGTGGCAGACACCCTCTCGAGGTTCGTCCCGTTAGGAGAGGAGTTGAGTGGCCTGATGAAGAGGCTAGCTTTGTGTGTTTGGTTGATTGCAAAGCTATTTCTGAGGAGAGGTGGCAAGATGAGTTGGCCAAGTATTGTGTTCTTAAGGAGGTTATGCTTTTGTTGTGGAGTGGTTGGAGTGATAAGAATGGAGGTATCGCTGGATGTGAGGTATTTTGGACAGTTAAGGATGAATTGAGTACCAACAATGATTTACTTTTTAGGAGAACAAAATTGATTCCTCCGGTGAAACTTAGGGAAGAGCTTGTTGAACTTGCTCATGATTCACACCAGGGAATGTCAAAATGTAAGGAGAGACTACGTAGTTCCTACTGGTGGCCAGGAATAGATAAGATGGTTGAGAGAGTGGAAAGGGAGTGCTCATTGTGCGGTTTTAGTGATAAGACTAAGCAAACAAGGATTCAGCCAATGGAGATTAGAAAGTTACCAGATGGCCCATGGTGTGAAATAGCACTGGATATTCTAGGACCAATTCATGGAGAAGGTGTGCAGAAGTTTATCATTGTCATGATTGATATGTTCTCCAGGTGGCCGGGAATTTCTATCTCTAGCGCGATTGAGAGCAAAGATGTGATCAAATTCAAATCAAATTTGCACGTGAAGGTTTTCCACACACTCTTCTCACTGACAATGGTGTGCAGTTAACCTCAAAGGAGATGATGAAATTTCTGGTAGACAGGGCAATTGAACACAAGAGGTGCTCACTCTAGCATCCTGAAACTAATGGTATGGTGGAACGGTTAAACAGGGTCCAGAAGGAGACTATTGCCTTGGCCAAATCCAACTCCCTTAATTGATAAGATGAGGTGATGGAACACGTTGAAGTGTATAGGCTCACTCCTCATTGCACCACTGGGAAAACTCCTTTTCTGCTTTTCAGAGATAGATTACCCAACACTTTGGTAGAGCCTTCCTGGGTTAACAACTACAAATGTGAAGCAGGCAATTTGCGCATGAGAGAAGAAAAAAAGGGGTACAGAGGGAAAAGCATTTTGATGTTAAATATTCTGTGAAGAAGCTGAAGGTACAAGTTGGTGACCTTGTCATGATTAAATGTCCTGGGTTAGGAGGTGTTTAGAAGTTTTCCAACCCCACTCTGGTGGTTAGGACCTTTAACAGTGCTGTACGAACCCAGGACCATCGCATATGGAATCTGAACAGGGTTGTCCTGTACAAAGGATTATGTGGTAACAACGAAATTCCATTCAAGTCAGATGGTGGTTTGGTGACAAGAAGGTCTGGCAGGATGCGAATGAAACCCAAGCACTTGCAAGATTTTGTTTGATCTTTGTGTTGGGTATTATGTTTCACAATGCTTTGTGGTATTCAATGTTCAACTTGTTTTCTTGTTTTATCCTTACCGTGTATATTTATTTCTTGGTTGTTGTTGTTTCATTCTTAATATTCAGAGGAGGGAGGTGTGTGCTGTGCTCTTCTGTGGCCTGCTGCTTTGGTATCACAGCTGTGCCTTACCTAGGCACAGCTGTGGGTGTTACTATGATGTCACATGCTGTGGGTTCCCATGGGGATGGAATGTGACTCCAAGGAAGAGCTGTGACAGTTGGAGGGAGAGCTGCTCATGGATGGATAGGATCTTGTATGAATAAATGAACTTGAACCGTTGGCTGCTCTCCTGTCCTTTTGTACTACACCCATACACAGAAAAAGGCAATCGTAATTGTCACAGAGTCAAGTGCTGAAGGGGTACCTGGCCCAGTTGCTCAGAATCCAAAGTAGGTCACTTTCCCCGGACATCAGTAGTAAAGGGTCTCAACACCCATGGTAGGGCCCAGTAGCCCCTGCTTGCCCCGTGGCCCTCTGAATGGGGTTCTGACATGTAGGCATTTTCTGCCCTCAGAACTTTCCAGACAAAACCACTCCTAATCCTTTCTCAACTGCGACTGTATGTAGGATAAAAGGCGGTCATAGATGGGTGCCATTAAGAAAGGTCGGTTACCTTAGGCTGTTGGAAATGTGGGAAGGCTTGATCATTCTCCTCTACTTTTAGGGCGTACCTTTTTCTGTGGAAGTGCTGCATGGGTAATGGCCTTGATAAATGAGTCATTATGGGTCTGTAGTATTCTATGTGTATACTTCATGTTTTTTTTACAGGTATTGTCCATATGTTTTATGGCTTGAAAATTTAGTGTCTTGGGGATGAAGTTCTTAAGTACATATACTGCATTCCAGTTAGTGATGGTCAGACCGCTATTTTGTAAAGGGCCACAGACAGCTGTTCTGTATTGTAAGTGAAGAAGTCAACCTTAACAAATGATTATGTCGGGTATATAACCTTTCTCATAGTTTTTACCTTTTTTGTAGTAAATGATCTGTCAGTCATTGGAAGCTTGTAGAAGCCTCAGGGGGACCAACAGCAATAACATAATACTTAAAGACCCTTAGGAGTAGAAAATGCTGTCTTTTCTGGTCTTCTTGATGTAGCTGTATTTGATGGCACTTTTTGTCATGTTTAAGGGGATCAAATACCTGTTCTTGCAAAATCTGTCAAGGACTTTTTGACTGGGCATTGCATGTGTAATGATGGACATGGATTTCACTTATGCAGAACCAGAGACTCCTGACTGATTTGGGGGTAAAGATGCTAATTGAATTCCCGCTACTTCAGTGATGTGGTCTATTAGAATTTTTAGTATCTCTTCACAGACCTGATTCTCATTGGGCTTGTGGGAGCAGGATCGTATTTGGTGAATACATGCTGCTTCCAGTATATTTATTTGGTGACATTTATCATGAGTTCATCCAGGCTTTTCAGAGAAGCCTCTGCGCCCATTTCTTCAGGATCCTCATTGTTTTATAGACTTAGATGAAAGAAAATTGATAGTAGCATTTTCAGGATTCTTTCATACCACTATGTATCAGCTTGAAGGTTGTCTTTTTTTAGGGAGATGGCAAGAATTTGAGTAACTGGACGTTTTCTAAGGTTATGTTTGGTCATGAGCAGCTGACCATTGAGGTGGGCAATGTGTAATTACAGTATATTATATGTGACGATTTTGGGTATGCAGCTTTATAATCCCTGGATGCTTCCTTGTCTTGTCCAGAGTTTTCTATGGTTTTAGATGCCTGCATGGAATTTTTGCTCAGTTTGTTGTGGTCCTCCCAATTATACTTGTAGTTGTAAGTGAAGTCTGATAACTAAATCTGTGATTTAAAAGGAACTCCTCTACTGAGCCAGGAACTTGTTTGTAGAGTCCAATAGGAGGACTCCTATGCTGAATTTCTAAAGTTGTTTATTCCAATGGAGTTACTGCTTTTGTTTGGTCTGGGTGTGTTCTTGGTGTGGCTGTGTTTTTGGTGTACGAGATCCCACAATAAGCATCTTGTCTGCCTGATTCTGAACAAAAGGGTGTGAAAACATCTATAGAAATAGTTTAGTAAGTTGAATGTTCCCCACTGGAACAAAGCTTTGATCAGCAGGTTTGAAATCCCGGCAAGGCAGACTCATTTTTCCATCTCCCGAAGATGTTAAATTAAGTACCATAAAGTGGGAAATGGTGACATCTGTTGTTTACAGCGCTTAGAAATGGCATTCTTGTGGTATGAAGCACTGTGTTAAAGCAAATTATTATTAACTTCTCCTTCATTCTGGGGCAGTATTGAACATATTGGGTTTGGCGTCTGTATCTCAGTTTGAAAAGGCCACCTGAGACATGGGGTGTGCCCCATTTGACAAAGAGACCCCAATGAAGCAGGTCATGTCGATGTCTTCTCTCAAAGGAGACCTTGGACCTCAAGTAAATGTCTTTACTGAACCATGACCCTTTATATTGCAGACTGAAATTCTGATGCATTTTGTTCCCAGGAGCCTTTTATATTCCTCTCATAAGTTTAGAGACAAAGTTTGTTCCTTCATATGTGATAACTTGTTTTGGAAAGCCCAGTTGTCAAAATACAGGTAGTGAATTGTTTCCTAGAGCTGAGTGTTTATCTACATGAGGATAAAATGTCAGAATATTGTTAGCAAAAATATTGTCTGACATAAATATTGTCCCATAGGGCGTTATTACCTCCAGTTGAGCAATATTTTTCTAAATACTATGAAGGACATGAAATATCTCTTGGACAATATTTTGATTTTGATATTCTGATATACCAAATTTGAGGAATATGGCTTCCATGAACCACGTTCCATAGCCCAGCATAACTAGGATATGCTTGTAACCTGTATGAGAGGGCCCTAATGGTCCTATAAAGCCAATTGTTCCCTTGTCAAAGGGGAACTCATTAATGGGAGGGGACTGTATCGGTGACTTGGGTACGATGCAATCCAGGCATGTTTGGCAGGTCATTCATGACAGACAATTCAGTTTGTTTACTGAGCCAATAAAAGGGCTGTAAAATACTTTTGTGAATGTTGTTTGTCCTCAGGTTTGCTCCTGGTAGGTTGTCTTGTTTCAGATAGAGAACATGATGGCTGAGGGGTTGGGGCACAAGTAGCAATAGCCAATCTACTCTGATTCCATCCGGCAGAGTAAGGCGCCAATTTCTTATGGCGTAGTGGTGCTTCCTTTTTTGCCCCCAGTGTGAGGGGTGACTTGAGCACAGGCCCTGCTAAAAGTGGAATTAATTTTCTTTGTTAAAGACCAGCAAAGGTTCCCTTCAACAGATGGGATTGTTCTAAGGTCTACATTCTTCTTCTGCGGTAGATGCTGTGAGCTGAGATAAAATGCTGCAACAGGGGTCTTCTCCAAGGCTGATAAATGGCTTCATGGGCTCCATTGTCTCCTGTCTACACTGATGATCTATTTCTCATTTTTGGCCCCATTGAATATATATCTAAATATACTATCCCCCAATTACTTTACCAGTAAAAGTACACTTTATAGTTCTCTAATAAATGTGGTTACAATCAGCATTTCCGTGTTTAAACCGGCACATTTGGTGGGACATTTTACTCTGTCATGTGGTCTGTTTTCTTGAACAAGATGCCAGTTGCTCTCATTGCAATCTTCCTCTTATGAAAAAATAGAATACATTCCTGTTTTGCCATTCTTTGTAAGGACATTCTCTTTCCCTTGTGGTTCTCAGTCTTGTGTGTGATTTATATCAGAGGCTTTTAGCATGAACGAGGGATTCTAATCCCTGTTATATTTTGGTGATATCAAGTTTACATTACATTGCTGTTTTATTGCGTACAGAAGTGGGCACTTCTCCATCCTTCTTCTTGCTTAGGAGAAAATGATCACCCCACTCCGCTTGCTTTCAGTGTAAAAGGGCACTTTGCATACCACTGGCAAGCAGAGTACCTCGCCCTTCGGCTGATCCGCACAAGCTGCCCTATCAGCTGGGCCAAAAAAAGGTTTTGAACCAACTCACCTCCCGTTAGTAACTCCCATCCCCAACATGCCACCCCCAAATACTTCTGAACTGCCTGCATTTTTTGAAATGCCATGAGTCCTTGTAGTCCTCGCACTAGAACCCCCATTAACCATCTTGTCGAGCCTGTCCGCTCTTGGATCAAGCCCTTGTCCTTGCATCAAATCTTGGCTCCATTGTTCTTTTCTCGTTATTACACCCCCCACCCATCATTCCCTCAATCAGCTGAACAGTTTGCCTTCATCCGGCATCAGAGAGACCCTCCCCCGAAGTGTCCATTATGTCTCCCCCAATTCAGAGCTTCCTACAGTCTTTCATCCTTTCTTCCAGTGACCTCGTCAACCCTTCTAAATACAGGTTATTGCCCTGCTCAGACAAAGTGCACCCCATCATGCCTGAACAAATGCGGGGACTTAGAAAGAATGCTCTGATGCACTATCACCCGCATCCCTCTTATCTTGCAGAAATCAGTCATCCCTTCAGTTCCTTCCTGGCTCTATTTATCACATCTGGTCACTGTGCTTACCTCTACTTCCTCCTAAGCAATAACCTCATCCAGCTGACCTTCAGCATTTCCAAGTCCCCCTTCATGTACTTCAGCAAATCCAACCCAGTGTATTGCACCATATCATTCTCCCCTAGATGAATTACTAAAACATCAGGCTTGCCCCCACGCTGCTTTGTACTCCCACAAGTCCAGCACCAGTTGCCCCCATGCATCTCACCAAGGCTAGCCCAGTGCATCTTGACACCATCATTTTCAGCCCCAGAAGATTGCCTCCAAATTGCTCCTCTGCCTGCACCCATGCCCACTTCACCAAGGAATGCCCACAGATCCATATATCTAACCAGTGACCTCCACACAAGGCGCACCTATCATTAAAACAAGCAACCTGTTAGTTAATTTCTTGTCAAACATCCCGACACACTCAAAGGCTTTGCCATCAACTCATACCCTTCAGTCTGTCTTCCCTTATCCTCCATCACTCCCCCCTATCTGAAACGAGTAAGTGCCAAAGTCCAGTGCTGGAAGGCCCAAAGACTGTAAGCATCTTCTCAATACTCCCAGCACTTGCCCAGAACCACGAATGCATCTTTATAATGTATTCCTTTACCATGCAAGTCGTTATAATGACATGACTTAGGGAAAGCATTGTTGGACTGATGTTGTACTTTAAGTCCAACACTTTCCCTACTTTTGCGCATAATGGAGTTGGAATAGTAAATTATACTTTTCCAAAGACCAGCGCTTTCCCTAAGGCAAGTCATTGTAACGACTTTCGTGGTAAGTAATGCGTTGTAAAGATGCATTCGTGGTTCGGACCAGGTTGTAATGGCATGCGTGGTAAATACATGCGTGCTTTGAAAGTACAACCCCCTCAGGACTCCGATCGAAATTGGATGCCTTACCTGGGGCACCTTGCCGTGCAGTCCGAACCCGCCATCTGATAGCCATCTAACTCCCTCTCTGACACAGCTCTCCGCATGGGTCATACCCTCATCGTATCTTCTCATAGAATGCAATACCTGGGGAGAGGATGTAGCCTTACGGCTAGAGCGGTTGACCTTGAGCCTGGGGAACCGGGTTCAAGTCTCGGCAACGACGCTCAACATCCTGTGATTCTGGGCAAATCACTTAATCTCCCCGTGCCTAACAAAAATTAATGTGTCCATCTGTAACGAAACTGGTGCTCATGTAAAGCGCTCTGATACCCGATTTCTCAGGTCTAGTTCGCACTATATAAAACTATTAAAAAATTTTTTTTTTAAATACCTGTCAGCTTGTTCCCTATAGCAATCGCAGATAAATCCCACTCTGTTTGACCCAAAATGAATTCCCACATGTCCTTGCATCTCAAACGTAACCCCACCCTGTCATGACCACACCGTCTGGCACCCAGTGCTATAAACTCTCTCCACCCCTGCCGATACATCTTCCTTGGGGAATCCACCAGCTAATATTCCACTACTTTCACATCCCGATGTCCCACAGGTCGCCTGGAACACAAATACCTTCCTTTGCCACACTTGGGGCCAAACCACTGAACTTCTCCCACTGTGAACAAAAAAGTTCATCAGCCACTCTGTTGTCCAGACCCACAATGCACTCAGCTCGAAACTAGATGTTCTTCTCCAAGCATAGCAAGACCAATTGTCTCAGAATCTTCAACACCCAACATCAGAATCAGTCATCATGTTCACCTCCTGCACCACTGCTGGATTGTCAGACACAAACGCCGCTCTCCTGTTCCTCTGCTCATCACCCCACATCTGCAATGCCAACAGCAATGGAACAAATTGCAAAAGGCAATACTGTGGATCTTGACCTTACAAAATTGGGGACAGCTCTCCGCGAACCATCAACCCTCCCAGAACACCCCAAAACCTCCTGCTCCCAAGGCATCTGAAAAATCTCCACCTTCCACGTCATTGGGTTATTTTGCAGCCACATGGTCACTTTTTTATAACCCAACAAAAAACGCTTCCAAACCCACAAGTCATCCTTCACTTGTCTAGGCAAACTTATCTTGTGATGTGGCTTTACAGCCCCTGGCATCGCAGAGGCAATTATTCTGCAAAAAGCACACCCCAGGGCCACCAGTCTACATGCAAAATTAAAATGACCTAACACCTTTCGCACCAGTTGCAGCTCACACTTGCCTCTCTGCAATAGTTCATCAGTCGAACCATTCAGCACCTCTAACTTGTCACTCGCAATCCACAAAACCATCACCACAGAGACCAACTCAATCCCCAAACATGTCAGAGTAGTTGCCAGTCCCTCTGTCTTTTCGGCTGCCAGTGGCTCGCTAAAATGGGCTGTGACCACTGCTAAATTTTTCTAACACTGCACACGCAACTGAACATCTGGGCATGCAGTGGTCAGCATGCCATGAAACTATATTCCCAAAAAGTAGAAATTATTTGATGCACTAGCAGAAGGCGAAAAGCCGATTTAATATCTGCCTTGCCCATTTCCACACTGGCCTGCATGTCTGCACTAACTTAATGTCCGTGTCTACGCTGGCATTTGACACTGAGCACTCTGCCTGGTCAATGAAATCTTTCACAGAACCTCCTTCAGGCCATGATAGATGGTGTATCAGCCTGAACTCCCCCGGTGTGTTCTGTGGCACCACCCCGAGAGGATACACCATCAAGTTCCACAACAGAGAAATCAGAAATGGCCCAGCCACCATACCCTGCAGCTTTCCACAGCTTCTCCCACACTAGTTTCTCCATGACTTTGCAGGATTTCAGATTGTCCACTTATCAATCTGCTTGCGGACCCCCCGTGTAAGGTATGCGAAAACCGAAACAAAATCCCTCCACAAGAAAGACACAGTTGCAACATCAGTGTGGCTGTTCAACCACCGTAGCTCTGCCTCTGGCTTATCCAAAATATCTTCCCTTTGCCAACAATGGCCCGCCACCTCCCTTGCCCCCTGCTGTGCACTGCAGCAAGAAGTGCCTGCCACCGCACCTAGAACAGTCATGGCAAAACTTGCAAGGGTACACAGGCTCCCTTGTTAAAATTCCAGCAGTCACCAAAGCTTACCTGTCTCCCCCATCCCGCTCTGGGTGGGGCGACTCAGAAAGTGCTGGTAGGGAATAGGCAGTCTACTCGCAGTATGTGCCTTTTGTGCATGTCTCGTAGGTGCCATATTCGGTAGCCAAAGGTCCTGGTTAATTTGCCTCCATGATTTCACCGGCGTGGTGCTCTTCTCTGCCTTGAGCTGCTCGTCATATTTTAACCATACCATGCCACCAAAACTGATGGTAGCTGTCCTAATGACAGCCATGTACTTCAATAACACCACACTCTGCTCTGGGGCCTTTCCACATAAGATGCTGGTGAAAATATTCAACACTGATGTCCAGGTATCAATGTTAGTGGGCACCTTCGGCCTCTTAGCTAGCACCCTTTCCTCAGCTTTCGAATCTGCCTTGCTCACCATCTCCCTATGCAGCAATTCAAACAAATCAACATACTCATTTTCCGAAATCTTATGCTTGGTCGTTTGCATCAAATAACCCCCCTCCCAAGTTGTCACCTATGTCCATATACAGCAGTACCACATCACTCCCCTTCGCCACTGTTGCAGCCCCAGGGGAGTCCTCTGCCTCGTTATTCCCTTTCTGCCCCACCGCTTTTGCAGCAGTGCCTGCCCCCTGTTAAACCAACTGCTGCAGTCTTTCCCACAATTTACCCCACTGTTGAGCCCTGCTCCTGCACCACATTACCGATGCGCCCCACACCTGCGACTTGGCTTCCCGCTTCCCATTTCTGCATTGCCACCAAAAAGCGTTCCCACGATTCCCACCATACTTTCTGCAACCTCTCAAAACCCCCTGCACCAACAAAAACCCCAGATTCCTGATATCCCTGGCCCCTTCTTTTTACTTGACCGACCCCCTGTCCCATGAGTCTTCCCAGTCATTGTCATACTCACATTGTGGCCCCTCTCCCCAAGGGTGCTATCTGTCTTCTCTCCTTGGTAGCTTCATGATGCCAATCCCATCCACACCATTCTCGTGTGTGCCTCTTGCCCTGATGTCCACCGCTCCTGCCTTGGCTACCCTCCCCACTGTCATAAGACTCACCTTCCACTATTACTCTTTTAGACTGTGGCCACCATTGTCCTGAGCACGAGGAGCCCCCCCACCCCGGCTATCACTGTTGTCCCCACCAGACAGATGCCCATCCGTAGCCAAACCATCCCATGCCCTTTGCCCTCCCGGCATGCCTCTCATGAGGCACTGCTGGGACCATGACCCTTACCACCACCGACCTGGGAGAAGCCCTGTTCTCCACCACCTGTACAGACTTATTTGCCCCCTGTTCCTCACTTGCAGACCTTCCAGGGCCCCATACACCACTTATAGACCCCTCTGCCTCCTCCTGCTGCATCAGACGCCGTTCGAATGCCAAATTTTTGTTCAAGAACCCAAGAAGACCCCTCCTGGGGAATGAGCCTGCAACAGAGCCCTTACCGCACACCGAAGAACTCATTGCCATGAAAGGGTCTGTGGGGCGCCTCCCAAGCTCCTCTGGGGGCCCCGTCCTGTTGTCCTGCGTAGCTGCCGGCAGCTCCTGCCGTCTCCTGTTTGCCGACGATTCTCCTGAAAAAGTGGCGCTATGATGTCTGCAGCATCCCATATCACCCTCGGCCAAAACACTGGCCATTGGAGATCCCAGCCGTCGGGGCATGGTACTAGCAGCACCCGCACCTCTCTTGTCCACGAGGGAGTGGTACCATGAAGACCTGGACTTCTGTTGGAACCATCTCACTGGTGCACCCATCTAGCTCAGCTCCCCAGGCCCCTCCGCCCCAAGGGGAGCACCCACTGGTGGTCTCACACCAGATTTACTGTGTGATGCTTCTGAATTCTTCCCTCTGCCCCAACTCGCACCAGGACCAGCTGGGTCCAGTCAGCCACCTTCTTCTGACTGGGCCCTGGCTCCTCCAGAACTCCTTGTCCAAAACATGTCCGACCCAGGACTGGTATCACTGTTCTTCCTCCAAGCACCAGAGGGGGTGCAGTAGCAGCCCACACCTACCATCCTGCTCAGGATTACTACAATCCACACACAGAAATCAGCACAGAAACATCTGCGGAGGATGCGCAGCAGGGCAGTCGCAAATATCTTGACTCCCTGAGCGAATGATGCCCGGGGGAGCCACCAGGCTGCTTCCAAAAGCTTGAATTCACGCTGAATTTCAAGTTCTGAGGGGACAATTGAAGTCATCAATTTGCTCTTTTATCCAGAAATTGCTGCCTTATATTGCGGTAATTAAGGCAGTGTTGAGCCCAAAAATGAGAAAAATGTCCACTTAAAGCAAAAATCTAGGACTTTAATAACTGCATCAGAAATTCATGAGCACTAGAAATTCCCCTCATTTTGGCTGCAGATGCAAAGGAAAGTGCGCTTGACTCCGTACGTGCCGATGCTACGTTGGTTGCCCAACCTACGACGAGTGCGCTGCACTGGCCTCTCGGGCCCTATTGTCTAGGTCTACAGAAATCCCAGGGAATTCATGGAAGGGAGGCACTCAACGCTTCCAGTGACCTTTAGAACCCAGTGTAATATTGGATGATAAAAAGCCATCTCTGCCACCTCCCTTCACTGCCCTGGGATCTCTGAAGATCCAGAAATTGGGGAATGGTTGGTGACAGAGGGGTGCTTCCAATGGTCCTTCCTCTCTCGGTCTAGTAGATAAAGGGAGTCAGTGGGTCTCTCCTTCTGTCCTCACTTGTGGCTGAGTCACTACTGAGCATTGTGCTTTCATCGCTTCCTGTGTAGAGCATGGGTAGCACTCTCAGCTTTGCAATGGCAGCAGCTGTTCATGTTTGACACTCCATCTGATGACGCAGTAAGTTCCTCTGATCTCTCTCACATGTAGAAGACAGATCGTTCAGGTTCCGATGTTTCAGTCGTGACACAGGCACATGCAGGTCAACACGGCAGCCTTCCCTTTTGGCATCAGCGAAACAGGTGATGACCCTTCCTCTTCACAGCGGCCCTCTCCCCCGCCAGCCAGGGCTGCCGACTTACTCCGTATGTGGGTTACAGTAATGCCCTCTTCACAGCTGACCCCTCTGGCATAAGGATTTGTCAGCTTTACTCCGCACACGAGCTATGGCCCAATCGCCATGGAGGTAATGCACCATTCACTGCACCCCCCGGTAGCATACGGGGTCACCAACTTTATTCTGCACACTTGCTACAGCCTGATCAGCATGGTAGAAATGCACTTTTCACAGCGGCCCCCTCTGGCTTACGGAGTCGCCACTATACTCCACACATGGACTATGGCCCGATCGGCACGGTAGTAATGCACTCTTCATGGCAGCCCTCTCTGGCATACAAGGTCACTGACTTTAACCTGCACACACGGTCGACAGCCCGATTGGTGCAGCATTGGTTAACTTCATGGCAACCCCTCCTCTGGCATCTGGTGTTGCCATCTTGAGTGTGCACACAGGCGACAGCCCAATCAGTGCAGCAGCCCTTTTCTTACACCTTGCTACGGGGATCCCCTCGCCAAGATCCCCCAATGGCCCTTGCTCCCTCCAAGCACTTTCCTCTTCTTCACAGGACACACTAGCCTTGGCAAGCAGGCACTGGTGATCCAGGCTCCAAGGTAGGTGTTCTTGGATTTTCCTGAGTGATGTCCCCTCACCCAGCTGGGAGACTGGCAGAACTTAACCCCCAGTGCTAGTCACAGATAAAAGTCTTTGAGAACGTCTCCTCCTCGACACACAGCCTGACTGGCTGATTGGCAGTTGAAAATTTGGGGGGCCTAAACCTCCCTGTCTTATAGACCATTTCTGGACTTAAAATGTGATTTAGTGTCTGAGTCTTTGAAATTTGTGCTGGTGTCTGTTTCCTTTTGAAGTGCCCATTCCTCTGTCCTTGCCATCCACCAGATAGAAGTCTGTCACAGCTGGAGCGACAAATCTGATAGCCCCACAGCACAGACCATGGGATTGACTAGCGGTTCACAGCTGAATGTCAGCTACAGATATATGTGCATAAAAGAGTTTTCAAAGGGCCCAAGTCCTACTGTTTTTGATTGTCTTATCGGCCTCATCTCCTTCCTAAGATGTGCCTAGTCTCCTTTTCAGTGACCTCTATCAGAATTCAAGAGCACCCTTTGAAGTATACTGAAGAGCAAGGCTCTTCCTTCCTCTAGTGTGTCCCACCCAGCTCTCAGGAATGCAGCAATTCACAAATTAATTTGTCTGTGCAGAATGCTCTACCTCCCCATGCTCCTCCAGTCAGCTCTCGGTCTCCCAAAATGGAACGCACAGTCTTCCAAGTATTGTACCACACACAAGCACATATACACCCAGCACAAGCATGCAACCATGCGCAAGCGGCACAGTGTTACATACTAGCTTGATGTCGGCCAAGGATGAGAAAGCACACAGCAGTGGAACTTTATGTGAGTGGACCTGTAGGCTTTACTCCTGCTGATCACTACATGGTATGCTGCCACCACCGTGCTACTTAACTCATGGTGAAGGAAATAGCCTTTTACCACCATGAGTGTATCGCTTTTGAGCGCTCTTCCCAGTTCAACAAGACCTCAATCTGTGAGACAGGCTTATGTCATGGTGCACATGCATGATCCGTGTTCGACCATGACTAAAAGAATAAGCACCAGGGATTGAGATATCTTTGCAGCTAGGGCACTCAGACAGGGGAGCACATCCGTCACCATGCAAGGCACTTTTCCGTCCCAACAACACCTAATACACACATTTTTCAAATAGTGGCATACATGCAGTGTGGTTCTTACGTGAAGTTTTGTGACCCACATTTAGCGTGGGACCCTATATATAGTATTGTATAAACTGTGCAGTAATCTGCACCATCTGTTGTATTGTGCCTATTTGAATTGAGCTTGTAGTATTGTGGACCAAGGAAGTATTGGGCTCCACATGTAGTATTGTACACAGTGTGTGTTAATTTGCACCACGTGTTGCGTAGTGTCCATGTGGATTATGTGTGTAATATTGCACATTACGAGTAGCGCTGGACGCCAATGTACATTTATGTGCCACTTGCATTATTGAGTACCGCTTGTAGTTTTGCATACCACCTGTTGTATTTTGCACTACAGCTTGTAATATGTCATTTTGCACTGTTTACAGTATTGTGTACCTTGTACAGCATTGTGCATCATATGTGTTATGCAATGTGGGTGTAATTACTTTAAGTTACACAACTGTTAAGGTATGATACACAATAACATAGTTTTTTAATATATAGGTCTGATTTATTATATCATCTTGTCTAGGGTGTAACTTAGAGTGTTTCAGATTTTCCGCTAATGGCCACATTTTAGCCTCTTCTTGACACTTTCATGTAGATGTAATTCTAAACTATGACTTTCTGGGCCCTATTCGATTCCCTTTGTATTATGTCAATAAAAGCTTGGAGTCCTATGGATTTCCTCTGTCTAGTCCCCAACCGTTTGCAGTGACTGCTATTCATAAGAAAATAATTTGCATATGCCATGGAGGCTTATCAGCTGTGTGACAAATGACCATAGACGATTGCACTTGGACAAAGTCCTTTCTTTGTTGAAGCTGCTAACGATTGAGAGGACTATGCTGTCGATCTGAGGCAGGCTGAGGTCTACTACCTGTGAGGTCATGTAGCCTTCGGAAGGTGGTGAAGGACTGTGCTCCTTGATTATGAAGAGCTGGAACTAAGACTGGTTTTTGTAATGATTGGCCCACGATGATACCTCTCGTATGCTAAGTTTACTACTTGACTTCTTTTTTGTGTTTACTGTTACTGGTTTGGCTCTTACCTTAAACTTTTCAAACTAAGACCGTGTCTTGCTCTTGGTCAAATTTTCTGGCATCGCAATGCTAAGTTGTGGTTATTTTAAAGGGGAACAACTGAAGGACAGATGCCTCACGTCAGTACGAGTAGGAGCTGCAATGTCAGCATCGAAGATTATGGTAGTTTCTTAAAAGCTTACAGCCAAGTTACAACCTCAGCTAATAGGAGAGTCAGAAACTTTAAAAACCTAGAGCTTGGCAGTAGAGTCAATGAACGGAATTTAGTGACCCCTGATACGTAACCATTGCCCCTTGGCGCGTGTGTTTGTGCATGCAAACACACACACACCCACCCGCACGCATGCACACACACACACCCGCGCGCACACACACACACACACCCGCGCACACACAGATCACGTTACTGCTCAATTATGTGAATGTTGCCCGAGTACTCCTCAATACTTAGGGCCTAATTTAGAGTTTGATGGACCATCACTAATGTGGTAGATGTCCCACTGCTGTATTACAAGTGGATTATAGCCTATGGCACCTGAATAAGCCTCGATTTGTCACTAGGTAGTCCTGCTGGCTGAGTAGGCCCATATAGTGCCAACCTATTTACAAAAGGGTCACTCTTTGTTCCAGAGGAGTAACATGGCTCTCAAATACATATCTTTATCAAATTGATTCTCTCGCTGCTATATTTCAACATTTGAGTTAATCAGTTTCCATCTAAAAGAAGAAAACAGAGCAAGAATGATTTTTATCTGTACATCTTTTAATGCATTCCAATGTTATAAAAAACATCAACGTCAATTTATCTAAGCAGGTCTTCTTTAAGTCTACCTAACAATTACAAGTTTTACTAAATTTTACAAACTTTTAAGACTTATTAAATCACACTAAACATCTAAAATTTCATTTTTTCCACAATACTGAAACCTATACTGACCAGTCATACTCGTTGATTCACACCTAATCATTCCTCTGCCAAAGAGAAAGTCAAATAACACTTTACAATATCATATGTTCTTTGTATTTATTGCACTATGGTTAGTAGTTTCATATTCTCCTCTTCTTAATTGCCACCGCTTCTCCTCTTCTCAACTTTGCATACAAAGGTCGGGCTTGGGGAAGTTCACTTCCCTCCTGTAAGAACTTTTATAGAGCAGGCGGGACAAACTTGGATTACAATGTAAATCAACAGAACTACTGCAATGATCAAGACAACCTCAGGATATTCACCCCAGTAGCCAAATACACTTTGAAATCTGGAACAGTGGTCCCACCACTTAACTTCGTTGTCAAAAGAGTATGCGTCTTTCACACTTTAACATATATTGTTAATGTGTTCGTAAATCTCTATGGGGTGTTAGGAGGAGGAACACAGCATTTGGCACCTGTAATGGCAGAGATGCTACCTTTAGCTGCTAGAATGAAGGAGAGAGTCATGCTATGCTTGAAATAGCAGTCTTTTGTGCCAGTAATTGAGTAGTTTTGAGCTCAAGCGCATTTGCAGTCGAATCAGTCATTTCATAATATACTCTGGCAACTCGCTGCATCTCCTTAACGGATAGCCCCTTCAATAGCTTGGGATTCAGGAGGCAAAGAATCAGCCATTCTCTGGAATGCCTCTTTTATTTCTTCCAAGTAGAGAAGCAAGGGATGTGGTTGAATGTCTGATGGCTGGCACTAGGTAACCCTGATAGCATGAACTGGACAAGTCTTTGGCTAGCCACTTATAAACTCGGTTGGCACACACATAGTAAGTCCCACTTTGGATATAGAGACCACTTCGAGTAATGAGTATATACCAGAAGGAAAAGTAGCTCTTTGAATATTGACTTGGGTGAAGATCGAAAAGGGAATCATGTCTATGAGTTTGGGTATAGTAATACTACATTCACTGTCGCCTATATAAATGCTTCTCTTCCCTTCATCATAAACCAGTCCTTGGGCAGCTGAGGTTAGATTAATATAACGAGGTATAATTTCCTGATTGGTCAGGGACACAGGTCCTCAAAAGGGACACAAACCGTGTTGTTAACACATTCAGGAATAAGGTGACCATGCAAGCGTATCACAAGGTATGTGATTTTGGCCTTTCGCAGGAATAGTGAAGAAGGCGCAAGAAAATTAAAAAATAATTGCAATAGAATCTATCACTCAACCATCACTTCCTCATCTCTTTATTTTATACTCCCACTTGAACATAATACTAGTGGTGACTGGCTCTTTTACATAGCAAATCAGATTATTTCCACTATTTCTCTTGATGATCAACACGTTTTGAAAATTTTGTAAGTGCTCTAAAAACCACCACAGGGTGGCATTAGTGTTTATTTCTTTTTAAAATCAAACAGGCTTACATCATTTTTTTTTATAACACATTTTATTAGGTTTTTTGTTTTTCTTCAGCAATTAACATCCATTACCAAATAAACAAATATATAAGGTACATCAGATTTCGCAGTACAGTCTGGATTAGAAAGGCCGCTATGGTTGCAATGGTAGCCCTGTATGTATACAGCAGCATTACATTCCAATTTTGAGTCCGTGCTTAATATCCTGTATTGTTCGGATGTAGCTCTAAGTAGTCCAATTCTTGCTGCACTGCAGAACTGCTGCAGTGTAGTGAAAAGATACATGTAATGAGATAATTAAACTAGCCCGTCCCTCCCTCCTTCGTCTGGCCCAACCTCACATCAACTTTGTGTCAGAGTGCTCCGCTAGTTGCACCCGCTCTTTCCGCACACATTCCAATATACATACTGTACAGTGTTAAATCAGCAGGACATATGAACCATTAACATTGTAGGCTGGAAAGGGCCTGGGTAGTATAAGCTTCTACTAATCCCGCGCTGCAGGGACTGGAGGTGGCGCGAGGGCCTTGAAAGCTTCTAGTATTGTATCCCAGTCCAGAGAGATTACCTTTTTGCGCAGTCCGCGGGCTTCCTCCCGTCGGACTGCAGCACTCTCCGCACTGCCCCACCTCACCACCTCCCCATGCCAGCTATATAGTGTTGGGGGTGTAACCGACTTCCACCGCATCGTAATGGAGCATTTGGCCATGAGTAATGCTAGGTCTACAAATCGAAGCTGTACCTTCTGCGCCTTGGGACGTCAGGACAACCCCAACAGGCAGACAGCAGGCGTGCTCGGAACAGGAGTCCCAGTCGCAGTAATGACCATTGTAACCACTTCCGACCAGTAAGATGCGAGCACAGGGCACCGCCAGAGCATACGGAGTAGGTCAGCGTCTTCTAACTTACATCTGGGGCAATGATGTTGTGCGGCTGGGAATATGCGCTGCAGCCGGTGCGGGGTGAGATATGCCCTGTGTAGGACCATATATTGAATAAACATAAATTTGGCGTTACATGGGATTTTTTTTTAGTATTCTAAGATCATACACCATTCCTTGTCTGTCAGTTCTGTGCCAAGATCCGTGGACCATCGATTGCGCAAATCCGTCAATGGGATTCTAGTGTGTGCTGTAATGCCTTTGTATAGCCATTTAGTGAGGTGGCGGCCTTCTCCCATCAAGTAGGTCATGTGGACCAGTTCGTGCCGCGCGGGTGCCTCCCTGTGTGGGGCCAGTGTTTCTTCACATATTGTAAGACTGCAGCGTGTGTGAGATATAGTGCGTCTGAGACCCCATGGTGTCTGATGAAATTACCATGGTCCATGAGGGTGCCCTCATCGAACAAAGTGCCCACTGTGGTGACACCGCCCTCAGTCCAGGCAAGGAGTCGTCGTTTAGTGAGTAAGCCAGTGGGGGTAGGGATGCCTAAGAGTGGCGTGTTATCAGAGTATGGAGGGCAGCTACGCGTGTAATGAGTGGATTTTTTCCAGTATGTAAGCGCAGTGCGCAGGAGTGTCGGGGCACCGGTCGGTATCCTAGCTGTCGGCAGAAGTAGTGTGTGCAACCCCCCTCGGTCTACATCAGCGGGAGTATAATCTATTTCTTGCAGATTACGCCCTGCCAGCCAATACGAGAGCCACTGCAGCTGACTCGCGTAGCAGTAGGCACGGAAGTCTGGGGCTCCCAGTCCACCCTTGTCTGTGTCCAGTTGCAGTTTAGCCAGTCCCACCCTGCGGCGGCCATTGCCCCAAATCAGGTCGGATAGCATCGTGTTCAGCGAGTTGAAAAGCGGAGTCGGGATCACTACCGGCAAATTAGTAAAGAAATATAACCGACGAGGTAGGACCACCATTTTTGAGATCGCTACTCGGCCCATCACAGAGAGCGGTAGTGAAGACCAGAAGGTGACCTGCGACCAGAGTGCTCTGATAGCCTTAACTAAGTTACCCTCTATAAGATCTAGCGCGGTTCTGTACACTTGTATGCCCAGATACTTGAACGTGTGTGTAGCGACCATTAGGCAGTGTGGACCAAACTGAATCGCCTCTGGGCGTTCCCCAGGGTGAAAAAAGAAAGCATATGACTTATTCTCGTTTATGCTAAGACCTGAGAGTTGTGCAAAGGTAGTGAAAATGTCTGACATTGGTGTGAGATCCGTGGTCAGGTCGTTGGCGTACAATATTATATCATCTGCATATGCAGATATTACGTGTGTAGCCTGTCCCAAGCGTATACCTGTCTGCGCGGCCGATAGCCGTAACTTAAGAGCCAGAGGTTCCAGGGCTAGCACGAACAGCAGTGGAGACAAGGGGCAGCCCTGGCGGGTGCCTTTGCCAATCGGATATTCTTGTGAGATGTGGCTCCCAGTGCGAGCCCTCGCGGTGGGGGCTGAATACAGCAATTTAACCCACTTCAGATAGTCTGGAGGTATTCCAAATCTCCAGAGTATCTGAAACATATAGTCCCATCTAAGCTAAGCGTGTCGAATGCCTGCCTCAAATCTAGAATGATACATCCTGCATTATTGCTTTCTGGAGGGGTTGTTGTCATGACGTGGTATAATCTCCTAATATTGAGTGAAGTGCTACGCGCCGGTACAAACCCGCATTGGTCTGGGTGGATTAACTTATGCAGATAGGGGAGTAAGCGACTTGACAGGACTTTACTCAATATTTTATATTCAGTCGTGAGCAGGGACAAGGGTCTGTAACCTGATAGGTCCGTAGCCGAACGGCCCGGTTTGGGAAGGGATACCACCAATGCCTGCCTGGTGGTGGGAGGCAGTGTTCCTGTGTCTATCGCGGAGTTATATAGGCGCTCTAGCTGCGGTACCAGGGAGTCTGAGAATGTAGCAAAGAATTCGGCCGGAAGGCCATCAAGGCCGGGGGCCTTGTTTCGAGGGAGGTCTCGGATGGCCTCCTTGATTTCCGCCCTGGTGATGGGGCCGGAGAGGTCGTCTTGTGCCGCTTTGTTTAGTTGAGGGAATGGTACATCAATTAGGAGAGCATCAAGGGTATCTTCCGCCAGTGGGGGGGGGGGTGTTTGGTATACTGTCTGATAATACTCACAGAAGGCCTCGTTTATTCCATGCTGCGTGTCTACTATGTCCCCGTCCATCGTAATTATCTCGTGTATTGCGTATGCGCACCAGGAGCGGGCCGGCCCTATCAGCTTCAGCGTGTTTCGCATGCGTGTAGGCAGTGTAGTCCATGTGTCTTAGCGTTTCTAGTAGTTCTGCATGCTTTATTCGGGTTTCCTGTAAGAGTGCTCCCTTATTTGAGTCACTCGCTGCTTCCTGCTCAAGGTTATTCAGGGAGTTTTCGACATCCCTGAGGTTGTTGTGTGTTTCCTGACGCGCCCCTGCTGTAGTGCTGATGGCTATCCCCCTGACCACCGTCTTGAATGCGTCCCACTCCACCTGTGGTGTGGAGGCAGTGCCTGTGTTTTCTGCAAAGTAATGGTTGATACCTGTGGACAAGGCCTCTCGGAAGATGGAGTCCTCAAGCATTTGGGGCCACAGCTTCCAAGTGGGGACTGGAGTGGGGATTCTGCCCCAAGCCAGGGTAATCTCCAATGGGTTGTGGTCGAAGAGCGTCTTACCCAGGTATGTAGCATGCGTGATCTGAGTGGTGATGAGATTTGAGCAAAAAATCCTATCTATTCGAGTGTGAAGTTGATGCGGATGAGAGAAAAACGAATATTCTCTGCTGGTTGGATACTTCAAACGTCCCCTAACCCCCATCCCTCCGCCCATCTACATAGTGCATCGGCCTGTCTCATAGAGCCGGCTCCACTGAGAGAGGGGTGTGATCTGTCAATGGTAAGATCCATCACAGCATTGTAATCTCCGCCCAGTATCCATGGGCAAGCAGCCCAGGACGCCAGGACAGGGTTAAGGCTCAGGAGGAATTTATCCTGCTCGAAGTTAGGAGCGTATATACTGCCCAAGATTATTTGTGTGCCGTCTAATGTGCCTCTCACCAGAATGTATCTACCCAGAGGATCCGCTCGCTGTTCCAGTGCCTTGAAAGGGACCCCGCTTCTAACCCATATTGATGCACCTCTGGCAAAGGCGGAATATGATGTGGAGAATACCTGACGCCTCCATTTCTTACGTAGTTTAGCCACCTCAGCTGTAGTCAGGTGGGACTCCTGAAAGGAAACTATGTGTGCATGTCGCCTGTTTAATTGCGCATAAATTTTGTGTCTCTTGTGGATAGACCCCAGTCCCCGTACGTTCCAGGTGATCACTTTGTAACTATCCTGCATGTATACGCGAGTTGAACTAATGATGGATGCATGTTCAGCGTGGGGGGAGCAGCGGTACGTGGAGCAACATAGGGGGTGGGCCAAACCACAAAAACTCCTAAACTACAACCTGCAATACTCAGGCCAGCAGCGAGAACTACGCTGGCCCAAACCATGTGCACAACGGTGCTAACAAGTAACAGTGTAGGTGTTGCTTTCGCTTTAGGGGGGTGCATTCATGTAGGCTGCCTAGTGAGGTAAGAGCTTTGCGAGCTCAACGCAGCCCGGACCGCACTTAGCAGCAATCATCACGAGATCGGAACTTCGGGGATAACTATGCACTGCAAATATAGAAACTAACATATTTACGACATTGTGACTAACATACGTTATGTCCCGTTACTGACAAAGAACTTTCCCAGAAAGCCATCAGCGGTTTGTGGCGTAAGAGTGCGGAATAGTGTTATACTAGTCTCTGAATCAGAGTGGACCGAGATGTCCTCCGATGAGTCTGAGGGTATTGGATGGGTTTCTTCTCGGAACCTGCTGGCCGCCTCCAGCGCCTCTGTCCGGTCCCGCAGGGCCTGTTCCGGCGTGGGATTCCCAGTCTGAGCTGTGTGGCCTACCTTGAGGCGTCCCTATTTTCGGACCCGTTTTGGCCTCGGAGATGCAGCGACAGTCTGCGAAGAGGGTCCGGACCCCCCCGGGGGAAACATAATTTCAAGCCATTCTTCCACCTCGTCTGGTGCATCAAAAAACTGTGTCTTTTGGTCGTGGATTACTTTTAACTTGGCCGGGAACAGCAACGCATATTTAATGTTCAGTGCCCTGAGTTTTTTCTTTGCGTCTTGATAGAGGGAGCGCTTGCGTTGTACCAGGGCGGTGTAATCCGGGTATAGGGACACCCGCTGGTTCTCGTATTGTATTTGGGACAGTTCCCTCGCCTTCTGCAGCAGAGTGTCTCTGTCTCTGAAATTCAAGATTTTGACAATCAAGGGACGGGGTTGGGCCCCTGCCGTCGGCCTGCCAGACGGAATTCTATGCACCCTCTCTACGCAGAAAACGTCAGATAGGCTCTCTGGAGCCACGTGGTCTCTGAACCATCGTTCCATGAATCTGGTAGCATCTGATCCCTCACAGCGTTCCGGTAGGCCTATGACACGGATGTTATTGCGTCAGGCCCTCCCTTCTGCATCGTCCACCCTCTCCTGCAGCCCAGTGACTTGTTTTTGGAGTTGCTCAAGCTGCGTTCCGTGTTCCTTGTGTTGTGGCAGCAGCTCCATCAATGCAAGTTTATTGTCCTTAACAACAGTGGCTAGTTTGTCATGATCGGCCTTAAGGAGGGTGAACCCCGTTGTTAGGGAGCCGATTTGCTGTTCAATTAGCCTTCTTCGAGTCCCGTACTTCCCTCAGAATAAGGTCCAGTTTGTCTGAGGGGGCCTCCAAGTTAGTAGGCGGGATACTGTTTGTCATTTGTGAAGTGGGCTCTCTGTCCTCAGTCACCTGGGTGTCTGTAGTGCCGGCATCCAGCACCTTGCCCTTGGGGCGCCCCATTACAGTAATATCGGAGGGTTCCAGCAGGGGGCTCAAGAGTGATCTTCAAACCCCAGCCGCGGGGGTGGTAGAGTTGTGTGTAGTTATCGGTGAGGTCCCTCTCGCACCGTCAGAGTGGTGTTTTGGGCTGGCGAGGGTCCAGCCGCAGAGCGGCTACGGGTGATATGGGAGTGTCCTCTGCGCCCCCCAGCAGCGGGTCCTCCCCAGGCCTGTGCCGAGCAGCAAGGGCCGGGCTCAACCAGCATCTCGTCTCAGGCACCCCAGGGGGGGAGAGTTAGGCGGGGGGTTGTATAATCTCTTCACGTGTCCCCCAGGAGGGGTAGCGCGCCTCCACAGTGGCGCCCCAAGACCCAGACTCTGAGGTGTCACACCCCACACATACCGCCCAGTCCTGCAATGCGGTCCGCCGCGGTGAGGTCAGGCTTCCCAGGGCAGGGAGGGCAGTCGTGGGTGCCCTGCCAGAAGGACTACGTTGTGCCCAGTAACTACCAAGTGGAGGCACAGCAATGGGCCCAGGCAGGATCGCCGGCCTTCTCAGTAGCAGCGCAGCTATCCCGGATCAGCGCCTGGCAGGCGGCAGCGGTCCTCAATTGCGCGGCTCAGGCCCGCGCTCCACCATCAGCGCCGCCGTACGGCCCCTCCGGTTCATGCAGTCTCGGGGGCGTCCGCACTACTGGGTAACAAACTAATAGGCCTCACCTCCTTCGTGTTTAGCTGCAACACGGCCCACGGTGTCTCGCCACCAGCTCAGCCCCGGGAGCACCAGCGACAGGCAGATCGCCCAGCGCAGTCACGTAGCAGGCACAGGGGGCACCGTACAGGGCGAGTAGCAGTGGTTGCAGCCGCCGCTCACCTCGAGCACCACCGCTGATCGTGGCCGCCTCAGTCCGACTCAGGTCCGGGTCCGTAGAAGGCGAGCCGCAGGCGGCGTCTCCATGAGCGCCCCAGTGGCGCTGCAATAAGGGGGGGGGGCCTCAGGGTCGATCCCCAGTCGCACCTTGCAGAGCACGGGCGCGGTCCGCACCATCAGTAGGGTCGGCCCCCCCGCGGCCGCCAACAGCCGTCCTGTCGGGTGGGAGCGACCACCGGAAGCTCTGGTCACAACCGGCTCTGCATATGGCGCCGCATCCCCTCAGACTCGGCAGAGCCACAGGTGCTCATCAGTTCCTGGCGCAGGCCAGCTCCCCCGGTGCCGGCGGCAGCTCCCCACAGGGTGGGGGGCAGAGCTCACCCGGTGTGCAGGGTGGGCCCCCGCGGTGCTCCGTCAGCTCCAAGGCAGGAAGGAGGCAGCCGGGCTGGTCGTCAGGGCAGCGCTCCGTGAAGGTCTCCGGCAGCAGCCGATCACGGGTCTGCCCGCCACATCGTCCATGCCTCCTCGGTGCCCTCGTATGGCCGCAGGGGGTAAGCGGGGATGGGCCGCGCTATAGTGATCAGCCCCCGCGCTCTCGGTGATACCAGCATCTCTCTCGCCCCTCCTCCAGGATAGGCCGCGGCTCATGCGGCCTATACACAGCTCCCGGGTCACAGCGCCGATCAGGCGGAACAGCCGGGTCCCGGCACAGAATTCAACACTAAATGCCCCTCGATCATACAGCAGGGTTCTCAGCAGGGGATTTGTTGGCCGAGTCGTCAGGATTATGGCAGGATTTCGCGGGTCCGGGCGCGGAGCTCGCTCACCGTGCGTCCGCCATGCTCGGCAGTTGGCCTCGCCCCCAAACAGGCTTACATCATACTTGGATCTAATGAAAAGGGAAGCCGTTTCAAACATTACATAGTCCTACTGTCTTATTTTCTTTACTTTTGACTGAGGGTAGTGTGATCTGGTGTGTGTTATTATTGATAAAGTGCAAAAAGGTATCTGGCCACTGGATTCTAAGTCTCTATTCAAATGCTCTTCTCATTTTGTGGCCAATGCTTTTCAACCCCTGCTTAGGAATCCTCTACTTTGTGAGCTCTCCTTCAGGAAGTATGATCCTTGTGGGTACCTTTTGTGGTTTATGCGGATACTACCAAGTAAATGAATGTTTTTCTAATGAGTCTGTTCTTCTTGGCCTTAGCCATCAACTGGTCTCAGAGTTCTCCAGGGACAATATCACACAACTATCGGTTTGCATCATCTCAATTAGGGTTTTAACATTAAGACACCGTTTTCAGTTCTTCTCTAAACTTCTTGAGATTCTCTCACATTTTGGGAAATTGTCTAGAGATATTCAGATAGTCAGACGGAGACCAGGGACCTGTATGTTGACCTGACGCCATCTCCTGCATCTGGATACTGTCTTAATGGCAGGAGACTGTCCAGCTGAATATAGAATCATCACAGACATCATCCCTGGTGGGTCAAGCACACGTTCTGTATCACTACCACCAGTCATGCTCAGTGCTTGTGCTGAACCTGCTGCACCCGTTTGGTTTGTTACTACCTGCTCTGCCCTGGCTTGAATCCCATCGGCTGGTGCTGTAGTGTCTGCAGGTGCTACCATCGATGTGCGGCCTACACCAAAGGCCAGGATGTGAAAACTTAAAATATCTATGAGATCCTCCTCTCTGGCTTGCTGAAACTTGTCAATAATTTTGGAAATGAGATATGGACGGGGGTGGACGGTGCAGTGTGGAAGCAAGCTCGGGTCCTATTCCTCATGTGACTATTTCGGTATCTCGATTTCTTTTGGGGGGCTTTAAGACCCTTCGCTTGAGAGTTTTTCATGGCTTGTTAGTGTTTCTTTGAGCCAGTTCAGGAAAGTCAACGACTGTTCTGGTTTGGTTTATCTTTGGGTTCTTTCAGTTTTCTTTTAAGGTTAGTTTGATAGTCACAGCCACATTTATAGTTGGTCTGCGTATCCGCTTTCTCTTAGAACATTATCCAGTCATGCAGTCTTTCCGTTTCCGCATGAGCAGATAATGTCTGTGCTTAGCATTTATAGAAATCCGCGTCTTTAGGTAAAGATGTGGTTTCATGGTGTGAGAGGCAGCTGCACCTTGATGCCTTCTGTTGACACATCGATCCTGCAACTGGCACTGAACGGAGGAAGCATGCTGCCTATGCTCATGCTTGTTGTGATTTGCATGCGTGGAAGGAGGAAGTGGCGCTTTGCTTCCCCACCCTTGAGGGACGCACAGACCATTTTCAGATAATGCGGAAAGCGTCATATCAAATTATAACTGACATTACTCTTTTTAAAAAAAAGTATTAGTTTTTATACACTTGTATGCCACTAATTAAAAATGTGAAGGAGTCACTGTGTCAGCATACAAGTCAGATACTAGGAACAAGGTGCAGGCAGAGCTCAAAGTGCTGAACGACCTGTGGTTTATAAGGTACAGGCCGCCCCTCAAGGGTTCCGCTCCCAAAGGTCAAGAAATGACTAGTGGTTTTGTTTTGGGAATTACATTACATCACTGCGTAGATAACTGTTGAAAGTAAACACTTTTGGGATGCAGCAGGGGATAGTTCATTATGTGTAAAGCACACCACAGCAGTTTTTCTTTATAAACTGTCAGCTACAAGCAGCGGTTTATAAATACAGTCTCTTATGAAAGCAGTCTCTGGCCCACTTGGAAGACATTCCAGCTTCTGTAAACAAGCTGGAAGGAGATAATGTGTGGGGAAACTGCATTGAGAAGATCCGATGTTTCACTGCACCTTATCCCCATTTTCCTAATTTTTTCCTCAAAAAGACCCCTCTGTGGATAGTGGATAGGGTATGAATATGTGGAAAAACTGTTATTCAAACTGTATTTTTTCCTGATATTCTCTGTGTGTTTTGTGCAAAAAATCAAAGTATAAATGAGGATGTCAGTGTCAAAGGTGCTTGCTTCCGCAAAACATTTGCCTCTGTCAATCAATCAATTAATCTTTATTCGGTCGCAGTCATGATCATAAAAGAAACAATCAAAAAACATAAAGCTCCATCCACCACTCTCAGTCAAATGGTTCAGATTCCCTGTCAACTCACCACTATCTGTTGAAGAAAACTCTATCTCACGTTTGGATTGCGTCTGGAAAGTATTTCCCAAAAAATGAGTAGTCTATAATTTGCAGAGCATACCGACAAGGGATCCTCCGACACTGGTAATGGAGACTACCTATCCGACTGAAATTAAGATGCAAACCTAAAAACTACAGCAGTATCCTGCTTACCTTGTATCCATGTATAAATTCACTTGTTCTTATGTGGTCTGTCATCACATTAATTACATAGAGTTAATTCTTGTGACTTTGAGTTATCCACAAATTGACATCATAATTATAAACATGTCATCTTTTATCCACAAGTGTACAACATTTATTTTACAAAAACATTACAAAACAGCATTCAGTCATGTATGAATCATTTACAAATACAGTTTGAATTGATACTAACTCCTTATAAATCTTCAACCAAACAATATTCTCACACACTCTCACAAAAAAGAATGCGGTCCCTGGTCACAGAAAGATTCTAGGCAGTGTTGTGGGGCGCAACAGGGCCCGCTCTAAGCCTCCATTTTAATTTCACATTTTAGCATGAAATTATTTTCCAATGGTGACTTTTTACATGTTTTACGCTTACACGATAATGTACTGAGAAATTTTTATACATGCAGTTTATTTCTTAGCAAGCATTATTATCATGGTATTCTTAAACTCTGTCCAGAGCTTGGCACATAGAATGCAACACCTTGTATTTGGTTGTCCGCTTGGAGACAGCTTTACGGCTCCAGACTAACCATCTCATCAGCTCTGCACCTTTGACACAGTGTGGTTGGAACAGCGCTTTTATTATATAAACAGCCTCTGCATTACGTTCGGCAGAGGAGCACTTTTGCTGGGATTGTCCTGGAACGTGATGCACTGTGGCTGAGATGCAGTCCTGCTGACTCTGACCTCTATCCTGCAAAGGACGATAGCCTGATCCGCATAGGCCAGCTTCCTGATACATCATGCTCAGGTATAAGGGGTTAGGCTATTGATCCCAAGGGATCTGGCAGAGGATACTCCCACTATGCTCTCTATAGTATAGGTGGTGTTGGATAGGAGTATAATCATATAATGTTATAATGGTTGAACTGTTTATCTTTTTCACCATTCTTGGAATGATGGTTACAATGCTTTTTTTCTTCTGCCTAATAATTGCAGCACACTCTTTCCATACAAGAATACGATTGTTTCAATACATTTTTGAAATGCCAATTTGTATCTTTCTTGTGATTACCTTGGGCGTGCAAAAGTAAACAATGAAAGGGTAGATCTGTTTCCACGTTTTCCTTGGGGAGTAAAAGAGTGGTCATGTTCGAGGGTGCTGATACTATCTGGTACCTTGGTAAAGTTAGGGGTTCAAACGGGACACTGTGAGTGATCTAGGAACCAGGCCAACATTCTCTGATGGTATGTGTGAACTAAGTTCCCATATTCTGAGTTTATGTTGTCCAGATACAGAGTCTTACTTAATTCGTAGGAACCATATAACAGCAGTGATTAATCAGTCTTTTTAAAATTTTGATACATAGTGGTCAAGACCAGTTTGACCAATTATAAAATGCTGACACAAGTTGTGGTGGATCAACATCAAGCGAAACCACCTTCATAGACAAATAACACCATACGCAGAATACAAACAATTGGAAGCCATCATAAATAGATCAGGGTTTGTGCAAATCTGTAATGCTCCAAATTATAATTTGATATGTCTATTTGCACTACTTCCTTTTATTAGATCCAGTGTGTATATCAGAATTAAGAGAATTCGCCAAACCTAATTGGGCAGTCCAAAGGTTTTCTGTAACTCGAAGATGGCCTTTAATGTCCAGACACTTACAACTGTGTAAGAAAGTGTATCACTCTTTAGTCATAGCCATTGTTAGATTTATCGAATAGGGCCAAGGGGGATTTCTTGTTTTCTCTCTGTTTAACAGCAATGCTGGCCACTGCAACAGAGACAACAAACGCCATATCTTTTACCACTTGTTCCACAAAGAACAAATTAAATATCAAGGTGGAGATGGTTGGGGAAAATGCTGTCATGCAGCAGCCCAAGAAAGGTGCTATGATCTTTGCAGTCTCTCTCTCTGGCACACTTGGAGCTAAAGAAGAGTATGTAATGCTAGTAGTGGCCTTCAAGAACAGAATCACTAAGAAATGTCTGGTGGCTTCACGTAAATTCAAGAATGTATGTATTGTAAGCAGGCTATTTTGAGCTGAATTATGTATGCACAGAGACTGACCTACTTATGACCCAGAGTTGTTCTAACCTCCTAAACAGGCCTCTTCCAGAAAACAAGTTTGGAGGGCAAATAGTCCCTTGCTCCAGGAGAAGAACTCATTGATTTCCATCCCACAAAGCTGTTATCTTGTCTGGCCTATTGGGGCAATATTTAGGTATGAACGCAGAATTTGGGAAAATTGATTAAATTTGAGGTGTGTGCGTCCTGGAGAATCTGCAATATGCATTATTCTGCAGTGGACTGTTTCCCAACAAACAAGTCTTAGATAAATCCCAGTGGAGCACACTAATGCTTTGCTTGCTCTCCATAGTTAAGAGCACAGCTGCTTCACTGCTGGATGCCATGCATAAGAATTATTCCTCTTTTATTGAAAGCAGCACTTGCCCAAAGATATGGATGAATACAATGATTTCAAATGCGATTAGTGGAATTTAGGAGCTGAAGACGGGTACTCAACCTTTAAAGGCAAAGAATACATCTATTCTTTGTAGTCCATTATCACTATGGTGTATGACTCTCAAAACATATAACTCCTTCCTTCAAAAATTCAGATTTTGCACAGCAGGGGTGGTTAGAAAATCATGATTTTATTAAAACACTGAGGCTAATATGCATATTCTCTTTATTGTCACACACACAGCAGCAACCAAGTTAGAACATTAAAATAGAATCAGAACTTTAAACATTCCAAACAAATGAGAATATCCAGAGCTTGCAGCCATCTTTCAACTTTTTGCTGCGAATGAACCAAGTCCTATTCTAAAAAAACTGGAAATCCTTCCATAAACCCTTCTTATAAAAGTCCTCCAATCAAACTCCAACACCGTCTGCACATCAATGCCAACATCAGACTTAAAAAAAGTATATTTTTATTAAGTTTTAGAACACATCGCAACAAACCAATGTGTATAAGAACATATATGCCGGCTGGCTTACCTCAGAGACAAGACAGCAGCAGTCAGATAATACAGTGATGGCACAGTGAGCAACAATGAATGTAAATGTAGAAGCTCATCTCTCAAAAAGGGCGGAAAAGCCCACAGAAATAAAATATATAACATACAAAAATAGACGAGCAAGACCACTCCCACCCGAGGCACCCACCATGCACAACTCTCATGATCCCCCACTCACACCAAGGATGAATAAACAGAGCGAAGAAGCAGAAGGAGATGTAGGCCACTAAGAGGTAGCCAGCCGAGGCTGGACTCAATGCCCCAGCATCCGAGGCCGACAAGGAGCTGCCAGAAGGGGAGCCATCCACAAGCACCCGGCCGCCACGATCTAGTCATGGACAGGCTGACAAGATGGTATCCCATGCAGGGAGAACTGGCCAGATCCCGCCATGCCTCCTCCCTGCGGATCGCCTCCCTTTAGCAATCTGCCCACTTCGTCAACTCTAACCACCAGTGGTAGACATCAGGACCCCGAGCAGACTTCCAACTCATGGTCAACTGCCTATGGGCAAGGATCAAGGCGTGATCCAGGAACCTATCAGTAGCCTTCCTACCCACGGAGCGTCCATGGAGACCTAATAAGCAAAGTAAAAGATTCAGAGAAATGTCTCTATCTGTGGCTCCCCGAACCACCTGGAGGACTGTTGACCAATAGGGTGATAAGAGTGGGCAAGACCAGACCATGTGAAAAGAATCTGCATCCACAATGGCGCACTGGGGACATTCCGAGGTCACGGCCGGGAACATAGCATGAATAAAACGGGGAGTCAGATAGTCCAGATGAAGGTAAAAAAAACTGAATAAGTTTGAAGCAGGTATTTCTAGATACTTTCAAACTAGCTGCCATTATCTTCCTCCAAGAAGGATCAGAGAGAGGCATCCCTAGGTCCGCCTCCCAACATACCTGGAGGGATACCCCCTCCAACAAATCCCGATAAAGTAACATGACCGCTTTTGTATGACCCTTAATAAGGAAGAGATGCCGCAGGGAGTCATGCTCTAGAGGTTCCGCAATGCCGGCACCCCACTACTCCCGAATTGTGTGAGTTAGGGCACCGTGAAGTATGAAATGGCCCACCGGGATATCATAGGACTCCCAGAGAGCAGAAAAAGTAGACAATTCTCCCCATGCAAAAAGATCCCCCAGGACATCAACCCCCATTGCCAGCCACTCACGGAGACCCCAGGTGACTCCAACGCCTGATTACCAAAAGAGGAAGCTGATGGGAGTATGGGGTCTGCGTACGAGTCAGCCGTAAGACACGAGCCCAGGCATAACACGCAGTCCTAATCAGGATATTCGAGGTCTGCACTCCAGACGCAGGCGTCGGTTTCAGTAGAAGATCCAAGAGGCAATCCTTGGAAGGAGAGCCACCCACTGAAGTTGCGTGGCTAAGTAATATGTCCAGTATTGGTAAAGCGCGAACAATTACCCGAAGCTGTCAAGGCGCTGGGGGCCGTCGGGAAGATTAAGCAAGCTATTGCCCAGAGTCACATTGTGCTGGGCTGATCTGGCACCGGGGATCGAACCCTGAAAACCCGGGTTCCGGAGTCAGTCGCCCTGGCCGCTGCGCCACACCTCTTCCAAGTCAGGAGCAGCTAGTCCCCCTTCAGTCACGGATAAATGCAACTTCAAGAGGGCAACACAGTGTCACCAAGTGCCAGAGTTAAGCCAGAGTAGCAGACCATCCAGCTCCCTAAAGAATCTTTGGAGCAACTCCAATGGGAGTGCTGTGAACAGATGGAGAAGATGCGGCAAGATAATCATTTGGAAACTGGCACGTGACCACTGACCGAAACAGGTAGGTAGTCCAGCAGGCGACAGAGCGACGCAGCCCAGCAAACACACACCAGAAGTTCCCCTCATACAAACAATTCCAGAGCGTGGTAGAGAGCCACCCCAAGATACTGCACCATGTCACGCTCCTACCTCAACGCTGGGGCTGTGGGGATAGGACCTAGCTTAGGGCCATCCCCCCTCAAGGGATAAACCAACACTAGTTCCAGTTGATCTCAAGTCCAGAGTGAACCTAGAAGTCTGACAGCACCGTTACCATCTCCAGGAGATCAATGTCCCTCCCCCTAAGATAGAATAACTTGTCATCTGCATACAGAGAAAGAAAAGTACAATTGGAGGCAATGCTCAGGCACTGATAATATAGTCCCTTGCGAAACGTGCAGGCAAAGGGCTCCATTGCCAACGCAAATAACAAAGGTGAAAGGGGGCAGCCCTGCTGAGTACCCCGCTACACCACAAAAGCCTCCGAAATCAAGGGGCCAGTAAGGATTCTGGACAGGGGGTCACTGTAAAGAAGCTTCATCCACCTGACAAAGAGTAAACCCAAGCCCATACTAAGCATATAGTATATAGAAATTCCCAGTGGAGTGAGTCAAATGCCTTCCTAATACCAACAGAGATAACGAAGGCCTCCGGTGGGAAGTGCTCCTGGCGATCTAAGGCCAGGTACAGTTGCCTGATATTAAGCATTGTGCTAGGCGTAGGAATGAAACCTGTTTGATCCGGATGAACTAAAGAGCACATATGAAGAAGCAACCAAGTCGCTAAGATTTTACTTAAGATTTTGTAATCTGCTTTAAGCATAGAAGGGGGCGGTAAGAATCATGAAGAAGAGGGTCCTCATCTTTCTTAGGGAGGGACACATCAGCTGCCTCCCGCATTGAGGGCAAAAGCTGACCCTGCTGCCAGGAGTCATTGAAAAGTGCCACTTATCTAGGAACGAGGTCCGATGCAAAAGCCACATAAAATTCTATGGGAAACCCATCGAGGTCAGGCACCTTACCCCTTGCCATCTCTTGGATTGCACCCCATACCTCCTGCTTGGTGATATCCACCCCCAGTTGATCCATCACCGCCGACTCAAGGGACACCAGAGAAGCATCCGCAACATAGTTCAACATTTCCCCCTCAGCACTCGCCGCCCATAAGGAGTACAGCTCACGATAGTGCTGCAGAAACAGCGCATTGATCTCCTCCTGCATGAATACGTCACACCCTGAAGGGTCACGTAGCTGAAATGTAGAGTGACTTCCCTCAACATGTTGCAAAAGCCATGCCAGCACCCTGCCCAACTTAATCCTGCTTTGTATGTGCCCTAGCCACATACTCCTTATAATCAAAGCAATAAAGACGTTCCATGAGCTCACAGAACCTCCCTCACTCTTCCAGTAGGTGTCCCCTACTAACCGGAGTCCATTCCAGCCCACCTGGAAGACCATCCAACACTGCCTTCTGCCATCCGTTAAATGAATGAAAGAAGCTGAGAACGAACTCCCACTTTACTAGAAGGACAATGCCCCCGTATCACCACCTTCATAGCCTCCCACTCCATCCCCACCGATGAGGCTAAACTAGCGTTATCATTCTAATACTGTGAAATGTGGTCCCCCAATAAAACTCGTCCAACAGTACAAAGCACAAGGTAGGCACACAAAGCCTAGAAGAAGACCATTGGAATGTGTCCAGCACTGGAGCATGATCAGAATTCGTTTACGCTAAATATTCCAGCCCCACCACTCAGCTATAAAGCACCTGTAAAGCCTGTCAAGTCGAACCTCAAGATCATGTATTCCAGAGCAGTAGGAGTATACACGCGCCTCTAGGTGACGAACCCGCCAACAATCTATTAAATCCAACTGCCCTGGCCACAATCGGACCGCTGTTGCCAGCCTGCATACGGGTGCACCTCGTAATGTCAGATGAGACCGGTCCAGACTTAAATCCTCTACACAATTAAAAGCTCCCCTACCACTCTCCAGTAGGGAATCATAAGTGAAAGTAGGGGCACCAAGCTGGTAAGAAATGCTGACTGATCCACGTTCTGGGCATAAACATTTAAGAGGGTGACATCCCTGCCATTTAAACTCCCCAATACCAGGACATTCCGACCCTCCGGATCCGTGACCGCCCTATGCAAGCGGAAAAGGGCCCCAGGCCTTATCCAGATAAAACGCCCCACGAAAAGGCAGAATAAGAAGTAGGATAAAGCTGTCCCCACCAGCGTCCCTGATGGGAGCGACCCTCAGTCCCTGTAAGGTGGGTCTTGTAGGGAAACGCAACATGGATCCTGAGGCGCTTCAAATAGGGCAACACGTTATAACGCTTAGAGAGGAAAGAGAGGCCTCACACATTCCATGTAAGCAACTTAGTTTGCGTAGCCATGAGAGGCAGAACAGAAAGAAAAATGTCCACTGAAAGAACCAGCTGGTATAATTATAATTCCAGATTTGTAAAGCGTGACTTATCACCCCTAAGGGTATCCAGGCGCTGGGGACCGTCGGGGAGAATAAGTGAGCTATTGCCCAGAGTCACATGATGCTCAGATGATAGAAAAACGACGTGGAACCAGATGGCTCCCATTGTACAAATCACACATTGCCACAACCTCAAACGTACCACAGCCGACAGACTAACAAATACACAACAAAACACAGAACACCAACCCCCAACAGTTCCCCCAACACGCCCCAAGGACTGAGACATGCAACCATCCTGTCCAAGCAGAAACCAACGAAAAGCCATAAGGCCGACTAGATCCATAACGGAAAAGTCTAAGAGAAGAGGGAGCCGCCAGCAAAACATGAAAAACCACCATGCAGGGAAGACAGTATAGTAATAGAACGTGTCCCACAAGCCACCCCCTTATCCGGATCCCCCCCCGAACTCCTGAGGTAGAAGTACAGAAAGTAAACATTAACAAACAGCCAGCAAACCAACCCGCCTCATGAACACTGTATATAAACAATACAAAACACCCATGACAAGACCCCAAAAGCACGTCAAACCAACTAGTCCACAGACCCAGAAGTAACCAGAGGCAGAATGTCTTGAAGACCAGGGGTAGTGGAGTCCTCAGAATCCAATACAGAGGAGTGGCTCACTAGGGATGAGGGTCGCACAGGGTCCCCACCAGGTACCAAGGTGGCAGCAATCTCAATCACCCTTGACTGCTCCAGCGCCACCTGCATCTTAGAAGAGAGAGTCGTCCTGCGCATCCAGGAACATTGGCGACTGGGGCGCGAAGAGTGTTTGGGCCCAGATGCCTTGTCATAGAGTTTTATCCAGTCCCAAGCTGCAGATGGATCCGTGAAAAAATGCACATTATCCTCAGACTGGACCCACAGATGAGTGGGAAGAGCAAGGAGTACAGCAGCCCCATATCGTGCAACTTTTTCTTTACAGCCTGGAAGGATGCCCTCTGCGTCTGAACCTGGTGAGCAAAGTCGGGATACAGAGGCGCGGGCACTCTTTGCGCATGTTCCCAGGTGTAAAAATTGAAGAGATCCACGAGGGCCATAACATCCCGGAGCCAGGTCTCAAGGAAATCCAGCAAGGAATCCCCCTCAGCACGCTCAGGTAGCCCCACAATGCGAACGTTTTAATGCCTAGCGCTACCCTCCTGATCATCCAATCAGACAACTAAGCGTCGAGTCTGTGCCTCAATCGCTGAAATGCAGTGATCCGCTGACTGAACCACTGGCTTCAGTGTCTGCACCATGGTAGTAACCCTTTCCGGAACCTTCCCGAATCCTCACGTATGTGACCCAGCTCAATGGAAAGGGAGTAAATTTTGCCTTCCAGCGATTCCCCCAGAAGCACCAATGGTGGACTGAAGCTTTTCAAACTTGTCGTCCATATATGCTGTGTCTCCGCAGCCGGCCCTGCTTGATCCCCTACATGGGGTCACTCGCAGTTGCGTCATTCTTAGCGCATTGAGTGTGCCCCATAATGGCACCAGCACAGGGCCTGAGACCTCAGGGAGCACAAACAACAGAATCACAGGCAAGGTCACTAATCCCCCTGATGTCACAAAGGGACGCAGATCAGCTGAACACTGGGGCTATGAAATGGAGGGTAGCTACCCGGGATGTGCCCCGTGAAATTCATGGCAGTGTGCCCTGTCCACACAACAACAGCATAGGGCCTAGCTGCTCCCAACGCAGTACACCACTATAGGCCAGGAGGAAGGGGGCAGTACCAAAACCCTGGTGTTCAACGTTCTTGAGGCAGTGATGTGGAAGGGCCGACCAGTCCATGCCCCCCCAGCAGATGCAACAAAGGGGTCACCTCCCCCGCAATGCACGTGGTGACGGCCACAGAGTATCTGAAAACTGCCTAATGCACAGGACGGGGCCGCAAGTCTGTACGAGCCCTGGAGTCAAACCCAGAACTCTCCTGTGCTCCAGCTGCTGTAGGTGGAACAGCCGGGTCACGGGGGCTCCCAGGTCTGCAGGCCCAGTCAAAATGTCCACTAAAGGGGAGGTGCCACCCCACAAAAAATTCACAGCTGTGGGTGTTTAGCGAGGTGGCCACCGCGAACAAAGCAGTCCGCCATTTTGATTAGGACATTAGCGCTGGAGCCAGGAGAGTGCGGCGGTCCCACGTCTCAGCCCCGGAGCACCACAAAGACGCTGCCAAGCTCCCAGGTGTGTCGGCAAGCCCTTCCCTTTGAAGCGGGAAGGCAGAGGCTCCTTGACAAGCTCAGGGGAGACCATGGGCGGTGAGGAGCTCCGTCACCTGCATAATCAGTGCATGGCGGCTGGCTCCGCCCCCCTCATGCCAACATCAAACTTGACCTGAAATGAAACAAAAATCATTAGGGATGGTAAAACTTGGGAGGGATAATATTAGCCTATGTGTCTTTAAGAAAATCATGATTTTCTACCCACCCTTGCTTTGGAAAATCTGAATTTTATGGCTAGACATGGAGGCCAATTTTATGCATGTTCAAAGCCTCACTATAACATTCACTGCTGCCTGTCAACTGGTTTAAAATAAAATCTTTTAAAAACAGAATCTGTTGCCCTGTCCGCTGAAGCCAGAATACTTCCCAGACTTCCACTCACCAAGAAGGCCTTAGAAGCCATTGCACCTCTAGCCAAATGCACCCCAAATCTCAAAATATCAATTCCTTCCCTCTTCATGACCTCCTTAACCCACCTCGCTAAAGTGGGACAAGAAACCAGCTTATGTGGGTATATGAATGAAATCAACAACTGAGACTCTTCAAGACACCCTAAACCCCCATTCCTTCTCTCCTACTCCTTCTAACACTGGACTGCACACAAACTCTCTTTTTCTCCTATACTTGGATAAAAAATAGTTCTAGACAAAGTCTTAGTCCTCATCCTAATGAAAAAACACACTCCCTCCGGAAGATAACTCCTAGAAGATATCTACAGAGCTCTAACATCTGAAACTTGCCGGAAGGAAACCAAACAAAGTAATATAGCTTTCTTAAACGATAATTTCTTCAATGTTTAAACCTCATTCTCACCCCAACTTGACAACCCTCTCAAAACCAGATAAACATTCCAAAGGGACGAGTACTTCGGACCCTGAGAAACTTTCAGCCGCACACTCCTTATCAATCTTTTTACCATATCATACTGTTCTATTGGCAATCTATCTACCAACACATGACCTGCTGAAATCGCAGACCTGCTCAAATTTACTGTACTATAAGAACCTCCTCCTAAAAACACCTCTGTCAAATAATTGAGAACACTTACAACAGGAGCTGAAACGGGATCCAAACCCATCTCAGAACACCAACATACCCATTTCTTCAATGCCAATTTATATATGCCTTAGTAGTACCTGGTGCCCAAGATCCGTTGATGAGCTTCAGATTCTTTGATGATAAGCCTGACACCTGCCATACTCTCCCAAAATCATCCATCCCATCAACTGTAGATGACCCTGCAAATCCAGCTCGTGACACTCCCCTGTTGGATTCACCAACAACCTTGCATATCTCAGAAGCAATACTGAATCGTCTATCAACAAACTCATCACATCTGGAAACCACCACACCTGAGACAGCCAAAACGTAGCCACCAACATCACTTCCACTTGATCCTTCCTCCCTTTTCCTACCAATCTCTGAATCATGGGAAATGCCAGAAACCAATAATTGTGCCCCAATCTCTAACTCAGTAGGAACGCATCCACCGCCTTTTCTCCGAATCCGGATTCCAACTGTAGAAATCTGTGCATTCAACCTGCCTGCAAACAAATCAAACCTGAATGGGACCCCACCTGCTCTCCATAGCCTTGAATACCTCCCTGTCCAATATCCAATCGCTGTAATCCTTCAAATTTCTCGAATTCCAATCTGCCACTGAGTTGCTCAAACCAGCAACATGTTGAGCCTGAACCGTGATATTCTGGTCAGACAATAGTGCCAAAAATCTTTTGCCAAATCAGTCAATACCTTCAACTGTGGACCTTCCAATCTGTTCACATACCTGACCGCTGACACATTGTCCATCTTTAACAAAACACAGCACTTTACGCAGTCTCTGACAAAACTCCTCACTGCAGAGGAACTTGCCAACAATTCTAGGTAACCTATATGCATCTCTTTCTTCTGCAAAACCATTTCCCTCCTATTGTCAAAGAATCACATCTTGCCCCCCATCCTTGAAGACAGGTGTCAAACTCTATTACCATATCTGGAACTTCCCCAAAAATGGCCCTTCCATTCCAAGCCTCTAAATTTACCATTCGCCAGTCCAACACCCGCTTCTCATCCAAATTCAATGTCACCTTCTGATTTATCCCTATTTGAAGATGATAAGCCTTCAATCTCTTTAAAGCTCTGTAATGTAATAGGGCTGAAAAAAATCGCCTGAATTGTCGCCGACAGCAAACCCAACAACTTTGCCAACTGCTCAGTAAAACCAGATCTCTCAATTTCATCCTCCTTATCTCTTTGTGTATCTTCCTCACCTTCTCCAATGGCAGTCTCAACACACAATCCAAATTCCCTATTTAAAAACCTAAAAATATTGTCTCCTGATTCGGCTCCACACATGCCTTTGCCCTGTTAGCCATAAAACTCAGATCCTCCAAAACACGTACTGTCAACTCCGTCTGCTTCTGTGCAAGCTCCCTTGTTTCGGCCATAATCAGAACATTGTTCAATTACACTATCAAACAAACACCCCTTGACCACAGCCATGCCATTACTGGCCTCATTATCTTCGTGAAACACCATGGAGCTGATGTCAGTCAAATGGGAAACGTAAACTTCCACATCACCCCTTGCCACTTAAATCTAAGATAATCCGTGTGGTCTAGACATATTGGAACCGTCAAATATGTGTTCTTCAAATCTAGATGTGTTAACCAGTCTCCCCTCCTTATAAGATCTCTCGATTAATGAAGGCCTTCCATCCGGAAAGTATTATATTGAACCCAATTATTCAAATCCTTTAGATTATAGATTGATCACTGGTCTTATTCCCTTGTCCTTCTTTTTCACCAAAGAAATATTGCATACAAACCCTCTTGATTCTCTGTGACACTTCCCTTTCACCCTTCTCCAAAAGTGCATACACCTCTTGAGTGACCAAAATCTGTTCTTTTAAAAACCTCAAAGCCCTTGGCCTCCTTTATTGCTTTGGAAAACTTACAAACTCTATATGATAACCCTGAACCATCTCCAAAACCCACTGATCTTCTATGATCTCTTTCCATCATGCCAAAAACTGGGCAAGTCTGCCACCCAGCTTTATAACGGTCCAAAAACGGTCTTTTGCCAAACATTCCTTAAGACCCTCTTGTCCTTATGTCACCTGTAAAAGATCTTGCTCTTTCCTTCTGTCGTTGCAGAAAAAATCATTGTGTCTGGTATCCCCTGGAGGGTCTAAAACCTTGCGTTTAAGATGCCCACGTCATTCCATATCCTTGGCCGGGAAATTGACCCCACATTTCCCTGGCCCCTGCAAAAACCTTCCTAATATATTTCTGAACCGGCTGGATCAAATTAAAAGTTTCAGCATATCTGGCCATATCCTTCACAAACCCCTCTCTGAAAAGTAAACCTTTGGCTTCAAATCCTGACTCCTTGCTCGACAATTCAGCCAACTTTGGATCATTTTCATAAGGATACTCTTCCTCCTCTCAACACAAAGGGCAGCATTAGTATTAACTAATAAACAGACATCCCTTTGCACCAGTTGGTGCAACTCCTCAATCTTAATATTAGTCTTATTCAAATATGCATCCTCGCACATATCAAAAATCTTTGTCAAAGGGCCCAAAACATCCAACAACCTGTCTTGACACCCTTTAAGACCCATGTCCAACCCTTTCCTTGGGTCCCGTACAGATTTATTTACAAAAGCCATCATCTTAGGGTCTAGCTCAGGAGTATATGCCACTTTGTGACTCAAAGTTGGCCTTGGGCACTCTGATCGTAATCAACTACTTACTTCTTTAGGCATTTCCCGCCTAACCCAGTACTGCAACATGATCTGCTAAGCAGCATTGTGGAGACAGCGGATGATAAATAAGATGAGGATCAAACATTCCCTCACCATGGGGATCCATCAAACCCTTTACTTCATCTGGATTTTTATTGCCGGTTTCCCGCTTCTTAGCCCTTAATTCCTACTGATCTGACTCCACAGAAGTCAGAACTATTCTCCACATCACTCGTACTGGAGGACTTGTCACAAGCAACCGCTTTGTGACACCTCTTAATGGCCTTTACAGCCTTATCCTCGGACTCCAACTGAGTTGCCCTTTTTTTTCTTCTCATGAGGATCGCCATGTCCCTTCAACATTACGTTTTTAACCCCCTGCCCAATTAAACGTTTCGTTTTTTGAGACATCTTACATCCCTCATCTGACACACCTGGCTTCACATCAGTTTCCTCCACTGACCAAAAATCCTCCTCTTCAATCCTACCTGAAGTACTTCCCAATGTAGGCAGCAGCCTCTCCACACCATCATCTAATCTTTTACTCATCAGGGACACCAAAGCAGAGAAAGCTTTGTCCACACATGCCTGAGCCTTCTCATCTAAACACTGACTCTCCACAGAATTCTGCAGCTCCATATTTCATATATATATATATATATATATATATATATATATATATATATATATATATATATATATATATATATATATATATATATATATATATATTATATTATCTACTGGCGGTCGCCAGTAGATAGTTATAGTTAGGACCTATTTTCCATAGGAAATCCGCGACATTCTATTTGAAATAACTCTTGCGTCGGTTGACGAATCTTCGCGAAATTTTCAAACTTTATGGCCCGCTCCGGTCCGCTCCTACCCTGAAAGTCTCAGGGTGATTCGTCAAGCGGGGGCCGAGAAAAAGGGGGGTCCCAAAACGTGTTTTCCCCATTAATTTTCCCATAGGAAACTTTAGACACGGCTACAGCCCGAACTGCTGAACGGAATTACACCAAATTTGGCAAAGAGGTAGTTCTTGGTTCAGAAAGAACCCTTTTTGTTAAATGGTGTAAATCCGTTCAGTAGTTGCGGAGAAAATCAAAAGTAAAAACACATATATATCTGGGCGGAGCCTAACCACACATGTCATCGTGAGATCTGATTGGCTGTCAGCACTTCATCCTGGAATTGCTGGCAGCCATCTTGGGACCAATATAAATGCATTGTAGTGAATCGAAGATTTTGAGGGTTACCAAAAGGAGAACTATAAAGGGTGAAACCAGACTTTAGTTACATTAGAATTCATTTGTTGATGGTACCATACTAATTTCAGGAATTGTGGTGTCTTCTAAGGTGATTTTACCCTGTGAAAAACCTTCTGCTGGGATATCATGAATCATGTTTGAGAGAACTATTTTCACATGCTTGTCCCATACAGTTTTGGAAGGTGCTCCAGAAGCTAAAATTAGAGCATATTTTCTGTAAATTCACATTATCTTTCTCAGTCATGTGAGAATGAAGTCTGACATTCTCAGTAAAACATGTACATCCAACAAGGGCAGAGACTGTCAGTTGATTCCTTTGTGTTCTACTGCAGCTTCCCAGAGTGTTCTAAAGAACAACTAGAGAGCTAACAGCCTTACTTATGACAAAAGTATGGCACACCTGAAGCCATCTTGATTGGAATAAACTGGTAACACTTAAAACATTTAATTTAAAAAGGAACAAAATGATGGGGTTCATCTTGTCATAGAAATTATGGTTAGTGCTCTGGAAAGAAAAATTAGGACATGTTTCAAGTGTGATCTCAAATATCTTCCTGTTATATTTCAACAGGAGCAGCCTGTCAGTTGATGCCTTTGTGTTCTACTGCAGCTTCCCAGAGTGTTCTAAAGAACAACTAGAGCGCTAACAGTCTTACTTATGACAAAAGTATGGCACACCTGAAGCCATCTTGATTGGAATAAACTGGTAACACTTAACACATTTAATTTAAAAAGGAACAAAATGAGGGGGTTCATTTTGCCATAGAAATTATGGTTAGTGCTGTAGAAAGAAAAATTAGGACATGTTTTAAGTGAGATCTCAAATATCTTCCTGTTATATTTCAACAGGAGCAGCCTGTCAGTTGATGCCTTTGTGTTCTACTGCAGCTTCCCAGTGTTCTAAAGAACAACTAGAGTGCTAACAGCCTTACTTATGACAAAAGTATGGCACACCTGAAGCCATCTTGATTGGAATAAACTGGTAACACTTAAAACATTTAATTTAAAAAGGAACAAAATGAGGGGGTTCATTTTGCCATAGAAATTATGGTTAGTGCTGCAAAAAGAAAATTTAGTGCATGTTTTAAGTGAGATCTCAAATCCTCTTCTATTTCATTAGAAAATTCTGACATGCAGACTGAAACAATCACTTTCAATACCAGCAGTAGACTTCCAGTTAACTCCTTGGTGAGCAGTAGCTTTACTACAGTGATCTAATGAACAACTAGAGTAATAACATTCTGAATTTATGGCAAATGTGTGACACATCTGAATGCCTTCTTGATGGAATAAAAGTAAAAAACTGAAAGCATTTCCTACTGAGGAGACTGCAGTAAATGAGGAAATTAGGAAACTTCATAACAAAGAAGTCTTCCAAGATGGCCAACAGTGAAAAAAGAGCCCAAATGTAGCACAAATATTACCCAGATGTAGCCCACATATAGCCCAATGACAAAAGTGTGCAAAACACTTTTTATTTTTAGTTTTTTTGCAGTTTTATGTAGTGCAGACTGGTCAGGTATTGGAGCGTTGCATCTTAAAACATGACCCCCTACACTACAAAAACACCACTGCACTACCCTAAACCCTAAAACACTACCCCAGCACGACCCCCTACACTACACAAGCACCACTGCACTATCCTAAACCCTAAAACACTACCCCCAGCATGACCCCCTACACTACACAAACACCACTGCACTACCCTAAACCCTAAAACACTACCCCAACACCACTGCACTAACCTAAATCCTAAAACACTACCCCCAGCATGACCCCCTACACTACCCAAACACCACTGCACTACCCTAAAACATGACCCCCTACACTACACAAACACCACTGCACTACCCTAAACCCTAAAACACTACCCCCAGCACGACCCCCTACACTACACAAGCACCACTGCACTACCCTAAACCCTAAAACACTACCCCCAGCATGACCCCCTACACTACACAAACACCACTGCACTACCTTAAACCCTAAAACACTACCCCCAGCACGACCCCCTACACTACCCAAACACCACTGCACTAACCTAAATCCTAAAACACTACCCCCAGCACGACCCCCTACACTACCCAAACACCACTGCACTACCCTAAAACATGACCCCCTACACTACACAAACACCACTGCACTACCCTAAACCCTAAAACACTACCCCCAGCACGACCTCCTACACTACACAAGCACCACTGCACTACCCTAAACCCTAAAACATAACCCCCAGCACGACCCCCTACACTGCCCGAACACCACTGCACTGCCCTAAACCCTGAAACACCAGCCCCTGCACGACCCCCTACACTGCCCGAACACCACTGCACTGCCCTAAACCCTGAAACACATACCCTAGCACGACCCCCTACACTGCCCGAACACCACTGCACTGCCCTAAACCCTGAAACACTACCCCAGCACGACCCCCTACACTACACAAGCACCACTGCACTATCCTAAACCCTAAAACACTACCCCCAGCATGACCCCCTACACTACACAAACACCACTGCACTACCCTAAACCCTAAAACACTACCCCAACACCACTGCACTAACCTAAATCCTAAAACACTACCCCCAGCATGACCCCCTACACTACCCAAACACCACTGCACTACCCTAAAACATGACCCCCTACACTACACAAACACCACTGCACTACCCTAAACCCTAAAACACTACCCCCAGCACGACCCCCTACACTACACAAGCACCACTGCACTACCCTAAACCCTAAAACACTACCCCCAGCACAACCCCCTACACTACACAAACACCACTGCACTACCTTAAACCCTAAAACACTACCCCCAGCACGACCCCCTACACTACCCAAACACCACTGCACTAACCTAAACCCTAAAACACTACCCCGCACGACTCCCTACACTACCCAAAGACCACTGCACTACCCTAAACCCTAAAACACGACCTCCTACACTACACAAACACCACTGCACTACCCTAAACCCTAAAACACTACCCCCTACACTACACAAACACCACTGCACTACCCTAAACCCTAAAAAACTACCCCAGCACGAACCACTACACTACCCAAACACCACTGCACTATCCTAAACCCTAACAAACTACCCCAGCAGTATCCCTACACTACCCAAACACCACTGCACTACCCTAAACCCTAAAACACTACCCCCAGCAGTACCCCCTACACTACCCAAACACCACTGCACTACCCTAAATCACTACCCCCAGCACGACCCCCTACACTACCCAAACACCACTGCACTACCCTAAACCCTAAAACACTACCCCCAGCACGACCCCCTACACTACCCAAACACCACTGCACTACCCTAAACCCTAAAACAATCCCCCAGCACGACTCCCTACACTACCCAAACACCACTGCACTACCCTAAACCCTAAATCTACCCCCAGCATGACCCCCTACACTACACAAACACCACTGCACTACCCTAAACCCTAAAACACTACCCCCAGCACGACCCTCTTCACTACCTAAACACAACTGCACAATTTGTTACAGGCGTTGCAACTCAGGCCTGTGGTGCTTACTGGAAGTAGCTAGTGGGCTAGTTGGGCCCCAGGGACCCTCAGGATTCAAGGTGACCTAATCCCCCAACTTAAAACGCACCACGGGGCGCGTTTGCACAGTGGTGAAGGGAGGGGGCGGGGCCTCAGGTGACATGTGCGCAAACACGCCCTGTGGTGCGTTTTAAGTTGGGGAATTAATTCCCTTTGAATCCTGAGGGACCCTGGGGGCCAACTAGCCCACCAGGTACCTTCAGTAAGCACAACAGAGTTGCGTTGCAGAGAGGTGAAAAAAGGTGCGTGGCCTCGGAACGCCTCTCTGCAACTCAGCTCTGTGGTCCTAACTGTAGGTACCTGGGGGCTAGTTGGGCCCCAGGGACCCTCAGAATTCAAGGGGACTTAATCCCGCAACTTAAAACGCGCCACGGGGTGCGTTTGCACACATGTCACCTCAGGCCCCCCTCCTTCACCACTGTGCAAACGCGCCCTGTAGCGCGTTTTAAGAGGTAGTTTTAATCCCCTGCCCTATTATGTACTAGGGACTTGCAGAGGAGGTCATGCTAATCACAGGGGTACCCCAACGCATAGTGTTCCCTAGTGTATGTAGGTGTTTTCACTGTATTCTAAGTGTCTTTTAGCATAGCACTGGCTCTGGTTAGTCAGAGTCAGTTACCACCAGTACCCGTCTGAAAAAGTTGTGGGCACAGGATGATTTTGCAACAAGGCCTCTTTCTGCTCCTCTGTTGGTTCTTTCTGCACATCTTTTGCTTCTTTCTGTGCGTTTTTTCTTCTTTCTTCACATGTCCTACCTCTGTAGGCATAGTTAGAAACTAGCATTTAAAAAAACCTTTGAAATTCACTTAAAAAATCATAGATTTCAGGCACGTTATAGTTAGAAATTAGCATTTAAAAAACCTTTGAAATTCACTGAAAAAACCATAGGTTTCAGACACGTTATAGTTAGAAATTAGCATTTAAAAAACCTTTGAAATTCACTGAAAAAACCATAGGTTTTAGGGACAGTTATAGTTAGTTGGACATTTCACTCGTACAAAACCATAGAAATTCCCCCGTTATAGTTAGTTCAGCTAACTATAACTCGCGCCCCGCAATGCACTGCTGATGACGTCACATATTACATCACTCATGACATGGTCAGTGACATTACTGATGACATCACTGATGACATCTCAAATGACATCACTGATGACATCATCCATGTGATAATTTCATGCATCTTCTCACACCCTAATATAACTTTTGATACACCCACTCTAAATTACAGACTGCCATTCTCAAAACCATAGACACTCCAACACCAAAAACTACATACCCACTCACTGATTCTTAGGTCTACACACACATCCACTCACTCACCCGTACAGTCACTCATACTTAGTCACTCAGTACAGGACTATCATATGCACTCATACACCTATATAAACACTCACACACCGCCACTCATCCATAGAGGTACTCACACACCTAGTCAGTCATGCAAAAAACTTAATCACACACCCATTTACTCACCTATACAGTTATACACACACCAGCTCACTTACTCATACAAATACTAGCACATTCTTACGCTCTTATACAATCACTGATACAAGTACACACTCATCCATACAGCCACTCTCACAATCACACACTCTCACTTATAGCCATTTATATACTCCAACACACATATATACTGCCTTTCACATATGTAGTTACTCACACATGTACCACTGAGATATACATTCAATCACTAACACACCCATACACACACTCACCCACCCATACAGTCCATCACAGATGCACTCTTGAAACCATGCACCCAGTGAATCACCAACTCACACATCTATGCACAGAGTCACACACACCCCACCCACACAAACACTCAGGCACCCATACAGATACTCAGACAATCAATCAATAACCCATGTAGACACTCATGTAGCTATTCAGAAAGCCATGCAGCCGCTTACAAACCAACAGACAGACGGATACAGACATTCACACAGTTTAGTCACTAACCCATGCATTCAGTAAGATACATTTAATCACTCACTTGTAGAGTCAGTCACTCACGTACTAAATCATCCATTCAGACACTTATACACCCACTCATTCTTCAATACGCCTTTCCCTATATATATTAAACATATTTAAACTTTACAGAAACACAGTCACTGGATGATGTCATCAGTGATGTCATTTGAGATGTCATCAGTGATGTCATCAGTGATGTCACTGACCATGTCATGAGTGATGTAATATGTGACGTCATCAGCAGTGCATTGCGGGGCGCGAGTTATAGTTAGCTGAACTAACTATAACGGGGGAATTTCTATGGTTTTGTACGAGTGAAATGTCCAACTAACTATAACTGTCCCTAAAACCTATGGTTTTTTCAGTGAATTTCAAAGGTTTTTTAAATGCTAATTTCTAACTATAACGTGTCTGAAACCTATGGTTTTTTCAGTGAATATATATATATATATGTTTTTTTTTTCTCCCACCAAATGCCACTTTATCCTGCCGAACAACTTTGGGCGGGTGCATCCTTTCATAGTAGTGACCACCATGTAAAACACAAGAACACCAAATCGGAGCACTCACTGTATCTGACTGTTCTTTTTATTGCGGCAGACACGTTTCAGCAAAATAGCCTTTTTCAATGCCAGTCATTTTTTCTTTTGCATAGACCACAATTTAAACACTCATATCCAGCTTCCCATTGGACAATTTACTTTCAGGTGACTAGAAAACTAACTATTTTCTCCTTTACTCTCTCATAATAATGTCCGCCATCTTGGTATGTCACCATACTCCATTCTCTCAGTGAGGGTAGCTGCACACCTGTAAAGACATTATAGTAAAGTCTGTCACTTCAGTAGAAACGAGCGTGCAGTTGCACTCATTTTATAAATGCTCACTGATGAATTGTGGAAAGTGTGTCAGTTCCTCACCCTGCCGTGCTCTGACTTCTCACAGGTAGGTAACCGTAGGAACAGGTTTGGTAACCAAGAACCTTACATTTGGTAATGATGACCTCGTGTTAACAGGCGCTTAATCCATGAGAGTCGGTGGCGGTCCTGGCAGATTCATAAGTTTCCCACCAAATGCCACTTCATCCTGCCGAACAACTTGCGGGCGGGTGCATTCTTTCAATGCCAGTCATTTTTTCTTTTGCATAGACCACAATTTAAACACTCATGTCCAGCTTCCCATTGGACAATTTACTTTCAGGTGACTAGAAAACGAACTATTTCCTCTTTTACTCTCTCGTAATAATGTCCACCATCTTGGTATGTCACCATACTATATTGTTTTATCAGGAAAACCATTATGCTATGGTTGGGTTGCACAATGCAAAGGTTACCCACCATACGCAATGGATGGCCAGCAAATTGGCAGGGTTAGGCCCATAATTCTAAGGATGCTCGCAATATGCCAAGAATGGCATCAGTTATGTTAAACCTCGCTTTATGCAAGGGATGGCTTCAGTAGTGCCAATGATACTCATGATATGCAAAGGGTGTCCAGCATCATGACGGGTGAGCAGTACCAGGTCCATGATGTCTGCAACATGCTAGGAATGATACCCATTATGATAGGACCAGCGTTATGCTGAGGTGAGCTCCACATTAGGAAGGAAGCCCACAAAATACCATGGATGACACGCATTATGTCTGTCATGAGCGCTATAATTTCAGTAATGTCTGATGTTAGAACTGACGTCCTTGGTGTGGTCTTCCCCCAAACCTTTTGTCTTCACCCCTCCTGTTTTCTGAATTTGTTTTTGTTGGCTTTAGGACTGTGAGCACATTGCCACTGCTACCCAGTGCAAAAGCTGACGCTTGTACTCTCTCCCTAAAACATGGTAAAATTGGCCTACACCTGATTGCCATATTTATTTTACTTGTAAGTCCCTAGTATATGGCACTACATATACCCAGAGCCTGTAAATTAAATGCTACTAGGGGGCCTGCAGCACTCATTGTGCCACCCGCTAAAGTAGCACTTCCAGTCACCAGAGATAGCCGTGTAGGTTGGGTGACCACACAATATCATGGGTGAAGATGCCAGAGGTCAGATAATGGTCACTGTCAGGAAGGAACGTTGCCAGGCCATACAGACATCACACAAGGCACTCACATACTGTCTCTGGGTTCCGCACAAGCAGGCACATGTATTCATATACATACTGATACACACACATGTGCATGCACATGTGCACATACACAGACACTGCGATCAACATTGTGAGTCCCTTAAAATTGACCCTCACTGTGCAGTCGTACCCACTTGGTTATGGGCCGTGTTGGAGATTCTGCACTGTCAATCACACTGAGCATGTGCAGGGGGTCTTCCATTGGCTGTCTGGTCTGTCAGAAACATTGCCAGGCATCGCCTGGGCACACTCCAGCTCATTCCAGCCCAGTACTCAGGAAGTGGGCATAAATGTGCATGGAGAAAGAAAGGGAAGCAATGAGAAGGATGCCTGACATCTCCGCAACTCCAGCTTTGCCACTGTGGCTTTATAAATTAGACAGGCTGCTTTCAATTGGATCCTGAAGGGATACGTTTCCCACCCATAACTGTGGTGTTAGGGGACTTAGAAAGGCTCCATCTGCAAAGTACACCTTTGACAACACTAACACTATCCCCACCTGAATCCGTTGAGGAAAGCTCAGATTTGGAAAGATTCTTCTAATTGGGATTCTCGGAATGGCGCATTGTTCAACAACACTTCTATTTTTAGTGTGTGATAATTTGCTGTAAAATCCATTTTTGGAGGCTGAAGTATTTTCTCCACGATCGGTATTTGCATGCTATTTTGGTCGTTAAAGAAACTGTCTTTACACTGGCCATTACTCCAAAATTATTGTAAATAATTACATCTCCTCTACTGGCAGTTTCCAGCCAAAAATTTGGAGATGCTCTCATGGTTACCACTGCTGTCAGTTTTTACCCCAAATGAGTAGCTATGCATCTAATTTTTATCCTTGTTACCGCTAGTTTTCTTTTGCTATTTTTGGAGGTATTTTCCTCCAGGCACAGGCTGGAGATAGCAACTTTATTTTACTTCACTGACAAGGATTGGGGTCATATAAGCTGGGAAAACTAGTTATATATTTGCTATTTTTAAATTTTATGGTAGCATATTCATGCACCAATAGCAGCAGCTTTGTGGAACACCTTCGTACATCTTGCGCTGCAAAAAATATGTAAAATTCAATTAAGAAGAAAGTTCAAGAAGTAAAAGATTTTGAAGTGTTTGAAGTTATGTAGGAATGTACCAAATGTGCGCAATGCGACATTTCTAAAAAAATTCCATGAAACTATGCATAATTACGCAAAATGCAAATCTGGCATTTGCCGACATATATTTTAGTTACAATATGCGCTCTCGTGTCCGTTTGAATGAGAGAATGCATTTCGTGCTAAAAAAATAGCCCAAAAACATAATCGCCGTATACAACAGCCGCTTGTGGTGTGGTTGTTCAAGTTGTTCCATGTGTGGCTCTAAACTTTTGCAGCAGACGGTGCTTAATCACTCCCCGTGGAGTAATTGAGTAATTTTGGGAATTTTGCCAAATGCGAAATTTACCAAGATTAGGCCCATGTATTGAAAATTTCACCAGGTTGATGGAGCAAGGACTCACAAATGAGACTTGCTCGGATGCAATCCTCTTAAAGTATTAATGTATTAAATTGTATTGTTTATACTAAATATTGCACACACGAATACAATTAGCAAGGAAGCTTGCTTATGTGTTTTTACTAACAAGTAACGCTTGTCTATTCTAAAATGGCCGCTTTTGCGCGGGAACTTTACTGCGCATGTCTCCACCATATCAGGTGGTGTGACGTCTTTCTTTGCTTGGTGGGAAAATTCTTGCTTCTGCGCAGTGTGTTTTAAAATGGCTGCTATATGTTCTCGCATGCTACAGCTTGCTCTTATGTTTTGTTTAAACTGTAATATTCTAACGCTATTAATGCGGGGATACGTTTATAAGTAAATGGGAATAGAATAGACAGAGTGGGTATACAGTGAAACATTTTATTTGTGATTCTAATATTTTCTTCTTTGACGTTTATTAGTTCGTAAATGTTGGGCCTAGGGTTGGTGAACTGAAAACTCGAATGACGTGGGTTCTGCGCATGCTCCTTGAAAGATTGCCCAGAGCGGAAAGGATGAAGTCAACCTGGACGTCGTCCAAGGCCATGACCTGATGGCCAATATTGTCATATTCATGAATGTCCTTAAAATTGTAACATTGTACATGAAAAAGGCACAAACTTTGTCATGAGACGGGTGGGAAATAAAGCAAATGTATTAATTTGAGGGGCGGTATTCTAAAACAAAGAGCTTTAAGAAAAAGCATTAAAAGAATATGGTGTGAGGATCAACCCCCTGTCCCTGTCCAATCAGAAGTAGTGGTCCCATAAGTTAGCAACATTAAGGGGAGGTACATGGGCGTAGAAGGGTATAATAGATATAGTAATAGCAATTAGCATTAGAACACAGAAGCGAGAGAAGGAGAGAAGAGAAGGCAGATGCAGGAAGAAACTCAAGCTTAAGCACAGCGGAAGGAGCAGAGAGGCTGATCGATTGCAGACTGAACCGCTGTCCAGAGAGGTCCTGAGGTCGGGGCGGCGGAATCCATTAGAAGGAAGAAACGGGAGAATCAAGGAGAAGCGAAGTACCAGAGAGGGGAACGACGCAGGCGTCGTGGGTAGAGAGGTCACCGGTTCTGTCCTGATCCAGGAGGAGTCTTTGCTCTTCATCCTTCCAGGGTCCTATCTTTCCAACTCCTTGGCCGAGGGGTTTGGTTCTCGCACTTTAGGTAAATATATGCAACCTTTAGTTGCGCTGCTGTCTCTATCTTCTCATTTCCTAAGGAACCGTCATTAAATTAATAATTCATTGTTATGCTTCCTCCTTGAGATTTGATTCAAGTACTATATGGCTTTGTATTTTTTACTCTGCTAAATCTTTAGATAAACATTTTTAAACTTCTTGACTTTGTGATTATTTTAGAAATTATGAATTGTATGGAATGTCACTCATTTTAAACTTCCCAATTATCAAAGGGTTCATCGGTAAGTCATTACTCTTCACTCAGAAGGTAATTGGTAGCAGGGATTTTGATAAAGAGTAACAACTGACCCACCAGCGGAAATTGCTAGCGTAGTATGAATGTATGGGCCCAAGTGAGTATTTTGTGTATGAATGCTTATTGCTAGTAACCCGCTGGAACAGTTTTCTGGTAAGCAGAGGACGGTTATGGTTACACTTTGTTAATTGGGTAATGAGTATTTTATTTTTATATGAACTAACATCCGTTATTGTTTAAAGTTTGTTTTATGTTGTCCAGAATCCCCGGGGAAAGAATAGCGGTTGGTAAGTGGAAGCCATACTGCAGTGAGGTTATCTGTCAGGCAGAAATAGTACTGAAAAGTTAAGTAGGGCTATCAGTACTTGTTAGGGACTATGTATGTGAGTAATAGTAAGGGAATATGCTAGTGAAAGTTTGATGTTATATCACCTAGAAAGGGTAACATTGAAGGAGTAACAGGTATTTCTAAAGCTTGCGTGAAGAGTAGACGGAAGTGTTTTACTCGTAGTGTATGATTAGTAAACGGAAGAGTTTTACTAGAAGCAAGAGAATCTATTTTTTCCAAGTTAGCGAAACTGGCACGATAGCGAATGTTTTATGTTGTTACTGAAATTTAAAAGAAGTATAGAAAATTTAAAGTTTGCGTACGAATTTTGTAAAGGGAGGGTCAGCTACCGGAGAGGAAGCTGACGTCACAAAACGCCGCGCTGGGATTGGTTGAAACAGCGGGCGTAGAAAGACTCTTGTAAAGGAGGGGTCAGTAGTCAGGAGTAGTACTGACGTCACAGGTACCGCGCTGGGATTGGTTGAAACAGCGAGGGACAGGAAAGCGCAGATTGTAAAGGAGGGGTTGTCAGACACACGTCACAGAAAAGCCGTGCAAGGATTGGTTCTGAGAGAAAAAGTAGTAGGTTTTTGATTGGTTGTTACAATAGAAACTGAAATCTTAGTGGATAAGGGATTGCATGTTAAAACGCGATCCAACTTTAACAGGAATTCGTCCGGATAGGAGATTCCTAGGTTTTGCAGAATATAATTTTATACATCGAGATTTACCCAGAATGTACGGAGAGAAGAGGAAAATGTCAGTCTTACAAAAGATTAAGAATTATTTTAAAAAGGATAAGCCAATCAAAACTAGAGAAGGAATTATCATTCCACCAGCTAAAACTCCCGCTTCATTCATGATGATGGAGAGAGGTTATCACACTTGCGTATGGATAGAGAATTGGATAGAATATACCAAAAACGATGGAATATTAGCATTTCCAGAGAATGGCACTTTCAATGGAAGAATCCTTCAAAATTTGAGATTGAGGATGAATGATTTAGAACCCAGACCAAGATTAACTCAATATGAAGCCTTAGAGGAATGGGAAACCGAGGCATTTGAACGTGACCGATCCAGAAGTAATAGGGGTTATCGGGGATTTTTTCCCAGATACCAAAATGAGTCAAGGGACGGTCAGATGAAACAGTGGAGAAGGGCAATGCTCACAGAGGGTCTGTATCCGATATTTACGGCAGATGAGCTATTGGGTAACAAATGCACTGAAAAGACAAAACATTTGACTAGATTTGGAGATTCTGAAGATGAATTTATGGAAGACATATTAAAGAACCCGCCACCATATCAGGAAGGGACAAGTGGATGCACCCCAAGTGCACCATTGTTAAGGACACCATTGGTACCACAAGTATTGCATGATTCTCCAGCTAATAGGGTACTTCATGACAAAGAAAAAGAAGCCATAGATAATAATAGGGCAGAATTAATACAGAAGATAACACAATTAAGTGTTCACCCTGATTCATTGACCATACCTGTAACGATTGGTCCAGTAGTCCCCTTGTATGGTGACAAGGTAAATTGTCCCAAACCTCTAGTTACGCCTACAGCTGTGAACGTTTCTAAACCTGAACCAGTAGTAATGATTGAGGATCACTTCAGCGATTGTGAATCTATGATTTCATTAATGGACTTGCCCTTTCGAGATTCTGTAAATAATACTCCCAGAAGAGTAACCCCTGGTTGCTCCAAAGATGTAAACATAATCACTTCATCAGGAACCAAAAGTGCCACAGTAGTAACACCAGAAGATTTAGAAAGGTGGGCACAAGGATCAGATAAACAAAATACACCCCCAAAGATCATGGACATTTATAAATTAAAGGTTGAATTGGAAGAAATAATAGCAGGAAATGTAGGGTTAGATCGCCTAAATACTTATGATGAAGAAGAATTATTGTTCGTGTGCAGGAGTATCACTAGAAATGCAAAATTATTCCACGAGAAATTATCCGATTTAGCTCTGCAGATGGGAATCGAAATAGGGAAATCAAAAGTCCTACAGAAACCTTATAGAGCAGATTTTTCTGACAAAGACTTAGAAAACATGAACGCCTCTGGAAGAAAATTACAAATAAAAGAATTAATGACAGTCTTACAGAAATGGGGAGACCTAGATAAATGGAAAGTTAGATGGACTAAGAAAAAGGAAGAAGCACGATGCAGTAGAACAGCTTCTGAATATTTAATGAAGGAATCAGGAAAAGCAGATCAAATGTATCCGATGAGAGAAGTTCCAGGAGGAGGATATGTACATGTCCCATGGAGTAGACAGGATATTTTGTCATTTACGAATGATTTTCCAAAATTGAGAGAAAAGCCAATTGAATGGTACAAGCAGGTTGAGAGGTTTGTGAAAGTGTCAAAGGTGTTGTTGAAAGACTTGGATGGTTTGTTCGACATAGTGGTACCTGCCGATTTATGGACAGATTGTAAAATCACAGTTGATTGGCCTAGTGATGAGTATCCCAGAGATCCAAAAACAGGTGCCCCGTCAAATGATGTAATGAAAAAGTATCAGCAGGTAATAACTTACCTGAAAGGGAAAATACCACCAAAGGAAACAGATTGGGTGAAAATAGACAGAACTACCCAGGAAGCCAGTGAATCGGTACATGCCTATTATGAGCGTTTATTGCAGGTATTTAAGCAGTATAGTGGATTTGAGGACATTGGAGATAAAAACATGAGTCAGTTTGTTTACCGATTTGTTTACGGTCTAAAGCCAGAGCTTTGTCAGATGATTAAGCAGCACATGTTGTGCTGGCAGGGGAAGCCCATCGACGAGATTTTGAAATATGCGAAATGTTGTGGAGATGACATTGAGGATAGGCACAAGAAATTGCAAGAGAAGGTGATGTGGGCTCAGGTGAAAATGGCTGAACGACAGGGAATTAATTTGGACAATCCAAATAATAATCAAGGAAAAGATTCTGGAACGAATGGTGACACTGGGAACGGAGGAAAAGTGAGAGGACGAATGAGCAGGGAAGAGGCTAAAAAGAAGTTTCCTTGTCACGGATGCGGAAAATTAGGGCATTGGAAGGATGAATGTAAAAAGATTCGGAAAAATAATGGCCCAAATCAAAATTTAAATCCACAGACGCAGAATGACTCACAGCAGGGTGTAAATCCTCAGAGTCAGTTGCCACCTGCACCTATACAGGGTAATGTAAGCAGAGCAAAGCACGGTACAGACGTCGGATATCAAGGAGGAAGTGGTAAGAATGATTATGTAACATCACAATTTCTTTTACAGGACGATTTCTGTCCCTACAGTTCATGACGGTGCCTGGGAGAGGGGAAGAAGGAGTGCGTACTTGGTGCATCCTTACCGGTAGATCAGTCAGGTCCATATGTTGAAGGGAATGTGAAAGGTAATGATATTACTTTTCTTTTGGACACTGGTGCTACTAGGTCTACTGTGAGAACAGCAGACATCCCAGACCTTCCTCTCTCTGGAGAAGCTATCCAAGTTGTGGGAGTGGCTAATCAGAAGATTAGAACACCTCTTACCGAACCAATGGAAGTAAAAATTGGAAACTTTAGAGAAATGCATCAATTTGTAGTGTGTGATTCCAGTCCAGTAAATTTATTGGGCAGGGATTTGCTGTGCAAAATGAATTGTACAATTTTCTGCACACCGGATGGTGTGGCAGTTCAGACCCCAGATGAAGACCATGTATATAAGTTTATGATTGCAAAGCAAGGTACAGAAGTAGATGACATGTTTTCTTTGATAACAAAAGACGAATTACCAGAAGAATTAAAAACTACAGTGAATTCCATGGTATGGGATTTCACGGGAAAGGAAGTAGGACTTATGGCCAAAATAGACCCAGTGAAGATTACTGTAAAAGAAGGTGCGATTTTCCCAAACACCCGACAGTACAAAATGAGTGCAGAGGTAAAGGCAGGAGTCATTGAAGAAATTGACAGAATGGTAAAACAAGACATATTAAAGGAAGTAATGAGTAGCCCTTGTAACTCACCAATCATGGGTCTAAAGAAACCTAGTGGAAAATATAGGATCGTTCAGGATTTACGCAAAATAAATAAGATTGTGGAACCTTGTTGTCCTATAGTGCCAAATCCTGCAGTGATCCTATACCAGATTCCTTGGAGTGCAGGATGGTTTACTGTGATCAATTTATGCCAAGCATTCTTTTCCATACCATTGCATCCAGATAGCCAGTATCTATTTTCATTTAAATTTGAGAACAAGGTCTATGTATGGAATCGTGTTCCTCAGGGGTACACGGAAAGTCCTTCCATCTTCAATCAAATATTGAAAAAGTGCCTAGAGAAACTAGTAATGCCAGGAAGCTCAGTTTTAGTGCAGTATATAGACGACTTGCTAGTGGCATCTAACACCAGAGAGAACTGTGTTATTGACACTATTGCACTATTAAATCATTTAGCTGAAGAAGGGCATAAAGTTTCACCTGAAAAATTGCAGTTCTGTACTACAGCAGTAAAATACCTAGGACACCAGATTGAGAGGGGCAGAAGAAGAATAACAGAGGAAAGAATAAAACTAATAAAGAAACTGCAGATGCCTGTCTCTCAACGAGAAGTAAGAATGTTCCTTGGAATAGTAGGGTATTGTCGACAATGGATATTAGGATTTTCCCTATTAGCAAAGCCATTGATTCAGATGACGAAAAAGAAGGCGAAAGACCCAGTTGAGTGGGATGACGAGAGTGCAGGAGCTTTTGTAAAATTAAGAAATGCTTTGTCTGCAGCACCTGCCCTAGGCATGCCTGATTATAAGAGACAATTTGCATTATTTTGCCATGAAAGAGAAAATTGTGCACTTTCAGTCCTAACCCAAAGACATGGTTTGACCAGACGTCCTATAGCATATTTTTCTGCTACATTGGACCCAGTGGCAGCTGCGTTGCCTGGTTTCTTAAAAGCAGTAGCTGCTACTTGTTTGAGCATTGAACAAAGTGAGTCAATTGTAATGGGACACCCTGTAAAAGTGGTCGTCCCACATGCGGTTGTGATTTTGCTGACAAGAACACAAACTCAGCATCTTACCCCTAGTCGGCTGACTAAGTATGAAAGAATAATATTGGGTGCTGAAAATGTGACCATTGTAAGGTGCACAATAGTAAATCCAGCTACCTTACTACCAGACCCATACCATGAGGAAGTCAAAGATGATGAAGAAGAACATGACTGTTTACAGGTCACAGAATTATGTACGAAACCACGTCCTGACATACAGGAACTGCCCCTCAGAAAGCCAGATAGGGAGCTGTTTGTTGATGGTTCATGCCAAAGGCATGAAGATGGTAAACTAACTGCTGCCTATGCAGTGTGCGAATTAACTGGAATAGTCGAAGCATCCTATTTACCAGGGGTAAAATCGGCACAAATAGCTGAATTGATTGCTTTAATAAAAGCTTGCAAAATTGGGAGGAACCAAAAAGTAACTATATTCACTGATAGCCAATATGGTTACGGGGTTGTGCATGATTTTGGCCAATTATGGATGCAGAGGGATTTCATGACTTCTTCAGGATCCCCCATTAAAAATGGACAGTTCGTAAAAGAACTACTGGAAGCAATACAATCACCAAAAGAATTGGCTGTGGTGAAATGTGCCGCACATCAGTCAGAAGATGACTGGGTGGTAGTCGGCAACAGATATGCAGATCTTGTGGCACAACATTGTGCCAAAAACAGATTGGCAGTAAATAAAAGGGTGGAAAGAATGGGAATCAGCTGCCAACTTATGCTGTTTGCACCTCCCGAAACATGGAATGATGTAAAAAGATTGCAAGATGATGCTGATGAGAGCGAAAAGAGTATATGGATTAAAACAGGATGTACTCAAAAAGCAGAAGATGATGTATGGATTTGTGCTGACGGCAGACCAGTCATGCCTGATTGTCTGCTTTCACAAATGGCTAGGATGTATCATGGAGACACACATGTAGGGAGAGATGCAATGATCAGGCTCTTTAGACAAAATTGGTTCAATCCAAGGTTTAGGGCAGTTGCAGAGAGTCTTTGCCAGAGATGTCTAACTTGCCAAATGCATAACCCAGGAAGAAAAACAGTAATTGGGTTTGGGAAAATTGGAAAGGCAGAGGGTCCATTCATGAGACTGCAACTTGATTTCATTCAGTTACCACCATGTAGAGGGCTGAAATATGTACTAGTCATAGTATGTCTATTTTCCAAGTGGGTGGAGGCATACCCTACCAGAAGGAATGATAGTCTTACAGTTGCAAAGCTATTACTACGCGAATTAGTACCTAGATTTGGTTTTCCAGTAACTTTGGAATCAGATAGAGGAAAACACTTTCACAGTGAAGTGGTTCAAATACTCTGTGAAGCATTCCATATTGAACAAAAGTTACACTGTGCATATCGTCCAGAAGCTTCTGAAGTGGTGGAACAGTTGAATGGCACAATAAAATCCAGACTGGGAAAAATGTGTGCTTCAACATCATTAGATTGGCCAGACGCATTGCCTCTTGTCTTAATGGGACTCCGAAGCACTCCTGATAGAAACACCGGATTGAGTCCGCACGAGATAATAATGGGAAGAGCAATGAGACAAGCACATGTTAACACGAATAAACTGCTGAATATATCTGATGATATGGTTCTGGATTATTGCAAAGGACTGGCTGACTTAGTGCGTTCTGTCTCTCATCAGGTTGGAGAAGACGCAGTTTCCAGACAGCCTGAACAAGAACATGATCTGAGTCCCGGAGACTGGGTGGTAGCGAAGAATCACACCAGAAAAACGTGTCTATCACCCAGGTGGGGCGAAGCATGTCAAGTCATACTGATTACGAACACAGCAGTGAAGTGTGCAGGATTTCCTAATTGGATTCATGTAAGCCACACCAAAAGAGTACCAGACCCTGAAGAAGAAAATACTCAGACAACATCGATAACTGAGGAAGCTGAAGGTTGCCCAGCTGAAGAATCTCAGGTGCGAGATTCAGAGGAAGCTGACGAAGAACAACCGAGCACAAGTCAGGACTGGGTACCAGTGGTGGAAATACCTGAGATCTACTACAGAACAAGAAGTCAAGTAAATCTAGAAGAAATTGAAGAAGATCAGACAGGTGAAGAAGAAGCAGCTCAGGAAGAAGAAGAAGAACAAACTCAAGAACCTGAGCAGGAACAGATAGGGAAAGGAAACTGGGCTCAAATTAAAGAAGAACGATCAGACTTTGAGCAGGTTCAGACAGGTTTAGAAGAATCCGGTCAGGCTGTAGAAGTTCAAAGTACAATAAGCCCTGATCAGAACCAGTTAGATCAAGAAAAATACACAGAAGAAGAAAATCTTGAGAATTTCGAGAATAAAATCTTAAATCAAGAACAAGATCAGTTACAAGAGATCAACAGTGAAATAGAAAAAGAAATAACAGTAAGACCTGAAAAGGAACAAGGAGAAGAAACTGAAATAAAAGAAAACAAAAGTGTGCCACAACTAGAAAACAAAAGAATTTCTGAAGAAGGAAATAAAGAGACAGTACAAACAGAGAAAACAAGAAAAGGTGATCATTGGCCTAGCGTCATCAAAAGAGTAAAATACCACATAACAACCAGAAGTGAAGATCCAGATCAAGTGAACGAAGTAACAAGCCAAACGGGACAAGAAAACAAAAGTGGAAAACGAAGAAGTAAAAGACTGAGACTTGTAAATAACAAATTTAAAGGCCCTGATTGGACTTATATTATTCTCGAAGATTTCGAAAGCTCAGAATCAAGTGAAAGTGGTGACGAAGGAACCAGTGCAGAACTGACTTATGAAAAAGAAATAGAACCACCTTGAGAACGTGAAAAGACTTGAAGAAAACGATAAGAAGAGCAATCTTCCTTGTCAAAATGCCTGACGATAGAGTTACTGGGAGACCAAAGCAGAAGGGTTGTAAAAGATGTTGTGCTATATGCATATGCAACCTGGTAGTGATGCTTATAGTGTGGTTAGTCGTGATCGTAGCAATTCCTTATCTTATGATAATAGATAGAAAGATTAACAACGAAACTAAGGAAAGAGCAGAAAACGTGAAAAGTAATAGAGTAGAACTAAAGGCAGAAGAAGAACCAGTATTACATCATGAAGTAACAGATAACGACACCAGTTTAAATGTTTTCACAAAGTTATTATTTCAATATGTAGATACCATGGAAGTTAGTAATTGTTATGTTTGTATGAAATTACCTGAATCAGTAGCAGAAGGGTTAACGTATCATTATTTACCACTAACTTATGGCATATCATGTAGTGTATTGACTAGTTTATTTTATAGAACAGGGCGACTTCAGTATTATTATTCAAATATAGATGTGATATTTTCTGAGGTTCCGATTCGAAAGAATATGAATCCAGTGCTTAGTAGCAAAGATGCACAGTTTATGGGAGAGTTTTTCTTAACAATGAAATCCATAGACATAACACATGCACATAGAAGCAATCTAACATGTTCAATACATGAAGAAGAAAAGATATTTTTGAATTTAGTTGAGATTAGAAGACAAGATTTCCAAAAGAAAGCTTCTGAGCATAAGGCTCATTTACCACCTTGGGCTGAGAAAGAAGGTAGTTACACACCTGGCAAGGCTCAAGCTGCTATGGCTCTAGATTTTGTAAAGACAGGGAAAATTTGTCTACATAGGTTAAAGACTGAGTATAACAATATTTTCATCGGTACCAGTGAATGTGAACACAATTTCTTAATTATTGGATGTTGGGGACTTAAGGGAGGAACAGATTCAGTTTTCCCTGGAATCTATTATGTATGTGGGAATAAGGCTTACTTTAGGCTTCCCGCACGGTGGTATGGAAGTTGTTATTTTGGAATAGTATTTCCAAAGATATACCACGTAAAAAGAAACACTGGCAGCAATGAAAATAATAGTGAATTAACACGTAGAAAAAGAGCTAGTTTTTCAGAAATTATAGGTGATGTATTTGGTGCATTGATACCTTCAGTGGGAATAATTCTGAACTCAAGGAAAATATGTAAATTATCTACAGTGGTTGATCGTTTATCAACTGACACTGCTGGAGGATTTCTAATGATTAATGCAGAAATGGTTGCAATTAGATCTATGGTTATGCAAAATCGACTTGCTCTTGATATTGGCAAAAGAGGGCGGAGTCTGTGAATTATTGAAGACGAAACATTGTTGCACTTATATACCTGATAAAAGTGCAGAAATTGGAACATATATACAGAATATAACAAAACTTGAGAAGGAACTAAAACCACTGGAAGTTGATAGTGTATGGGAAAGATTGACCAACAGTATTAGGTCAATTGGTACTTGGTTTGCTAATATAGGGAAAGGACTTATAGGTAAAATATTAGTACCCTTAGCAGGGTTAGCAATAATAATATTTGTAATAATAATATGGTGCAAATGTTGTAGGAGGAAGGAATCATATAAAATAATAGAAAAAGGAAAGAAGAGAAAGTTGGATGAGATTGAACTTGAAGATTTAAGAAGTGAATTATACAAGAAACTGAAAGGAGATGTGAAAAGTAGAAAGTGTAAAAATGAAAATGAAACTATAATATGCTAAAGGTTGGCATCTGATTGTGGGTAGTATTTTGATGGCTCAGAAACGCCATCAGAGAGGGGATTGATGGAGCAAGGACTCACAAATAAGATGGCGGTATTCTAAAACAAAGAGCTTTAAGAAAAAGCATTAAAAGAATATGGTGTGAGGATCAACCCCCTGTCCCTGTCCAATCAGTAGTAGTGGTCCCATAAGTTAGCAACATTAAGGGGAGGTACATGGGCGTAGAAGGGTATAATAGATATAGTAATAGCAATTAGCATTAGAACACAGAAGCGAGAGAAGGAGAGAAGAGAAGGCGGATGCAGGAAGAAACTCAAGCTTAAGCACAGCGGAAGGAGCAGAGAGGCTGATCGATTGCAGACTGAACCGCTGTCCAGAGAGGTCCTGAGGTGGGGGCGGCGGAATCCATTAGAAGGAAATAACGGGAGAATCAAGGAGAGGCGAAGTACCAGAGAGGGGAACGACGCAGGTGTCGTGGGTAGAGAGGTCACCGGTCCTGTCCTGATCCAGGAGGAGTCTTTGCTCTTCATCCTTCCAGGGTCCTATCTTTCCAACTCCTTGGCCAAGGGGTTTGGTTCTCGCACTTTAAGTAAATATATGCAACCTTTAGTTGCGCTGCTGTCTCTATCTTCTCATTTCCTAAGGGACCGTCATTAAATTAATAATTCATTGTTATGCTTCCTCCTTGAGATTTGATTCAAGTACTATATGGCTTTGTATTTTTTACTCTGCTAAATCTTTAGATAAACATTTTTAAACTTCTTGACTTTGTGATTATTTTAGAAATTATGAATTGTATGGAATGTCACTCATTTTAAACTTCCCAATTATCAAAGGGTTCATCGGTAAGTCATTACTCTTCACTCAGAAGGTAATTGGTAGCAGGGATTTTGATAAAGAGTAACAACTGACCCACCAGCGGAAATTGCTAGCGTAGTATGAATGTATGGGCCCAAGTGAGTATTTTGTGTATGAATGCTTATTGCTAGTAACCCGCTGGATCAAGGTCATAAAGGTATTTTAACAAAAGGAGAAGGGGCAGAAGCTTACCTGGCTGTTTATTTTCTGTACTTTCCAAGGTGGTATCAATTCCATCTAATCCTTCCAAAATAGCAGGGTCCATAGTTTCCAACACTATCAATTCAACACTAGTAAGTTTAAGCTCTATGAGACGCCCACCACTTGTTCCTTTAGCATGCTGCTTTGCCTTGCTATAATCTTCGCACAATGTCTTGCGCAGGTCATGCCGTCTCTTTTTATTATCAGTTACCTGGGCATTTGGTAGTGGACGTGGCACTTATCTTTTACAGGATACTGTCTCAAAATCCATTTTTAGTGTGCACATATGTATAATCGGACTGTACACCAAATAAAACATTATAGTTTACCAGGACTGAGTCAACAAGCAGTTCCAAAGATTGTTTTGAACATTTTGGCTACCTTTTTCTGCAAACGTTTCCACTGGCCATGTTTGACAATGGATTTACCTTGAGCAGAGTAGGTTTTTTTCTGTTAGCTGACCTGCCAAACTAATCCTCTGTACAGAAAAACGTTTCCTGAACCCTGCCTTTACAGCAGCAGCAACATTTAGAATAAATTATTCTCAGCAAAGTTCACAGTCCTGATTATCTGTCAGCCCATAAATATGTAAACAGCAGTGACGCACTTTGCTTTTACGTCCATAAATCCAACTCCACAACTCCTCTGACACATTTGCACTATTTCTAAAGGTTGCTAGGCGAGCATTTCTTAATTATGGACCAAAGTGCAACTCCCTACAAAGCACTTAACTGAAAACTTTAAAATAGGTTCATAAATACCATTATACTTCAGATGCTAGACTGTTGAACTAGAAATGGAGATAATTAATAGCACTACACATTGAACGAAATCGGTACCTTAATGGCCGAGGATGCAAGGAAATCAAGAATTTCTGGAAGAAGTTCTGGGTATAAATTGTACTGAATTCTCATTTGAGGTTGATTCTGAGAGTTTAGTAATGTATTTGTTGCCTCTGTGGGTCCTCGATTCTGTTTCTTAGTACTTAGGGGCTCATTACGATGGCGGGCGGATCGCCACCGCCAGCCCGGCGGTGGCGATCCGCCCGCCCTCGTAACGTGAATTACCCTCCGCCATTTTACGATGGCGGTGGGTATCACGGCCGACTGAAAGTCCGTCCGCCGCTTTTCCGCCGGTCGGCAATCGTTACGATTGCCGGCCGGGCGGAGCTGGGGCTCATATATGGTGGCGGTGCCTGCCACGTTGTGCATGGAAATGCACAACATGGCATTTTACCATTGCGGCGGGTACTGCAGCCAGCAGCACCCGCTGCAATGTTAAAATGCCAGATGCGACCGCATCATGATCAGGGGTGCAGGACCGCCGCATGGCAGGCGGGCGGTCCCGTTCCCGCTAGGATGGCGGGCGGACTCGGGTCCGCCCGCCATCCTAATAGGCCCCTTAGTTGGCATGCTTACACTATTTCCTCCAATGTTTTGGTAGTGTATTATACTGGGCTGGGTAACCTCCTGCTAATTTATGCAGTCTTCGTCGTCTGTCAATCTCATGTTAAATGTATTCAACGTGACCTGCAAGTTTGCCACCTTCTAATCCAGAATTTTTGTTTTTGCTGACACTTCTTTGTTTTTTCTTTTTTTTTTAATAGTTTTGCACATAATTTTTTCTGTCTTTGATTTAGATAACTACAACTAGGCCCACTCTCATTAGGGCTTGTAGAGGTCCTCACAAACAGTGGGCTTTATTTAAAATGGTCTTGATCTGGCAGTGCTCAGTGGTAAGGATTGTGCAACACCTGCGGACAGTGCTACATTCGTATTTTGGCTTGCTTTTATATTCTGATGCCAATAAGAATACTTTGAGACATTAGTGATTTTTGGCTCCTGTTTATGTTTGCAGGCTTCATTGAATTCCAAGTGGAATTTGTAAATGTATTATGGGTATTAAGTTGCCTCATAAACCAGGGCCATCATTATATTGTTTTTGGCACAGGCAAGGCAAATTGTGGGGCTCCCTGTTATGAATAACTTTATATTTATTACCCATTTTCATCTCACTCAAACCCTCATGGTGTCAGACATTATTAAGAGCCTGGGGCCACATGTACTACAGCTTTTTGTGGTCGCAAAGGGTCTGAGTAGTAAAAACAGACCAATTACGACCGCAAAATGGCCTATTTGTATCTACAAAACCCAAATTGTGATTCAGTAACACATAACCGGTTGCAAAACATTATTATTGTACATGCCACTGAAATGTAGTTAAAAACCATTGACAAAGGGAAAGGGTGACCACAAGCGACTCCTTACCCTTTTTTGTATGTTGAAAAAAACATTTTTTAGCAGCAGGGAGTTAAATGTTTTTCATTTTTGTTTTTTTAGGTATCTTGTTTTCCTTTAAGGCTGTGTTTAAAAAACGTTTTGCTTTATTTAAAAGCAATAGCAGACATGGTCTGGTGAACCAAGCAGGCTACCATTCCGATGATCCCAAAGTGAATGAATGAATGAATGAATTGTGACTTATAAAGAGCACTGTCACTTACAATGGAGCATCCTGGCGCTGGAGAATGAAACTGAGTGCTCAGCTGAGAAAGAAGGAATAAAGGACGGCTTGTAGAGAAGGGAGTGGCAGAGTGCATCTGGAGCCAAGAAGATCCAGGTCTTCAAGTGTTTTCTGAATAGAGCTTCTGATTCATTGAAACGCAATGTGCTGGGTAGTTGGTTCCATGCCTTGGATACTGAAACCGAGAAGGATTTAGTGCCTTGGGTTTTCAATCTAAAAGAAGGAGGCTTAAGGAGATTCGCATGTGTGGATCTCGGAGTTCTTGTAATTGTATAATGTGTGACTCTGGCCGTCAGCTATTTTGGTCCAGAGGCTCCGAATGCTCTGAAAGATCAGTGTAAGGAACTTAAAAAGGATCCTTTTGTGTACTGGTAGCCAGGCCATCTTGGTAGATTTAGTACGAGTCTGGCTGCTGCGTGTTGAACTATCTGGAGTTTGTGAATAGTATGTTTTGACACACCTGCATAGAGACTATTACAGTAGTCGAGTCTTAAAGTGAAGAGAGTGAAGGCAACAGTTTTCCTAGCAGCTAGTGGAGGAAGGTCAAAGAACTTTCTAAGAGATTTAATTAGTTTGAAGCACATTCCTGCCACTGCAAGGGCTTGATGTCGAAAGGACAGGGAGGTATCGAATTTTACTCCATGGTTTCTTGTCACTTCTACCGTGGCAGGGAGTGGGGGCACGAAGTTAGTCCACTATTGAGTAGAGGAAAAAGGATTAGATTTGCCAAATACAGCAGTGCAGAGACAGAATATCGAATCACAAATATCGAGTTGAACAAATATCGAGATGCAAATATCGTGGGTCAGAAATAGACAGCAAGAATATCGTGGTCAAGAATATCGACTTAAGGTAAGGAATATCGATTTTAAAAATATCGAAGAGTTTAATATCGTTCGCAAAAATATAGTTAAAAATATCGTTTGTTTATTAATGTTATGTATTTTAGTATATATTTTATATGTATGTGTTCTATGTTTTTTTGTATAAGAATTGTTTGTGTTTTTAATATATGTGTTAAATTTTTAGTAGTTATAAAAAAAAAGAATTATTTAAATTTTGCATTTAATTCTGAAGCAGGTTGTGGGTTTATAGGGGAATAGGGTGGGAAATAATTTAATTATATTACATTTATTGATTATTTTGTATTTATTAATATTTGTATAATTGAGATGTTATAGTGTTAAATGTGTAAAGTAATTAATTATTAATTGGTTGTTAATTAATTCAAATTAATTAATTGGTAATTAATTATGGTAATTGTGTAATTATTTTAGGTGTGTGTTGTAGTGTTTATAGGTGTTAAGTAATTTATTTTTAATTGATGAATTAATAATTAGATGCTAATTAATTTTAATTAATTGGTAATTATTGTAATTGTGTAATTAATTTTAGCTGTGTGTTCTAGTGTTTATAGGTGTTAAGGGTGGGAAGTAATTTAATTTTAATTGATGAATTAATAATTGGATGTTAATTAATTTTAATTAATTATTTGGTAAATAATTATGGTAATTGTGTAATTACTTGTAGGTGTGTATTGTGGTGTTTATAGGGGTTAAGGGTGGGAAGTAATTTATTTTTAATTGATGAATTAATAATTGGTTGTTAATTAATTTAAATTAATTGGTAATTAATTATGGTAATTCTGTAATTAATTTTAGGTGTGTGTTGGTGTTTATAGGTGTTAAGGGTGGGAAGTAATTTATTTTTAATTGATGAATTAATTGGATGTTAATTAATTTTAATTAATTAATTGGTAATTAATTATGGTAATTGTGTAATTAACTTTAGGTGTGTTTTGGTGTTTAGAGGAGTAAAGGATGGGAAGTAATTTGTATTTAATTAATTAATATATAGTTATTAATTATTTGATATGTATTTTGGGTAATTGTTTATTTTTTTGTTGTTTTCACTTTTAAAGGGGTAAACGGTGGGTATTAAATACATTTTAATTACTTTATTATTAGTTGTTATTAGTAATAGTTTTTAATTTATAAATACGTTTTAATTGTGTTTTATTATTTTAGAGTTTAATTTTGGTGTGTGTTGTGGATATCATAGTGTTAAAGTGTGTGTAGTCAATTAATGTTTATTAGTTTTTTTATTAATAATATTTTTTAAATTGATTATTAATTGTTAATTTTGGGGAAATCTAATAAAAAATGTTGAAGTGTTTTGTTATTGGTGTGGTGTTATAGGGTAGGAAATATAATAAATACATTTATGTATTAATTAATTTATATGTTTGTAAATACTTTCTAGTTTTAAAAGAAGTTTTTTAAATAAATGTATTTATTATTTTATATCATATATGAATGAATGAATATACTTTATTCGATTTCAATTCATAATAAAATCATAAAAGCCACAATAAAAACGTCATATATCATATATTATTTGTAGCTTTTTTATATGTAATTAATATAATATTTTTTCTTTTTATATATTTAATATATTTGATTTTTCATTTCTAAATATTTATTTATTTATTTTTATGATTTTTTAATAATTTTAATGGTTTTTATTTTTGTTTTAACTGTTTGAGTGTGAATAGTAATTTTTGTCTCTTCGCTATCCAACACTTTCCCTAATGTTGCACTTACTGGAGTGGGAATAGTTATTTTTACTTCTCCACTATCCAGCACTTTCCCTACTGTTGCACTCACTGGAGTGGGAGTAATCATTTTTAGTAATTCTTCCCCTCCGCTATCCATCACTTTCCCTACTGTTGCGCTCAATGGAGTTGGAATAGTAATTTTTAGCCCTCCGTTATCCAACACTTTCTCTACTGTTGCACTCACTGGAGTGGGAATAGTAATTTTTTACCCCTCCGCTATCCAACACTTTCCCTACTGTTTTACTCACTAGAGTTGGAATAGTAATTTTTATACTGTAGTGTGGATAGTGGCCTCATGGTCGACATTGCTAAGTTAGCTTAGGCCTAGCGGCCATGATGCCTCCTTTGCACACGTTACTCCGTGACTTTGTTTTTCCAGACTCTGCTTGTGACCGTTCACATTAGAACTGTCTGCATTTCTGCCTTTCACCTTTTCTGATGTTCTCTGTGGTTTTCGTCTGCACACAATGTACAAGGTCGAAAAACAACGTCCCTTGTTGTTGCTGTTCTGGTCAGCCCCTCGCACTTAGACATAACATGAAATACAGCTGCACTGGAGAAATTTGTGTGCTTTTAATATGGTGATCTCCCTGTTGGAGGCACTTGGAGAAAAACCTTTCCAGGGAGAAGAGCTGTGCTTGTCTGATGATGTAAACCTTGCATCTAGTTCCTGAGGTATGGGGGCCCCCCTGACAAAGCCCAGAGGTCTTCTATTTTTATAATAAACTAGTTACTAGCACGGGGAGGGTGGCAAGGCATTATAGTCCTTCATCCCCTGTCTTTATAAAACGCTGTCCCCGTTTGTATTCTATGGAATTGTAACAATAATTACTATTTTGTCTTTATGCATTATGCTGCTAGTACTGGCACGTGTACTGTGTCTTAGAGCACGTTAGTTGAAATAAACATTTTAAACTATACTGTGTCTCTTAATACGCACGTTGTGGACAAGTATGAGTGAGTAATGAAAGAGTGTTCTTGCTCCCGCAATTCCTGCAAGAGTCCGTGTTCTGGGATGTCTAATCATTGGTAGCTTCGCTGTAGTACGGAGAACGAATGAGACAATATAGCTAGTCGGATTGGGATTTTGGGCACTAAGGTGGATGGTTGGTACACCACTATACACCGAGGTCCTGTTTTCCTGCGCATAGTTCTGTATATGTGCAGAATCCCCGCAACATGGCGCCACCAACGTGGTGGGCTTCTTATCTGCGAGACGCTTGAGTAGCACTAGTGCTTGTCCACAATTCCCTTCACTTATGTTTCCGGAAACCGATGTGAGGGTGTAACCTCCTATATTGATGTTTTTATAGGTTCTTTCAAGCTTGAAGTTATTAAAAGGTATTCTCTTTATTGTTAACCCTCTATTGCGCTGCCACGCTCTAGGCTGTTCTACATTCTTAGTCTTGATGGCTGTGAATGTAAATATCCCGGCACATAGCCGCGCCGCGCTCATTTAACGGCCTATGGAGTACCCGACGCGGGTGTCGCCCTCATCTTTGTGGTCCAAGCTGATACCACTTTGAGGTATTTTACTCATGGGTTACTTTTCCGGCGGTGGAAGGAGCTGACAATTTGTTCCATGCTTATGCTCCCACCGCCCTTCCTAATGTTTATCGGCCTTATCAGGCTCTTGAAGTACCGCTCACGGCATGGCAACACCGTGTTTGGTTTAATGGTGCCCTCCCACACCCGGTCACCCCGATTCGTTTAGGCCCCTTATCGATAGATGGGGCAGCTTGGCCTGTTTTGGCCGGATATATCCCGCATCCACGTTATTTAGCAGTTCCAGTAGATGAACTGCGCGTGCTGCAGGCAACGTCCAGATGGCCCCTCCTGGAGTTGCGGCTCATCCAGCTGGACTTGGCGGTGTGACTATAAGTCCCGTCATGGTTAATTCGGTGATGGGCAAGCGCCCACAGAATAAGGATGATTTGCCTTATTGGCTTGCTGAAAAATTTGACCAGCTGGAGGCGGTGTTTCCGAATACCTCTCCTCTGGAAAAACACAGGATTTTGACTATTAGTTTGCCAAAAGACTTAATTCCCGAGTTGACAGAATGCAACAACTGGGGCAAGGTATTCGCGGCAGTATATGCGAAGTGTTTCAGCACTCCATCCATGACGGTCCTCCCCACCGTAATTAAGCGTGTACAAGGCGAACATGGCCCTGAAGCGGCTGTGGAATTGGGGATGAGACTGGTGGGAGTGTTCGCTGTGGTTGCTGATCTAATCCTTGCGAATGTCAAGGGTGATGCAGTTAACTTTCAAGTCGCTAATGCGTTGGCTTTAGTCCCAGAACTGGACAAGCCTCACGAATTACCGAAAATTATTGCACAGGCTTATAAAACCATTGGCTGCAATAGTTTGGGAGTTAAGCCTTTTGCTAAAACGCAAACTCAACCACAATCACAACCAACATCTCAGTCTGGTAAAGACGAGACACCATTCTTTTCTAAAAAGAACTGGAAGTTAAAGAAACGGGGAAAGCAACAACCAAAACCAGGGTCGCGTGCTGCGTCACCGGTTTCTGTATCTTCTGAACGCACTTATGATTTGCGCAACCGAGCGAGAATTAAGTCTCCTGATAGATTTCAGGTTCCTGACCAGCGTTCTCCTCATTCTTCACAGGCACCATCGACCTCACAGGCTGGTGGAGGAGATCGCCAAGAAAGAGGCAGGGGTCGTGACGCCCCACAGGGACGAGACCAACCTCGACAACCTGGCAGAGCAAAACAAGAAGAATTTTCACGTTCTCGCCCACAGTTTCAGAAGAAAAAAGTTGCAGCTTTAACTGCGAAATATGCCACAGACGGTGAGAACGAGACTCCTGAATTGGACGTAGACAGCGCCGCGGAAGTTACCATAGTGCGGGAGGCACTACGTCCTCATGTGGAGGCGACAGCAACTGACACTTTCATTACTGTCGAGACAGCTGACACCCGAGTGGCACCCCCTGACAGACTATTTAATATTGTCCTTCAAATTGAAGGTGACATTGAGCATGTTATTAAAGGGATCTTTTGGGAAAATCTGACCTCTTCTTACGACATTTTGTTGGCGGAGGCATATTGGCTGCCCCCATTTGTTCTTGCTGCTCCTAGAGGGGAGGAAGTAATCCTTCCGAGCTTTTCGCATCATGTCCCCAAGGACAGAGCGGAGGCTTTAGCAGCTGAATGGGCTGTGGCCCAGGCCCAGGCACTGTACCGTAATCATGTGGGCTGGGATGAGGATTCTCCCCCCCATGATATACCATTGCGGTCTATGCCACAGCCTCAACCCCAATATCCCCTCCGGCGGGAAGCTAAGGGTCCCGTTTCCGACATTCTGACACAGTTAGAATATCAAGGGGTAATTGAAACATGCTTGTCACCAATGAATAATCCTCTTTTCGCGGTTTCTAAACCCGATGGGTCTTACCGCTTGGTTTTAGACTACCGGCATTTGAACTCTCATTGTCGAACCTTTGTGTTACAGAATGCCCATAGTTCTGCGCTCGTAGACAGTCTTGTTCGTAAAAAATATAAAACGACACTTGACCTTTCCAATGGTTTTTACACTCACAATTTGTCCCCGGACTGCAGTCAATGGACCGCGTTCACTTCCGGTGGAAAACAAATAAAATTCCGGCGTTTGCCAATGGGCTACAAAAAGCCCGGGAGTCTTCGCCACCCGTGTTGTCTCTTTGTTAGACAGCATAGACCCAGATGCGTATTCGTACTTGGATGATATATATCTGACAGACGACGAACTATGGCCGCATCTTTCCCGAGTAGACCGCATTATTCTCGAGTTCGCGGTCTTAGGATACAAGTTTAATTTTGCCAAATCTCACATCGCAGAATACACTGTGTTGTTTTTGGGCTATGAGCTCAACAATGAAGGTAGGGGCTTAGCTCCCCACTTCCTGGAGAAGTGCGCACTTTTGCGCCCTCCAACGACCCTGAAAATACTTCAGTCTTTGCTGGGATTTTTGAACTTCGGTCGTTCTTACATTCCCGAGTATGCCCAGCGTATCAAGCCTCTTTATGCCTTGATACAACCAACCTTTTCGAAGTCGTGCTGGCTTCCGGAACACTCAGCTATACTGCAATCTTTGCAGTCTGATCTACTTGAATCTAAGTTCTTATTGACTCGTGATAACCACACGAACCTGGTGATTAGAATTGTGCCAGGGGCAGTGGGTTTCACGTACTTGACGTTTAACGAAGGTGACACAGTACCTATTACCTACAAGTCGCATCTATACACTTCTGCCAAGTTGCGCTTTTCAACTGTGGAGAAAGTTTTGACTGCAGTACAAATGGCGATTCTTAAAGAATGCGCACTGGCACAGGGAAAACGCATCTTGGTTGTCACACCCTATCCTGCCCTAGAGGCAGTGACAAAGGCAAGTGTACCAAACTCTAAGGCTTTGCACCCCTGTTGGATACAATGGGCTACTTCTTTGACGTCTCCGGATGTCACCTTTATCTTTGATGCCTCTCTTCAGACACAGGAGTTCCTGCAATATGAATTTGTTCATCCTCCTCCTCTGTCTTTGCTACCGCTTGAGGAGTACAAATGTATCATTTACACCGATGGTTCAGCGCAACCGGCCACAGGTTCTAAGCATGCATACTCAGCAGCATGTGCTATTGTGGCAGGTACCATGGTGAACGGTGAGTTCAAATCGAGTGTTGTGCACACGCAGGCACTGGGAGACAGTACCGCCCAATTGGCCGAGCTGCGTGCTTTGGTGCTCGCACTTGAGTTTGCAGACCCGGATGTGACTACACTTATTGTATGAGATTCTTACTACTGTGTTCAGTCTTTTAATGACAACTTATTCTTTTGGTCTCAAAACGACTATAGAGATTCTAAAGGCAGTGCAATTAAGCATAAAATGCTTTGGGTTCGAGCGGCAGATCTTAAACAACGTCTGCCTCTCACACAGGTGATTCACACTCTTGGCCACCAGCGTGTGGGCGCACACGCGGTCGGTAACAGTTTGGCGGATGCAGCTGCCAAATCAGGAGTAGCCACGTGCTCAGTAGCCGCCGTTACAAGATCCATGACAAAAATAGATAATGAGATTTTGGCAGCTATTGCTGCAACCAAGGAAGGTTCTAATTACCCACAGGGTTTCCCTTCCAAGTACTCTTATCACTTAGGTCCCGACCATGTTCCTTATGTAAGAATTCCGGACGTTGGTGATCGGCTGATTCCCAACGCGGACCGCAGAAATTCGTTGATAACAGCTGCACACGAAGGCTTGGCTTGGCCCATGCTGGCGTGTCTGCAACTGTTTCACTCTTGCAGTAGCGTTACTGGTGGCGTGGTTTATATAAACAGACCCGTAATTATGTCCTTTCTTGTGACATTTGTCAACAGATTAAGCCCTCTACGGTTACACGTCCGCCACAAACACAGCTCTGCATTTCTAATAAACCTTTTGGTTGTGTATACCTTGATCACTGCGGTCCATTTTCTTCTGATACTGCATATAAATATATCTTAGTTGCAGTTGATTCGTGCACACGTTTCATCTGGGTTTGGCCACAACGCAGTGCTGACGCTCGAAATGTCATCAGGGATTTGCGTGTCTTTGTGGGAATTTTTGCCTGTGGCACCTTCCATTCCGACCAAGGTCCAGCGTTCGCCTCTAAGGCGTACAAGGACGCGATGAGGTCTATGGGGGTGCTGGTGCAATTTTCATCTCCATACAGGCCTGAGGGCAACTCAATTGTGGAGCGAATGAACCGTGCCTTAAAGCAATCCTTGACAGCTAGAGTCTTAGGTACTGGCATGAACTGGCTGGCCCACTTGTATGGCGTGCAGCGTGCACTTAATAATCTCCCTAGAAGATCTCTGGGTGGGCGGACCCCATACGAAATGCTATTTGGCATACAGATGTTTGTGCCAGACCTTGATGGTCTAGACATGGCGGCGACCGCCGCAATCTTTGATGTAGATAATCATTCTACTATGTTACAGGACTTACAAGAGACCCGTGACAGACTTGCAAGCGAACACTTACCCTCAGCCACAGACGCAGCGCTGCAGATTCCGGTTGCCGGCTGGCTTCCAAAGATTGGAGATCTGGTCCGAGAGAAGGTGGAGAACAAAAAAGAATTTGGCCCCTCTTATCGTGCACCGGTTCCGGTTCTTGGCTTGAAGGGTACTCGTACAGTCATCTTACCACCGCTTCCTGGTCGCAAAGACAACCGATACATCTCAGTGGGCAATGTTAAGCTACAACATCTGGCCGATTCTGAATAGTGTATTACCTGCGGTATCATGTCCAGCAATTTCAAGAAATCCTGTTCGTGGCCCTCCAGTCTCCACAGGTGCCGATGTTGCCATTGGGATGGTCACTTTGCCAGATCGCCTGCTCAACCTCCCGGCTTCCTCCTGCAATGAGGAAACTGAGTATACTTACCCCGCAAGTGAGTCAGTGGCTCATTTGCCTACAACACCACTGAACCCGTCTCGTTTTTCCTTTGATTCGTCTTCCACCTCATCATTTGTCCCAACCAAATTCAGTATTTTTGTATCCTGGTTCAGAGACAATTTTTGGTCCCTCCATGGACATACATCTGGTTGGTGCTATTTCTGATTTTCCTGTTCATGTCCATTGGCTTTGTGACAGTTTTTTCTTGCTCATCAATGGTCACTACTTGCCAGAACGCTCTGCGGCGAACTCTGTGGCGGGAACTTTGGCTCCGCATTCTTCTTCACACATCATGAAGCGTGACCACACCTTTGTGAACATTTCCACCTTTCCAGTTGCAGATGGCATCGTATGGGATGCAGTGAATTTCCAGATTCATGGACCGACAGAAATTATTAATGTCCCTAATGTGCTTCGTGTTTCCATGGGTGATGTGGTAAAAAGGAATATTCATTCAGATGATTGGGACGTGCATGCAATTGAATCGTTATTTTCTGATTTGAAATATTATGCTGCTTTTAATGCTGAGGATTTGTACTTAAATTCTGCTAATTATGCCGATTTATATTGCTACCAGCATTACGGTAACCATTTTCTGCATAAACCAAGTACACTTCATGGTAGTTTCAATTATACCCAGTGGGAACATTGCCCGACCCCTCTGCAAGGTAGCTCCCAAACACTGATAAATAAATTTACTTACTTTACAGACTTTGACAGATCAAACCCAGGGTCCTATTATTTTAAATTGAACATTTCTTCAAAACCAAAGGTGATGTTGACCCACACCAAATTGCTATATTCCAGTTCCTTTATGGACGCATTAGCTGTTGGTGGCTATGAACACTGGAAAAACACCACTGACTTGAAATCTATTTGGGGCACTAAATCGTGGCAGGTACGCGGTACAGAAGCCTTGCACCACGCTTGCCTTATCCCCACACAAATATTATTTTTAAACTGTACTATATATCAAACAACTTGTTTTGGTTTGGTGACTTCCAAACAATTAAATGCACCTTCCGCTCCTGCGTTGTCTTCCTGGCCGAACAGGGGCGTGCATTTAAATCTTTCCCTTAATAGTTTGCAAGCTTTGTTTCAAAATAACTCATTTAATGTCTCTACACTAGATCGCTCAGCCTGGTTGGTGTGGCCCATAGCTTCTAATGCCTGCCAACTGTGTTTTCATAACTCTGCTCCTGGTTACAAACAGGATAGACCAGATCCACGTTTTTCTGATTCACGTTCAATTACAACATATTCGGTTGGCAAATTATGTAAACAGTGGTTGCAGCACTCTACCTTAGATTCCGTAAAACAACATTTATCCCTGCTCTCCAGCAACATCGACCTGGCTGACTTTGTTCTAGGACCTAGAGGTCCGAGATCTAAAAGATTTGTTTATGCGACTTATAATGAAATCTGGAAGCTTTCACAAATAGAAGCTGCTTCCCGTTTACGGGAAATAGATCAAGCAAATCTAGAAAAAGTGCTTGCTGTTGTCGACAATAGTATTAACACCCTGTCTTCCCGCATTTACACATTAGAGAATATTGTTTCATCTGTTGTTGATATTGTACAGGATGACGTGTCTGTGTTATATCATGGTCAGAATCAATTGCGTTCAGTAATGCAGTTTGCATGGACTTTGCAGACACTGAAAATGGGGAAGGTTCCATGGCATTTCTTAAACACATCTGCCTTGTTCTTGCCATTTAATTTAACTGAGAAACAGCAGTTCATGTCCATGAAAGATGCAACATACACTCTCCTACATATTGAAAAAATAGATCCTTTACCATTCTCTGTGGCGGAGACTGACTCTGCAGTGTGGCTAGTACACGGGGTTATCACTTTGCCTTTTTCTTTATTTGAATTCAGTTCATGCATGAAACATTATCCTGTTGGCCGTTTTGAGCCTTTAGGCAGTGCCTTTTTGCATGAACTTTGGTCCCTACCTTTCACATACAAATGCCTTAGGGATGACAAGGAGGTATTTCTCACAGGGGAGTCTTGCGATTCTACAGTGGGTCATTCCCTTATTTGTAAAAACATTAAATTGCACGGGGCTTGTAATGTTTCTGCCCCGAATCTTGCATGTGTTTTAAAGGGCATTCCTGTTCCGGTTATATCACCTACTTTCACTATGCTTGCTAATGGTAGCTATCTGCTTTTAAATAATCAGGACTGCTGTGGGTTGCAGGCAGGCATACCCTACATTGTAACAGTTTCGCAACGTGTAGTGTGCTGCAAAAATGTGCTTTTTCCACCCCGCGTGGGAAGTTAGATAGTTCCATTTAGCCTTACATACCTACTTTGAAGGCGGATTTCAATAAATTGAGCAGAATAAAGGCGCTATTATTAAACCAGGAGGTTATGCTAACTTCCGCACGGGAGACCTTCGTCCTCCAGGTGGCCAGCACCCACAGTAAAATACAGGCCCTTTTAAACACAAACCTCCCCCAACATTTCGGTGAACTGATTCACCGTATATTTAATGCATCTAATACCGAAGGTCTTGTACACTTTTTTAAAGTTGTGGGCTCTGGCCTTTTGACCTCCTTTCAGACTATATTTGGTGTAATTCCGGCTTTTATTCATTCTATTTTTTCCAGCGTCTTTGGTGGCTTCCCATTGATCCTAGCCTTAGCTGCTGGAATATTGCTTTTACTTTGTCTGTTGCACAATGGCTGCACCTCTTGTGGGCCTACACAACCCAGGGCGACTGCGGATGCTCCGAGACCGCATGATTGACAGCTTCGGCGTCCTGCCGCTGGCGACACTCAGCGTGGCTTATGGACTATCTTTTCGCTTTGCGTATTTCACTTGCGTGCAACCTGTGATGTCCTGCCTTAGATGCCCGTTCTCTTGGTCCTTGGATATTTGCCTCTCCAATACGTCTTGTTCTGACCCGGATTTCGACCAGTTGATGGGCCCCTTAATGGCCCATGAACGGGAATGTTCCGGTGATGGATTGATGGCGCGTGCGGCTGCACTTGGAGTCTTGGCGCAATGGGATATCTGGGCGGCTGCTCAGAATCTCCTACAACAAAGTTATATTGAGTATCACGCAAGCTGTCCCGCAATGCTAATCGCTGCTCTCTATTGTGAGGAGCATGAATGCAGTTTTGATTTGTTGAACTGGATGGCATCTCTTTTTTCAGACGATGACAATGATGTCTTTTTGGATGGTGTTGCAGTTTTCTGCACATACACTCTAATGGATTAGTTGCATTGACTCTTAATGAACTGCATAGCTGGATTTTTTATTCTCTTTGGATGACCTATTTTCTGGTCCTATCTAGAATTTTTTTTCCCACGTTCGTTTCAAAAAGACTTTTCCCACCACTAGACGTTTACATTCTGCTCCATCTATTTGAACTCTGTTTTCGTCCTATGTCTTGACCTATGGACTGACCAGGGGAGGGTGTAGTGTGGATTGTGGCCTCATAGTCGACATTGCTAAGTTAGCTTAGGCCTAGCTGCCATGATGCCTCCTTTGCACACGTTACTCCGTGACTTTGTTTTTCCAGACTCTGCTTGTGACCGTTCACATTAGAACTGGCTGCATTTCTGCCTTTCACTTTTTCCGATGTTCTCTGTGGTTTTCGTCTGCACACAATGTACAAGGTCGAAAAACAACGTCCCTTGTTGTTGCTGTTCTGGTCAGCCCCTCGCACTTAGACATAACATGAAATACAGATGCACTGGAGAAATTTGTGTGCTTTTAATATGGTGATCTCCCTGTTGGAGGCACTTGGAGAAAAACCTTTCCAGGGAGAAGAGCTGTGCTTGTCTGATGATGTAAACCTTGCATCTAGTTCCTGAGGTATGGGGGTCCCCCTGACAAAGCCCAGAGGTCTTCTATTTTTATAATAAACTAGTTACTAGCACGGGGAGGGTGGCAAGGCATTATAGTCCTTCATCCCCTGTCTTTATAAAATGCTGTCCCCGTTTGTATTCTATGGAATTGTAACGATGCTTACTATTTTGTCTTTATGCATTATGCTGCTAGTACTGGCACGTGTACTGTGTCTTAGAGCACGTTAGTTGAAATAAACATTTTAAACTATACTGTGTCTCTTAATACGCACGTTGTGGACAAGTATGAGTGAGTAATGAAAGAGTGTTCTTGCTCCCGCGATTCCTGCAAGAGTCCGTGTTCTGGGATGTCTAATCATTGGTAGTTTCGCTGTAGTACGGAGAACGAATGAGACACTATAGCTAGTCGGAATGGGATTTTGGGCACTAAGGTGGATGGTTGGTACACCACTATACACCGAGGTCCTGTTTTCCTGCGCATAGTTCTGTATATGTGCAGAATCCCCGCAACAATACCTCCGCTATCCAACACTTTCTCTACTGTTGCACTCACTGGAGTGGGAATAGTAATTTTTACCCCTCCGCTATCCAACACTTTCTCTACTGTTGCACTCACTGGAGTGGGAATAGTCATTTATACCTCGCCGCTATCCAACACTTTCCCTACTGTTGCATTCACTGGAGTGGGAATAAAATGTTTTACCCCTCTGCTATCCAACAGTTATTCTTCTGTTGCATTCAGTGGAGAGGGAATAGTAATTTTTACCCCTCCGCTATCCAACACTTTCCCTACTGTTGCACTCTTTGGAGTGGGAATAGTAATTTTTTCCCCTCCGCTATCCAACACTTTTCCTACTGTTGCTCAAACTGGAGTGGGAATAGTAATTTTTTCCCCTCCGCTATCCAACACTTTTCCTACTGTTGCTCTCACTGGAGTGGGAATAGTAATTTTTACCCCTCCGCTATCCAACACTTTCCCTACTGTTGCACTCTTTGTAGTGGGAATAGTAATTTTTACCCCTCTGCTGTCCAACACTTTCCCTACTGTTGCTCTCACTTGAGTGGGAATAGTAATTTTTACCCCACTGTTATCCAACACTTTCCTTACTGTTGCACTGATTGTATTGGAAAATGTAAGTTTAATTTTTTTTTAATAGTTTAATGTTTTAATTTATTATGAAAAATGTTTTATATTTTAAATTATTGATATATATTATTTTTATATAATTTTAAAGTTTTAAAATAAATTAAAGATAATAGTTTATTAATTATTTTAAAGTTAATATATATGTATAAATTATTATGTTTGTGTGTTTATCTTTTTTTAATTAAGTTCATTTGTTATATTTTGCTAAAATGTATGTTAAATTTAATTAATTTTGTTAAAATAATATTAATATTTAATATATTTAATATACTTTATTTTATTTATATATTTAAATCGATATTTTTTACATCGATATTTTTGATTCAATATTTTTGTACTTACCTGTTTAGGTATGGGAGTTGATATTTTTGTAGTCTATATTTTTTTCCGATATTTTGAACATCGATATTTTGAACATCGATAATCTTTCAGTGAACCGTTTTTTAAATTAAGTTCTGATCCAAAGGGACCTTTGTCCAGGTAAAGAATCAACGGCTTGTCATCCAGGTATGATGTAGTGGCAATTACAAAGGAAGCAATCAAGGAGATTAGAGGGGCCATATATATATATTAAATAGTGTGGAACTCCTGATGCCACTGATCTTTCTGTGGATGAAAAAGGTCAGAGTCTAACTGTTTGTCTCTGACCAGTTAGGAAAGATTTGATCCATGCTAGGGCTTTATGGGAGACGCCGCAGTCCTTGATTCGCTGCAGAAGAATGGCATGTGGGATGGTGTCAAACGCAGCCGAGAGATCCAATAAAATTAGCACCGCATTCTTTCCTGCATCCAGGGTAAATTAAATGTTATCTGATACTTCCAGTAGGGCTGGCTCAGTGGAATGTTTAGGATGGAAGCCAGATTGGCGGGAGTGCAGTGCATTAGAATTTTCCAAAAATTAAGCTAATTGTGCATTAACACATTTTTCAAGCATTTTGCTTAAAGCAGGAAGCAATGAGATGGGGCCGAGGTTGGACAGTGTAGAAGGATTTTTAATGCAAAGGTTTCACAACTGCTAATTTCTATTCTGAGGGGACCTCAGCCATGGATAATAAGGAGTTGAGGATTTTATTGATATAAGGATTTACAATGTCAACAACCTTATGAAGAATGGCTGGGGGTCATGAATCGTTGGAGGAGCCCGATGTGCAGGCAAGGATGTCCTAGTCAAGACTGTGACAGTGTCATCTCCTGAAAGGATGCCAGGGTTGAGGGGGCTACTTCTGGGGGGGTCTAAGACATCCTCCTCAAGGAGAGTCGTAATGGAGGAGAAGCCCAATTGAATGGCCTGTGTTTTTTCTTCAGAGAAGGAAGACATTTGATCACATACCATTTGAGAAGGGGGATGTCCCTAGCCAGTGACTTTGGTTGTAAAAAAGATTTGGAAATATTAAAAATGGTTTTGGGATCGGACGGGACCTCTTCAATCTGGGTCGTGACCTATGCTTTTTTAGCCGCCTTAATCTGAGCATGAAAAGTTTTTTGTGCCATCTTAAATTTAAGCAGTTCTTGTGAATATATTCTTGCCTCCATTTGTGTTCTGATTGTTTACAGAGCAAGTGTTGCTCTGCAACAATTGGAGAGAACCACGGGCAGTGGGGTGGGATTTATGTTTCTTAACCGAGGTTATGGGGGCTAATTTTCTGGCAATGTTGGTAATCCCGTTGTTAAAACCAGTGAGATCTGCTGTTAAACTACCTGTGGGAGTTAGAGCAGAGGTGGAAAGACCGGAGGATAGGTTGGGGCTTCGCATCATCTTGCCCCATTTGCGTAGAGTATGAGGGCTAATGGTAGTAGTGGACGAAAGAGAGTTGTCTGGGTTAATCAGGATTCTGAGTGGGATCAGGTAGTGATCTGACCAGGACTGTTGAACTGGAGTTTCTACTACCAGGTTGCGGTTGTTAGAGCAGACCCCATCTAAGGTGTGTCCTGCGATATGTGTAGTAGAAGTTACTAGCTGATTAAGGCCAAGAATATTCAGAGTGTCAGTAAGGTTATTGCTAATCTTCAAATGGCAGTTAAAATCTCCAAGAATAGACAAGTTGGCAAATCGAAGTAGGAGAGGGGCCAACACTTCTCCCAGAGAGGCTAAGAAAGTAGCTCCATGGGCCGGAGGACGATAGATTAAACAGTCTGTAAAAGTTTGCACAGGACTAATCTTGAAACAGAATCCTTAACTTTCTGCTCCCTTCAGCGAATTGAGGTTGAAGGTGCTGCATTGGAATGTGTCCCAGAAAATGATGGCGAGGCCCCCTCCACTTTGTTCCATCTCTATCTTGGCTAAGGATGGTATACTCTGATGGAAGAGCTATGGCAATATACGGGTTACGCCATTCTTTAAGCCAGGATTCTGTGATGAAAAAAAGTCTAAATGGAGATCCATGATCAATTCATGGACCTCTTGTGCATGCTTGCTGAGGGAGTGTGCATTAATAAGCCCGCCAGTTAGTGATTTCTTATAGAGACTATGGGCTTGAGTAGTAGCAAATCGCTGCTAAACCGGGACTCTGAACTCGGTTTACACACTTTTCAAGAAGTGGGCCCTCGATACGGGATGAGTCTAAAATGTGTCTAGAGAGAGGAGTGAAATGTTTATAGGATTTAAGGTTATCTGGTGAAAGAGAGACACCTAGGGTAACAATGGCAGGGGGGCTGGCACTGGCCGTGGTCTGGGCGCAGATGGACTTGCCTTCGGCGTGCCACCTGCGCATCCACTGCAGGCATCCACTGCGCGTTTGCGCTACAGTGCACATTTACTTGCTATGAGCCCTGCCAGGCTCCATCCGCTCCTACTGATTGGAGACTCCTCAACAAATCTGAGTGCGCCCTTCAGCGTCAGTAAGCAAACCATAATGCAAACAGGTAAGAATGTCTAAAAGTGCCCCGTAAGTAGTTTTAAAAATAAGCCCCTCAAATTTTGCAGTTCAAACAATACAGCAGTATGGCAGTTAGCGCAAGCAACAGCTTCAAATACCAGTGGGTCTTTAATATTCATGAGGTAAGTTGTTTTGCGGCCCACATACCTGTTACTACATAGATCATTCGCAAAATGCCACACTGGCTGCAAAAATACGAGTCGCAAATTGCAACCAGTATTTTACTACCAGTGTTTAGTACATCTGGGCTTAGTATGGAATTTTGCAAACCGACCTAATTATTAATCAGTCAGTTCGCAAAATTTCCACTCGGAGGGGGTCACAATCCAACTAACCTCATGAATATTAACTAGGGAGATCACAAATTGAGACATATTTAAATTGGATGATATCACTAGGATGGGGGCCTGTTGGGGTCAGCAGACCAACATGTCTGTGGTCGCTTTTAAAGAAAATAAATTTTTCGAAACAAATGCAGCCCGTTTTCTTTGAATGAAACGGGATTACGTTTGAAAAAAAAGTTTACTTTTTAAAAAAAAGTTTGTTTGAGAGTTGGCAGTGGTCCCATGCACGTCTTCCTACTCCTCAACAAACTTATTTTTTAATGGTAGAAGCTCCAATGGGCACCACACCCCCTTTGGAAATGGCGTACCACCCAAACTTGGGAGTCGCAAAATTTTCAATGTTTTGCGACTTAATTTCATAGCAAAACATTACATTGGTACATCTCCTAAAGAGTTCATATTTAGAAGGGACGCCTACAACATGCCCCTTCCAAATAGCAATTATTTACGGAGTCATAAACTCGTATTAGGAGTCTGTAATAGTTTACGATATCTTAAAATCTGGTTTGTACATATTAAAAAAACTTTTTTACTTTTATAAACAGACAGAATTGCTGTTTGCGACTGTAAACATTTTTGCACATCAGGGCCATTATTATATGTTTCTGAAACATGACACAAAGAGACCGAAAGCTTAGTCTGTGTGGCAGTCTGCCAGTGAAATAATGCCAAAAGAAACCTTGAACTAGCATTGCTCATAGCCATTTTTTTGCTCTTCTCTGTATTTTTTTCTTGCAGCAACATCCATGTGGAATTCTAAGTCTAGCCAGCCTGATCTCATTGTAGGAAAGGCACACTTATGGTGACTTGATGGATTTTTAGTAGAATAGTACATAATATTAAAACAATACATAACACATAGCACTTTAAATTGCAGTTTTAATTGCCTTGTATTTCTTATCACAAATAAATCCCCTTTTGTAGCTGCAACCAGGAAAATCAAAACTTTGCTCACCGGATTTCCTCTATTGTTTCGGAATAATTTCTCCTTAAATCACTTCCCCCTGCCTTGTACCTTCTTCCCCCTCTATATATACACTTCTCTGGCTATTTAGTGACCTCTGGCTCTATGTAGGGTAAATGGGAGGGGACTGCATATAAATTGAGACAGGAGTCGAGTAGAGAGCGGTGAGGTAGCAAGAACGAGGAAGAGAGATTAAAATAGGCCCAAAGAGTTGTAGAGAAGATGGTGAGGACATGAGAGAAGAATAGAGAGAGAGGTGGCATATAGAGATATGTATTGAAAGAGAAGTGAGGTGTACAGGTGAGGTAGAGAGGAGAGGTGTAGAGATAGGGGATAGGTGCATAGAGAGATGTAGAGAGAGGGAGAGAGCTAAAAGTCAACATAGAAGAGGAAGGCGGAAGTATGAAGAGAGATATGAAACAAACATATGTGAGCAGTGAGAGGCTATAGAGAGCTTGAGAGAGATGATATAAGGGTAGTAAGAAAAAAGGGGAAACAGAGAAATGAGGCAGAAGAGGAGATTTAATGGCTGGTGAGATAGGGAGAGATGAGATTCAAAAAGGTAGAGCGGCCGAGAGAGACCGAACTGAAGTAGAGAAAGGTGAGGTAGAGAGGGGAATGGTAGAGAGTGATTCACGTTAGGGGGAGGTGAGTGTAAGTTAGAGGGAGTTTGACAGAAGTAATGAGAAGTGTTAGAAACAGAGAGAGATGATAGAGTAAGATGTAGGTGAGTTAGAGAAAGAGAGCAGGCTGCAAGTAGGCTGCAGGGAGCAGAGGAGCATAGTAAAGCATGTCCGCATCTTGCTGTGCCTCTGTATGTGTGGCCTATCCTGCCTACTTCCTTCCAGAAGGGGCTTTACTCTAAACATATCTACCAGAAGGTGTTGGCATTCACAAATGGGGGGAACACGTGTGTGTGTTTGAGACATCCCCATTTATGCATACAACAATTTAGGCTTATTAGTCTATAACTGTATTTAGCCCTGAAGAGGTCTGATGGTACAAAGTGGGCTAGAGATCTGTGGTTCAGTGACACAGGAATAAGGGTGTTAGAATACAGAATGAGGAGTAGTGTAGTGTGTGAGAATGTTGAACAAGACCTGACCAGACGGAGTCCTCTTCCTATAGGCTTCCAATGTCTGTGTCTTCTTCTTCAAATGACCACAGATCCCAGGGATCCCCATTAAGTATGTGAAAATACGAGGTGTTTCTTGTCATGGTGTGTCCATCTCTCAACATTAAAAGCGTTGAGTCTGTGATGCTAGGGGTGATGTGCATCCTTGGATCAGCACATGGTTCTTGAGGGATCCTTTTGAGTTGGCCAGTATTATATCACATTGACATAGCCGTGCAGGCTAGGCTCTTCTTTTTTCCACATACTTTATCATCCTTTTTATATGAACATCTTGCTGTCATACTCCCTTATGGTGTTGTTCAGTCTTCATTGTTGTCCTAAAAGCCCAACCCTTCAATTTCCCTTCAAAGAGAGAGTTTGCCATGTTGCTATGAGGACTGGCACAGAAATGTTTCAATGTATGACCCAGAGTATAGTCATTGAATGTGTTGGTTAGCTTACATATATTTCTTTACGTTTGCTATGAAACATTCCACAATGGCATTTACCTGGAGCACAGTGGTGTGATTTTGTGATCGCAAAAAAAACCTATGAAATCTGAAATTTCTGAAGTCTTCTCTATGAAACTATAATCCAGTACCTGATGGTACTAGTCATGAGTATGCTTATCATTGTGAAGTTTTTAGGAAGTGTCTGGCTGTCCATTTGCATATGTGTCGGAAACAGTCATGACCTAGGGGAATCTGGAGTATTCATCCAGGGGTGACCAGTACGTGCTGACTGTTGGAATGGGCCAGAAAATTTAGTGGCAACTTCCTACCATGCAACTTGTAGAAGTGGAGACAACAGCAATGGCTCAAAATAGCTCTCTTCATGGCATGTCTGGAAGGTGCTGTACATGTTCTCAATGAGTTCTTAGAAAATGGGAAACCACACCGGTCTCAGCACTCTTTTGCTAGCTGCACTAGTCTTTGCTAAGTGGAAAACTTGATTTCTCAAGACCTTTGAAATAACCATTGGAATTCCTATGAGAATCAGACCCTTTCAGTGAAAGTTATGTTTTAATGTGTTAAGATGCCCTCATTTCTTTAAAGTGGATGTGTTAATGTGCCTTAATAATTCCTTTAAGGTCCTCCAGTAGTGAGTTTCCCTGGAGACACTGCTGGTAGTGTTAGATCCTTTGTGTGACTTTTATGAATGCAACACTGCTGATTGCCAATGACTGGGGGTGCTTGAGAATCTACTGTAGATATTTTCCGCAATTTAGAAATAGAATTTCATATGCTAGAACGAGAATCTCTAAAATACGTCAAATGGATTGTGATCCTTTCCTGGCCTTTTCAAAATACAGAAGTTATAGCTTTGCTGCCTGAGACGCCTCCATTTGATTCAAAATCTTTATTCGGATTTATATAGAAATCCATAAAAGCAAAAGAAAACAGCTACAAATCTTATAATATATCCACATACAAGAATTTAAATAAAACCCATATATTTAGTGCAAAGGATAACAGTACATATATCCACATAAAAACGGTTAAAAAGAAAGGTCCAAGTCATTCAGTGCAAAGTCACAGTACAAAAGTACAATGTAAATATTGCAATATAATCACAGTTTTTTCGTTTGCACCAATTAAAAATCTCCTCATATTAAAAACACATTATATTTAAAGGGAAGGCACTCGGCATATGTTCGGAGCTCTTAAGTAAGGGGGAAATCACGAGATCTTATGTGCATAAACGTTCCTAAAAATTCAGAGTATACATTTCATTTTTTTTTGGTCTCTAAAGTGCTAACATTAATACAGTTCAAAGTCAATCGTTGAGGCATTTCAATCTCTAGTACAACTTTCTTCATAACGTAGGCATTCTAGTTGTGTCAGTGATTTACGCCTTCGGATGGCCTTCTTTATGTAAGCAAGTATGGTACAACATATTTGGGGGTTTGACAAATTTCTTAAGAAGTTGAAGGCCTCCTGATGGTACATAAGGTCCTGTGTCAGAAAAATGGGACGTAGTATACTGGATCTAATATCTTTATAAAATTTACAAAATAACAAAAAATAAATTGTTGTTTGTCTGGCCTTTCCATCAGATGGACACTTTGGTAGATTCAAAAGCCACGACTCTGATTTGAGGAATGCCACTAGATGGTGGAGCAGCTCTAGGCATAATCTAGTTAACAGGAATCTGTCTTGAATGTTATTCACATTTACCAGGTATCCTTGAATCCCCTGTTGACATGAACCCATCCAGTATCTGTCCACTGTGGTCTTAATTATTTCCTGGAACTCTCTGATGGCCTCCCTTTTCCCCACAAAAACAGATCTTTCCTTTTCACTAAATTTTAAAATACTATGTGGGTCTAAAATGGTAAGGCTTTCCTCCATTTCTTGTAATAAATCATTGATGTACTGGAGCCATGATATTATTTCGTGATAATCGAGGCCCTGGCAATTCTTTTTAATATCCCTAGTGAACTTGGGGCCTTCTTTGGTCCAGATAACTGTGACACTTAGTCAGTGTGTTAAGATTGACGGCATCTTTCATATACATGATGTCAAGTTTTTTATGTACAATATAGGCGGGGGGAGCTTGACACTGCCAGAAGCCTACGTAAGAAGATATCCTCCTGTATCTGTAACGGGTTGCAATTTATACTTCCCCAAACTGGGGATCCATATAATGCAATTGGAAGGCATTTACTTTTATATAATTTCATGATTTCTATTATGGGTCTGCTGCCTATTTTATTGGCAAAACTAAAAAATGCATCAGTGGCCCTAATAAATTTCAATTTAGCAGTTTGCAGATGTGATGTCCAGTCTCCTTTCTGTGAAAACAGCATTCCTAAATAGCTAAAAGTCTTTACTTCTTCTAACTTTAGGGCCTGGACATAGAGGTTTTTCCCCTTTTTTTTTTTTTTTTTGAGCCACAGACCATGGTATAAGTTTTGGTTAAGTTTAATTTTAAGTCTCTGTCCTCCATAAAAGCTACGAAATTATTTATCAGTTGCTGGAGACCATTTTCCGTCTTAGATAGAAGAACCTCATCATCGGCGTATAGTAGGATTGGCTTTACACGGGTGCCCACTCTAGGCGCATTGGCTTTTTTACTCTGCAGGAGGCCATCCACCCCATTTATATACAGTGAAAACAAAAGCGGTGCAAGGACACATCCCTGCCTGATACCACGTGCTACCCGAAGTTTGTCAGTGCTTTCCCCATTCTTTCCAAAACGTACTCCTCCATTCAATGTAGGGTAGCATCTTGCACTTCATACAGCGGTAAATCAAAACAGAATCTACAAACATTTTTTAATATGCTTCCACCTGCCATGGATGAAAGAAAGGCGGGAGTCAGTAAATTGACTGCCCACGAACTGCCGACTGCCCTGTTTGTAAGCAGTTTGCATGGCTCAAACAGTGACGACTGTTCACATGTTTCTCACTGGACTGCCTTAGAGAGAACCACAAAAAACAAACAAAGCATAAACATTTTCCAAATCCACAGTTTTTTTTCGCAATTTATCCCCTCTCTACTTCCAAAGGAGTGACAATGGCCTGATAGTTCACTGATTTGGGTGAAAACGGTTAATCAGGCGCTCATACAAATTTACACCGTATATAATGTTCAACAATTACATGTATATCTGCGGTGCATCCAAAAAGGGGAACATCCACCCTAGTTCCCCAAATTTACAATCAAAGATTGAACAAACAATTTACAGTTTCTGAAGCACACGCCAATAATAACTGCAAGCCAGTGCAATCATATAAAAGAACAAAAAATGTATTTTGTTGGGCTTTGTCCGTTCCTTTATTATATAAGTTCTTCCATTCCCTTACGCCAACGCGTTTCGTCGTCTATGAGCATAGGCTCTGCGACTTCCTCAGGGCTGGAAGTAATACAAATAATGGGGTTGTAATACACAGTAAATTAGAACAAGTATTTTCTATTACATAGTGTAAGCCCAAAAACATAACCTCTGTGCGTTAAGGGACTAATCAAGATAAGAATTTGTGCTCAATATCACAAGTACGCAAATAAATTACTACAACAGAAAATATACAGCGTATATGCATTGTCACCATACAGTATTCATAATAACATCCAATTCCATGTATCACCTCTGTGTAAGTGACTCTTGACACAAACGACCAATGTGCAATTATCACTACTGAACCACACGTGAATTATGTGTTCATTTTATAGCAACGATGCCTAGGAATACATAATAGTACCTTGATACTTTATTCCAAATCAATTTCTGTAGAAACAAAATCAAATATAAACATAAGAGAAATGAGGCACCGGTTGTTCATTACGTCCTACTAATATCACGAACTGCAATATCTTCAAAGGGCAAGGCTTACCTCACTATTCCATATTGATTCCAAAACGAAAATCTCTTGAGCATATAGCTATAATTCTCACGTAAAGAAGATATTGACGAAAATCAAAACGCGACCCTGTAAGGGAACGCAAATAATCAACTAACCATTCCAAGTCATATCTTAATACTAATACTGGGTCTACATGACGCGTTCCGCTCTTACCGCTTATAAAACAATCCAGCGAGTCCAAATCCAAGTGTGTTCAAGAAGCGAAACCGGAAACTATCATTCCGAGATTCAAACAGGTCCCTGAAGTACGGGGCAACCTGTGAAGTCAATTTAAAGAATGCCGGATATCAATTCCGGATGCATGATCAACTTAAAAAGCAAATATAAAGCAGCCCTATTGTTAAACATACCTGGTACAATACAGCGTCCTGCACCGCAACCGATTAAGGTGAAGGCACTTGCATACTCACTTCCGGCGTTCAAATAGCCACCATAGAAAGTGAAAAGGTGACTATAATATGAAACCCATCAGCGCCATATTGGAATGGTGAAATTAGCACAAGTAGAGTATTAATTTCACATTGAACCAACGAGTAGCGAACATAAACAACCTTACCCATTCAGCAATTGCTCCAATTATTCAAGATGAGTATTAAGAGGCTCATACGCCTTCATATATCAGGCCTCATTCTCTACCACATATACTCAAAATATACTACTGGTAAATATAAAAGAACAACTAGTGCACCATATGATTTAATAATCAGTTCAATTAAATACATGCCATAAATGCCACAGCCATTAGTCACCTAGAAAATATTGCAGCTCCTGATCACAGTTAAGCCCATCCTCCACGGCCCTCAAACGCATGATCCACCGTGCCTCATGTCTACGCAATTTCAGCTCCCTATTACCACCACGTGGCCTGATAGTTTGTCACGTTAAAAAAATCCTTTCCATAGAGGCACAAGTCAAAATGATTCCGTGCCCAGACTACTGCCAGGCTTTCGTTCTTAAACAGAGTGTGCTTTTACTAGTTAGGTCTAGCCCCTACTGACATATGGAATAATGTATCTTGGCACTTCAGAAGGTGGTATGTGTTGGGTGAGGATGGTACTTTAACTAACAGGCTTGGCATCATTACAGTATCTGCGTGAAAGGAATGTTCAAAGTAAGCCATGCTACTGGCTCCAGTGATGTGCCCTGTAATGGCTTCAAACATTGAATGAGAGTTCTGTGCATACTCAAATGGTTGACATTTCTTTTGAGATAACTCAGTGAGAAACTGATGGATGCATATTATTGGAGTGTGCCTGGCACAGTAGCCAGTTACACCTACAAATGAGTGAATTTAGGAGACTTTCAAAGTTGTGGGTGTAGATGTGAGAGTTTGATCTCTTCTGGTTTGGGTTTTATGTCTTCCTGCCTGCATATATGAACATACGATTTTAGCATTTGTTGGAAGAAGTCACACTTTACATTGTTGGTTGTGAAATTAGCCTTGGCATAACACATACTTTCATTAATGTGCCATCATCATAACGTTTAACAAAAGCAAGAATGTTATCATTATAGATGAGGCAGTTCTCAACATCTTGGATCACCTTTCGTATTTTTTCTGAAAAACCTCTTTTGTTGACACTACTCCAAACTTGAGTCACTTATTCCTGAACAGGTCTGTGAGTTGCAAAATAAGTGATGGATCGTGATGACTCAATCAAATCAAAGACAGCACTGGGTGAGGTTGCATTCTGAGATAACTTTTGCCTCATTCAGTTGGTGTATCTTTTTGTGAATGTGGGATGCAAGATGTTGTTCTCTTTGCATTCGTACAGCTGGACTGCCTCGTGTCTATAGAGATGCAATTTTTTCCTACTAATTGTCTCCTAGGCACTGGCAAAATCGCGGAAACCCAGTAGGTTGGCCATTCCAAAGGTTCAATGATAAGTTGTTGCAACAGATTATATTTTTCAGTTTCTGCCTGTTTCTAAATAAAGAAGGAAATGCCTCTGAAGTGTTGAGTGATTGGTCTCTTAAAGGTAATAATGTACAACTTTGTTTATTGCTTTACATTTTGCCTGTCCTTGGAACTACTTCTTGACTATTTTCTCAAAGTCAGACTTTGAAGATGCCTCTGTTGTTGGAATGCATCAACAGAGGACCCACAAAAGATCCAATCTAATCCCTGATCAGGCATCCATTGTCAGCAGCAGCTTCTATGGCATTGAAATCAAAGTTGCCATGATGAAAATTGAGAGAGAGAAAGTGGTGCAACATTATCCATTGCAGTGAAACGTGGTGTGTGAGCCATAGGCATAAATCTTTACGTTTGCAAGATGCTGTGCTGTATCCTTGGACGATTGTGTAAATTCGAGATTTGTCATAACATTTCTAGTACTGAAGCATCAAAGGGCACCAATGGGGCGATCAAGAGCAAATAGTCCTTTATTCGACAAGAGTCACAAACAGCTCTGCTCCATATGTCTTCTTTAGAATGTCCAGACCAGCGTGACATCTGAGCATTCCAGAATCTAGCTGAAGGTCAGTGGATTTTCAGGATACAGGTAGTCTGTATTTGAATGTCTGGCACACGCTAGGTTATGCCATCATCTTGAGTCAGGATGTTGCTTTTAATTAAATGTGCCTCTACATTCCCAGTTGTGGCACTTTTGAGGTAAGAGATGCTATAAGTGTCAGACTGGGAGCCAAAAACAGCCACAGCAAAAATGTTCAAACCACCCCCTCTAAAAAGTTCAAACCAGCACCCGCTTCCTTGTTGCCTCTTTCTTTCCTGTATCTTTCTTTCCAATCTCTGAGACTGATTTAGAGTTATGCGGATGGCTACTCCATCGCCACCGTGCCCCAGGGTTCTGAACTAACAGTGCGGTGGCACACCCAATGCCAGAGCATTGGTGATGGTAGTAGGCTCCTTCAGCACCGCTGCTCTGTTATTTAGGTACCATTTTTGACTTGTTTTTCATTAGGTCACCCTTACAAGAAAACATCTCAGCAGGATGAGTGAAAATCGGCTAAGGGCATCACATGTAGATATAGGAGACTGCTAGTTGCCAGTGTATGATCCTAGTAACCACTGATGATCATGCACAAACTACTTGTACACCATATCTCAAAAGTGAACTTCAGTGTAGAAAGTGAATATGATGCAAGGAGCAGAGACAACGAGGAACGCACATCTGCATCATGCTGGTTCTTGTGAGGTCCTGATCCACCGCCCCACTCTTCCATATGGCAACTTCCTATATACACGTACAATCTGAAGGCAGTGACAGTCCGCCCTTATGGGTGTTAGGGCACTGCCCTTCTTGTTTTTTGCCCTATTTTTATTATAATAATAGTGAATAATAGGCCATTATTCCCTATTAGTATAATACAAAAATCTGGACTCTTGCTGCAAGCGAGGGTCAATCAGCCTGGCGCAGGCAGTGACATCTGTCTGATGGCTGGCGCATGCGCATGAAGTTGCCCACACCAGCCAACAGAACGATTGTATAGTACTAGCAAAGCCTCCGCTCTAGTCTCAGGCCTTCTACACCTCCGTACATCCCCGTTTGTGATGTGTATCAGAGTCACTGTTTAAGGTAGTCCCAGACACTCTAGGCTTAAGCCCTGCAGTGCCTAAGGCTATACGCCAATCAGGCTGTCATCCCACCCTTCCCAACTGGTCACAGATTTTTAGAAAAGAGTAGGGTGAGAAAACAAGTAGATGAAAGCTGGATCATGTACTGTGTAGGCTCAAGCTTTCCGTTTTTTACTTCAGCTGTGTGTATACCCCCAGAGTAAATGGAGCACCAGGGGCTGGAATGGGACATGCGTAAGCAGCTGAGGTAAGTAAAAAAGAATGCTGTCAAATGAATGGTGTGTGCGTATGTGCCGGTAAGAATATCTGTGTCAGAGAGAGAACAGGTGTGTATGTGAGCATTTCTGAATTAAAGTAACTGATTGTGAATGACAGATAGATTGAGTGCAAATGTGTGAGAGAGAGCAAGAGAGTACGTGAGACTGAGTGAGAGTAAGAGTGTTGGCATGAAATTCCCCCTGCATGGTAAATGAACATCTACCCCTTCCCTGAGTGTCCCTCTGTATGTGAAACTGGTATGCTGACTAGGCCTACACATGACAAGGTAAGGTCCTGAACCAGTTGTGTGACCTGAAGGGGCGCACAAAGCATGCCCTCGTAGTGGGCATTGGACTACCGCCCATGCCCTGGGGGTATCACATAAAGTGGTGGTTGCAGCGTAAAGTGTTTTGTGAATCAGTAGTGTGCCAAGACCATTTTCTCTGTGTTAAGGAGAGCCGAACCTACTGCCTCCTGCCATGCAAAGTTCTGCTGTTATGTGAAACCCAGGACCTTATGCTGACATCCCATGTGCATGCTGAATTCATATATGTGCAGTGAGTGAGTGTGTAGCACATGTACGGTAGTGGGACACTGTGTGTTTTATAAATCTGAGGACTGGGTCCAGTGGTATCTATTTTGGGTGTTCCTGGATTAGCATGGCACAAAATGGAGGATGAGGACAGCTTCCTCAGACAGTGGTCTTGTATTTCCTGGATTCCTGTGGCTGGAAGGTGGAGATCGAGACACTGAAGCAAGAGAGGATGGGCACAGGACTACCTTTAGAAATTCAATGAGGCCAAGAAAGACTGATGTAGCCAGGTGCAGGTGCAGAGATCTCACACTTCATAATGCTCATGTTTTGGATGCTCTTGCTTGGAGCCAGCCTGATTGCTGCATGCTGTGAGAGCCCTGTTGTTGTACAATGGCTGTGTCTGAGGGGCAGCTTGAAAATAGGATTTGAAAGAGAACCGTCCCAAACCAGTTCTGAAACCTTAGACAGTGGGTCCCTTTGCTCCTGTTCCCCTTCCAAGATATCAGTGCTTATTTTCAGCCTGGTGGTTGCTCTTGCATTTATTATTTTACAAATTAAGCGCTGCAAGATATTATACTGTATGTACCTTTATTTTCTCTGAAATAAATGCTGTTTCCCACTTTTATCTCGGATCTGCTGCCCCACTGATAGTTCATGCTTGCTCTCCAGCATTTGAAGTGGCTGGCATGAGTACCATGAGTACCAGGGGGAGAGGGGAATAGAAGATACCCACCAAGAACCTACATTTTGTATGTCGGTAGGTGAAACATTTCTAATAATCCCCTTGATAACATAGGATGTTTAAAAATACCGATTTAGGCAAAGCATTGGCATTGCCTTTGAATAGACTTGTTTTTCAATTGTGTATATGGCACGACGATATTTTTTTTTTTAAATCAATGTCATCTAATCAATATTAAGATTATGTACTGCTGCAGACAGTAGATCAACTGGAGGTTTGCTGGTTTTCATTTGTCATACTCAAAGGTGATGTTGTAACTTGCCACTAGGTGTCAGCATAGCACTGAACTCACACTAACTCTGGCATTAAATTCCCAGAGACCTTCTCTCTGTTCCGCTAGTCAGTAGACTTTTAGTAGTAGTTCTCACTTTTGCTAGTCACTGTCACAGAACTTGTATGCAGTTATTTCTAGAATTTCAAAACCTTTGCTCAGTGTGGTGTAAAACAAAATTATGAGCACACCCTTCAAAACTCAGTGGGGTACACTTAAAATAGTATAGCTGTTAGACTGAAAAATCGTTCACTTTGTGATAGAAAGCTGAAAGTTGGTACAGACATTCGTCTTTGTAATAGTAATCATATAAGAGCAAGACCCCAAGTGAATCTTGCCTATGACGTCATATAGTCTAATCGAAATCCAAGATGGCCGACAAATATTAAAAAAATCATTTTAAATCTTCCGATTTGCATCAGATTTGGCACAAAAGATCATGTGTATATGTCAGTGTATGTCATGTGTATGCCCACGTTGGAGCTAAACTGTAACGTCATAAATATAAAACTAAAATGGCTACCAATAAGGACACCAGGAATAAGTAACACACACTGTAGTGAAAGTAAACTTATAATTTGTATCCTTACAACACATACTATGAACATGTGGATAATGTTTCCATTGTAATTAAACAATACAAGAGTATATTAAACCCTGATAAAATTTCTATAATATAAAACAATGATGATTCGAGTTTGTATATTGCCTTAATCTTGATGACAGTTTCCACTGCAAAAGGAAAGGTCGGTGCACAAGAGGCATGCCTTTGAGCATTTGCATTGATTTCGGCACAACTTTTTGCCCCCACAACAAATACATTCTTTACATGCCTTAGAAGCCTCCGGAATAGTTGTCCAATGTGGTACCCTTATTCCATCAATCTGCTCCCAACCCAAATCATTTAAATTTGGCAATTCTTGCATGGGCACTTAAGTCTGACCCTAAACATGGCCCTCTTGATACTCAGAGTGTTTAACATGTTGAAGAAGAGAATCTTGTGTAGGTACAGTGTTTTAAATAGTTCTGTTGCCACTTTCAAGCATGAATTGGCAAGCACAGTTTATTGTATGCAATGGACAAGTGCGTCTATACATTAGTACAATGAATCTCTTAACATTTACGAAGCGAACAGGATCAACAGAACTTGGGCGATCTGACAGAAATCTAAATGTGGAAGTGGCAGAAGATAGTGCCATTCAGGTGTCAAAAGCTCCAAACGGAGTATGGTATCTTCATTTTCCTATCCACGGCTTCCAAAAACTTCCAGTACCAAATGGCAACCTCCTTACTTTTAGGTCTCACATCCTGTAGTGCTGACTCAATTTCCCTAGCGCTTCCCATCTCCTGAGTAGCACTTGCAAGCAGAGAAGACAGCTGCAGGTATTTAAACCTTGCTCTATATGCGAATGACCTGATCATCTACACATTAGATCATTTCCAGACTAACCCTAGGGTGGAAAGCTTGGCAGCGGAATTTGGGGACTTATTGGGATATCTAGTGAATAATTTCAAGTCAGAGGTGATTGGTTGGAATGTAGCTGATTGGAAGGGGGAGGCACAAGGGAAGTTTAAGTATCTGGGCATCATCATCGTCGATCCTCTGGAGGCGATACCGCAGCATAATGTAGGGAGGGTGGCGAAGGAGGTGGATACTTTACTCGCTAGATGGAAGAACTCACTTTTGACAATTTATGGGCGGGTCAACTAGATTAAGATGATGATTCTCCCCAAATTGATGTATCTTTTTAACTGTATCCCTCTTACATTTCTAAAATCGGTTATCGACAAGATCCACCTCTGGTGGGGCTGGGCTAGCGTGGAAAAAATTGAGGCATAGGCTTGAAAAGGGTGGCCTAGCTCTGCCGGATTTGAATTTGTATTGTATGGCTTTTCAGTTAAAAACCTGTAGGATGCTCTTGGGCAAGCCGGATAACTCAACTTGGGGGGTACTACTGGCAGAGAAAATTAGGGAGCTAGGATCCACTAAGTTCAAGTTCAGTGCTCTGAAATTTAAAAAAAATGTTTGGCTAAAGGTCCTAAAGGCCACACTGAACCTATGGCTTAGAGTCAGGTGGATCTTGGATATTGGTTACTATTCCGATTTTGCACCCATCTGGGATTCCCCAGGTACCCCAGAGTGATTGAGGGATGGGTTGAACATTCCACTAAGGAGGGCTGGGATAATTACCTGGGGGGAACTGTCAGCAGTGCAAGGGTATTATCCTGGGAGGTTCTAAGTGCTAAGACCGGTGGCTTCCTATCAAGGTTTAAAGAGAACCACTTCATGACTGTGTGTCGAGCTAAGGAAAAATCAAGTGCGCCACGACAGAAAGAAAAGATGGCTGCGAGAACTTACCAGAAGCACTCTTGCCATGCCCACAATACCAAAAAGCAACATCAGCTATGACAAGTAGAGACAAAGCAAAAGTCAAGTTCGTCGTACAAAGGTTCTTCAATGTCGCTTTCGATACCAGCGAAATAGATGGGTGTGTGCCGATGATGTCCACCAAAAGATGGCGTGCACGTATGGGGTTATCTGCCTGTGAAGAAGACCGAAGTTCAAAATCAACTCACCAAACAAAGTGGCAAAATTCTTTTGGACACTGTCCCAGAATTACACTGAAGGTCATCCCATATCCTTAATCATCGACAGTTGGGCGCTGATTAATATCATGCGATGGAAAAGTTTAACAGTCTCTTGTCTGTGCCACACCTTGCTCCTTCAGACACTAAAGTATACACCTGGGCAGCTTCCAAACCGCTGCCAAGTCAAGGGTCGTTCACAGCAGCAATGCAGCACAAAACAACGTCAGTACGAGCCTACCATTCATGTTCTACAAGGAACCTCATCTAGTGCACGTTTGTTCACTTTTGCCACAGTGGCTGATATGGGGTTAATATCTCTCAACTACAACCTCAGTCTGAGATTAGGAGCCAATTCCTGTTGTTGTTTCATGGTTTGTGAAAGCTCAAGACCAATGAAGACGTTTGTCCTGTTCCCCATTGGCACCGTAGGGTTGCTTTTTTATCTGCAAGAAGCTGTAGAGAAAGAGTTGGCAACACTTTTGAAACATGACATCATTGAACATTCAACAGACACCACCCCATGGATTTCGCTTATAGTAGTTGTGCCAATAAAGAACAGTGGTGGAGCAGTGTGCATTTGTGTTGATATGCACCAGCTAAACCGAGCCATTGAGAGGGAGAGACACCCTGGTTCCCATATAGTGGACATGATCATGCAACTGAATGGAGCTAAAGTATTTTCCCGCCTTGAGCTAAACAAAGGGTCCCACCAACGTTGCAGATAAATTACCACTTTTTCCATTCATGTTGGTTTGTTCATATACAAGAGACTGAGGTTGGAGTATCTTTGGCTGCTGAGATATTTCAGGATGTTATCCCCAGAGTAATCCAACCTGTTGCACATGCTTTTAATTACAATGATGACATACTGGTCTTTGGGAGACCCAGAATGAACATGACAAAGCCCTCACTCAAGAGTGCCAGTTACTTGCTGATGCAGGTCTCACTTTGACTGCAGCGAAATGTGAATTTCACAAAAGGAAACTTGCGTTTTTTAGGCACATATTCGCTGATGGGAGAATGACTCTAGATCCAGACAAGTTGGCACTGTCATCCACTTGCCTACCCCAGCCCCAAGATTTTACCATGCTGCGATTCTTTCTAGGCATGGCCAATTGCTGCTCAAGATACATTCACAATTTTGCCACAGTGAGTGCCTCATTGAGAGACTTGACAAAGTGGAATGTTCCTTTCCAGGGGACTCCTGAATGTGATCAGAGTTTTAAAGAAATAAAACATGCAATTGAGAATGTAACTGAAATGGTCTACTTTGACCCCAAGCTACATACCGAGGCCACGGTAGATGTGAGCCCAGTGGGACTGGTGGCAATCCTTGCTCAATAAAGCGGCCATCCGAGTGCTCAGATACACATTGTAACTTATGCCACTCGAAGCCTGCCTGAATCACAACGTGCCGAATTTTCAGCCGGAAAAGGAGAGTATGGCTGTGGTGTGAGCTTGCGAACATTTTCATGTATTACTCTATGGGAAACGGTTTACTGTCATCATGAAGCACCAGGCGTTGCTAGCTATTTTTAGAAAACCGAAGGCTAAGATGACCCCTCGCATCGAAAGGTGCGGGTTGAGGCTGCAAGAATATAACTGAGATTGTACTCAAACCTGGGAAGCTTCACAACCCAGCAGATTATTTTTCAAGAGCGCTGCTACATTGTCCTAGTTTGACAGCCTGAATGGCCGAAGAATATCTCAATTTTATTGTGAGGTCCAATGACCAAGTCATTGCTGTCACCAACTCAGACCAAGACATGACTATTGTCAAAGAACTCATTGAGACACAATCATGGAGATGACGTGCACAGCATTTGGCTAATGATACTGAATTCCAAAAGTTCAAAAATGTACAGGATGAGTTAGCAGTCACAAAAGAAGGCATTTATTGAGAGGCTTGAGAATCGTCATACCTGAGAGCCTAAGGCAACGGGTCATTGAGTAGGCTTATGAAGGACATTGTGGCATTGTAGCCACCAAAAGAGCATTGAGAGACAGAGTGTGGTCCCTTGACTAGATGAGCAAGTAGAAAAGTAATTGCAAGCATGCCACATCTGCAGTTCCCTGTCCCCCAAGGTGACGCAGCACCCAGTGACTATGTCTGACCTTCTTGCCCAAACCTGGAAAAGAGTTGCAGTTGACTTCTTGGGACCATTAGGAGATAGACAGCATCTCATAGTAGTCATACACGAATATTCACGTTTTCTTTTGGCGGAAGCACTGTCCTCAACAACTCATGATAAAGTCATAGAAAGGCTTGCTGACATTTGTGCAACTGGGGGTATCCCTGAGTTCCTCAAATTTGATAATAGCACACCCTTCAACAGCAAAGAGTTCAAAGAGTTTCTTGCACAACTCAATGTCAAACACCAATAGAGTACACCCCTCTGACCCCAATCCAGTGGTGTAGTTGAAGGATTTATGGGCACCTTCAAGAGGGTAATTCAACAAGCGTCCATGGAAGGAATCAACTTGAGCCAAGCTATGTGCCAGGCCCTCTGGGCCTATCGATCAACTCCTCACTCCACAACAGGTGAGAGCCCAGCTACCTTGTTGTTTGGGACAGCCATCAGAACAAAACTACCTTAATGGACATCAGATCGATCAGTGAATGCTGACAAACTTTGTGACACCGAGGCTACTCATAAGAGCAAAATGAAAGCGGCGGCGCTGATCAGCGCCGCCATACCCAGGAAATAGTCTTTGACAAAGAAAACTGGGTACTGGTAAAGCAGAGACAGAAACGAAAAACAGACACCCCTTTCGCCACTGACCCTTTACAGGTGGTGGTGTTCAAGGGACACATGGTGACAGCACATCATCCTGGGAAGTCATCACTCAGGACATATCACACTTTAAACACCTACCTCAACACTTGCCAGCTCCTGAAACTATGTTGGAGGCGACCACACCCGCAGGTTCAGCTCCTGAGCCTGGGCCGCCATTGCTTGATAAGGGTGGACCTCGATCACCTTGGATCACTGGAGCCGGCAGACAAGTGTGAGCTCCTCGCAGACTCATTGAGGAGATGTGATTTCAAATGATGCCTGACATCTTTTATTTAACAAATGGGGAGACGAGGCACATTGATGCTATATGCACAAGGACCCTTGTGGTTCTGGGCGGACCCTGAACAGGAACTATGTGATTTGTGGGGGAGGTGTTAGAGTGTGGTTCTGGGAAGTATTACGTAACATGCTGTGTGTGAATGTGATGTTGGAGAATAAAGATATGCTCAACCACAGCTCCTGTGTACTGCATAATCTAGTTGCATGCTCCAGGGCTTGGAAAGACGCTACAGCATGGGAGCAACTCATATGACCGGAACGCGAGCAGCTGACATTTGCACTATTACGGTTTGTGGTGCTATTTTCTTAACATGGATTGGGTATTTGCATCCACAGTGGATACGAGGACGCATTGTGCGCTAAAATATAGCTCATAATGCCAAATGCACATTTTCTGTAATTATGTGTAATTTCGTGTAAATTTCCTGAAATTTCACGGAATTGTATGAAAGCAAATTTCGTGAATTTTGCACACCCCTACTATAGAGAAGCTGTCATTCTGGAAGACCTGTATTTTACAGAGCTTGAATTTTAACATAAAATAGCGTGCCATTTACAAAAGAAGCAGATACTTTATTTTTGTGATTGTTTTGCGAATCTTTCAAGGATGACCAAAGGTGCCTGTGCCTCAGTTCGCTTTCCAGTGTGCACTGTCTCCCTCACAATGACTAGAGTATCCAAACCTACATCCATGCCTTACTTAAAAATGTCATGTATGAGAGTGAAATGACGGCAATTAGACACAACTGATTTCACTTCCGGTGGCCCAGTCTTTTGCTGGCACATCCCCAAAAATGGAGTACGCCTGCGGTAGGAATTAATTTGTTAGAGTTTGACCTTACCTCACCCACTGCATTAGACTGGAAGAACAAAAAAAGGCAAATACATGTAAGGTTCAGTTTCTGTCCTTGGAGAGAAAGAGATAAGGAAAAGAGCAAGAGATGGAAGAGAAGGAGAGATAGCAGGAAGAAAAGAAGAGTTTGATGATACAAAGGAAGAAGTGAGCTGAAGAGAGAATAGATCAGTCACCATTGCGCACACTCACACATCAGGGTCTGGATTTACAAACATGTCACACAAAGCAGAGCAGCAAGTGAATTTGCTACACTGATTTGCATAAAAGGGAGAGAGCAGAACTGTGCCATATTTTCAGAGGTTCTTTGCCACCTCTGGAGCACTTTGGCCTGCCTAGCGCCAACACAGGCACCCTTGCGCCAGGGTGGATTTTGTGTAGGAAGGAGTAGCTTCAGGCTCAAAAAGAATTCTTAGAGTATTTTCCTTTTTGTATGTGTGCTGCAGAATTCAGTACACATGCAAAGAGGAAAGAACGAGGAAAAATAAAGATACTTCTCTTTGTTACGCCAGCCTCAGGCAGGTGCACCATTAGGCGCAAACCCATATCAACAGCTCTTTGTAAATATGGGTTTTCGTCTAAATCCATGGATGGATGCATGGGAATGTCCATACATCACCCATGGAACACCTCTCTGATGCACAGTAAAGCAAGGCAGAGCAATTAGGCAGTGCCTAATTTGAGCCAGTGGTTGCTGTTGGGTTGCACCAGCACTTAATTTTTGAGACCAGCACTTTTTTCCCCATCAGACACTTACTGAGCACATGAGAGAGAAAAAAACACAAATCTGAAGGGCAGAGAAAGACAAAGATGAAAAAACCGTCACAAAGGGAGAATGCTGGAACCTGAAAGAGTTAGATAAAGGACAAAGGAGTGTCAGGTAATGGATTTAGGAGAGATTAAGTGAATTTAAGACTATCAGCCTGGGCATTCGGTGTACCAACGTTTAAGTGCACCATCCGTGGGCATCTGAGCAGAGCTTTGGGCACCAGCACTTTTTCTTTCACAAATGCAATGAGGGATGTACTCTGCTGCCCTGCCGGACTACTGCTTACCGCATTTAGAGATATCCACCTGTCTAGCACAGATTTCCATGTCTTCAGGGGAGCTGCAGTCACAGTAATAATTCTGCCATTATACCAGAATAAATAATTAACAACATAAAACACGAAGGGGGTGATTTACTAAGGTTTTGTGTGGACGCTTGCATGGCGCAAAGTAGCACAAAGCATTACTTCAATTTACTTACCATTAAAAAGACCCGCAGGAGCAGCACAAAACATTGCTTCACCACTCCAGGAACTGTTGGTAAGTATAGGCCGAAGTATTTTCACTTTTCAAATGATATTTTATTTATACTTATATCGAAATGATTTAAATGACAAATTACAGATATATATGCAAAAAGAATTATATTAACTAAGGTATGCGTAAAACATGACCTTGCATGCCTCAATTAGTTCAACTAATTCATTCCGAGGTAATGTTACATGGAGTAAATCCAATACAAAAAGTGGCAAGTGGGAACTTAAAGGTGTAATTGTCCTTGAAAGTGTTTAGCCAAAGCACGTAGATTCGGTAGCATCTTAGACTTCTTTCTGACACCTGTGACAAACTGGAATAAATCCCTTTCCGTTAAAAGGGATACCTACACAACGCCCAAAGCTTCATAACAGGGTAAGAAATTAGTTTTTCCCCTGGGAAAATGTTTTCCCCACAGAGGAAAGAAAAGAAAAAGCCTTTCCACAACCTGAAATTATGCTGTTTGTTAACAATTTTGAAATGGTGATTTGACAAACTACTGATATGTTTTGTGAATAGCCTTAAACCCTAAATGTCCACGTGTGCATAGGAACACGTGTATAATTTTCTTTGTTAATCAGGTCCCCAATATATAAAGGAAATATAATTGCAGTAGTCTATCTCTAAAATCCAGGGAAGGAGGTTTGAGGGGTTTCGAGGGCTAGCAGAGTGTCTGAGACCTACTAGGGTGAGACTCGTTGTCTATTAGGCTGACTGAGCAAATATGAGGACCAGATATGGAACTCTGATGGCAGCTTAGAGCGTCAAAGTTCCTTTTTATGGTCCTCTGAGACACAGCGATGGTGTTGACAAGCTTTATTTTTTATAGACTTTATTGAATTTTGCACAGAGGGTACAACAAAACATACACTTCATGAAGCAGAAAGTAATACAGCATTTAACCACGGTACAGGCTATGAGGTTGCATGATATCATAGTTAAAAGGCGACACCAGCACACTTAGCGATGAGTGAGGCCCTAAGCTGATTGACCCAGCCAGTTCCCCCATACTCGGCCATGCTTCAAGGGACAACCCTGGGCCTCGTAGACCGGTCTCTCTTGCTCTGCGCACCGGTCCACCCACCTGCATCCATTGCGAGAGGGTGGGAGTGGCAGGGTTCTTCCAGCGAGCAGCAATGTCCCGTTTAGCCACCATGAGGGCCGTACCCAAGAATGCCCGATCCGCCCTCCAGCCCCGGGAGCCCTGACAAGCTTTAAGTGGATCTATGCACTTTCTGACGATAGCTGAGGACTGATTGAGATTTCAACAAGCCAGCCGAGAGCGAGCATGGGCTTTTCGAAATCTGGAATAGGCCCAGTTTGGGATTTCTTGTGGTCTGCTGGGGTTCTCTCAGGCCTATTTAGGGTGTAGAAATGCTGCCTTGAGGCCTATTAGGGTAGCAGAGAATTTCTGAGGGGTAACTGAGGGTTTGGGTTGGTAGAGGGTCTGTGACAGCACAATAATGATAATAGTTGCAATGCTTCAAAAGCCATGATGGTGGGAAACATCCCATAAAGTTGTTGTGAATTACTCAAGGCAGTGCTGAATAATCAGAAGTTCTTGCTAGGCTGCAAGTAATGTTTCTGAGCTGAACACAGGAGGGTGGGTTTGGCAAGGAGTGCTTCCTTTTTTCTTAGGTGAGGGCCAGTGGCGGCCAGCACGGATCTGGGGTGGTATGGCGGGGGCGAGGGGGTAAGGAGGCATAGTTGTAAAAAAAAAGAAAAATTAACTTATCTTCTCGCCACTCTGTCCCACGTTGTCTTTCCTCCGCCGAACAGGAAGCAGCTACGCTCCCCTAAACCAATAACAACGCTGCAATGCAGCGCTGTGATTGGTCTGAGCACCGTGGTTCAGCGCTCAGGCGGGGACTGGGGGCCTGGGCATGTTCTTCATGCAGGCTGTAATGCAGCCTTCATGGAGAACATGCCAAAGTGCGCATGACTGTTTGCCTGGCCCGAGAGGGCCGGTCAAAGCATCATGCGCACTTTAGTGTGCCCAGCACTCCTCCCCTGCTCTGTCAGCAGAGCAGCCCCGCCCTCATACTGCCGCAGCAGGGAAGAATAAAATGATAATAACATCGAGTTATTATCATTGTATTTTCCTTTCTGTTATTGCTGCACAGCAGCAGTGGGGCGACGCTCCTCCGCCTCGGCGGAGGAGCCGCCTCTGGTGAGAGCTTGGCCTGTTCCTGTGCCCTCGGTCTGCTTCATGGAAGTCTCTGGCTGACCTGCTAGATTTTTCTCAAACTGAGGCAAACACAAACTTTTCTCTCTGCTCCATTGTAACATTTGTTGATCCAAACCAATCGTGCAATATCTTGAGCTACACTGGAATGAGCAGATCAGGAACATGCCTGGGGACACGGCAGACTGTCACAAGTGAGCTTGGCATTGTCATGAAGGGCAGACAGCTATATTGGTGCCACCTACACATTTTGGGCATTCATCACGGCCGGACTAATAACCCAAAGCAGCCCTGGCAATTTTGTAGGACCAGCCCCCCTCCCCCCCCCTCCCCGGGGGAGGAGCGGCGGATGGAGATGCAAGTGTGAAGCACTGCTGCTTTTGGTACTGGGGGTCGATATTGAAGCTCCGCTGCAAAACCGGCCCCCAGTAACAAAAAAACGGCCCGACCTTTCCAGCCTCCTGGTAAAACGCCCGATGCCCGGTATCATTGGAATTTGAAACAGCACAAGCATATCTTCGCTCTAGCATGTAGCTGGCAGATTCCTAGGTGGAGTTTACCTGATCCTAAAGGATGCCTTAGCACATTTAATGCTGTGATTTTATTTTATTATGTTAGTCGGGAATTTGAGTATGAGGTTCAGCAGGGCACAGCTTCCGAATGCTGAAACTCTACTAGATAATACAGCCCTCGTTATTAGTGTGGAGCTGGAAACGTGCTGGCCCTTCTGCAATGCAGTGATGAGTCTGGATTATGAACCAGGTTGTGCATTTAGATGTTTGTTTGAGGGGTCTAAACTTCGTTGTTGAGGACAAACACCTATGGAGAGCTGGCATGCACAATTTCTTCAAAATGAGCATAAATGGTCAGGCCACTCCTTTGAACAAGCATTGGCATAGCCAATAGGTCTCGCTTTTGGGACCTTATAAGTATTTAGTTATGCAGCACAATATCCTTGGTGCAACAACACCAACTGTTGCATGGCTAAACACTTATAAGGTCCCAAAGGCAAGACCTATTTCATTGCAAATGCTTGTTTCCATCTATTGTAAAGCAGAGTAGAATGCATATAACAACAGTTCAGATAGCTGACTCAGCAGTAGACGTGGTTTAATGCTTCCTTGCTTGTAGTTGGTAGACGGCGTTTAACCTCGACACGAAGCCCTGGCTTTAGTAATCCCTCCGAACTGCCAGCCTAACAACTGATCGACTCACACTGCACACGAGATCGATTAGAATGCATGAAACTAAGACAAAAGACGGACTATGGAAGGGGCGGGACATCATCCAGTTGTAGAGTTAGAAACTCGATGGAAATGGCGCAGCCATCTTGGAATCTTTTTGCAAACGTTTGAGACGTATTAAAGACAATAAGTGAAAAGGAAATCATAGAAAACAAGTCAGCTATTTTTTTCCTACTAAAGAATCAAGAATCCTGTATTTCCACGTTATCCCTATTAATTTGGAAAAAAATATATACATTCTTACCTTGGAAAACACAGGGAGATTGAGCAAGAGCGAGAGAGATGCACAGGCAGAAAGGCATCCCGGGCGGCGGTGGCAACGGAAGCCGGGCAGATGCTGACATCCCGGTAGTCGTAGAGTCAGACCATCAGGGACTTGGGCTGAGATCCTAAAGGGGATCAGAGGACGTGACCACAAAGACTGAGGTCCCCAGGGACAGAGGCACCAACAACCGTAAGTCCTGGAACTATGGCTTCACTGACTACGGTGAAGAGAAGCCGCAGCCTGGGGTACAGCCCTGTGGGCACCGCTGAGAACACCAGGGGGGGTCGTAAGTGAAGGCTCGGGTGAGTCACGGGGAGCAATAGGAGGTCGTGGTGGGGATAAACAAGTATTATGGGTTGGGGGATAGTGCTAGGTTATAGAGGAAATATATTGGGGAGTAAGAGGCAAATGGGTGAGAAGAGTTAAAATGCCAAGGAGAACAAGGGAATTGGTGGGAAGAAATAAAAAAATATCCAGTTGAATGGAAGGGAGCAAGAGTCGAAAATCGTGGGAAACTGAGAGGAATAGGAGTCGCATATAGAGGCGTGAAATAACAGTAAGTAGTCGAGAGAAATTAGAGAAACAGGAAGAAATAGAGGGAGATAGCAGGAAAAATAAAGGGAGCATTTGGGGAGAAATAGGAGATGAGTGGAAATAGCGGAGGACAACAGTTGAGAATGTTGTGGAGTAGTAGAGGGAAAACAGTGGAGAGAAATAATTCTGTAAACTGACCAAAACATGAAATGCTTAATTATCATGCCAGATGGAGCCTCGGACGGTGAGAAGCTGCAGCAGCGCTCAGAGCGCATGAAGCTAACGAGGAGGGAGTGGGAGAAGGGAGGGGGTAGGGGAGGGGATTCACGCGCTGTACAAAGCCAGATGGCAGCTGTGCACGTCGCGCGCGCTTGTGCGCGTAACAGCAAGCTGGTGGCCGGCTTGGTAGCACTTTCAAAAGCCCCTTACTAAAAGTCGAGCATGCAGCGCATGCGCTGCTCTAGGCTCGACCTAAAAATCAGTCATGTGGCCTACATATTCCATAATATATATGAATATATGTGCAGCTTTCATGTACATCAATAGCGTCTGCCTATTTCCCTAATCTTACATTCTATATATTTTAGTATATAGTTTTACAGGTGTATAATAAAAGCAGTGCATTCATTCTATGCGCATACAGTTAGGAATAGGGTAAGTATCGTTCCAGTTTTTACCAGTATTGATTCCCGTATTACATTTTTTAACCTTAACCGTATAAATATTCAGCAAACCTAGCGCTTGTGTTCTTTTGCAGACTTTCTGCACTACTTACACCGGATCCATCTGGGTTCAAGATGGATGCTGGGATAAGGGAAGGAAGTTCATGGACGGCATGTCCAAAAAGTTACTGTTTCATGTGTGGTAGTCTAATTCACAAAGCATTTTCATGGCCACTCCTGACCTTGGGCAAAGCTGAAAAAATCGTCACAGATCACATGTCTGCAATGTATGCATGATTTACACAAACAAACAAAAGTGTTAGTGCCTTTGTGGATGACATGACGTGTGTCCAGTATGACTAAATAAGTCTGAGTAGGCAAAAAAACTGTGAAGTGGGCCCTGCAAGCCGACAAATATTTACTCCAACTGGCTTATATCTATGCTTGAAGTAATGTTTTTTAATTTTTTAGATTTCACTGAGAATTCCACAAGTATTGCAGGGACGCTGTGACTATTGTAGTTTTCCAAGAATACCCGAGTGTGTAATTGTAGCATACACATTTATTCTTGGGTAAATATAAACCAAGGCTGCATTTGTAACTTTTGTTCTGCACAAAATACTCCTGCTACACCCCCACCGATTTTCAGATTTCCCTTCCCATTTCCAATACAGGCAACGGACTTACTCCTTCACAGGGATAAATGTCCACCTTATTCAAGGCGGCAATGTACCTGCAAAATTTCTGCCAATTCCTGAAATTTACAAGTTTTTGGGGGTTCGTCTATTTAGGAAGGCATCCCCAGACTAGGTCACCCATAAACCACCCCAGAAGCAGATCAACTCATACGTAAAATGTTAACATACTATGTAATATTGTGTGTAAGCAAATACCATTTAATGGACATGTTTGCCTACCTAGTTTCAGCTTAGTTGCACAATGCCCCTTTGAATCAGGCATTTAATGTCTGTTGTTATGTATTGGTAACGGGCAGAATGCCACCATTTTTCATTGGGAATAATTTTCATTAGCAATAATTTAACAAAAACATAACCTCCTAAAATATCAAGGCTTCCAGGTGGAAACGCACATGTTCCCAAAGAAAGTCAATTCATTTAATTCCATTCCTTTTATAGTCAAGAGAAGACCAGGAGCAAATGCAGCTAAAGCTGCCAAGATTATACCTTTTAAAAAAAAATAATTGGTGGGCCTACCAGTGTAGGCTCTCACAATTAGACATGTGAAATTATATAAGTACAGGTGCATTTTTAATAAAGTTGCGTCAGGCTTTCGCCCAATGTATAGTGAACATGTGGAAAATAACTCGGATAATTTTCCTAAAACTGCATGTCTTTTATCTTAAAATGTAAGCGATTACCAAAGTCAGAAGTCACTTTTTATGTGAAATACCAAACAATATATACATCCTTATGACAAGTTATCAATCCAAATGTTTTATAACTTAAAGGAAAAGTAAATGTAACTTTTATAAACAGTAAATAAAAAAGTTAAAATGTATATTTTGCCTCAGCAATACAAGTTTAATCAACTAAATAAGCCATATGTAGTGTTTCACTTATTGTGCTTGGAAAAAAGCTTTACTACCTTTTTCTACAGTTGTAAAAAATCTCCCATTTGTATAACTGTAATGAGAGTTGGAGTTGGTAGAAATTGATAAAATCTGACCAGGTGTGATTGAGGGATAACATTTTACACAATGCTGAACATAATATTTCCAAAAACATTATTAGTTACATAATCCCTAGCAATATTATATTGTTAAGTATCCTGATCAAGCTTAATCGCTTATCAGTTTGTCTATGTGATGCTTCAGATGTACAAAGTGGACTAGACTCTGGGATGACAGGCATTGTGATGTCATCACCAGTGTGATGTCACAACTCATGTCTCTGGGCCATAGCAACCAAAACAAAAGAGGTCTTTTCGGGTGCAAGAAACTGGTTCATGACTTGTGAGGCACTAAGACTTCCAGAGACAACAGGATGGAGGACCCCCATGACCTCATCTCAGGAGACCATGCACTGATACCCCGGGATACGGAGGAGTCAGCCAGTCAGAAGCCTCATGCTTGTGAAATGTCAGGTAAGAAAAACCTCCATCACAGCTCAAAAAGGCATCAGTCTGTAAAAATACAGGTGTGAGGGATAAAGAAATGACAATCTGCGCATAATCGCACTGCTGCCTCTCTTCTCTTTGAGACATTTATAGTAAATGTGCAAGTCCTGAAATTATTGAAGGAAGCCAGTTTGTTGGCAAGTGGTTGAGCCAGACCATCATTCGTTTCCACCTGAACAATGAGTCACTGTTCTTCTTTACTCAGGAGCCCTCTGGTCCAGCACAAGGGTCTACATACAGTTTCGAATGCGGTCGATATTTACTTGGCTGTCTGTAGAAGGTTTCGTTGTTAGTGTACAGGTCCTGTTAGTACTGCATAGAACTGCAACTGTTTAAAATGCTTTTTTTTTTTAGTATTGCTAATATGGAAAATAAAAACAAGCATTTTCAATGCAATAGGTCTCGCAATTGCGAGATTTTAAGTTACTGGCATTGTAAATGATAATGCCTTTTATTTATGTGTTTTTTAAAATCAACACATATATAAAAGGCATTGTCATTTCTAATGCTAATAGCTCATAGTCTCGCAAATGCGAGACAACTTTAATGGTGGCCGCACCCCTTTCTTTAGATGCTGCTCGCCGTATTCAGGTTACAGTGAGCAGCGTCTAAAAAAATGGGCGCGGCCAACATTAATGTAAAAACGTGTATGGTGTGCTTCTTCACAAAGTGTAAATATAATTAAATAAAGAAAGCTTTTGTAGTGCGGCAGCTAAAGTGAAAGAGGACGCGATGTAAATTAAATAAATAAATAAGTATGTCGCTAAAGTGTAAGCGGGCCACGTTGTACATGAAATAAATAAATAAGTGCAGCCGCTAAAGTGAAAGCGGATCGCGCCGTAAATTAAATAATTAAATAAGCGCAGCCGCTATAGTTAAAGCGGACCATGCTGAAAATTAAATAAATTCATGACTAATAACAATATAAAAGCGGGCGGCGTGCTACGACGTCATGGGTGGAATAGGGATGATCATTAAAGAAAATAGGGCTCACCGACTAGATAAAGCAGACCGTGTAACAACACAAGTAAAAAGTCCAGTTGTTATGGGAGGTTACAAATGCAGACAAGGCGGTACCAAGGAGGGACTATTAAGTCTATTCAGGAATGAAAATCAATGATTTTGAAAGGACAGTAACAGGAGCCAATTGAAAAGATGGGCGGGAAATGGGCGAAGCTTCTATGCCATACCTCAATACACTTTTGACTGGGGGAGAATGTTTGCATTGTCAGCATTCCGTTCATCATTTGTTTGCTGTAACACTTTTCGCCCTAAGTGGGATGGGTATGCCCAGACGTGGGTCCCTTGCTCACTGTGCCACTGGATTCAAGCTAGCCTGGCTGAAGAAGGGTGACATACCCTGAAACCGGTCCCAGGATGCTTGTTTCCAGTCCAGGGAGGACCTGGCCTGGCAGTTCGGTCTGGACTGTTCCCATGGGGCACAGGGTCAAGACTGATTTGCATATGGCTGGGTCCAAATTGGGGTGGCGTAGTGGGCAAAAGAACGATGGATTTAACCCAGATCTTTTGACTGGGGGAGAATGTTTGCATTGTCAGCATTCCGTTCATCATTTGTTTGCTGTAACACTTTTCGCCCTAAGTGAGATGGGTATACCCAGACGTGGGTCCCTTGCTCACTGTGCCACTGGATTCAAGCTAGCCTGGCTGAAGAAGGGTCACATACCCTGAAACCGGTCCCAAGATGCTTGTTTCCAGTCCAGGGAGGACCTGGCCTGGCAGTTCGGTCTGGACTGTTCCCATGGGGCACAGGGTCAAGACTGATTTGCATATGGCTGGGTCCAAACTGGGGTGGCGTAGTGGGCAAAAGAACGATGGATTTAACCCAGATCTTTTGACTGGGGGAGAATGTTTGCATTGTCAGCATTTCGTTCATCATTTGTTTGCTGTAATACCTCAATACACATCATGACTCGCAGAGCAGCGCATGCGCTGCTCAGGCTCGACCGAATAAACTCAAAATGGCATCTTCATAAGTTTAATTTTTTGTTTACTTTTTAAATTAACTCTTTTTTCCTTGCATATTTCAAATAGATGGAAACCCCAATATGCACAATTTCCACTGTGGGGAAAACTAGCCATGTGTGCCAGCACTGGACATTACTCTTGTTAGACCTGGCATCCTTGGCATGGTTTCCCCATAACCTTTTGCCTTCAGACCTCCTGTTTTTGCTGACTTTGTTTTTGTTGGCCTTAGGACTGGCCAAAGTACCACTGCTAACCAGTGCTAAAGTGCTTGTGCTCCTTTCCTAACACATGGTAATTGGCATATACCTAATTGGCATATTTAATTTACTTGTGAGTACCTAGTAAAAGGGCACTGCATGTGCTGAGGGCCAGTAAATTAAATGCTACTTGTGGGTCTGCAGCACTGATTGTGCCATTCGCTTAAGTAGTCCTTTAAACATGTCTCAGGCTTGCCACTGCAGAGCCTTTGTGTGCAGTTTAAACTGCAATTTCGACCTTGCAAAATAAACCTCTTGCATGGCCCAAACCTTCTATTTTAGTACATATAGGTCACCCCTAGGGTAGGCCATGGACAGCCCAGAGGGCAGGGTGCAATATATGTAAAAGGCAGGACATGTACTTTTAAGTTTTACATGTCCTGGTAGTGAAAAACTCCTACATTTGTTCTTCACTACTGCAAAGCCTATATCACCCGTAGGATAACATTGCAGCTGCATTATTACATTTTATAAGTGTAATTTCCAAATAGGAAGAGAGAACCAGTTCATGTTTGGGGTTTCTGGAATGCTAATTTAAAGTCCTAATTTATGATGAAGTTGGATTTTAAATTACAATTCTTTAAATGCCACTTTTAGGAAGTTGGCATTTTCTTGCCCTAGCCATTTGGTGCCTGCAGCTTGTCTCTGGGTCACATGACTGGGTGTGTGTGACAGTTAGGCTTTGTGTATTGCTCCTAGACAGCCACACACAATGGTAGCTTAGGTGTGACTGGATGGGCGTCACTGACAGGATGGGAGGGAGGAGCTGGGTTACAGATCCACTTACACTTGAATAGACTGTGTCCTGCCTCCACACAAAGGACTGCATACCCCCTGTAGTTAGTCTGGAGCCAAGGCAGGGAGAAGAACATCAGACACCAACTCTTCAGTACATTTCTGGACCTGTGGATACTCTGCCAGGAAGAAGGACTGCTGTGCTGCTACAAGGACTGCCATTCTGCTGGACTGCCGCTCTGAAGGACCTGCTGTGCTGACCTCCAGCCTGGGGAAGAAGAACTGGACCTGCAACTACACATTGAAGCCAGGACCCCAGAGTGACTCAAAGGGCTAGTCTGCTGGCCGCCTGATCTCAGCCTCAGGGACATAAAAGGCTCCCCAACAGCTCCTGGACCCTTTCTGAGTGAGGTCCTGACCCCCAAGTGGTGCCTCTCAGGTCCTGGACCCTTAGTGTGGTTCATGGACTCTTTAAGTCAAGCTTTTGGGCTCTTTGCAACCGCGAACGGGCCAGTTTGTACAGGAACTGCGTCACTCGCACCGAAAATCAGCATGGGTCGCTGCCAGCCCGTCTCTTTGTACAGCAGCATCAACAGCACATGGGAGACCGCCAATGTGAAGCTCAAGCCCACCGTTCCGCGATGCCTGGTCTTCTCTTCGGGTCATGCTGACCACCACCTGTGATGATCTCCTTGCTTCCTGCCTGAAGCTTTGACTTTGCCTCGGTCTAGCGCAACTAGATGGCCGCGGTTGGTGCTCTATGATTTTAGGCGCGATATTGCAGTTTATTCTTTAAAAATTCATATCTCAGGTTCTACTGATTGGATTTTTGCCATTTTGGTCTTGTTTTATATATTACATTCTGCTCTGTTATCTAACCTGATGTGGTATACTTTTTGTGTGGTGTTTCCACGGTTTTACTGTATGAAGTGCTGCACAAATACTTTACACATTGCCTCTAAATTAAGCCTGGCTGCTCTGTGCCAAGCTCCCAGCGGATTGAGCACATGTTAATTTGGGGTTTGCTTGTGCCTCATCCTGACTAGGATTGTGGTTACTGCTTGACCATTGCTCACACCCTAGTCAACAAGTAACCCATTTTCTAACAATGCTTGTATGATTCATTGTCTCCATATAATATGTGTATTTGATGGAAAGCTCTCTGATACCTTACACTGGGATGAATAGTGCTATAAAAGGAATTAAATTAAAAAAATAATTAGCAAGTGCCATTTAAATCGTTATGAGTGTGATTGCTCATCCAGAGAGATACATCTGACATTCTTACAGTACTTACTGACAGGGGTTGAACAAATTAAAAACTCATAGTGTCTCCTAAGCACTTGTGAAGGGAAAACAAGCTAAGTGCCCTCTATCCATTGCATTGACATCTAGGTGTAAGCCTCCAGCTAGCTCCCAGATACAATGAGACTCCAGGAACAGGATCATGGTATGGCTCAATAACAGCTGCCGGATCTGGGACCTGGCTGGATCCACTCATTTCCTGAGTGCGTACAGATATATAAAGCCCGTCAGCCCAGCAGGAGGAGTCTTCGATATGCCTCTAGAAAACCGCAGAGGCTTGTGGTTTTAGATTAATTAACTTTTTTAGCACAGCTCGGACAGTACCACTGCATTAATCTGTTGATCTCCAGGACCTGGTTATTGCTCATGTATGCAGTTTCCATTAGACAGAAAGTCTCCTTCATTTTGTTTTTTTAATTGCAGTTGCGGCTTTAGCATTTGAGCTATTTTTGCGGCTTTAGCATTTGAGCTATTTTTAGGGTTCATACAGTTGATCCCACCAGACTCCTGTTGCTTTAAGAACACTTTAAGAAATGTAATTCCCCTTTGACACATATGGAGCGCGTTTTACCTGTGAACTGTATGTAGTACAGGCAGTGACTAGCACTGCAGGGAGTAAAGCGGAGGAAAGCATGCCTGCATCTTGCATTTTTTCGTCAGCGGTTCAGATCTTGCCCCCTCGTTTCCAGATGGCATGTTCCACTCCTGACTCCAATTGCCATGGCTGATGGTTTAGTGGACTGATAATGTATCCCATGTTCACAGGTTTTAATCCAGACAGGTCCAGTCAGCCTTTCATGCTTCCCAGGTCGATAAAATGAGTAGCACTGACTAGATAGCAATAAACATCTGCTATCTGTCAGTAATGCCAAGAGACCTTTTGGGGTGAACATGTGCGGTTTTGAAATATATGACAATCTACACTGGGCCCTTGGTGCTGCAAGACATTGCAGTGTGTTTTTTTATTATCATGTAGCGAGTACAGTGGTACTGGAAAATACTACAGTACAGTGGCACTGGCAAATTCTCTGAGATTTGGATAAAAATGCTAAATCTGAAGGCTTAATTGTTCCCAAAGACTAAGACTTTGGTTTTGTCTCTTTTAAGGTGTAGTGTGTTAAGATTCATCCAGGAACCCAGTGCCCTCTTGAATTGAGATTGGAAGAGGTGCTGGGGCCATCAGACAGGATGAGTTGTGTATCTTCAGTGTGGGAATAGAAAGGTAGCTGATAGGAGTGAATTAGGTCTGCTAAAGAGGCTAAGTGGATGTTGAAGGGCGCAGGACTCGAGGACCAGCCTTGGGGAATGCCACATTTGATAGTCTTGAAAGATGGTTGGAAGGGGCGCAGTCTGACAGTCTGGGATCTGCCAGATAAGAAGGAAGTCATCCATAAGAGGGTAGAACTTTTAGATCTATGAGGCATATTTACAAGCCCCTATCGCCAAAGGAACACCACTTTTTTTGATGTTCCTGTGGCGATACGGGCTTTGCCTTATTTACAAGGCAGTGTTAAGCCACTTAACGTGGCTTAATGCTGCCTTGTAAATAAGGCACCCTTTCACGCTATACTTAGAGTGAAATGGGTGTTGCGGTGGGCGTTCTGCCACAACACCCATTGATTTTGACGTGTTCTATATTTACAAGGGTGGCGTAAATATGGGGCAGTGCCAAGATTCAGACAAAAAAACCTGGTCTTATCATGGCGAAACGAGGAGAAATGCTTTATTTCTCCTCGTTTTTGCTGTTTTTATGTGGGCTGCATTGCAGCACACATAGAAACAGCAAAACACCATGCATGATTGTTTATGTGCAGGAAGGTGCAGCCCTGCGTTTCCAAAGTGGTGGAGTGCAGTTTTAAGCCAAGAAGGCTAACGCCACGCTCCGTCTTTTCCTTGTAAATATACCCATATGTGTGCTAAGATGTTGAGAAGAAAAGGATGATATACTGTGGTGAATGCCAGCAAGAGGTTAAGTAAAATTAGTGATGCATTACTAATAGTGCCTAAAGTTTGTGACTAGCGCGTGGCTGACAGTAGGACAGTTTAGTTGCTAAAAGGGGAACAAAATACTGATCGCTGAGTTGAGTAAAGGTTGCTCGATTCTGCAAAGTGTGTGAGTTGTTGATTGACAATATATTCGATGATTATAGAGACAAATGGAACTAGGAGATTGGTTGGGAGTTCGCAATAAGTTTTTTTTCCATTTGGGAGGAATTGACTAAGATTCAAAGGAAGCACTGCAGATCGCAGTGAGAGCAGGGACAATTGAAGGAGAAGAGATTTAGCTATGTGCATCGGACGTGGATGGAGGAGGCATCCAGGGCCGGACTGGTGATGCCAGGCACCGGGCAATCCCCCGGTAGGCCGGAAGGGCGGTGGCCGGTTTTCTCACAGGGGGCCGGTTTTGTTACTGTGGGACGATTTTTTTTAGCAAAATCGTCCCTCAGTGTCAAAATCAGAAGGCCACCGGTCACCGTGACAGTCTCAGGCTCTGCACTCTGACCTCTGTGAGGAGAAAAAGCATCTTTTCTCCCACCGCACAGAGGTCAGACCGCACACGCACTACTAAATTCAAACAACAGTGAACTCTGAGTCAGAGTGATTTGTTGTTTGAATTTAGAAGTGCATGTGCAGTGCACGCCGCGTACACTTTCGGCGCCGCCTTGTGTAGGCAGGTGCAGCGCCCGCCACACCAACCAGTGAGGACTGGAGTGCCTGCCAATGACAGCACGAGTATAGGGCAAACTTGGGGAGGGGGTGCAGATCATTGGTCTGACTCGCGGTCGGACCAATGATCTAAGCCCCTTCCCCAAGTTCGCCTGCTGGCACCGCAGCAAAGTAGGGTGTGCGCACGTCCTCCAGGCTCCACACCGTAGAAGCAAGGGCCTGAGCAGGCCTCCGAGTCCGGCCACATCACAGCAGTTAACTAAAGTAAGTAAGTGTCCTTAAAAAACGTTGCACATGATAGGGCAAAAATGTGTTAAAGGCACAGAGGCGCGCGCTGCCCTGCCAGCGAATATAAAGACCTTCAGGCCTGTCGGCCTTGGAATTGGATCTAACTCGTGACCTGGCTGCACATCACCTCACCAGCCAGCGCTTTTCACTCTCTGGGTCAGGGACAAAAGTCATCATATCATGATGCTTGTCAGGCAGGGCCTTAAGTGGGATGAAAAAAACTGGTCTCAAAAGGGCGTGGCCAATGTAATTAAGGGCATGGCTCAAAATCATTAAAGCTAAAAATCTGTGCTGAGCATAGTGTGCCGCCCAACTGGTATTTTGCGGTATAGTGCAACAAGTAACATTATACCTACAACAAGCTACTGGCTTTGTCAATGGTTGTTAGTTGCATAAGGAAAAAAATCAGCAACTACTGCTTCAATGTATATAAAATTGAAAATGCTTCATCTCTGAAATGATGAGACTGGGAAAGAACTATGCCGAGTCTCTTTGAAGTTACATCAAAGGCAGTGAAGAGTGGTACCGTTGCAGAGTTAAGATTTTTTTTTCACCCTGAGGGTTGTCGGGACCCCTACAACCATGAGGAGGTAATTGGTGGGGCCCTCAATCTTATATCTTCTGTACTTGGCCGCAGCTCAATAACAGACACACACGCAAGGTAGCTGTGATGGGCCGGAAGTCCCGAGCGACCCCGGCCCGTTTATTTAAGCTCTCTGGCCACGCCTGGCCAGAGAGTGATACATAGTGTGGAGGTGCTTCCGGCCTGATCTGTTAGCGGTCGGAGGTTAAATGAACTAGACCGCTACATCCCATCCCAACTCAGTCTTTAAACCAAAGTATCTCATACTAACATATGAAGTCAGCAAGTCTTTGGTTCGGCCGGGGGTTTGGCCTGAGGTCGTATCTACGTTGGCGGACAGCCCGACTTCCTCCTCCTGGACTGCTTGCTTCTTGGTTACCACCTGGCTTGTCGGAGCTCGTGTTGTCTTCTGACGTTGATACTGGTTGTCTCTGCCTGGGGGTGTCGGTGGCGCAACGACTTGTTTCTTCCAGGTCGGCACCCTCTCTCATCACGCGTGCTGAGCTTTGCTCCTCGGTGTTTGCCGCGGGGATCCTCTTGAACCATGAAATGTTCAGAGTAATTACCTCTCCATCTCGCTCGGCTGTGATGGCGGTTCCTCTCACTGTTCTAACGGTCCATGGTTCAGGTTCATATGGAGTGCGGAATTTCCCCCCATTCCAGCGGTTCTTCACCAGTACCGTACACCCTGGCATCAGCACGCGCATTCGTGCTTTCCTCCGTTGACTGGCTTTTTCGTTGGTTTTTGACCTTCGAGCTTGTGTGTCGGCGGGGTCATATGGACTGGGTTCCCAGTTGTCAGCTACTGGCAGAGTGTCACGCCTGGGACCAGCCAGCATCAGCGACCACGGGGACCTCTGTGTCGTGCAGTGAGGTGTGCTCCGGTATTCTCTTAAGAATCGTTCAAGGGTGACCTCTGGATCTGTTTGTTCGGATACTGCTATGCGGAGTATTTTGTTAATAGTCCGCATGAATCGTTCTGCTTCACCGTTGGCTTGCGGCCATTGTGGAGTGATGCGGTGATGTTTTATTCCCAGCCGGGTTACGAATTCTTTGAAGTCATTCCCTTGGAACGGGGGACCGTTGTCCGTTTTGATGACGTGTGGCAATCCAAAAGCGCAAATGTTTTCTCTAATACGGGTTGTAGATGTTGGAATGCAGTGGACGACAACACTTCCACAACTGGGTATTTCGTGTAGCTGTCAACCAGGACGGCGGTGACTCGCCCGTCTGGAAAACTCCCGAAGTCGAGGCTCACCCATGACCAGGGTGATGGGGCTGGATCCTCGGTTATTACTGGAGCAGGTGACTCAGAGTTCCCGGTTAGCTGACAGGCTCTGCAATTTCGCACCATGGCATCTATTGCTTCTTCCATGCCAGGGAACCACACCTTCTCCCTCATCCTGGACTTCATCCGTCTCGTCCCTTGATGTCCTTCGTGGGCTAGGACAGTTGCCTGCTCTTGTAAACTTTGTGGAATGACGATGCGTGAGCCTCTTAGGATTACGCCACTGGCTGCAGCACTTAGTTCTTCCCTAACTCTCCACATCTTCCCTAACCGATCCCGGTCAGGCTCATTCCACCCTTGGACATTGTGTAGGAAACCTTCCCATGAGCCTTTCTGTAAGGCGTCCACCACTTTTTTGAGAACTGTGTCGTTGCGCGTGTGCGCCTCAATGTCTTGTAGAGAGAGGGCTCTGGGACAGGCCCATTGGGAGATCATGTTAACAAAATCCTCTGTTTGTTTCTCCTGGTCAGAACTATCGTCTGCAGGACCTACGGGGTGACGTGACAGGAAGTCAGCTGGGTTTTTCGCTCCTGGTCTGTATGCCAGATCGAGCTGGTAATGCTGCAGTTGTATTGCCCACCTCTCGATTCGGGGTGGTGGATGAGGAGCAGTTCCCTTAAACAGTGGGAGTAGTGGCTGGTGATCTGTTACCACCCGGAATGGGTGCCCACTGATGTATAGGTGGAAGTGGTTGCATGCCCACTTGATAGCAAGAGCTTCCCGTTCAATTTGTGAGTAGCGGGTTTCAGTTGCAGTCAATGCTTTGCTTGCGAAAGCTATCGGAACCCATGTACCCGGCTCAGTTTCTTGTGTCAGCACGGCTCCTAGCCCCACGGGGCTGGCATCTACGATGAGCTCAGTGGGTCGCTCTGTGTTAAAGTAGGCCATGGTCGTTCTGTCCGACAGTGCTGATTTTACCTTGCGGAACGCTTCCTCTTCTATTTGGGTCCACTGCCATATTGTATCCTTCTTTGTGAGGTTGCGTAGTGGCTCTGCGATGGTGGCGAGGTTGGGAATAAAGCATCCGCAGTATGTCGCCATGCCTAAAAAGCTTCTGACTTCTGATGCAGTCGTGGGAGCAGGAGCAAGTTGGATCGCCTGTGACTTCCGAGCGTCTACTTTCACTCCTTCCTGGCTGAATACGAACCCAAAGAATTCGATGTGGTTTTTGAAAAACTGGCATTTTTCTTTGTGGAGGGTCACCCCATGATCTGCGAGACGTTGGAGTGTGGCTCGCAGCTGGCGGTGGTGGTCTTCTATCATCGCCGAATGTATTAAAATGTCATCGCTGACATTTATGACGCCTTGGAGCCCCGATAGAACTTCTCTTACAGCATTCTGGAATATTTCTGCGGCTGAAGATATCCCGAAGTTCAATCTCTTATAGCGTCGGAGTCCTAGATGAGTTGAGAAAGTAGTGATGTATCTGCTTTCTTCCGCTAACTTTAGCTGATGATAGCCAGCGTTTAAGTCCAGTTTAGAGAACCACCGAGAGCCGTTGAGGTCGGCCAGGATGTCGTCGACTGTTGGCGTCAGATGTCTTTCTCTTCGTATTGCCTGATTGGGCATTCGCATGTCAATGCAGATCCTGATTTGACCTGGTTGTTTTGGCTTTTCAGCTATGACCATGGGGGAGACCCACGGGGTAGGTCCCGTTACCTTCTCTATCACCCCTTGCTGCTCAAGCTTTCGTAGTTCTTGTTCCACCACCGGCCGTAAGTGGAATGGTATGCGTCGATGTCGCAACGCAACAGGCTTCACCGCAGTGTCGATGTGCAGTTTCACCGCTGGCCTCTTTATGCTTCCTAACCCTTTGAAAAGCTGAGGGAATAGTTCAAGGACGTCCTCTATTCGTAGAGTTTTTACAGCATTCGCGAATGTCACCAGGCCCAAGTCTTCGGCGGTGTGGCTGCCCACTAGTATGTCTGCCTCTCTGTCGACAACATGAAACGTTGTTGTGATTTCGTGGTCCTCTGACTTTACGTGGACAGACATTTTTCCTTTTAGTGGGAGTGGCGTTTGGCTCCCGTACGTGAGGATCTTGACCTTGGACGGTATAAGTGTTGGTCTTGATTTCAGCCTTTTATATTGTTGGTACCCCATGACATTTACGGATGCTCCTGTGTCAATGAGTGCAGTGACTGCTGATCCCGCGATCTCAAGGGCGCATGTCGGTTGAGGGCGTCGTCTTCGCTTGAGGTCGCTTGAGAAAGATATGAGGTAACACTCCTCTTCATCGTCCGTGGAGGAGTCTTCGAGGCATTGCCTTCGGCGTGTCAGGGTTGCTGCTGCAGGTTCCTCTAGTGAAAGGTGTCTTACTGCTTTGGAAAATGGCCTCCGTCCGGGAGGTCCTCTACTCCGTGGTCCTCCTCGGCATGCACTTGCGAAATGATTGGGGGTACCGCACTTTGCACACGTCTTTCCCCTGGCAGGGCATTCGTCTGGGGGATGTTCTTCTTTCCCACAGTATCCGCACTGAGACCGTCGCGAATTCCTGCTGGGCCACCGTCCTCGTCCGCCGCGAGTCGACGTGCGGGCTGCATCCACCCGTTCTGTTTTGACTGTCACTGTTTGTTCTGCTGTGTTAGTGAGGGCCGCTTCCATCGCTGTTGATCTGGCGTCTGATAGTTCGTGTGACCGTGCCAGGATGAGTATTTCCTCTAGAGTGATTCGGGGTTGTCGGAGGATCAAAGTTCGTAGTGTTTTGTTGCGGCACCCCTGGATGGCTTGAGCTCTCCCTTCTTTGGTTTGATCATCGTCGGTGCATGTGCTAGCTAACTCTCGTAGACGTGCATGAAAAACATCCATGGACTCTCCCTCCCTCTGACGTGCTTGTCTGAGTTTGAACCGTTCGTAGTCAGGATTGAGTTGTGGGTCAAAATGAGCGTTAAGTGCTCTGACCGCGGCATCATAGTCGGTGGAGAGCCCGGTGTTAGGCAGGTGGGCAAACAGCTTATAGATCTCGTCTCCTGCGAAATGAAGTAGTAGTGACCTTTTTACAGCACCATCGGTTTCTCTCGTGGCTATAAAGTAGTTGTTGAGTCGGCTAATCCATATATTCCACCTAGGTGACGCAGTGGCAGGGTCGATTAGCTCACTGAATGGTGGGAGAGCATTAACTTGGGAATGCAGGTGCGTGGGTGGTGCTGCAGGGGGCACTGGCTGTGCAGCTGCTGGGCCTGCGGCCTGCTCTGTCATGGCTGAGTGATTCTCTTCTTGTCGTGATGCTTAGTGTCTGGATTTTCTTTTCCTTGTTTTTTTTGTTTTGTTTTGTTTTGCCAGTGCTTGTTTGTTTGGGGGGTTTTTCCCCTTGTGTTTGCCAATGCTTGTTTGTTTGTTCACTGTTTTTGTCTCTCTCGCTGGCCCCTTATGTGCGAGTGGCGTGTAGCGTCTGCTCCTCTCCGTTTAATTGGCAGCTGCTGGGCATGCGCGTCTGCTAGGCGTTGCCTTGAAACTCAACCGGGCCTCGCCGGGAGCGTTAGCGTGATGCCGCTCGTGTGGTATGTATCGCGCAGGTTGTAACAGGCTGGCGCTTGGTGCGCTACTTATCTACGTGTGATCACCGGCCGGTGATCTCGACAGCGTCTGCTTCTGCTTGGTGAGCGGTCGCGTTGTTCAGCGGCTCTCCTCACTCTCACGCGGGCTGGCGCCTCCGCGGATCCAGCGTTGCGCTGGCAGGCTTAGGCGGGCAGTTTCGATGTCGGGGAATGGTGGAGTTCGAGCCATCCCACCCTCGTCGCCAGTGTCGGGACCCCTACAACCATGAGGAGGTAACTGGTGGGGCCCTCAATCTTATATCTTCTGTACTTGGCCGCAGCTCAATAACAGACACACACGCAAGGTAGCTGTGATGGGCCGGAAGTCCCGAGCGACCCCGGCCCGTTTATTTAAGCTCTCTGGCCACGCCTGGCCAGAGAGTGATACATAGTGTGGAGGTGCTTCCGGCCTGATCTGTTAGCGGTCGGAGGTTAAATGAACTAGACCGCTACAAGGGTGAGGGCAAAAATGGAAAGCCCGATAGGGACCCCTGTCAGCACATGCTTTTAAGAAATGCCGGTGCTCCGGTGCTGAGCGCCGGCAGGACCCGGCCCACTTAAAGACATGCTCTCATCTCAGCCACACCTACTCGCATTAATGTCTTTGTGGATCAGGCCCGTAGTTTGCAAGGGGCATTGACTGCTGTGATTGTAGAACAGAAATTACACACAACTGCTCCAGACACAAGCCCTGTGCAAGCGCCTCAAGAGAGGACCCTCTTTCACAGGGAGAGCCTACGGAAACTGTTTCTAGCAGAGAAATTATTTAAAACCCGAATTGCTTTACTAGCTACAACTGGTGGACACACTGTCGCTCATAGTGTGACGCACTTCCCTTGTGAGGGGCGCATGAAGATTCTGGACAGACCCTATGTGCTCACATCTCCCTATCCTGAAGGCGTGCAGTGCGTGGATTTACTAAGGTTAGCGACTTGGCAGCTAAATATCTATTTGTTTTGCAATTTTTACACAGCACGGCCTGGAACCAGGAAAGGCGAGAGCGCGCTTTACAAAGAGAAGAGTAAACATGATTGTAATACAGAGAGGAACTCATAAATGTTCGTTCTTATGATGCACGAAGTCACAAGGCTGATCTGTCACAAACTTCCAGTCCCTTTCACAAATACTAGGATTACTGCCCGTAGATTATTTTTCACCTGGCCTGTGGGTGAGGGCAAAAATGGAGAGCATGATAGGGATCCATCTCAGCAGCTGCTTTTTAGTGCTGCCGGGCACCGGCAGGACCTGGCTCACTTAAAGCCCTGTTGTCAGGTCTTCGAAAGGGTGCTGTTTTAAACTAAAATGCATGATGCGGAAGGCCTGTCTTCTGGTTCTCTTTCTTGCAGTTTCTGGTTCTTAGTGTGACAATGCTAAGACTGCATGTGCTGTGCCTGCTGTATGAATATGAAGTCTAAAATATATACGCGAGGTAGAGTGGCATGCAGGATGTAAATGTCCAGTCCATCTATAGTGTCATTTGAAAAATCCGGTGATAGCGCTTTTCGTGGTGTTGAATGGGTGTGTGTGGGAATGCTCAGATCTGCTAAAGAAGGGTCTTCAGCTTCCATTAAACCCCCACAGATGGTGAATCTGTCACAGTATCTGATCTGTTCTGAAGGGGTGTTATGTGCTGAGATGAAATTTTGACCTTTTCCACTCTGAACCACACCCTCACCACCTCCACTGGAAAAGGCGAGGCTGATTTGCTACCCTTTTTTGTTGTGTGATTCTTGAATTTTTCACAGTCCAATGACTTCAGTGATGTAACATTGATGGCAGCACCCACACTCTGAAAAGTGTTCCAGCACCACTGGCCTGGGTGCCTTTGTGTGAAATTTTCATGCTTTCTGGCCTGGGTGCTTGCTTGTGTGTAACATTTCCACAGTTTTTGGCCTTGGTGGCCTGGGTGTTCATGTGTGACATTCCCATGATTACTGGCCTGGGTGCTTATGTGTGACGTTTCCATGGTCTCTGGCCTCAGTGGCCTGGGCGCTTATGTGTGACATTTCCAAAGTTTCGGGCCTCAGTGGCCTGGGTGCTTATGTGTCACATGTCCATGCTTACTGGCCTGGGTGTTTATGTGTGACGTTTCCATGCCTTCTGGCCTGGGCCTGTGCTTATGTGTAACGTTTACATAGTTTCTGGCCTCAGTTGCCTGGGTGCTTATGTGTGACATTTCCACAGTTTCTGGCCTCAGGGGCCTTGGTGCTCATGTGTGACATTTCCATGCTTACTGGCCTGGGTGCTTATGTGTCACGTTTCCATACTTTCTGGCCTGGGCCTGTGCTTATATGTGACGTTTCTATTGTTTCTGTCCTCAGTGGCTGGGTGCTCATGTGTAAGACATTTCCATGCTTACTGGCCTGGGTGCTTATGTTAGACGTTTCCATACTTTCTAGCCTGGGCCTGTGCTTATGTGTGACGTTTCCATAGTTTCTGCTCTCTGATTCACTACTCTTGTGTCTATTTTTGATGTTCTCCGTAAGAAGGTCTATGGGTACATATGACTGGGTAACCAGGTGCTCTTTAAGGTCATCATCTACTATTTACTGTGCTTTGAAAGTTAATACAATTAAATGTGTAATGAAAAATGTGTGGTAAAATGCACTGTTTTGGTCTTTCTTTTTCCAAAATTTTCTTGGAGGGAGAACCGCCCCAAACCCCCGTAGCAGTGGTCGGGCATGCTCGCTGCGCAACTTACGGGGGCTGGTCTGACAAAATTTGCCAGGGCTGCTTTCAGGTCCCAGTCCGGCCCTGGAGGCATCCTGAGGAGGTTCTCCTGATAATGGAGAGAATAAGTGTTAATAAAGCCAGAATAATGAATGGACTAGTATGTTGAGGGGTTGACTGAAATGTAAGATACTGGTATGAAATACCTGATGACAAAAAAAGACTGTAGAATAGTTGTAGGAAAGTGCCCTTTTTGCCTGGTTACCCCCTAACCTTTTGCCGGATACCTAATGCACTTTGACTGAGTGTGCCCTGGGTCCCTGCCAATCAGGTTCCCAGGACCTGTGTTCTTTCCCTAGCCTGTACCATTGTTTCCACAATTGGCACAACTCTGGCCTACCTGTAAGTCCCTTGTAAGCGGTACCTATGGTACCAAGGGCATGGTAGCCAGGGAAATGCCTCTGAGGGCTGCAGCATGTATTATGCCACCCTCAGAGACCTCTCACAACAAACATGCACCACTGCCATTGCAGTCTGTGTGTTTTAGTGCAGCAAGAAGTGAAGAGTTGACATGGCACACATCCCTGTGTGCCATGCCTGCTCAGCACTGCATGAGGCATAGGTAAGTCACCCTTAAGTCAGAGTGCATTATACCTCATATGAGGACCTATCTGCATGAGCAGACAGACCCCTATAATATCTAAGGCCATTCTTGGATAATATAAGTGCACAGTAAAACCGTACTGAGTATATGGTCTAGAAACTTGTCATTATGAGTTTCCTAGCACCATAATGGCTTTACTGAATCCTGGGATGTTTGGTATCAAACATCTCAGAATAATAAACGTGCACTGATTTCAGTGTCAGGTTTATTTTCCCATGCACTCAGGGGGTCCCTTATAGAGGGGACCCCTGAACCAAACCAACCACTGGTGAGTTCCTGACTGGTGAACACCTGCCTGCCACCACAAGACAGGTTTCTGGACCCCTGAGGTGGGAGCCTTTGCTCTCAGGGCCCCGAAATAAAACCTTTCCTGGGCAGAGGTGTTCACACCTCCCCCAGGTCAGGAAGAGCCATCTTTGGCAGGGAAGCTTCAAAGGCCTTGCCACCTTTGCAACACGACCCCCAGCCTCTCCTGCTAGCAGGAGCAGGCCCCCTTCCTGTCTTCACCCCCTTTTCAGCAGGATAGAGGGGGGAAAATCGTGAAAGCCCGAAAATGTGCCCACCTCTGTCTACCCACTCTTTAGTGCCCGCCACTTTGCAGATGGAAGGCACCCCCCCAATCAGGGTCGGGGATAATGCTCACGCCCCCATGTGGGGTGAGCACACTAAGGGTGTAGTCACCGTAAGGTCAGCAGCCCATTGGCTACTACCTTGCTACCCAGTAACTCCCCTAAATACAGTATTTAGGGGTACCACTGAACCCAGCTCAGGAGATTCAACGGACCAAAAGAAGAAAACTGCGGCCGAACCAGGAACCGAACCGCTGCAGACAGAGCCCGGCAAGAACCCCGCCACCTGTAACCGGTTCGACAACTGGATCTGCTGTCCTTCCCCAAGCTCTGCAAGGCCTCCAAGAACCCCCAGAGACCTTTCAGTCTTCACCAAAAAAGCCAAGAACCTCCCTTTGGGCTAGAGGCTCTAGTCCCCGGCGCCACCGATACACAAACCGTGGTAGCTGAGGACCGACACCTGTGCCGATGCGACTCACTACTGCAAAGGAACTCAAAGACCGCAGCAGCAGAGGACCCACACTCGTGTTAACGTGACTCTGCCCTGCCAGAAGAAAGCACTGCAGCAGGACGGCTCCCACGACCTAGAGGGATCCTCTCGGCCAGATGACCCCAGCTGTTCCTAGCTCCGTTCCCGAGAGCCTTTACCATCCTGCCAGTGGCCTTGTCAGCCTCCTCCTGCTCCACCTGCACGACCGCAGCCTCTCTGTGACAGTCCGTTGGCAGAACTCCCCCATCCTCGGCGCATCTCCACGACTGCAACTGCTAAGTTGGTAGTGCCTCCCTTCGACCTCTAGTGACCTGCTGACGACGACCGCGGCAGTACCAGAGTTGGCAGTCTACTGAATTCCACTCACCTCCATTGCTCTCCGCCAACCACAAGAGCAACCATCATTGTCGGGTTCGACCGCCAAAGCGTAGATACTGAACCCCGCACCTCTTCAGGTGCCCCGGTCCCTATTGATTAGCCCTGGGCTCGACGAACCCTGCACCCGGCCGCCCCAGTGCCGCTGGTGGTGCAGAACTTCCCTAAAACTGACCCTTGCCAAGTGCCGATCTAAACCCCTGGAGACTGGAAAAGCAAGTTGTGTACTTACCTGCTGATGCATAACCCTGGTTTTCCTTCCTTAGGATTGCATTCCATTTTTACTGTTTCTGATTGACAATCCCGAAAGCATTTCCACTACATGTTGAGAGCATTGCAATTGAAAAGTACTTACTTGTAACAGAGTCCAACTTGGTTCCTAGAAATAAAAGTAACTAAAGTAATATTTTTCTACAAACATTGGCCTGGAGTCAGTCATTGAGTGTGTGTTTCTGCCTTGTATGAGTATGTACACCAAATGCATTCACACTACCCTCTGATAAGCCTAACTGCTCAGCCCAGCTACCACTAAATTGAGAGTAAGGTATTATCTACTTTAACTTCGGCCACACCTTTGGGGACTCACTGGACTCTGTGCACACTATACCTCTTTTTGGTATAGTATATACAGAGCTGGCTTCCTACAATAGTCCTGATCTTTGATTTAAAAAAAAAAAAATTAGATAAGTCATCATAGAGTTGGTGTGATGGTACAATAGTAGGTATGTATGTATATATGTGGTATTTATATAGCGCAAACCTAGCCATAAGGCAGCTTAGCAGTGTACAGGATCAAAGGCAAGCATTAAGTCAACAAGTGGTAAGAGAGGTAGCTGGTTTGTGGACAGGTAATGCATTGTTAAGTAGTATTCTTAAAGAGGTGAGTGTTCAACTCATTCCTAAATAGGAACAGCGTTTGGGTAGTCCCGTGGATAAAAGATGCTGTTCCAGATCCTGGATCATAGATGGAAAAGTCCTGCTGCCTTGTTTTTTCTTTTTTCACACTCCTTAGTCTGCAGTTTGATGGTGTCCTGGCTGCATGTGTGCCAAGAACTGCCAGAGATGGTGAGCTTGTCTGCAGGATAAGCAGGGTTACTGGTCGTGACAGATTGGTAAATGATGCAGCTAGTTTTGAAGATGGTTTGGGTCAGAATCGGGAGCTAATGGAGTTTCATCAGGATGGGGTAATGTGATCATATTTCTTCAGGACCTGGATGGGACATGCTGCAGCATGTAGGATGCACCTAAGGGGTGCGAGTATGAAGTCTGCAAGTCCATGGAGCAGGGTGTTACCATCATCCAGAGTGAATATGATGGCATTTGGATTGGCGGGACTATGGAAAATACTTCTCTAGTGGGTTTGGAAGCAGCTATCAGGCCTCCCATCTTCCCACGCCCAAGCAGCCTTTTGTAAATGTGAAGCTTATGTTTGTAGATCTTCACTTCTTATTTTCCACTGAGGATTTAGAGTGCGACAGGGCTCAAAATATTTAGAGTGTCTTTGGCTGACTCTATGTCAGGAGTGAATCAGGAGGTTGAAGATATATTGCAGTGGGATTTGGAATGGAACGTCCTTACATTTCATGGAAATAATGGAATCAAGCATCAGTGTATTCCACTTGTAATAGGGTGTAAAGTACAGGGTGCTCCTGAATTAGAAGAGGAAGTATTTGAAGCAAGCAGAAAAGAAAAGGCATCCCAAATAAGTTTGTACCAAGGATGCTTAGGTATTAGGTGGAGTGAAGTATCCAGCGGAGAATCCAGAAAGTGTGTTCTGATCAGATAAGTAGTATGGTAGTCTGAAAGAGAGCTAGAGTGGCTTGGCCAAAGATTAGATCCAGGGTGTGAACCACTTTCTGGGTAGGTCATGCTACTAATTGATGAAGAGCAGGGGCGAGGCACGCACTTACACGGTCACATGATGTCTTGAAATGTGGATCATCAATCCCAGCAATAAAGTTGACAAGTACAGTAACTTTGCCGGAAACAAGCCAGGTCACACACAGGTCTAGACATTTGGTATCTGGCTCACTTCAGAATGATGATGCACATGGTAGAAGGCACAGCAACTCAGTCAGAGCGGTGGATGGACCTCTCAGTGTGTTTGCTCGAAATTTCCTCAGAGGACCTCAGTTGGTTGTGGGTTCAAGAGAGACAATCGTGATGAGATGTTTTTCAGAGGAATATGATTGTTGAACTGTCCCGAGCTGCGTGGAGCTTGTTTTCAATGTGACCATCTTGGTCAATATCTCTCTGGCACCTTTGAATGTCCGATGACATTGTCAGAGTGACTGGACTTGATCAATCCATTTGAAGATCATGACAAGTTATGAAAAGATCAACGAGCAATGCCAGACTGAAGGATGTACAGAACTTTAATCTGGGAATTAGAACAGATGTCTCAATAAAAATAAATGTCTACCAGAAGCTGTAGTTTGGGAAAGCTGGGAAACTCTAAACAAAGAGGAAGACAACACATTCTTGCATGGAAAAGATAATGGTCCATTTTTCAGGGTTGCAAACTCAGTATCGTTTATCTATCTATCGAATATAGTTGCATTGGAGTCCGTGGAGGATCTACGGATACTCAAAAGGCAAAAAAGAAAGCATATATTTTTATTTTAGCACTGGGGTAAAGTAATATATTATTATCATACCTAACTATACCGTCACTTTAACCTTTGTTTTTTCAGTGAATGTTTATGTTTTTTAAACATAAAGTACTATTTTATTACCATATCTTACTATGCCAACCTCACTTGCAGCCAGACCCTGTGCCCAACCTCCACATGTTGCAACCCCCCCACCTTCGGCCATATGCAGTGTGGTGTTGGGCACAGTTTTTTGTCTGCCTGCTGCCAGTCCGTGTGCTCAATGCTCTGCAGGCGCCCAACACCCTGCCGCACGCAGCTGAAGGCATGGGGTTCATTGAGGTCCTGGTTGCCTAACCACCCTCTCCCGTGGCCAGTGAACACACTTGTATTTTTTATTTGTGGTGCTCGGGATCCACATGGGTCCATGTTGGAGATCCTAAAGAGGCCCAACAAATTTTATTTTTACTTTAGTCTCAGGGAGGTCCCCGGGAAAGGGGGTTCCCTTTGGGACCCCCTCACATGGCCCAGGGGCCAGGGTACTCCTATCCTGCCCCCCTACATGTTTTTTCTATTAACTCTAGTCCCCAAGTCCCAAGATGGCGGCCGCAACCTTTTTCTCAGGTTGCAGCCGGCCAGTGAAGCTGCCTGTTTTGGCTTCGCGGATCCGTGGAGATCCGTCGATCCTCCGCAGAAATAGTGCGTCGCTATATACACACATTTTTAACCTTAATTTCTTAAAAAATGACTTAACAGATCTACACCAAATCACAAAAAGCATGCTTTCGGGTGTAATTGCTGTTTTTGCTGTATTGCAGTTCAAGTATTTAGGGTTTGGGGTGGGTAGTGGTATAGGGTGGTAAGGGTATTTTTAGGGTTTAAGGGTAGGTAAATGTAAAGGGTTGTAGGGTTTTGTTTAGGATTTATGGATCGGTAGGTGTATAGAGTGGTAAGGGTATTTTAGGAGTTTAGGAGTGGGTACGGGTATAGGGTGGTAAGAGTATTTTTAGAGTTTAGTGGTGGGTAGGGGCATAGGATTGTAAGGATATGTTTAGGCTTTAGGGGTGGGGAGGGGTATAAGATGGTAGGGGTATTTTAGGGTTTAGAGGTGGATAGGGGCATAGGGTGGTAAAGGTAAAAAAAAGAGGGCATCCCACCAAAGGCCCTAGGGGATGGGGTGCCCTAAGGTAACTATAACTTGCGCCCTTGCTATGCACTGATTATTACCCCACATATTACATCACTCATGACAATTTCTACAACATAATTGATAATATCAATGCAATATTTCCATTTAAATTATTGATGAGAAAACTGTGCATGGTGGGGGTGCAAGTTATAATTACCTTAGAGCTCAAGTTATTTTTACTTGAGCTAACTATAACTGGTGAATTTAAGTGGTTTTGTTAGTTTAAAACATTACGTTGTCACTGAAATGCTCTCCTAACTATAAGTTTACTTTAACCTTTGGTTCTTTCAATGAATACATGTATAATATATATATGTATATATGACTTTATTGTTAGGTGAAAATTTCAGTGACAACATAATGTTTTAATCTAAACAAAACACAGAAATTTACCTGTTAAGTATGTTAACCACTGTTTGCATAAAGGTTCCATCAAGTTCATTAATTTGCGTACAAAAGAGCAATACATCTATTACATGCGAAATTTGGAAGAATAAGGCCATACTTGTCAAGGTAGAAATACAATACAAATATAATCTAGTTTCAGCAAAATTGTCCACAAATGGTAAAAGAAGGCCCATATTAGTTAACATGCTGAAGGTTAAAATGCAAAAAAAGATCAAGAAGATCTATTTCTATCAATCAAGGCCGAGAGCAGATATGTGCTGAGAGCAAACACAACTCTCCTAGTAGTATCAGATTTGAATACCCTGAGAGCTGTTGGATAGTTTGTTAGGCCAAGATTATGACATAATGGGTGAATCCATTTACGTCTATGTTTAAAATAGTTCAGGCAGAAAAAGAAAGTGTTCAATGTTTTCAGACTTCTTCAAACAATATTTGCAATAAGGCGAACATCGCGTTGCAGCAGTCAATTTAGCAGGAAAAACATTTAAGAGTAATATGCCTAATCTAAATTTAATAAAACATTATTTTGCAAAGGGTAAAGAAATGTAATCTAAAAACGGTCTAAATTATGGAATGGCTTATGGCATAAAAATTGTTCAGAAAGGGACCTGGTACTAATGATGCAGTTGCAGTGCCATTCAGTCACTACATGATCCCAATATGTATTAATTAAAATACCCATAGTTTGTTGTGAGATAGAGGACAGGTTAGTGTAAAGTGTCTGTATTTCCAATTTGGTAAACCACATCTTTACATGGGAGAGCCATTTGATTCTAGTGTTGGTATCTAGCCTTGTAACTTTGAGTAATTCAGACCTATAAGAGTCTAAGGCCCTTATTAGCAGTCTGGCGGTCCACGGACTGCCAGACTCACTGTGGCAGTCTCCTGACCGCCCTATTATGACTAGGGCGGGTGGGCCCCTCTGGGACCACCACAACCGTCTCAGCTGCCAGGGAACCGTTGTTCCCTGGCAGTTGCGCGGTGATCCTGAGGCCGCAATATGCTTGGCAGGGCCGTTGCAGTCCGAGCCCAAGCATATTACGAGTTTCCTCTCTGCCACACTTTTCATGGTGGTGCGACAGCCATGAAAAGTGTGGCGGTGAGGAAACAAAGGGGGCCCTATAGGGCCCCCTGGTGCCTTATGCCATGTGGGTGCACACATGGGGGCACAACATGTGCCCCTTGTGTGCATGCACGCCAGTACCTGCACTGCATGGACTGCAGTAGTCCATGCCATGCAGGTACTGCCTTTGATGTTCCCATTGTGGGGCCTATTTCATTGGCACCGCCCTCGGAACACCAAAGAACTGACCGCCAGACCAGAAGAAAACTCCTGTCTCTACATTAGTTTGCCTGTGCCGGAGTGGGGTGGTCCCGCTCTCGCACCACCAAACTCATAATAAGGCCCAAATTCATGGTGGGACAAGAGTCTTACCCAGAAGGGGCTTGAGGGTGGCTACATGGTTAATGCCTTTCAAAACGGTATCAAAAACTATGGGGTGTTTAGGTGAGCTAGAAGGAAGCTTAATTAATGATTTAAGAAATCTAATCTCCTTTACCACCAAAGTGCTAACATGCAATGCCACATAGTTCATCCCCATACAAGGCGGTTGATTGCGCTTTAGCCCTGTACACCTGTAAGTCCAGGGAAACACCTTTAGACTTTGATGATCTGTGCATTTTTAAAATAGCAGCAAATCTTTGTTGGATTAATAGCGAGCTTATTATTATCTGTTGAGATCAAGTAAGAGAGTTAGTAACCCTTACATTTAGGTAACCTAAGGTTTTGACTGCTTCGAGATATTCAGCTCCCAAACAGGCTTTACTCAATCTATTTTTATTTGGTGTGTACCCATATACTTGATCTTTTGTATGTTCATTTACAGCTCTCTATCGCTGCAAAATTTGTCAAACGTATTTAAAAGATATTGAAGGCCAGAGGAGGTCTTGGACAGGAGTAGCGTGTCATCCTCAAAAAGAATTGCTGGAATCTTAGGGCCATTCAGTTTCAGAGCATCAATATTACCACTGTTAAGATGTTCTGTAACCCTGTTGATATATAATGAGAACAAGGTAGTGACCAGAACACATCCTTGCCAAACTCTTTTGCGTCTCGGTATTGGATCGGTCAGTTCTCTTGATCTGCCCCATCTGACTTGGGCACAGGTGGATTGATGAAGCCTAACGATAATATTTAAAATGTGGGAAGGAACTCCCATTGATCTAAGAACCTCCCATAAGATGTTTCTGGGTGGCAAATCGAAAGCTGCTCTTAGATCTATAAAAGCCACATACAGGTTATCTTTTTGTAAGGTGATGTATTTCCAAGTGATCTAAGAGAATCTAAAGATTTGATCAATGGTACTGACCTTTCGCTGGAATCCAGCTTGGAATGGGGGAAAAATATTAAAGTCCTCCATCCAATTCTGTAATTTGTCAAGTAACTGGTAACACAACTTTTTTTGAAGGTTGTCAAGAAGATAAATGGGTCTGTAGTTCCTTGGATTGTTCCTGTCACCTTTCTTGTAAATAGGGATGAAATATGCTCCAGCCCAAGTAGCAGGTAGTTCAGCTCCATTCAGTATGGCATCTGATAAGCGGTTAATGTAGGTGGTCCATATATTAATTTGAGATTCATGAAGATCCCCTAAGCGGAGAGATTCTATGTAGCCTTTCTTGTATCAGCCAAAGAGAAAGCTAGGTGGTCGCCTTCATGTATTATGTGAACCGAAGCATTTAAATTATTGTCTGCTAAATGGATAGAGGCTAAATCATTTCATAATATAGCTCTGAAAAGTGCTTCACCCAAGTATGCGGTGGCACGAAATGATTGGTTTGAGTGGTAGCGCCTAAATAGCCATGGGCTATAATTTGCCAGAACACCACATTATCCCTATCAATTGGCTTCATCCCAGCTCCTTTTTTGTGTGCTCAAAACGTTCTTATAAAATGACCTAGAGTCTCTGACAACTGCTGGATTATGGGATTTGATGGCCTTAATGAGGTTGGATTTGACTCAATGGCACTCTGAGTCGAGCCGTGGAATAGTTTATGGCTTTTATTAGTAATTTACTTAGTAGACCATGTAATAAGATCTTTTATGAAAGAAAATATTTCATGTGCATGTCCGGCATCAAAAGGTGCTTATTAGATGGATCTCCAAGAGGGTCCAGAATAGAAGAAAACGCATCGTAGAGTTTGGCCAATAAAGCACAGTAACCTGCCAAGCTAGGCCATTGTATGGCTCTACTGTTATTGGTTGGGATTGGTAGAGTTTGAGTGCCCCTTCCCTTGGCAGACTGGTATTGAAACATATCAGTAGATAATGAGAGTTCCAAGGCATTGTGATCACTATCCCATCTAGGGAGCACCTTAAAATCTTGACGTTTCCCCCATAGCCTAATATCCAAGATACAGTAGCTAATGCAACTGTGCAGTGCAAGGAGATCTTTACCCAAATTATAAGCCTGCCAAAAGGCCTACCATTAGAGCATTGATGCAAAAGGAGGCACAGCCTACTGTATAGACTGGGGACATGGCCCAATATTCCTGGATTAAGACAATGTGGAAAGTATCCATAAAGGTATTCCAGGGAGGGTTAACAGCCTTGAGAAGCACACCGGCAGTATTGCACGAAGAATAACGATGTTAGGGTCAGAAGTAAGGCCAGCATTCGAATTGGGGTGTGAATGAATTTGATGAGACAGATGATTAGGGGAAAGGATTAGTGTACTTCTTGGTGGATCGCTGGAAAGGGGTTCTTTAGTAATACCAGGGATTCCATGGAGTTGCAGCCAGTCAATGTCTTTTGAAGGGCTAGTAGAAAGGAGCAGGTGGCTTGGAGGGATATTTGACAACGCTGAAGGACCCTCTACAGATCGAGTAATAGATTTTTGTTGACAATCAGGTAAAAGGATGGGGTGCGGCTGAAAAGAAGAAGCTCTTAAAGGCACACCTGAGTGGCCCAACACAGGAAAGAAACTGGGAGCCTGGAGAGGATCACAAGAAATGTGTTGAGGAACATTGTACTTGAACTGGATAGTGGAACCGAAGGGAGAGAGAAATCTTGCATCCAAGTTCACTAAACCCTCTGCAAGGTTGTAGTTAGCCAGTTCTAATCTGAGATAATCAGAGTAATTGGTCCTTGTTGTTATACGTTGGCCAAAGAGAATATCAGAATGGATAAGAGATAGACATCATCTCTGTATCCTAAACCAGAGTGTGACCTTGTTGATCAAAGAATCTGTATTCTCTCTCACCCTTTCCCTCAATTTGGGGACATTCACCATGTAAACAGTGGATACAGTGGAGCTCTCCCTTCTGGTCATGATGGAGTTGCGAAGGAGAGCAGTGAGATGGCAAGAATTTCCCGACCTGTGTACGCTTTCAGTCGAGGGAGAATATCTAGATGCATCCTGGCTCCCCAAATTAGGCTCATGATAGAAAAGCGGAGCATCAGAGAAAGGAATCAAAGGGGACCTACACGGTGGCCAATCTCGAGGTCTAGAACTATTACTAATAGGAGCTCTAGGACGAGTATTGATTGATTCAGTCCTCATCGGCCTGTGAGTAAACTGGTTGGTGGAGACTCAAGGTTCACTGGTGGCCTTACTGGATTTATAGGATTGCTAATTAAAGGCACTTGTGGGGCATCAGTCATAGTAGACTGTTCAACAAGTGGTCTCGGGGCACCATGGCCCCCCCCATGCAAAGACCACTTGTTGGGAGGTCATGCACTTTCTGAGATAGTTGTGTTACTTCAGCTTTTAACTGCTCTATCTCGTCTGTGAGTTTGCTCGTAACTTGAAGAATGTTTTTAATAAAAGGCTGAATTGTATAGTGTGAATAGAGTCCATAGGTATGGGCGAGTTGGCTATCTGTTGCTCCATGTGATTTTTGAGCGCTGCAAACCTGTTACTACAGTCGAAAGTTGTTAGAGTGGTTCTTTTTCCACGTGGGCATTAAGGTCTTTGGTATGAGAGGTACCCTGAAGGAAAAGGAACAGGTGCAGGGGTCTGAGTAGAGTGACTGGTCGTAGTAGGTGACACACGTTTTTCGGGTTGAATGAAAAAATAGGTTACCTTGGATGTGGCCACAGGCCCCTTCTGGGTCTGACCATCGTTGATAAGTGATTCAGCTTCTTTAATGAGGGTATCAATTTTTGAGGAGAAGACATGCTATGCACTTCACAAGGAAATATTTAACGTGGCTGAAAATAAATACGTTTTTGATCAACCAATAGGGAGTATTAGGGGAATGGCATAATATTTATAAAAATGCAGGAAGAAAAGGTGATAGAGTAAGCGTTTTATCTAAAGTATTTAACCTTAAATGTTAAAAGCCCTTTAATTTTCACCATATATGTATGGTAAAGCTGTGTGTTAAAAAAAAGTCTTATAAATGACCACACAGCTTTACCATAGATATATGGTGAAAATTAATGGGATTTTAACTCTATCATCTTTTCTTCCTACAGTATTATAAATATAATGTAATTCCCCTTATACTTCCTATTTATTGATCAAAAACGTATTTATTTTCATCCACGTTAAATATTGCCTTGTGAAGTGCACTGGATTTCTTCTCCTCAAAAATCATACACTTTTGGGTTTCATATATGAAATATAGATATCAGTTTATACATATGTTTAAAAACACTGTTATGGTTACGCATTAAAGTGAAAAACCACAGAAAGTTGCCAGTTATGGCACTATCCTTAACTTGCACACTAAATCCATAACTCGCGCACCATATCACCAGATCCAAATGCAGTGCTCATGATCCCACGCATGATGTAGCACACACAATCACATATGTCATGAAGGATCTTACAAGCCAGGTTACATATCACATTACTATTAACACTCAATAAGATGATTTGTGCATATGTCATTGGTTTTGTAGTTGTGGGAGCTATGGTTTGCCTCGCTGTTTTGCAAGTTATGGATTGTGGAGCTGACCATAACTGAGTATTTTCATTGTTTTTTTTATTTTTATTTCTACCCATAAGTGTACTTAAACTGGTTTTGAGACGTCAGTTAAGGTGTTATAAACTTGTAAAATGTTTAAAACATGTTGTAATGTGTTGTAACCAGTTCTAACCATAATTCATTTTATCTGTGACTTTTTCAGTGATTTTCTGGGGGGGTTCACCTGTATACTGTATCCAATTTTGAACTCACATAGGCCGTCAATGACCGGCGATACTCGCTGGGGGTTGGCCGCTTGTCCTTTCAGCTGGGCCCTGCACCCATCCGCTGCAGGCAGCCATCAAACCCTGCTCCAGCCAAGCCCTGTGCCCAGTCCTCGTGGGAGGCCAGCCCCTGCTGTGCTCGCATTACACACTCTGGTCCCCTACACTCCGTCATTTCCTATCAACACACTGCCACACACTGGCAAAATACCACCATCCGCTCTCTCTTCTCTGTACCCACTCTTACACCCCATCCTTTGTCACCCACACTCCTTTCCTCCCACTTTGTCTAATTTCCCATCCGTTATTACTCTGATTATTTGTAAAATGGCAAGAAACATTAAAATGTTGCCCATTTTCCAATTTGAATACAAATGTAAGGTGTTAAGAATCAGTACTTTTTTGAATTGGTAACCCGTTCTTCCCCGAGAACGAGTGACTTTCCACTTTTTGGTAAGTTTAGATTTAATACTTTTATGTAGTGCTTTGCACTATATAATGGTATTTATTAGGCACTTTGACATACAAATATTTTGTATAACAGAACTGGACTGGCCTAGAGGTAAATTTCGCAAAAGGCGAGGCCCTCTGCCTGACATGCTACTAAATTACTTTATTCCAGTCCTACTTGCCCCATCTGCTAAGTCAGTTACAATATCGTTGTGCGTTCCACCATCCAGTCCCTGATTGCCTACGGAACATCCCGAATTGCATGCAGAAAACAACTTTCTGAACTGAGGTGTTGTTTAGCTTAGTCAATGAACACTGTACTCCACACTGTGTTATTCAACTGCAGGAATTCATGCAGAGTTTGTTAACTTCCCCAGTATGCTTTGTTTGTAGGGTTTTGTAAAATGAAACATTTACTAGTGAAGTATATATGGCTTGTAAACACCTTAGTTTAGATTTGTTCAATTTATAAATTCTTGTCATCTGTGTAAATAGGGGTTGTAGTCATACCATATGATATATGTGTCAATTCAATTCCTTCTTTATTCGGCTATGAAATAGCCACTTTAATGCACATGATAACAATACGATAAATATACATAAAAACATCATATTTCATAAGTCATTAAAATGTTTAAAACATTGGAATTAGAGAAAAAGAAATCATATGTGTCCTTACGTTTTGTTTGCCCAACATCGCGCGCATGCAGGAATAAGGGAACGGGGGGACGTGAAAGGCACCCGTCGTTTAATGCAATACGTTTGTGGCAAATAATGTTGGTTTGGATTGGTAGCTGCCAACTGAAAATAATAGTGAACGTATTCATAAGGGCTAAGCACAATGAGAAAATTAACGGATGATGATAGGAGTGATGTTTGATAAGCCGTGTGGATCGGAGTGATGTTTGAGAAGAAGCGGGCAGTGGTTGCCTAAATTTGGTACGACTGAAATATTTAGTTAATTGTGAAAGGCCTTAATACTTTCAACGGCTTGTGCAATACTGAACAATTTTCAGTTGTTGGCTGTTGCAGTGGTATTTACCATAGACTCTCTAATAACATAATGCACAAACATCAGAAAGCCAATGTCTTGTGGGGAAGCGGCTGAAGGAGCCACAAATTGGTTAATCTATTTATGAGCCATCAGCATAGCGTGTCCACTCTTCACCACGTCGTATATCCATATCCCCTATTTCCCCTTTTGCGACTTCCTCCAGCCCCACCCACAGGCAGTGACCACTTGGTCCCTGGTCCTCCAACAGGGTCCTAGTGACCTGCCATGACCTTTTGTTCTACCTGCAATGCTACATCTTCCCCACTTGAATAATGGCTCCCAATCCTCCCATGTCCCCTTTGTCATTCTGACCAGTGCCTTACAGGTCTTCAATGAGTCCTACTGGTTTCCTTGGAATGTGCTGTGATTGTCTGAGCAGGACGTGGTCGTTGACGGTTATTTCTGTGCAGGGTCTGTCACTCTCGGTACTTTCCTCTGAGGTGAACTTGGCACTGTTTTCACTGGTGTGTACCTTTTGAAGTGTGATATGTTGGGAGTCACTCTCCTGTCATCTGCTGTGACTGTGACCATGGTTCCCTTCCTGGCCGTTACTTGAAGGAGTTTGTTGGCATATCGGGTGTCTGTTGTGTTTTTGTGCTCTTATTTGACAAGAAAACTGTCTCCTTCTTTTAAGTCTGATTTTCGAGCCCTCCGACGTGCATCATCATATCTCTTCATCTTGTCCTTTTGCTGCTTATCTTTGTCATGAAGTTCATCTCGTTATTATGCCCAACTTGAAGTCATGGCTGGTTTCTTCCAGTTGGGCATCCTAGTGCATACCTCCCTCCCTAGCATGATGGTTGCTGGGGCCTTCCCAGTAGTGCCATGAGGCATGTTCCAGTATGCCCTCAATACCTCATTTAATGCCAACTGTACTTCACGTCTGTCGTATTTGGCTTGTTGAACGGTGTAGTGTCTTGTAAATAAAGGAACGCTGGAACTCTTTAGGTTCCCACTGTACACCGTAGGCCTGTGACATGAGCGTTGGAGGGATGAGTTGAAGACTGGCTTATTTTGTTGAGTTCTGATTTACAGAATAAAGACGTGTGCAACTACTCTCTGTGTGTGGCGTGGTTATTGGTGAGTACTGGGGCTGGTAGAATGCTACAAATGGTTCTTTTCAGTGTGGCAAATGGTAATCGCTCCACCATCCCTTTTGCCTGTGGCCATAACCACAATCCCTTTTGCCCATGGCCACAGCCGGGTGATTTGAAGTTCAGATGTGCTTCACTGCAGGAGGGCTATTGTATTGTGTGCCCGCAGGTGACTGGGGTTGAGGTCCCAATGGCACAATGTCCAAGGCGGTCTTTCTTTGGTGACTTCACTGCCAGATGTCTTGAGGGGAAGCTGAGGAAAGAGCTACACACGGGGTAATGTGGATTCTCTTTACGAGCCATCAGCACAGTGTGTCAACTCTTCACCACGCTGTATATCCATTCCCCCTGTTTCCCCTTTTGCGACCTCCTCTTCCTTCCTCCAGCCCCACCCGCAGAGAGTGACCACTTGGTCCCTGATCAACCGACAGTGTCCTAGTGAACTGCCATGACCTTTTGTTCTACTTATGATTCTACAGCCAAGAACTTTTCTGCCTTCTCAAACTTACTTTGATGTAACGTGATCACAGCACACCAGCCCTAAACAACTTTGCATTAGCTCCCTATCAAACACCAACCTGACTCAAGAACCTTCAGACTAGAACCCAAAATAGTGTATTTGGTTTCAGGAGGAGGCCTTCATTCAGGATTCCAGAGGGCTCCTGATCAACCACCCAAACAGATAATCTCATCACCAGAAGAAGTTTCGGTTTGGTGTAAGGTCACTGTTTGTGCAGTAGCTAAGTTGTTGAATTCTGTCCCACAGCATCTTCACCACAAGTCCAACTTCTGAAAGTCCCTTTAGAGGGCAAAAGCCCATCTAGTCCTCTGCTTATGGACTGCAGTCCCTCCATCTATAGCACGACCGCCGAGGAATTGTTGTTACTTTTAGAGTCTGAGTCCATTAAATTCCCCTGATATATCTGTCCAGGTAATAACTGAGAGTGAAAAGCGGGTGTCTCCTCAGGACCAAAGGTGCAAGGGGAAGTTTGAGGCAGCCCTCCGTTTCGATAAGCCGGGGTTTCAAGGAAGAAGTATTATGGATGAACAGATGCAGTTTGCTGATAAACACATTAGTCATGTTGTTTATGATAGGTCGCATACATTGAGTTGTGACATATGCTATTTGAAATGTTTTAATAAATGTTCGTGATTCATTTCTTATAAAAAGGGAAAAAGACATTTGTTTAATCTTGAAAGTGTAATTAAAAGAATGGGAGCCTGCTAAGAAATTGCTCTACTGGTGGATGGAAGTCTAGAAGCTCTGCAGGAAGGGCATACACTTTTCTTTGAAAGTATATCAGTATATCAGCCCTGCTCTGAAAAACGAATGCTGTCCATTCAAAGTATCACAACCATGCTGAGTGTTTGGTAGTATATTAAAGGAATAGCAGTTCTGCCGAAAGATGCTAATAACGTCTGTTAAAACAATAACAGCGCTGGCAAGAATTGCAGGAAGTGCAAAATAAAACACGACACTGCTAAGTGCCTCTGCACTTGCATTAAAGTAACGCACCCCTGATTAGAACCTACGGTACTGTCCGAATGTATAGCAGGCATGCTGAGAAGTGCCTGTATGGCCACATTTGGATTAAAACATCTATGCCCAAAAGTGCTAGCCTAGCATTCTCCAATAAATGTGTTACAGCCATGGGCAGAAATACTAGTACTTCTTACAAGTGCACAGACTGAAGTTCCTGAAGAACATTTCACCCAGGAAACCTACTGGTTACCTCTCAATGCAGTCACACCCCACAGTGCACCGCATTCCTCTCAGGATGGCGAGTTGCCTGATTGCATTCCTTCTGTTCTCTATACTAATCTTCCTTCTAGATTGCTCGAAGCCACATGTTTCTCCTTTCATGAATGCTGCTGAGTTACTTTTGTCTACTGTGCTGTCTGACGTTTTATTCTTTTCTCACCCTACACAGGTTCCGAAAGAGGGCATGAGTCAAGATGGTCATTCTCAGGAAGGTATGGAAGGGTATTACCTACATTTATTGCTTCACTCTTTCTTCATTAAAATGTCTGTATGTATTTTGAACATAGACATATTGGGTTTTGGTGCCAGACTGGTGCTAAAAAGGGCTATTGTACTAGTTGAATTAAAAAAATCCCCATAATATGGTGGCATTGATCAGAGACCGGTTGGATGACCTGCAGACACTGACTTAAGGTTGTCAAAAAAGTTACTTTGTTGAGGCAGGATAGAACTTACAATATGCATATGTCCCTGCCTACAAACTAAGACATGAAGCAAGTACATCTCCCTATCCTATAAACAAATGAACCCACCCCTTGCTCGCTGTCACACCCAATCCCAGTTCCCCAGCTTTCCTCACCTGAACTTTTATCTTTTCTAAGGGCTACCATTACTTTACCAGGCTAACTTAAAACCCTACTAGCCCCTATCGGAGCACGAGATAGTTGGCTCATCCATATCCTATATTCCTTTTACTCCTTTTCATCAAATGGACTGTATATATGACTCCCACTAATATTCTTCTGTGCCATTTTTCTGTTACATCTGTCAATTACGAAACAAGTTTACATTACATTTCACGTCGCCCTATCCTGCCTAGAACACGCACCAACCGAGACCAGTTTTATCAGCTTGAAGTGGGCGTGTAGCATCACACACGGGAATTAATGATTCCCTTAGGGCAAGCTGCAGTTGAGGGCAGGTCTTCCACTGTCAAACCACAAGCTTTTCTGCCCCACACCAATGTCCCCGAATGTAGGGGTTAATCCCCTCTGCTCCCATTGGGCACTGGGTTAAGGACATAAAGACACGCTATCATGGTTATAAAAAGGTTGCTTTATTGTGGAGGCAGAAAAACTCTCTATATGCATTATCAGACCCATTGGCCATTCACACTAATACGTCTCTGCCATCAAACTAACACATGAAAAAATCTATAACTCAGTCCCTGCCCCTCTAAACAAATCACTCCACCTGTTTAGTCCCCATTCTTCAATTTGACCTACCAGTAATCTATAATCCATACCTGCCAGTCTCTTTCCTAGTTTTACTTGCCCCTGGTCCAAGGCTGGCTATCTCTCTATTCCTTCTACAACTTCTCATCAGCTGTAAATTTCATGCTCCCTTTGTTCTCCTTTGACAATATTTTGCCAGAAGATGGAGTTTCTCCTTTCCCCTTCATACACCTTTCTGGGAGCAGCTGAACCCCAAACAGTGGTGTAACGTAAAATGATGTCCACAGCAAAATATGATGACGGCCCCCCTGAGTCTCCCATATGTCACAGATGAATATTGGCCTTGGCCTGAATGGGGTCGACATGCACCTGTGCTGATGAACCACTGTTCGAGTGTTGCCTTAGAACCGGTGCATATGGCTCTACCTACCCGCAAGCTGAGTGCCACGCCACTGTCAACTTCCTGGGTGTCTTTCACTGCAAAAGAATGTCAGTGTCCAGCATCTCACACACTGCCAGCTGATCTTCAATCATTCTGACAAAAATCATTATCTTATACCACAGCCGTTCTATACAATTAAAGCTACCCAGTGCCATTCTTACCCCATCCATGTATAGTGATGTGCTGTGGGAACGTTTCACAATTTACAATGGTATAAATTTGAAAACCTGAAATCCCAGTTTCTATGTAAAAAGGAAGTATTGGCTGGCTAGACAATTACAATTTATTTATTCAGACCCTTCTTTGCAAATCCTCTCCCTGTGCAGCTGCTTAAAACGTTTATAAACTTGCCCTACGCAAATCTTTTATCTCGGACTCTTTAGTAAGTGATCCACAGCTGCTCCACAATGCAAGTTTTCTCTGTTCTTCACCTTTTGATCTAGCAACATTTTTCCATTTTGTCCCTCACCTATCTGCTTCACTGCCTGGTTCCTTCTCAGCCTGTAGAGTGGGATCATCGCCCTTCTTGCAGGTAACCCGACTCTCACCTTCCCTTAAGGTGACTACTTTTAGAACCTCTCCTGACTTACTCTCACCAACCCTCCTTCACTTGACCTCTGAAGCTATCCCCCCTGTGTTTCAGATATTTGTTAGAAGGATTCCAACGTGCTTTTTAGTACTTCACAAACTGATCATCTGGCTGGCATTTTTGCCTTCCCCTGCAGGGCTATCCTTCTTTGCAGGCTGCAGTTTGGCCACTCTTACCTCATCTTTCTCCCCTATTGTATCCCAGGATCCCTGTCCCTTGCCAACCACCAATTTTCCCATCTCCAGACAACTCCTCGCAGATTTTAACCACTTGTCTCTTGACACTTTCCAGCAGTCACTGCCATATGTAGACCACTGTCTCTTATTCTTGTCTTGCCCCTTTCCTGCTGTCTCTCACCTCACACTCACTGCCTTGAGCTTACCTTGCAGCTGCATCTTCCTCTGTGCCTCTCTGTGGCACTTTCGTTCTTTAGCAGGGAACCTTTCCTCACATCAACCCCTTCCATGTCACTGTCAGGTTCTGGGGTTGCAACCCCTTGCTATTTCCCTTGGTATCTCCCCATGCCCAAACCCGACCCATCCAGACCATCAATGGCATTCTTGTGGCCAGTACTTAGCCTCTGGCCTGCACTGAGTTTTTCACCCATTCCCTTTATTGTGTCCACCACAGCAATTTCACCATACACCTGGGCTTTGCCCGAACTGCAGCATGAAGATCCCCGTTTGTATGTTCTTGTACTTTTGTGGACAACAAACAATTTTCCTTTGCACCGTTCAGCTAGCCAGTTGACATTTCACTATGGTACAGCAAATATTTCCATTCCCTTCCCACTTCACACCGCCAGCTGGCCGCACTGTGCCACATGCCTTCTTTCTGCTCAATGGACAGCGATGCGTTTCTTGTCTCTTGCCCTTCTTGTTATATCTGCATACTTTGTTCATGCCACACCAATTTAAGAGGGATGGTTACCTAGACAATGGCTGTTTGACCTGACATCCTAGGGTTGTAGTCCACCAACCTTTTTGCGTTCACTCCTCCTGTTTTGCTGAATTCCCTTTTGATGGGTTTAGGACTCTGCACATTGTACCACCACTACCACCACTTCAACAAGTGCTAAAAAGCTTGTGCTCTCTCTTTTAAACCGGTCCCAGGATGCTTGTTTCCAGTCCAGGGAGGACCTGGCTTGGCAGTTCGGGCTGGACTGTTCCCATGACGCTAAGGGTCAAGTCTGATTTGCATATAGCTGGCTCCAAACTGGGGTGGCATGGTGAGCAAAAGAACAATGGATTAAATCCAGATCTTTGTGACTGGGGGTGAATGTTTGCATTGTTCAGCATCCCGTCCATCATTTGTTCCTTTTGCTTTCTTTTAAACATGGTAAAATTGTCTTACACTCAATTGCCACATCTAATTTACTTATAAGTCCCTAGTAAAGTGATACTACTGATACTGAGGGCCTGTAAATTGAAAGCTACCAGTGGGCCTACCGCACCTATTGTGCCACCCACTTAAGTAGCCCCTTAAACATGTCTCAGGCCTTCCATTGCAGCCTGTGTGTGCAGTTTAAAACTGCCATTTCGACCTGGCAAAATAAACCTTTAGACAGACCTAATCCTTCCTTTTTAATATATATAAATCACCCATAGGGTCAGCCCTAAACAGCCCTTAGGGCAGGGTGCATTGTATTTAGCAACTTGGACATCTACATTTAAGTTTTACATGACCTGGTACTATAAAATTATCAAATTAATTTTTCACTATTGCAAGGCCTACCTTTCCCATAGGATAGCATTCCCAAAGGATTCAATTTAATAAGTGATAACTTGTGTTTGGGAGCAGGTAGAAAAGCCATGTTTGGTGTCTGAGGAATTATAATTGAAAACCCTCTTTAATAGTAAAGTTCAATTTAAGTCACAATTCTGAAAATGCCACTTTTAGAAAGTTGGTATTTTCTTGTCCTAACCATTTGGTGCCTGCAGCCTGTATTCGTGGTCACATGGCTAGGTGTAGTTGACTGTTGGCCTTTATGTATTCCTCTCAGACAGTATCACAGTAGAGGGCCTAGTTGTTGGCAGGATGGGTCATACTGACTTGATGAGGGGGCGGAGCTGTCACCTGTCACACTAGCACTTCAAATGCACTTCCTCAGCTCACACACAAAGGAATTCACACTAGCCTATTGTGCATGCAAACAGACTGGGACCAGGGCAGGCAGGCAGGAAATTCCAGGCACCTCTCTAGGGAGAAGTCTCCACACGTTTTTCCCACTTTAAAGTGGGCACCAGGTATGAAAATGGGACCCTCCGGCCCTCTTGAGTACACGTCTAGGCCTGTGGATACTACAGAAAAAGGACTGCCCTGCTGTCAGAGGACTGCCCTGCTGCCTGAGGCCTGCCCTGCTGTCTGAAAAGCAAAACTGGATCTGCACTCTTCATCCGAGGACTAGTGTCTCCAAGGTCTAGTTAGAGGGCCTCCTGGTCTGAGCTACAGGGACACAACAAACTCCAGAGGTCTCCCTGCCTGCTTCATGTACATGTCTGGACCTGCAACTGGACTTGCCTGAGCCCTTCTGGCCTCTATTGGAGGGAGTTCCTGAACCCTCAAGAGGTTGACATTGAAGAGGAATAGGAGAAGGAGATGGAAGGGAGGGATGACAACCCCTTGTCTGTGACCCTAAAGGAGAGATAGGCGATTGCCAGATCCAGGGCCACAGACAGCAGCTTCTCAGCGGCTTCTAAGAGGAACTGGGGGACAGAAAAGCGGAAAGGGAGTTTAGGCTGCAGATGGCCAAACTCAGAATGGGAGAATCTGCAAACAGGGAGGCTTCCAAGGAGAAGGCAGCTGGCCAGAGGGCTCCAGAGGAAAAAAAAGGCCGAGGCAGAGAGCGAGAGAGCCTTGGAAGAAAAAAGATCTTGAAGGCTCAGAAGAGAGTATTAGGGAGCTGGACCTGAAGGCCAAACAAAGCACAGGTTCCAGCAACAATGGTGGCAGTGAAACCACAGTGTCCCATGAGGAAAGGAGAGTCCACATACCTAAAGACCATGTGCCTAGCTTCATTGTGGGGGACAACATAAACAAGTAGTTTGAGGTCTACGAGGTAGCCTTAGAAATGTACAGGTGCCTGAGAGAGATTGGGGCACCAATCTGCAGTGGCACATCCCTACAGAGAGGATGGATTCTTTGTTGGCCCTAGGTAAAGATGACAGGATGGAATATCCCCTGCGCCGCCCACCCCCCCCCACAATGGCAGCCCATATCCAAAAGAATGGACTCACCCCTGAAAAGTGTAGGCTGAAGTTCAGGGACAGCCAGAAACTGCCCCACTAGTCTTGGGTAGATGTTGTGGAGTATTTTAGCAAGGTATTAGATGGTTGGATGAGGGGTAGTGAAGCAAACACTTATAAGGAGCTGTACAATCTGCTTTCCAAAGAGCACATGTACAGTCATTGTTTTTCAGATCTGTGCCAACACGTGATAGACAGCAAGCTAACTAGCCCTCAGGAACTTTCGAAGGAGGCGGATCGCTGGCTCAGCATCAGGGTCCACAAGAAGGTATCTGGGGATGTACAGGCTCTCCACCAGAAGAAAGAGGGGGAGACAAAAGTAAAACAACTGAGTTCTGAAAAGGCCCCAAAAGTGTTTCCAGGGAAAGTATTCCCATTCTAATCCTGACCAGAAGAAGGGAGGGTTCTATGTGAAGAAGACATCTGGTCACTTCACAAGTACTTTGAGTGTTACAGGTGCAGGCACTCAAAGAGAGACCCCCAACGTCCCGAACAGGCAGCAGCCCCCCACTGGTGGGCAGATTCCGGTAATGGCTAATGTAGGGCTCGGAGAAGAGGTTGTCCCAGTTAATCAGAGGGAAGTGCAGAGGTCACCTTAGTGTTCCTGGTAGAAGCAATGGTACCCAAGACTGACATACCTAGTAAAACTAAGAAGTACAGGGGACAAGTTCAATGGACAGAGGATGGAGGCTTTGAGAGACACAGGAGCAAGTATGAGTACTGGCAAGTGTCATCTGGTGTTGTCAGAGCAGGTACTTCCCAATCTAGTGCATCAGGGGGTTACTGCTGACAACCACGAGAGTCATTACCCAGTGGCTCTGGTTCCCTGGTTCCCTTCGAATGGGGGGATCTTAAGTTCTTTGAAGGTAGGTGTGAGTCCAGCCATGCCAGTGGATTGTGTGTTGGGTAATAATGTGGAGCACACCATCTGGAATTAGATGGAGCTCTGGTCACACAAGGTCCTGGAGCTTAGAACAATGGCCCAGGCACCTGCCAGAAAGAGGAGGGCCAGGGTGTGTGGGAAATCTGCCCCAGAAATTCCCACTGTCCTGGAGGAAGCAGAACATGAGGGGGGATGCTCCACAGCCTACCGGGGAAGGCATTGCTGCCCTTGGAAACCTACTTGTACTGGGCAGGTTGCAAGCAGAAGGAGGCCCTTCCCAGGCAGATTTCTGTCAAGCGCAGAATGAGTGCCCCACTCTTGAGGTCATTCAGCGCCAGGCTGAAGCCCAGGCAAATGGAGACACCTCTGGTGATCACCTCATCAATTGGGAGAATGATCTCCTGTACGGTGAGCCTAAGGTTCCTGAGCCTGGGGCTACCAAAATGTTGGTGGTCAACTAGTGATATAGGGCCTTGCTACTGGAACTGGTTCATGATGTCCCCCTGGCAACACATCTGGGCAGACCCAGACCTTTGAAAGACCGGTCAGCCACGTTTATTGGCCACGGATGATGATAACTTCTGATGCGTTCTGTAGGTCTTGTCCAATCTATCAGGCCAGTGGGAAGACGGGAGGAAAGCAAAAGGCTTCTCTGGTTCTCCTTCCTATTTTGGGCACCCCCTCTGAAAGGGTGGGCATTGATATTGTGGGGCATCTGGGTCCCAAGACAACCTTGAGCATCAGGTTCATTCTGTCTTGGTGAAACATTCCACCAAGTACCCGGAAGCCATCCCTCTGAGAATAGCGACTGTGTTCACTGTGGACAGGGCACTGATGGAGATATTTACCCAAGTGAGTTTCCTCAAGGAGGTGGTGTCTGACTGAGGCCCCAACTTTGTCTGCGCACATGAAGTCCATGTGGGATGAGTGTGGAGTAACCTACAAGTTCTCCACAACCTATCAATCCCAAACCAATGGACTTGTTGAAAGGTTCAGCAAGACCCTGAAATGCATAATAATGGGCCTAGCAGAGCCCTTGAGGTGGAAGTGGGATGTTCTGTTGCAAGTTTCAGCCCCTTCGAGCTTCTGTATGCCGCCCTGTCAGCGGGCCTCTCAGTCTTGTAAAGGAAGGGTGGGAACAAGCTCCCAAGAAACCCCCTTAGGATGTAGTCAGCTACATGATGGCCCTAATATCCCAGATGAAGCAATTCTAGAAGACTGCCACTGAGAACTTAGCCACCAGCCAGAAAGTAAGGAAACTCTGGTATGACCAGAAGTCCACTCTGGTTGAGTTTCAACCTGGTCAGAAGGTGTGGATGATTGAGCCAGTGGAGCCCCATGTCTTGCAGGACCAATAGACTGGGCCATATGAGGTAAAAGAGAGCAAGGGGATCTCCCGACTTCCAGGAACCCTTTAAGGGTCCTGCATGTTAACTGCCTCAAGGCACCCTTTGAGAGGTCCCAGGTCACTATGTTCTTGGTGACAAATGGAGGTGAGGAGGTAAAGAGTGAACTTCTCCCGGATCTCCTCTTCTCAAAAGAGCATGATGGATCAGTAGGGGAAGTGAACCTCCGTTTCTTGGAACCTCCAACTGGAGCGAGACTTTCGCCAGCTGTTGGAGCAAGTCTCTTTCCTGTTCTCACTTACCCTGGACTCACTCATTGGTGTACCCATGATATTAACTCAGGGAACGGTATGCCTGTGAAGAATAAGATCCACAGGCTATCTGACAAAGTGAGGGCCAGCATCAAGTGTCCAGGATGCTGGAGCTAGGGTGATTGAACACTCCACCGGCCCTTGGTGAAGCCCAGTTCTACTCGTACCCAAAACCGCCCCACCGGGCTCCACCCCAGAACTCTGGTTCTATGTGGGTTATAGAGGACTCAATTCAGTCACCAAGATTTACGCACACCCCATCCCACGAGCTGATCAGCTCAATAATCAGTAGGGAGCGGTCACGTTCCTGAGTACCTTCGATTTGACATTGGGGTACTGGCAGATTGCCTTAACTGAGGGGGTTAAGGAGAGGTCTGCATTCTCCACGCCAGAGGGCCACTTCTAGTTCAGGGTGATGCCCTTTGGTGTAAGGAATGCTCCTACCACTTTCCAGAGGTTGGTCAACCGGGTCCTAGCTGGGCTGGAGGACCACTTGGACAACATTGTGGTCTTTTGCTCTAGCTGGAAGGACCACATGAACCATCTCTGGGCAGTGCTTCAGGTCCTGCAGAAGGCAGGCCTGACTATCAAGGCCAGTAACTGCCAGGTAGGGCAGGCTGTCATGGTCTCCATTTCTACAGATTGGGTTTTTGTTGTTGTTGCATCAAATAATTTATTACATTTTACTCTTTATTGCTGTTTGGTTACTGCATAAATACTTTACACATTGCCTCTAATTTAAGCCTGACTGCTTTTGTGGCAAACTACCAGAGTTTTAAGCACAGGTTAATTTAGTGACTTTTGTGGTTTACCCTGACAAGGATTGTGAGTGTTGCTTGAGAAGGGCTCACACACCTGTCAACTGCCAACCTCATTTTTCAATTTCTCAAAATGGCCATCATCCCAGCTGCCTGGGTTGACTGCTCCTGCATCCCTTCATGCATGTTTTGGCTGGATCTCCTCTTCCATATCCAATCTACATGTATCCTGGGCTCCTACATTGATCTTCATTTTCTACCTGCTCTACCTATGTCACTTTGCACACTTTGCCGTAGTGTGCAAGCCACTTGAGTTCAACATTCTCCGTCTTCATCCCCACATATACTTTCACCCCTACTGCTATATCACGGCCACAGTGCATGTTACGGCTTCCTGTGATATGAGTAGGTCCAGTTTGCTCCTAAGTTGCATCTTCTCACCTCAAATTCATTCACCCCAATCGCCAAAAAGATGGAGGAAGTCTTGTTTCTAGTGACGAAGTAGCCACTGGAGAATACACATCGTTAAGGAGATTTGGAGCCAAATATGTACATTAGGGAGGGTACTGTTTTGTTTTGGAAGTATTTCTCTTTTTTTGGGACATATGGGAATAAGGTAGTTTACATATTTGTGTGATAGGTACAAAGTTGCTATGAGCTGGAGAGTGGTTAGAATCAAATACAGTCGTATGGTGACTAAGGTAATCACATTCAGTGTGTTAGGTGACAGTCTGTAGAGTAGATAGTACAAGACTTGTATACTCGGGCATATTCACAAGCTTCATTTTGTAGTATGTTTAGTAGCATTACAATAGTACTACTAATGTTCTACAAAATGCTATTGACAAACCTACATGCAGAGGTTCCACCTCCTCCTCTTCTAGCTTTGTCTGTGCAGAGATCACCGCCCGACTGTGGAGTCTCCGGAACTAGTCTCCGCACACTTAAGTATACGTTTTGGTAGTATATTGTGGGAGACAGAGAGGAGTGGATGAAAAATGGGGAGTACTTACTACTAAAGGGGATGATTAGGATTGAGGGATGAGTAAGAAGGGGTTTACTGAGGGCTAAGGATAGGTTTAGGGAGGGACCCACAAAAGAGTAAACCTATTCACAAACTGCACTTCTAAAGTTTCTACAGCCAAAAAGGACCAAAAACAGTTGTAAATGTACTCTAGCTCAGAGCTGGTGTAAGTCTAGCACCACACATGGCCAACCACTGGAACTGCAACACCCTCTAGTAGAAAATGATGCAGGTAGGGACTTAAAATAAAAACCCATGAAAAATATTGTTAAATTTAATTGAACGATTTAAAACAGTTAAAATATAAACACAATTAATTAATGCTAAATTATTTAAAAATAAATAATATTTTTTATTTAACATATTTTAGTAACTGTTTTTTAATTTAAAAATTAATGTTCCTATAATTTTTATTAAAATATATTTATATTTTTAATTAATTCTGTATATCACTTTTAATAGCTATTAATACGTAATAAAAGATATATTTTATTTCAGATTGCAATATTTTTAAACTTGAGAAAAATAAGTTAAATTTATTATATACTAAATATTTAACTTTTAAATTTAAATTATGCTATTAATGGTGTAACTTTTTTATTGTGTCCTACCTTCAATATATATATATATATATATATATATATATATAGAATTAATGCACATTAATATTTAACATAAAATTATTTTTGCTATGTTTTTTCAAGTTAACTAACTTTTTTACTTTTTCCGATGCTTTACAATAGAGAGATTTCTGCCAACAGGGCGAAGATCTTTCTATGATAAAGGATGGAAAACAGTTAAAAAGTTAACTAAACTTGAAAAAAATTATCCTTAGTAACAGTAGTAAATTACACTCGTATATGTCGCTCCACATCCTGTTTCATGGGGTGGAGACATATAAGTCTACACATTTGAGTAACTTTTCACTGGTAAATGGTGAATAGCCCAAAGTAGTACATTTACTCAGAAATGTAAGAGTAAACTTACATGTGTAGATTTACTCATGTGTAGCTTTGTGAATAGACCCCAGAGTGAGAAAGGTGAGAGAGGAAGGATGCAATTCATCATTAGGTGAAAGTATTGGGAGTTGGCACAGCGTGTGAAGCGAAGGTGAATCTGATACAGGGTTTAGGGCTAGGGAGAGATAAGAGATGTATAATTGAGTATAATGGGAGAGCAAGCACTCAAATACAGCGTACATGATGAAACAGATGTGTGAATACTGAATTTCCATTTACTAACTCTCCTCACTTCCTGCACAGGGTGATCATGTGTGGCTGGATGTCTCATCCTCCAGTGAGTACAAGGTTCCCATTGGGGCCGTGGTCAAAGATTCTGAGACTGGGCAGATACTACTGGTGGACGATGAGGGAAAGGTGAGTGCCAGGAAAGAGGTTACTCTCTCATCCTGTATTCATTGTTGTAATAAACATGAAACATTCTCCATTATCAATCACACACCTCACACTTCGTCCACTATTCTAAGTCCAGAATTGATGCAGAGTTGAGGTGTGGTATCAACATACTAACTTAGTCCAGCTTTTAATGGTTTGTTAATTTCATCCTCACAGCCAATGGTGGCACTCAACTATCTGAACAGGGACAGCACTGATCACAGAACTGTGCTACACATGCAAGTGTGAGATTAACAAAGAGATAAATTGGACACATAGCATTTCTGACTGTTAAAATTGTTAGACTATGCTTCGATGTGCACAATAAGATCATCCATGCCTGATATTATGTCCATTCCTGCTTGTTCCTGTATGTGATTTTGTGTTCCTGCCTTTTATCTGCTTTTGTTTATTGCTTCCATTACATCCCATAGACACCTCTGAGATTGTGTCTATACTTTCATGCTCTTGCATGATATTGTTTGAGTGCACACCTGTGTTTGCAATTGACAGTCTCTCCTTGTACTTGTAGTAACTCCTGATCTTGTATGTTCCTCTTGCTGTTGTTTTTATTCTTACCTGTGTCTAGTGCCGGTGCCCAAAGAGATGTTCAGAAGCCGTGCCCAGCAATATTAGAGGGTCTGTGCGCCGAATACCAAGGCTATGTAGTCCTGAATCTCTCTATTCCTCTGCCATACACTCCTCGCCTCTTTATCATTGACGTCATTTAGGGTGACCCCTGCCACTGCCTTTGCGACCCCTAGCGTCAGCAGTAGCAAAATCAGTGCCAGGAACATAAGCAGCTTGTCCGTATGGACATTGGTGGGGGCTTCACTCTCTTTGTCAAATTTTTATTATACTAATAGTGAATAATATTAAATTATTCGCTATTAGTTTTATAAAATAAATAGCTGGAATATGACTTTCCCTGGCAGCTGAGGTGTGTAGAAAAAATGCTTTTAAATGTATGGATGTTGTCTGCGTGCTTGCAGTTTTGAGTATGTTTATGTAAGAGAGTGTGTGTATGTGTGAATGTATGTGTAGGTAGAGAGTGTGTATGTATGAGTGTGTGCATGTGTGAATGCATATTTATGTGTAAGCGTGTGTGAGTGAAAGTGAAGGTCAAGGGGCATGTTTAGTCACTTCCGCTACCTCTGGCATTTTGGTGAATTGACGTCCATGCTCTTTATCTCACTTTTTCAGTTCTACTGCTTTCTCCCTTGGTGACAGTGTTTCTGTCTTTCTCTTTCTCCTTTTTTCCCATTTGTGTTTTTCCATCTCCTGCTGTCGGGAAATACATCATGTGGAAAAATAAGTGCCCAAAAATGAGTGCTGGTCACTGGCAACCACCAGCTCAAATTAAGCACTGCCTGTGTCCGTTTAGAATCTGTCTGTCCTTCTATTGAATATCATACTTCTGTCGGCTGTTGCCTGTCTTCTTGCAATTGTTATTCTGTCTATTCCTGTATGTGTACATCCAGTCATGGCTGCTGCCCATTCTACGTGGTGGGGCAGTGTGGGGGCAGCGCGGGGGAAAAATAAATAAATATACACTTACGTTCTGCTTCCGCGTTGGGCCATGCTGCTCCTCTGCTCCCGGCACTGCAGTTACCATGAGCACACAGGCTCCTGGCTCAGCACGCAGTCTCAGTGCTTCTCTCATGCAATTACTCCCAGCATGAGAGAAGTGCAGGGATTGGGCGGAGCGGGCCAGTTTCACGCTCCAGCAGGGACTGGGATCCTGAGCCCTGCAGATATCACCAAGGAATATCCTGGAGATATCCAAGTGCGCATGTCGGTTCTACGGCCGGCCAAACTGACATGTGCACTTTTAGTACCCACTACTCCTCCTCCCCCTGCTGGTGACGCTGTGACCTGGCCCCGCCCCTGAGTCGACGGACTCAGCAAACTCGGCCAAGTCAATGAAAAATAAAATGATAAGTGTTTTATTATCATTTTATTTTTCATTTTTTGCCTTTAAGCAGTGGGGTGACGCTCCCCCGCCATAGCCCTGTGTACTTTACTGGTCGTGATTGTGTCTTTGTTTACTTCTGCTTGTTCCTCCATGCTTGTAATTTCTCTGTATTCTATTCTGTCTATTTCTGTTTGCACATGTGTGTGACCCGTACTGTTTATGAATGATGTTGTGGTATGGCTACTTATGTCTGTTCCAACCTGTGGAATGTGGCCCTTTACTTACGCCTGTTAAAGTGGCCAAAATCTTGGAGCAATCTTTAACACTTCCCCGAACTTTGACTCGCAGGTCAATCGTATCATGAGTACCTGCTATCGCATAATCAGGACTCTTAGGAAGGTCGTTCCTTTTATTCCAGTTGAATTGCGTCACTCGGTGGCCATTGCTTTAGTCTCCTCCAGACTCGATTACTGCAATGCGCTCTATCTGAATATTAATGTTTCCTCACTTAACAAGCTACACATAGTGCAAAATGAGGCTGCATGCCTTATTCTTAACACTCCCAAATGAGTGTCTGTCAGAGATGGCATTCGAGCGCTGCATTGGCTTCCTGTGAGGAAATGCATTGTTTTAAAGGCTATTTGCCTAGTCCTCCTCACTCTCCATCACAAAGGGTCCAAACATCTCTCCTCCCTCTTCAGCTGGTACACTCCAGGCAGGTCACTCAGATCGTCTTCAGCTAGGAAAGTCTCCATGCCCAGGATCCGAAAGTCAGATAGGGCAGTCCGTCCATCTACAGGGCTGCTGCCAAGTTATGGAATTCTCTGCCCGCCCACATCACTTGACTTGACTCCTTCGCCTCATTCAAGAACATGGCTTTTCTCATCATAGGCTCTCTGGATTTTCTGTGCTTAGGAGCTCTTTTTTTTGGGCTTAGCAGTTCGGGTTTAATGCGCTTTATAAATTCATTTTTCATTTAATTTTTCATTATTGTAAGATTCTCCCACTCCCATGTGGAGCTTACCCTACTAGCCCAAAGCAATGGGTGAAGTTACTCCAGTAAAGGAAAAAGTACTGAGTCGTAAGGCCATTTTTTACCCTAGTTTTGAGCAATCTACTTTAGTCAGACTAGAATGTCAATGGCCAAAAAAGGGGTGCCTAGTGGTTAGAAGCCAGGGTTTTGAAGAGAGCCATGCCCTCATCAGCTTAAAGACTCCAATAAGCCATCCGGTTGAGCTTCAGTTCTTTATCCAGACATATAGTGCCCAAGTCGCCAACTCAGTATCGGACTGAGCCAGTCTCTCCTTTAGAGCATAGTGAGATTTGTGCATTGCATCATGATCAAGCAAATCTCTCTTCCTGGGTACAGGCAACTCTTTTGGCTTCGAAAACTTGGAGTCTCTTGCAGTCCTATCCTAACGCACCAGGTCCATCTCCTGATTCATTCTTCACCCCACTATTGAACCCAGTTTCTGCATGATGCATACAGTAGTTAAGTAGGAAGGCATTACCCTGCCAGTAAGCATAGACCTTCACCACAAGCAGAAGTGAAGACATTGAGTGTGCCTCTTTGTTCGGGCACATCACGAGTGCCCATCAAAGCACGGGAGACACAAGAAGCAGAAACACTAATTGGAGACACCCACTGCAGTCTCTACCTAAAAGGATTCTTATTGTGGAGTTGTCCCAGCTCTGAACATGCACCAGAACCAGGAATATGTGACTACCACTCTTTTTGCCTAGCCAGATGTTGGAAGAGTAGAATTTGGGACAGGTTTCCTTGGTACAGCCACAGGTTCAGGACTCTCAGAAGGCTCCATCGGAAGAAGCAATCTGTCTCTTCAAGGCTCATTTTCTTTTGGATTCTCCCATGACTGTCCCACTCCTTTGCATATTGGACTCTATGAGGGTCAGGATAGACTCATCTGTACCATCGGACAAGGAGCAATTGGACCAGAAAATGCCCAACCGTTGCCACTACTTTTAGACACACAGGCAGGCTGTACCTCCATGCTGGGATCTTGCTGTCATACCTTTCTTTTTCTTTTTGGATGACCTGAATGCTGATATACAAGAAACCCTCCACCACAGTTTCCAGTTCCTGTGGTGTAGCTCCTGGTGACCCCAGCACAGTCTCTGGTATCCAAAAGCCAGCTCCACTCTTCGGCCCCTGGTCTTAACCAGCATTACCAGTACTTTCCTCTGCTGTTTTCCTTGTGCTCGCTTCTGACCTCTCCAGTAGGGCTTTCAGGGAAGGGCAATGTTATTATGGATCCTTCATCCAGGATACTTGCCTGCAGAGCCAATCTGGACTGGACATAGACCATGCAGATTATACCCATCACTCGGTCATAGCCAAGACTTTAGCAGCAATGTCCATTGAAACTACAGCACTCCACTGAAAGGTGATGGCATCCGTGCTTTGATGGCACCTTCAGTTCCCCCACAAAAGCCTGCCTTAGCCATTGACCAGTAGCTACGCAAACAGCCTCAGGAGAGCTGCAGAAAGCCACACTCCCAATTGAGAAAGCTTCAAGTCCCTGAAAAATTCATATTGTGCACCCAAGGATAGCTCAGTGTTGTCCCCGTGAGCCCTTTAACTCAGTAAGTGGTGTTAATGGCTGCTTCAGAGAAGTACAAAGTATTGTGCTCCTAAACGGACAAAGAGGCAAAAGGGTGGGAAAAACATATACCGTCTGGCAGTATCACCCCGACAAGCCATTTCCAACACCTTCACTGCCACCTACAGACTGCACCTATAGCAGGAGTTCAATCGGTACACCTCAGTGCTCCAGAATGCCACCATGAGCACTATAGGTTCATGCTTCACCTGTGCAAGGAGGCACCTGATCAGAAACTGTTCACATCATCTGACCTCAACAAAATTGTACTAGCACCAGCAATCTTGTCCTAAGTCTTAGTGCCCCAAGTCTTAGTGCCCAGGAGAAAATAAGCAACCTCTCCTACGTAAGAAACGTTTTTTAATCCCTCAACAAATGAGGTCCCTCAGCAACATGGTCATGGCCAAATTACTGAATGCCATCTAAGTAGTACTGCCAAGACCACCATCTCTGCTCTAACAACTGATGGTTTCCCATTTTTGCCTTGTCCCATGGTACCGATGACGCTGATCTTGCTAACCCAGGTCTCAGGGGTAATGCAGGCAGTGTGAGGAACAGAAAGGAAACTGGGATCTTATAGCCCTATTTACATTCCTTAATTTCCAGATCATGTTCTCCCCTTACCCTCAGCAGTATATTGGAGACAGTTGTGAGAACTGGGGAAGGCCAGTGGGTTAATTCTGAGAACTGATTGCAGTTCAACTTGTACATGATGTCACCTCTACTAACTGACATCTTGGCCAATTGGCATCCATCCCTTTGGAAACATTCTAGTGTTTTAAGTATATAAGACAATTTTGGAGTTGATGAAGTGCACCCATAACTTTTTCTGTTTCAGGAACATTGGATACGAGCTCACGATACGAATATGGTGCATTCGATGCACCCCAGCTCTGTCAATGGAGTGGAAGACATGATCACCCTCGGAGACCTGAATGAAGCAGGAATTGTCCGCAACCTTCTCATCCGCCACCAAGAACGCAACATCTATGTGAGTGTTCAGACTTTATAGCCAATTCTCTCTCTGTCTGTCTCAATCTCTGTCGTTCCCTTTGTTTTTATTTATATTTGCTGTTCAGTTCTAAAGTTTTCTGCTTCTGCATTTTGTCTTGCTACTCGTTATCTCTATCTCAGAATACTAGTGTATCTACTTTCTCTGAATTATAGTTTCTTATCCTTTTTCTGTCTGCTCTCTTGCTTTTCTGTTCTCTACTTTTCTCTTATCTGATTTAGTTTCTCTCTTTCACCCTAGACAATCTCCTTCTCTGTCCTTTTTTCAATTGTGTATTCATTCAACTCTGTATTTTATTATTTCATTAGGGGGATTTATGGTGTAGATCTGGTAAGAGGAGTGCAGCACATGCAGCGGGATGCACAGTGCCATGCAGAGATAACATGGAGGTGCCTAAAACATGTAAAAGAGGTTTTTACAATAGGGTATGGTGGGAAGAGGTGGAACACGGGTGTTAGGTAGATGGAGACATTTTCTCAAGGCCTGAAGGCTGGCAAGGGAGAAGACTCGGGTGAGGGGAGGTAATTCCATAGACTTGAACCGTAATAATCAATGGCCTGGTTGTCTTTACTCTCCATAGTCTTACGCTAAAGACTTTTCTCCCCATCTTTTAGAGACTTTCCCACTGACATTCATCAAAGATGCTCTTCCAGGCATTGGTCTTTGGCCACTCCTATCATAGAAATCCTATGGCTGTGCCAAATGCTTCCCTCTTATCTTGTTTCCTGTCTGTGGTTGTTGATACTTTGTTGTTGACCACGACTGATGGTTATTTGTGTGGCTTCTAGTGAACCATATAACATTGTCGCTAGATGATGATTTGCTTTTATTTAGGCTGTTGTTCGTTCTTTCACTTTAGCCATATGACCTGTTAGTCTCTGGCTCTAAACAGTGATTCTCCGTGTGGCTTTCATCTTGGCATCAATTAACAACTCTCCAACTGGTTCTGGTTAATTACTCTTTATCTGCCGCGGTGCAGTGTTCTCTCTCTGATTCTGATCAATGTTATTTTTGGACTGAGGAGTGGTCTCCAAATCTGCTGCACTTATTGCCACTTCATCCTTCCCTGTGCTCTCAATCTCCGTATTCTCTGTCCGAGTCAGGTATGTCTGATAGGGTCCCCAGATGTCCTTCGGATGGCTACGCTCTGACATCAGGTCATAGAGTGCATCTGAGTGTTAAAATATGCCATGTTCACATGCACTCCAGCAGCGTCAGGAGTGTTTCCTTTGCCCAGCACATTGTTACCTTCACCAGCAATAGTCCCAACACCACTAGACATTGTACCAACTTCAGGATGTCCCTGTCATAGCCCAACTGCACCAACAGTGGAGGCAGCTCAATGTGTTCGCCCATTATCTCCCACATCTCACCCATTATCACATCCCAATAGCACCATATCCCCGGGCAGAAGCAAGCCACGTGAGCAAATCCTGCCCGTTGTTCTCCATATCTAAGGCAGCATAAACTGTCCCATAACCCATACTGGAATAGGCAGTTCAGAGTGTAAAACAAGCTATTAAGATGTTTAAAATGTATTAACTGGTTTCGGCTGTTCAAGGATATTGTTTTGACAACGGAACAGCAATAGATCCTCTGCTTATCATTGATAATTTTGCCTAACTCTTCTTGCCAGTCCAGCCTAACTTCAGTGACTCCCGGCCGCCGCGCATCTTGGGAGCATGCGTACAGTTTCGCAATGAGGCACTGGGGAGTCACCGTCTGCAGCACAAATGTCAGGGCTGGTAACTCTAGAGGTTCCTGCAATCCCTCACCCAATAGCTCACGCATCGTGTGTCACACCTTATAGTACTGAAACATGTCTATCAAAGTGTGAGTGTCCTCCTGTGCACGCTCCTGTTCCAACCTGCGCAATACTGTATCCTGAAAGAAGTCGCCCATGTGCCTTAGATGGAACCCTTGCAGTACTCCCGCCGCCCCCTCTCCTGCCCCAGGGGAAACCACATACATCACTCCATCTGCAACTATAGTGATTAAAGGAGAGGGCCAAACTGTAGCTCAGCCAGCCATCTCCAAGAGTACACCCTGGTACTGAGCAAGACAAATGTTTTATAGTGTCGTATTGGCCTATCAAACAACATTTTAGGAAGCGAAAGCGGGAAGGAGGTATCCCTTTCAAGCCACAAATGAGGAAGGTCGCCCGGGCCATGCAGCCAGTAATGGGCAAAGATACACTGCGTGACTCTGTAATAAGCCTCCAGATCCGCGACATTCAGCCTCCCATATCATAGGGGAGAGTTAACGTGTCCCAACTCACCCGCGGCTGTTTACCAGTCCAGGCCAGGTGCAACAAAAGTGTCCTCAAGTTGTAGAATACTGCTTGCAGGAGAAGAATCAGAATATTCACAAAAAGGAACAAGAAACTGGGCAACACCACCATCTTCACTATAGCAATGCGCCCGCTATGCGACAGAGGTAGTCTGATCCATCGGTCAACAGCCTCCATAAGCCACTGACAGGTCCGTGCGGATTTGAATACCTAAGTAGTGCACTGAGTCCATTGTCCACTGCACTGTACTGGCGTAGTTGCCGCAGTGAGTGGGAATATTAGGGATTTGTCCCAATTAATACGCAAGCTGGAATGCCCACCAAACAGCATGACCTCACGGAGAATGGGTGATAAATTATGCTCTGAATTCCGCACCTAGAGGAGTGTATCATCTGTATATGCGGATATAATCAGGTTCTCCAGTATTGGGGTATCTTTCATAGATTCACATGCTTGAATCATTCCCCGTCGTCGAAGTGGGAGTCCCACGGTGCATAGAAAAGCAATACAACAATAGCATAGCAATAGCATAGCTAAAAAGAGTAATAGGAAGTATTGAGACATAGAAATCAATAGGAACATTTTGTCACTTTAATAGCTTATCTTAGTCATTAGATATGGTCCAAACTCCAGACAATCAGGCGACAGCACCCTGTAGAACCTTCTCCTCAGAGGCTCAAGCTCTCAGATTTTCTACCGCACGTCGTGTGAAGGGAGTCTCCCTGGGCTCTGCTCAGTACTTCAACTTTTTCTTCACAAATTTTTTCTCAATTTCATCTCTACAATGTCTTCTACAAAGAGGTCACTCTTCAGACACTGTGACTCTTGTGAGAAGCTCCGGCTTCATTCTGAGGATCCACACAAGAAGTGCGTTTATTGCCTTTACCCTGACGATCAGGTGAGAGAGTGTAAAATATGCAGGACTTTTCCACAAAAGACTCTTCGTGACAGAGAGGGACGCTTGCTTCTGTGGCTTCAGAAGCTTAAGAATAAGGATAATCCTCTGTCAGATGTGGAGAGTGACTCTTCTCTCAGGACTGTCACATCAAAGAAGAGGTCTAGTGAGGCGGAAATGGTATCTCCCAAGGCTAAGGTGTTGAAGAAACACCACACCAAGCCGGTGGATCAGCCTTCATCATCATCAAAAAAGGTTCCTGTTTCTCTGAAAGGTCAGTCTATGCCCTCTACGCCTCCGAGATCTGCCTCTAAGTCTCAGGCGTCGACGTCTCTTCATGGCATGACTTTACCTCAAAAAACTGATCCCTCGTCGACGAGCTTGTCGTCGATTCGTTCGTCGACGAAGTCTTCCGTCGCCGCAACTACGACGACGACTTCCACCTTCTCATCTCCTAAACCGGCAATGGTTATGTCGGCGGCATCTTCTCCGTCGACACTGCTGTCTGTGACGGTGAGGCCTCACTCGTCAACCACGTCATCTTCTTCGTCGTCGACGAAGAAGAAGAAAGGTACCGTCCCCAGTCATGTGTCGACGGACGCCTCTTCGTCAACGCGACACTCGATGACGGTCAATACTGTCTCTGCTTCGTCGAAGGAAGCTTCATCGACGGCCGCGTCAACGACAGTGGTTACGCCGGCGATCGCTTCGACGACGGTAGCCTCGTCGACACTTGCCTCGGCGATGGTTCTTTCGTCGATGGGTGATTCGTTGATGGTTGCTTCGTCGACAGCTGCCTCGTCGACGGCACAGAAGTCCTCAGGTTTAAAATCCCAGCGATGTTCCCCGTCGACGGCCGCACCATCATCAGCGGAATCCTTGATGTCTCTTGTCCCTTTAAAGCCTTCAGCTTCACTTTTGCCGTCTCCAACAGTAGCAGAGTCGTCCCTACTTAAACGTAGAAACTCTTCTCTGGATATTTTAGTACCGGTTCAGGCATCACCTAACCTTCCTGTGCAGCTCTTTGATTATGGGGCTGACGAAGAGGACTCTGACTCTGACGACAGGTTCCGTGCTTGCTACTGTTGGAGACGGCAAAAGTGTAGCTGAAGGCTTTAAAGGGACAAGAGACATCAAGGATTCCTGAGCTGCTTATAAAATGTCAAGATACTGAGGATGACCAGATATATGACTATTATCCGGAACCTAATATTCAGCCACCACTGGAGAATCCAAATGCACAGATGCCCATGTCTCTTATCTCTAATCTACAGCATATGCTTGATGACTATTACCGTTGTTTCCCTCCATCAGAGTCTGTTTCATCTGTGCCTCAGACACCTATCCCTCCGTCTTCATCTATCATAAGGCCGCCCCCTCCAGTTTCTGCTATGGCATCGTCGTCACACCACCCGGAGGAGACACATACCTCAGACGAGGATAGAGAAGAAGGGGAATTGGATGAAAGATCCTTACTCTCTGAATGGGACAATTATCAAATACAGACTCCATCGCCTACCACTCCAACTCCTGTCGACTCTCCACCAGCCGACATAGGTGGTTTTCATGTCCTTATGGAAAGAGCGGCCCAAAGGTTCCAACTTCCTATGGTCACCAAGGATGAGGACTGCTTCCTATATGACTTCAAAGACCAGCCTCGAAAACAAGTTCAGGCCATACCGATTATCGATTTCATCTGGCAGGAGGGTTTGAAAGTTATGAAGACCCCTGCCTCTATTCCTGCGGTCTTGCCACGTCTGGATAAAAAATACAAGGCACCAGACAACTCACCAACTTGTCTTATTGGTCAGCCTAAACCGGACTCCGTTATCTCTCAGGTGGCACAGCGTCGTGCCAGGAACCCCTCGTCCCCGCTCTCGGCTCCTCCCGATCAAGATGGCAGACGTCTTGATTCGATTGGAAAGAAATTTTCCACCATGGCGGCAACTACGGTCAGGGCGGATAACTCCCTAGCTATCCTAGGCCGCTACGACAGGCAAATGTGGTCGGACATTTCCCCCTTCATCGAGATGTTGCCTGAAGCCTCTAAAGCGAAAGCTTTAAAAATTCTTCAGGAGGGAGAACGAATCTCCACAGAGATTATTGATTGTGCAGTTGATGTCTCTTCTACGGGGTTTCGCCAACTGGCAGGGGCAGCGGTCCTCCGGCTGCAAGGCTGGCTGAGGGCTACCTCGTTTCGGCAGGAGGTACAGACAAAGATTATGGACATGCCTTATGACGGCGAATCACTTTTTGGTCAGCATATCGATGACGCCCTCCAGGCGATTAAAAAAGATACTGACACTGCACGTGCTCTGGGCACTCTACAGTTTAAAAAACAGCCCTTTCGTGGCGCGAGGGGTCGAGGCTCCAATCTCTTCCTTTCGGGGAGGCTATAATCAGTACCGACAGTACCAACCCTACCAGGGCCAACAACGTTACTCCTCCTCCTCCCAGCAACAGCAGTCGTTTCGACAACCATCGGCTGCATCTTACAAGCAGTACAGGGGAAAGACTACTTACAGAGGTAGAGATACCTCGAAATAACAGTGACAACTGCCACCTGCCAACCGATTCACCCATCAATCCGACCAAAGTTGGAGGGCGAATCTCCCACTTCTTCTCCAATTGGTCCGCAATAACTACAGATTGATGGGTTTTAGACATAGTATCAAAAGGCCACACTCTGGAATTTGTGAAACTCCCTCCGAACTCTTCTCCCAGAGGTCCTCCTCCTGCCCACCTGAAGGAACTTTTAGGCCAGATCAATCTCATTTTAAAGAAGGGAGCCATCGAAGTGGTACCAAATATACAGAGGGGTTCAGGCTTCTATTCAAGGTTCTTCCTGATCAAGAAAAAATCGGGGAAATGGCGCCCCATTCTGGACCTTCGTTCCCTCAACAAATTCCTCAAGAAGCAAAGTTTTCGGCTGTTGTCTCGACAGGAAGTGCTTCATTTTCTATCTCAAGGAGATTACATGACAACATTAGACCTTCAGGATGCCTATTTTCATGTCCCTATCCTACCCAGACACAGAAAATTCCTGCGGTTCAGAGTGGCTGGCAGAGACTTCCAATTCAGAGTCCTTCCCTTTGGCCTCTATCTGCGCCCAGAGTGTTCACCAAGGTCTTGGCACCGGTGGCAGCGCATCTTCGCCAAGCTGGCGTCCAAATATTTCCCTACCTCGACGATTGCCTTATAAAGGCGCAGTCGCTAGCAATCGCGACCAGGCACACTCTATTATGCCGGTCTCTGTTCCAAACTCTGGGCCTATCCATCAATCGGGAGAAATCTCAGTTCAATCCCTCTCAGGTGAGGACGTTCCTGGGAGCTGTCATAAACACACAAGCTACAAGGGCGATTGTCTCAGAAGAACGGCAACAACGGATTTGCAAACTAGCAACCCTCCTACGCACAAAAAAGTCAGTTTCTGTTCGACAGTTCAAGTCACTTTTGGGGATGCTATCTTCCTGTATTCCCCTCATTCCCAACTGTCGCCTAAAAATGAGGCCATTACAAGAGGAACTCGACATCCAGTGGCAACAGGTTTCAGGGTCTTTCAACGATCTCGTCAATATCACTCCTCAGATACGAAGAGCGTTGCGATGGTGGACTCACATCCCAAACATCTCAGAAGGTCGTTCGTTCGTACTGGAGGCTCCAAATTTCATCCTCACAACAGACGCCTCCCCCGAGGGGTGGGGGGCGCATCTTCAAGGACTTACAGTCAAGGGGAAATGGGACTCTCTCCAACGAACTTGGCACATAAACCTATTGGAGTTGCTAGCAATATTCCTGGCACTAAAATCCTTTCGTACCCTCATTCACGGAGCTTCAGTGTTGACCAGGATGGACAACACAACAAGCATGCATTACGTGAACAAACAAGGAGGCACGAGGTCTGCGCAGCTATCCCTGCAAGCTCAAAAGATTTGGGATTGGGCGATTCAACATCAGATCACGTTAGCAGCAGTCCATGTTCCGGGAGTGTCCAACATTCTAGCGGACTCCCTGAGCAGATCGGCCTCATTCACCCACGAGTGGGAACTTCATCAACCCACGCTGGACCATATCTTTCAGATATGCGGTCGCCCCAATCTGGATTTATTTGCGACAAAGACGAACCGCAAATGCCCATTCTAAGCAAGTTGGTTTCCCCATTCAGGATCATGCGGGAATGCATTTTTGATGAACTGGTCAAGAATTTATGCTTACGCCTTTCCGCCGATTCCCTTACTCCCAAGGGTACTTCGAAAGATTCGGAAGGAACCTTGTTGCATTCTTCTCATAGCCCCCAGATGGCCTCGCCAGTTCTGGTTTACGGAACTCCTCCTTCTGTCGGAGTGCAATCCGATTATCCTGCGTCCAATACCGAATGACTACGGATCATGGTCAGATCTGCCATCCGGATCTGGCATCTCTGAGATTTGCAGCCTGGCGCCTGAACACTATGAGTTTGCCAACTTAATTATTCCTACAGACTGCACGGAGGTTCTGGCTAACGCCAGAGCACCTTCCACTGTAAAGACTTACAAACTTAAATGGAAGCGCTTCTGTCTTTGGTGTGAAGCTTCTAATATTCACCCTGTTCATTCTACACCAGAGCAGCTTGTCTTTTTTCCTACAATTAGCAAGATCCGGACTCTCCCACTCTACCCTCAAGGTATTTCTGGCAGCAATTTCTAGATTCCGGCAGGATGGTTCTAATTCACTGTACTCTTCAAGAATTATTCAGCAATTTTTCAAGGGCCTTTTTCGGATGTTCCCCCCAATTCGACGCCCACCTCCATCTTGGCATCTGAACATCGTATTGGCACAGCTCATGAAGCCGCCATTTGAGCCTATTCATTGGGCTGATTTAAAATTCATCTCCTGGAAGACATCGCTGCTGTTCGCTCTTACTTCTGCTCGGCGAGTCACTGACATACAAGCTTTTACTATTAAGTCACCTTATCTTCACTTCACCAAGGATTCGGTGGTGCTCCGCACTAATCCGGCCTTCATTCCTAAGGTGCCATCTGATGCCATCTGATTTTCACCTCAATGAGCCAGTCATCCTAAAGACTTTCTTCCCGAATCCGCAGTCTCCAGCGGAAAGATCGTTACATTCTCTTGATGTGAAGAAATGTTTAAACATTTATTTACAAAAGACAACCAGTATCCGTAAAGCAGATCAGCTTTTTGTGGCCTACGGCACGATGCATAAAGGACATCCAGTGACTAAACAGACTATTGCACGTTGGATAGCGGCTGCAATTGCATTTTGTCATCAGCAAGCAGGAAGACCACTTCTGGTCAAGGTTAACGCACATTCTACTAGAGCAGTCTCTTCCTCTACTGCTCTCTTTGCTGGTGGGCCTATTCATCAGATCTGCAGAGCTGCACCATGGTCCAGCAGGCACACTTTCACCAAACACTACTGTCTGGAGGCGGCTGACAATGCTGACACAGCTGTGGGGCAAGCCGTGCTACATAATCTTTTTAAATAAGGTGAGCCTCTGTTCTTCTTCCCTCCTCCTACAAGATATATATATATTTATGTGTTTTTTCCATCGTACTGAGTTTACGATTTGCTTATGACTTAACATACTCTATTCTAGGGTTACTGCTATCTACTCTGATTCAAGCATGTGAATCTATGAAAGATACCCCAATACTGGAGAAGAACATAAGTTACTTACCTGTAAACTGTGGTTCTCCAGTATTGGTATCTTTCATAGATTCACATGCGACCCACCCACCTCCCCTCAGAGGCTCCTCACCTTCTCTTGGCTCTTATGCCACACTTGTGCTCGAAAATCTGAGAGCTTGAGCCTCTGAGGAGAAGGTTCTACAGGGTGCTGTCGCCTGATTGGCTGGAGTTTGGACCATATCTAATGACTAAGATAAGCTATTAAAGTGACAACATTTTCCTATTGATTTCTATGTCTCAATACTTCCTATTACTCTTTTTAGCTATGCTACTGCTATGCTATTTTTTTTTTTTGTAAACAGATTTTATTAATTCGCAAAAGACATAGAAACAGCCCATAGGGCCTTGCGATGATACAGGAGGTCCAGCTCAAAATTCAATGCAGTTAAACACAGTGATTACAGAATAAACATTCACTATCAGTTGTCGATCCCACCTACTGGGAAAACAAGAAAATATGCATCTGAGCCCAACGCCCGCCCACAGCTCTGTATCCTTTAGTGCGTCTCAGTGTATTCCATCAAACATAATTCCCACAGGGTTCTCCTGTGCAACTAACACCCAACAATCCCCCCACCCCCAACCTCACCCAACCCACCTCCCTCCCCACCCCCCAGGCATGCCGCTGCGCCATCAAAGCCTCTGTACGTAGGCGTCGGTCAGTCCAATAATGCACCGTGGTCGCTATGCCCTTGAGCTCGGGCCAATGGTGCTATTGGGTGGGATGCCCACCATATCGGTCCCTCCCAGTATGTGGTCTTCACTCAGGGCAACAGGGTGATCCCGGGATCAGTCTCCCGCAACAGGGCCCATCCCCTCAGGGTTGTCATCAGCGTCGTCAGTCGGGTGTTTCAACAGTTCCACCAATGCCACCCATGCCCTCGCCATCTCCAGTGTCTTTTCGTTCCCAGTGCGTTGGGCCATCTGCAGTCGGAAGGTCCCCTCACACTCCGCCCACTTCACTAGCTTCCTTGTCCATCGTAGCACACTTGGGCCGTTCTTCGCCTTCCGGTGACTAGTAAGTTCCCTTTTAGCTAACCCCAGATCTATGAACTTGCTAGTGATCTTATTCCTGGCAGTGTGAGGAAACCAGTGCAGCAAACAGTAACCTGGCGTCAGTGCTACCTCTCTCTCTGTCGTGGCCGCCAGCCCTGTTGTCACCCCTCTCCAGTACTCTCCCAGATGTGGACAATCCCAGAACATGTGGAGAAACCACGCACCCTCTAAGTTACACCTCGGACAGGCGGTCAGGACTCCAAAGTAGTCATTAATCTTGCCCGGGGTAAGGTATGCTCTATGCAAAACATAGAAGTGAATCAGCTGAAAGCGCGCATTCCTAGAGCTTTTCCAGGCCCTTTCCACAAGCTCTCCCCATGGTTTCTCGTCAATAACCTCTCCCAGGTCTTCTTCCCATTTGAGACGTAGTGTTGTTAGGGGTCGGCGCAGTCCCTGCGTGATACACCTATAGAGGCAAGTGACCGCCTTAGAAGTACCGGCCGCCATCACTACATATTGACAAACCAGGGAGGTCTGGGGTTCCACCATCCCCTCTCGCCAATGCTTTCGGATGGCCGCTGTCAGAGCGGCATGCAGCAGGAAATCACCTCTTGGAAGGTCGTGGCGCACCAGAAGATCATTAAAAGGGAGCAAGGTATTGTTCTCAAATAAAGCCCCTACAGTGGAGATCCCTGCCTCCTGCCATAACCGCTGCCTACCCCAATCCCCCCCATGAGGCAGTGCCTCACAAACGGCCAACGGGATCTCAGGCGAATAAGGGGTGCGTACCTGCGCCCGCCTAGCCGATCGGTTCCAGCACTTTCGCACCGTTTGTAGATCCGAGGGGATCATCCTATTCCTCATGGGCAGACACATGTAGCACCCGGGATAGTAGCCTCAGGCTCGGGTCCGGACCTCCAAGGTCCTCTGCATGTTTAAGATGCCCTGCTATCCACTTTGTGAACCACTGCAGCTGTGCTGCATGATAATAGGCCTCGAGATCCGGCACTGCAAAACCCCCCTCCGACCTGGGTCTCATCATAGTGTCGAGAGCCACTCTCCGCCTCCCAGTACCCCATAAGAACCCCGTAATCAATGTATTGAGTTGAGCAAACACCTTGTGCGGGATCCAGATTGGGAGCGATCCGAAGAAATAGAGAAGTCTGGGTAGCGTAACCATTTTTACTAATGCCACCCTGCCCGCCACAGTCAGCGTAAGGGTCCCCCAGAACTCGAAATTGCTTTTGGTACTGCGTACGGCGCGTCCTATGTTACCCTCTAAGAGATCCACATGGTCATGATATATCAGAGTACCCAGATAGGGCAAGCATCTGGTTTCCCAAGGCACACCCTCCGTTTCTGGCGGCCCATCCCTGCCCCAGCATGCAGGAAAAAGGCACGATTTGGTCCAATTCACTCTGAGCCCCGTGACTCTCCCCAAGACACCCAGCAGCTCCTTGGCTCCCCGCAGGGCTGCTCCCGAGTTATCCAGGAACAGTAGCAGGTCATCTGCGTACAACGCGATATGCTGCAGTCGTCCCTCCACCTCTAAACCCTGATAATAGCGGCCGATCTAGCATGCTCGGCCATAGGTTCCATTGCCAGCGCAAACAACAGGGGTGACAGCGGACATCCCTGTCTCGTACCCCTGCCCACCAATCAGGCTTCCGAAATCAGCCCCCCCATCCTAACTCTAGCAGTCGAGCTTTTATACAAGAGCGCCGTCCATTCTACGAAGCGTCCCCCCAGGCCAAATGCTCTTAGAACCTTAAAAAGATACAGCCACTCCAGGCTATCAAAAGCCTTCTCGATGTCGACCGTAAAAATGCATGCTTCCTCCTTGCAGTATGTGTCCGCCCCCAGGATCCGCAGGAGCCTACGCACATTCATCGCCGTATTTCTGGTTGGTATAAATCCTGCCTGATCTACATGGATTAGCGTCGGCATGTGGGCCAACAGCCGGCTGGCCAATATATGACTTAATATTTTGTAATCTAAGTTGAGCATGGCGAGGGGCCGATACGCAATCCGGTCCCAGGCCGGCTTACCAGGTTTTAAGAGTGGAACTATTACCGCCTCCCTGTTATACAGCCCCACTAGCCGTGGGGCCAAGACATCTATGTACGCGGAGTAAAACTCCACCCGGAGCCCATCCGTCCCCGGGGTCTTATTCCGAGCCATATGTTTAACGGCGCTACGTACTTTCCCAATCTCAACTTCTCTGTCTAAGTCCTCCACCGCCGCAGCATCTACCACCGGAAGCTCTACGTCAGTCAAAAAGCCCATCTCGTCCTCAACCCCAGGTTCGAGCCTGCTCTGATAAACGGAAGCGTAATACTCCAAAAACTGAGCATTAATGTCTTGTTGACCATGGTATATCTCCTCTTCCCGCCCTCTCAACTCTAAGATCGACGTCCCTCTACGCGCTGGGTTGGCCAACCAGGCCAACAGTGCCCCAGACTTATCCCGTTCCGCATGGGCCCGGGTAATGTAGTCCTTATAGTCAAAACAGCGCAGCCTCGCCACCTGCGTCGCCAGGACCTCCCGTGCCGCAAGAAGATCGACCTGCCTATCTGCTTGTTCCGGCCTCTCTTTCTCTATCTCTCGGAGCCTATGTTCCGCGCTTTGTACATCCTGTAGCAGAACTCTCCATACTCCTACCACTTCTCCAATGCAGCGACCCCTAACAACTGTTTTAAAGGCGTCCCATTCAATAAGTGGACTCGACGCTGTCCCGGCATTATCTAAAAAATAATCATCAATGGCGGAACCTATTGTGGCCCGGAACACAGGATCCTCCAATGCCTCCGGCCGCAGACACCAGCTAGGTATGGTAGGTCTAATCCGTAACCAATCTAAGGACACCAGTAGCGGATTATGATCAGAGATCGTTCTAGCCAGATATTCGCTGAATGTGACCCCCGTGCACATCTGGGGAGCATAGAATTGAGTCCAAACGAACGTGTGATTCGTGCAACGCAGAATAATAGGAGTAGTCCCTTTCTTCTGGGTGGTGAGCCCTCCAAATATCTGTCAACCCCCAGTGCTGTTGCCAGTCACGTCTGGTCACTGCAAGTCTGTGTGTGGGCGCATCTGGGAGTGGTGGGTGAGAGCGGTCCAGGTCAACATCAGTAATACAGTTAAAGTCACCCCCTATTAGATCTGACCCTGTTAAAAAGGACGCCAGCGCTCGTGAGAGGTGTGCAAAGAATGCAGGTTGATCTACGTTGGGGGCATAAAGGCTCCCTATCACTATGTCCCTTCTGTCTAACCGCCCTGAAACCACCACATATCTGCCGTCCGGATCTATCAGTTGTCTAGTACTTTGAAAAGGGACTCCCGCCCGCACCCAGACCAAAGCACCTCTGGCAAAGGCTGAGTACGTAGTGCAAAACACCTGCCCCCTCCATCTGCGCTGCAATGCGACCCCCTCGTTCTGCGACAAGTGAGTTTCCTGTAGTAGGGCGATCTGTACCCCTCTTCTCACCAGATAGGCGTGTATCTTATGACGACGCGTCATAGTATGCACCCCCCTAACGTTCCAGGATATACATTTAAGTCCTATGGCGGGTCCCATTGCATGAACCGTGCCATTCCTCCTCCAAGCCCCCCCCCAGCGACATGCCTGGTCCCAAACAAAAGCCCCTCAACAACCAGAACCCTCCAAACACCCCCCCCCCTCCCCCAGGACAGGTACAAACCAACAAGTCCCCATCCAAACTAGTGTTGTGAACAACAACTCACGAAAAGTGGCGAGGCGTGGACTGGCCCTGTTGGACCCAGAACCCCCCAGGCCCCCCCCACCCCCATAAGGCAGGCGGTAGCCCCATCATCTGCTCCGGTATCAACAGTCTATCGCCACCCACTGGCAGCCTCCCCAGTAGATAGCTCCCAATGTCACGACAGCCACTTCTCATACGACCTGGTGTGCGATCTTCATACTATGCCGTCTGCTGTTTGGGGTGTAACATCTGGAAGTTCGATCTCAGAGTCTCCATTCGTGCTACTGGGACGCGAGTTTTCAGATCTGTCCATGTCACGGTCGCTGGCAATCGAGTTCGGGCTAGCTCCTCCGTGGCTAATCTCCGCAACTGCCTGCACGGCCCTGTGTCTCTCCAGATGGCGCCCCGTCGGCGTGGGAGCCCTCGGAGATCGCGGGGGAGTGGTTGACGTCTGCTGTGTGATTCTCGGTGGCGAAGCACCTGTTCCGTTCGTCCGCCGCGCCTCCAGCCATTGCCATGCTTCCTGCGGGGCAGTAAAGAAATGTGTTTCTGTGTTATCGATCACCCGGAGGCGTGCCGGGAACAACATGGCATATGGAATTTGTAACTGGCGCAGTTTCCGCTTGATTGTCAAGAAGGAGGTACGTTGCCGTTGTACCTCCCTGGTGAAGTCTGGGAAGATCATCACCTTAGCGTTTCCAATCTGCAAGTTCTGTTTCTCTTGGGCTTGCTGTAATAAGTGGTCTCTGTCCCGGTAATGAAGCAGCCGCACCACCAGCGGTCGAGGAGGGGCCCCAGGCTTGGGTGGTCTAGCTGGGACCCTGTGGGCTTGTTCTAGCACATAGAAGGAGGAGAGCCCCTCCGGGGCCACCTCCGTTTTAAGCCAGTGTTCCATGAAATGAACTGTGTCAGCCCCTTCTTCCCGTTCCGGGACCCCCACGATGCGTAGGTTATTCCTGCAGGAGCGCCCTTCGCTGTCCTCCGCTCTCATTTCCAGTACCTTGACCTTGGCTTCCACTATTTTCAGAGAGCGTTGTAGAGTTGAAACTGCCTCCGGGACCTCCTCCATGGCCTTCTCGTTAAGTTTCACTCTTTCCTTGAGCTTGCGATGGTCGTCCTTCAGCGAGTTGAGATCCGCCCCTATGGAATCCATCTTCATCTCCAGAGCTTCCCTCGAAGAAGTGATGGCCTGCATTATGTCCACCAGTGTGGGACCTCCCGGGGCGCCATCCTTCCGCCTCTCTGTCACCTCGTCTTCATCATCAGTGTGCTGCCCCATTTCCTCCACGTTTAAGACAGCGAACCCCTTCTTTTTGGACACCCTCCCCATTGTCAGTGGCTTGCGTAGGCTCGCAGGGGTCTCCGGGGCGGCGGAAGCAAGAAACTCCGAATGCCGGCGTCGGGCTCAGCAGCAGGGCAGGTCAGGCCTCTCCTCCGGGCTGCAGGACCTATCCTCTGAGCTCTCCTCCGTGCACACAGGCCGCCGGTGTTCTCCCTGAGGATGGAGGTCCGCAACCAGTCCTTAGTGGCGACCTGAATGGTCTCCCCACACTTCCACGTCAATCAATCAATCAATCAATCAAGCATTTGTATAGCGCGCTACTGACCCGGAGGGTCTCAAGGCGCTTGGGGGGGGGGGGGTCCGCTACTGTTCGAACAGCCAGGTCTTGAGTTGCTTCCTGAAGGAGAGGTGGTCTTGGGTAAGGCGGAGGTGGATGGGTAGGGAGTTCCACGTCTTGGCAGCCAGGTAGGAGAAGGATCTTCCTCCCGTTGTGGCTCTTCGGATGCGGGGGACGGCGGCGAGGGCGTGGTTGGTCGATCGTAGCTGGCGGGTGGGAGTGTAGAAAGTCAAACGGTCATTGAGGTATCTGGGGCCTTGGTTGTGGAGAGCTTTGTGTGCATGGGTGAGGAGTCGGAACGTGATTCTCTTGCTGACGGGGAGCCAGTGCAGGTCTCTCAGGTGTCCGGCGATGTGGCTGTGTCGGGGGATGTCCAGGATGAGTCGAGCTGAGGCGTTCTGGATGCGTTGGAGTCTTTTTTGAAGTTTGGCTGTGGTTCCGGCGTAGAGGGAGTTGCCGTAGTCCAGTCGGCTGGTGACGAGGGCCTGGGTGACCGTCTTCCTGGTTTCGGTGGGGATCCACCGGAAGATCTTGCGCAGCATGCGTAGGATGTTGAAGCAAGACGAGGAGACGGCGTTGACTTGTCGGGTCATTGAGAGGGAGGAGTCCAGGATGAAGCCCAGGTTGCGTGCGTGGTCCGTTGGTTTGGGTGCGTTGCCCAGGGCAGGGGGCCACCAGGAGTCGTCCCAGGCGGAGGGTGATGATCCTAGGATGAGGACTTCCGTCTTATCTGAGTTCAGTTTCAGGTGGCTGTTCCTCATCCACTCGGCTACGTCCTTCATCCCTTCATGTAGGTTGGTTCTGGCGGTTGTGGGGTCGTTGGTGAGGGAGAGGATCAGCTGGGTGTCGTCGGCGTAGGAGATGATGTTGAGGTTGTGTTGGCGTGCGATGGCTGCGAGGGGGCTCATGTAGACGTTGAAGAGGGTGGGGCTGAGTGATGATCCTTGTGGTACGCCGCAGATGACTTCGGTGGCCTCGGAACTGAACGGGGGGAGGCGGACTCTCTGGGTTCTTCCGGCGAGGAAGGAGATGATCCACTCCAGTGCCTTCTCTTGGATTCCGACGTTGTTCAGGCGTTGCACTAGGGTGCGGTGGCAGACTGTGTCGAACGCTGCGGAGAGGTCCAGGAGGATGAGGGCCGCTGTTTCCCCGTTGTCGAGCAGGGCTCGGATGTCGTCGGTGGCTGCGATGAGGGCGGTCTCGGTGCTGTGGTTGGCCCGGAAGCCGGACTGCGAGTGGTCGAGGGATCCATTTGTCCCAGACACTCACATCCAGGAGGAAAAAGTCAAGGCTCCGGCATGGGCAGTGCGGGCACCTCCTCATCGCCACATACCCGTATTCAGTTCACTGGCGTGGGGGAACAACCCTCGCAATTATCGCCTCAAAGGAACCCCCAAGTTGAGCAGTACTTTCCTGTTAGGCTGATGCCTCCCGCGAATCCAGTGGGCTCTCACCCTCTCACCATCAGCCGCTTCTCCGTCGTGCAGGGCCCTGGATCAGGGTTCTCCACGCCACAGGCCCGGCGCACTGCCGTCTACCACTGTAGCACAGGACACGAGGCGCCCACCGCAGCTCCAAGCGGGCCGATCCACAGCTGACCCCCTCGCTCCTCACCTCCACAGTCTGTCCCACTCCGCCGTGGGCGTCAGGGCCCAGCATCACCGTCCGCCGCCGACATTTTATATACGGAGCACGTTTCCAAGCTCAGCAGAGCGCGCCCGGTCCCTCGTCAGCATCGGGGCCCCGCTCTCACCAGTTTCGATCCCCAGCTAGTGCGTGTCGCAGCCGCCGGGGGGGGGACCCGCAGGGAGCCCCGAGTCTCCTCGTCAGCGCGCGGTGCTGGCCGCCTCCTCAGTTCCCGGCCGCCATCTTGAGCGCTCGGCAGCGCCGTCCCTCTTCAGTCGCCCAGCGCAGGCACCAGTGCTTCCGCCGCCAGGTTCGCGGCAAGGGGCCCCTTTAGTGTAACAGGATCATTGCGAGCAGGGGGAAGCCGCGGACGGGGCTCTGGAGTGCGCTTCCCCTCACATCGGCGCCCAGCCACGCCCCCTGCTATGCTATTGTTGCATTGCTTTTCTATGTACCGTGGGACTCCCACTTTGACGACGGGGAATGATTCAAGCATGTGAATCTATGAAAGATACCAATACTGGAGAACCACAGTTTACAGGTAAGTAACTTATGTTCTTATATTGCGGGAAACGAATCTCCTGATATGCATGGTATTTGTGCAATGCGCAGCCCAGTGGCTCTGTCACCATGGCATACAGTAGCAGCGATAAGGAAAAACCCTGCCTGGTGCCCATCGTGATATCTGTGACATCTTTGACTATGCCGATAACTCTGACTCGGCCGACGGCCTTGGACTCATGTAAAACACTTTAATGAGTTGTAAAAAGACATCTCCCACCTCAATTCATCGCAACACCGCAAGCATGAAGCCCCCACTCAACAAAGTCAAATGCTTTTTCAGCGTCCAAAAATACTGTAGTAGCGCGCATTTCCAGGCCAATAAAAAAAAAAGCGCCAAAGAGGGTTCTTAGATTATAAATTAGAGATCGACCATTTACGAACTTGGCTTGCTCCAACACAACAATACCTGGGAGTCGTGGTGCCAACCTTTTGGCTAGCACCTTCACAAAACGATTTATATCAGTATTTAACAGTGACAAAGGTCTGCTAGACAAGCAACAGAAGGCGGGTTTGCCCGGCTTCATTAGGATGACCAGAAGAGCCTCGCGCATCATGGTGTTGTGTAGTTCCTATATTACCCATACAGGACCTGCGCGTTCGGATAACATAAACTGTGGGCTTGGTGGCAGACTGACTCTGAACACCCCCACCAAAAATGTTAGCCTGTTTGCATAAGCTAGCTCACAGTGCCACTAGTGTCTCCTCTTATCGGGGAGAGAATAGTTTCTGGCAACCTCAGAACATGATAACTGATCCTTCAGGATCGTGGAAACAATGTACTACTTTTCGCTCAGTCTCTCGTGCTCACTTATCTTGTCTCAGAGATACACAGAATAAACAGCCTGGGCGTTTCAATAAGGGTTTATTGAACAGTCGTTATTCTTGTGTATAATATATGAGCTGCAACAACCATTAGACAGTAGCAGAGATATATGATAGCAGTACGGCGAATATAAATGGATAGTACAGTTCTACCATTTTGCACTACGCATGAATAAATACATGAATATAAAATGCATTGATAAAAGAAAGCGCGTACTCCTACGATGCCTATCTAGATGTACCTAAGTGTACCTAGCATGTGAGTAGGTGTGAAGCCAAGAATCCCTCTAGGATTTAGTCGAACCCCATTACCTGAAGTGTGAGAATGTAGGAGCCCTTCTTGGTCTTGAGCTGGACACCCCGCGAGGGATGTTCAGACCTCTGTCAGCTGGAGCGTCTGCATGCAGGAGCCTCAGCATCTCTGGTCAGTGTGTCGGCCTGGAAGTATCGGTTCCCTCTAACTAACACTAGCAAGATGTGCTGTATTTATACAGAAAGTATCTAGGGTTCCTTTGTCCCTTGTTGCTTGTATTAGCCATTGTTGGATGTGAGGATGTGAGGATGACGTATGGGATGAACCGTGTACGTAGATATGGGGAGGAAGGTGGTGTAGCCCCAGCCTGGTTTCTAAGAATCCTTATGAATATTCATTCATACTGTGTGAGTCTATTGATGGAGTTATAGGACTCTATTGTTTAGGAGAAACCCTCCTTCTGCACCCAGGACTAGAACTAGGTAAAGGTTCAATCCTAAAAGGCCAGTTACAGAGTAGTGTAGGGGAGGTAATGTAGGTGAAGGGGTATGATGTTACCTGGGCCTATATTAGGGTACCTACATGGAACATAACAATGGGAGGCATGCATCCCTCCTTAACCATTTCCTTGTAAAGGGTGACAAGGTGCGGCACCAGTTTCACCTGGTAGGCCTTATAGAAGGCCACCGTTAGCCCATCAGTGCCCGGCGCCTTCTCACCCGCATACCTTTAAGGGCTGCCATAAGCTCCACGGGGCGGTGTGGGGCCATGAGACACTCTCTGTGCTCCACCATCAGTCACTTCATCGCAAAGTGAGGTAGGTAGTCTGCTGTGGCTTATTCATCATGAGGGGAGATGCAACGCCTATAAATCTGCATAATAATGACGGAACCATTCCGTCACCTGTTCCGACGTGAGTAAGGGCATACCAACTCGTCTTGGACCACTAAAATCATGTCATCCTCTCGCTGAGGTCTCAGGAGCGCTGCCAATGTTGCACTAGGATGCTCGCCATGAACACTTGCAGTCACATATTTCCCTAGGTGAGTGATTTTGCTATGCGCCACCTCATAAAACTCCTTTAACTTGACCTTAATTTCATCCAGCACCCTCTGCTCTGCTGTCTCTCCGTGCACCTGCTCTAACCCAGCTATGTCAGACTCCAGCCTGACCAGCCTGCCTGCCGTGATCTGAGTATGCCGGCCTGTTTGGAATTCGTGACCTCTCCCCCCGGATATAAACTTTGAAAGTCTCCCAGACAGTCTAGAATTTCTCCACTGAGTCTATGTTATTCTTGAAGTAGTCGTCTATCACCTGCGCCAGCTCCTCCTTCAGGAACACAGCATCCAGGAGAGAGTAGGGTGGAAATCTCCAAGCGAACACAGGGGGCATGGGGCTGTCCATCGTCAGTTCCATCAACACCAATGAGTGATCCAAGCACATGCGCGATAAACACTGGCACCTCCGTACACGTGGCACCAAACTACAAGACATAACCAATAATCTATGTGCGTGTGAATGTCATGCACTGTGGAGTAATGCGTGTATCCCACTGCTGTGGGGGACTTGTGTTACCAGGCGTCTAGCAGTCCACACTGCTTAGCGATTTAAGAGTGCAAGCCACAGCCAAGTGCCGCCTCTGCTGGCCCCTGGACCATTTCAGTGCACAGAACACAATTAAAATCTCCGCCCCATATTTGTGGCATGTCCCCGTACTCAGCAATCTGGGCACGTAGATTATGATAAAACTGCGGGTCATCATAATTAATGCCGTTCACCTCTACAAGCAAAGCCGCCAAATCTTTAAAGCAGCGTGCCACCAAATACCCACCGCCTGGGTCAGCACACACTTCTCACAATTTAATACCAGAACCCTTTTGTCCCCAGTTCATCACACCCTGCCTGTGTAGTAAAGCCTGCCGTATAGCAATCCCCTCTCACATGACACATGTAGGCAGTCTGCTGTCAGCAGCAAGATGTGTTTCCTGCAATATAGCTACATCAATACAATGCGATCACTGTTTGAGTGCAACCCAGCCTATTTCAGGTTCAGCGAGGTTGAAATGGAGCTACTGCTGATGTGTACACCTTGAGCTTTCTATTGTGGATCTGATTTGCTGTAGCTATTGAGCATCAGATGTCAACCCCAGAATGTCCTTACATCATAATTACATATTATCAGACATTCTAAACAGACCTAACTCATTGTACCCCTGTAGGCATACCTGGAGCCTTGTCCAGTTTGAGTGTCATTGTCAGCAGTGATCTAATGGGAAAAACAAAAATAAAGCAGGAAACCAAGTCTACATCTGCCTTTCATTGACAGTGTTGCCTCAAAGGGCATTCTAAACATGACACTTGTGATGGGTGTTTCTATAACTAGAACCAATAACTGTTAGGTATGTTGTTGATCACAGAGCCTCCTCCTTTGGTTCATGGATCTTTCCCTCTCCTCCGCACCGCTCCACTTCATCTTTCTAATTTAGATTGTTACATACCCGTAACTGCCCACAAAAACGTATTCTTTCTTGATGAGGTGGAAGGGCATACACTTGCTCTACCGGATGATTGTCTGCAGCATGTGTGACTGTAGATCATATGCTGTGCATTCCTGCCTTCTAGTGCTGGGCTCGGAGTTACAAGAAGGAGTATTGGGTTTGAGGTGATTTGTGCTACCTCCCCTGTAACCCACAATGTACCACAGACCCCACCTCAAATTATTATTTCTTCCGCCATTTGGTTCGGACAAGATTCGACTGCTCTTTTATCAAGTATGCATCAATAACTGTGGCACTGGAGGGCCAGGATACTGAGGACTTCCAAGACTGCATCATTATCACATAAATATCTTTAAACGCTTCAAGATTTAGTGGAATGTAAACTGTACTCTGTAGTGCCGGGGGCCAGGTCGAATGAGAATGAATTGTTTGTCGATAGAGTATGATATACACTTTAAACTCAACTTTTGTTGCAATAGTAAATTGAGGGTCGGACTGGCCTATAAGTCAGTGCCTGATGGGCTTGTCTGACAGGTCAGTGTGTGGGCCATTTTTTGCCTGTTTGTGGGACTGTTTATGGTCTGCTGGGCTGGTATTTACTGTTGATTTCCCTGACAATAAAACAAACATTGCCTGCAGCAAGCTCAAATCCATGCAGTTTTCCATTCTTTGCAAAACACTCATACAGCGTGTCTTTACAAGATTAAAAGTGCCCCAATTTACAAACCTGGGTCACTTTCTTAGGTATCTAATTCTCTAAAGGGGCTGCTTTTATTTTGGTGCATAGGCCTATATTGTGTCCTAGTCCGACCCTGAGCAAGTTCCTGTGGCCAGACCAGCATTGGGTTTGTAAACTAGGCTCTCCCAGAGACCATGACGTAAGCACCTTTTCAGAATGTAGTGTATTTCATTGCAAGAACACTAGACAGCACCAATAGGACTAAAGGTGGGTATTTTCTGTGAAGATGCAGTGCTAGAAATGTAGCAAGTCACCTTGAGGAACGCTAGCTGAAGACATTGAGGTCTTTGACCCCATTACAGATTTGGAGGACTCTCCATTACAGTTGAGGTCCATGAGGAGTGGAATGCAATTTCTGTGTTGCCCAATGACTCTGACTCAGGAGATAAAAGATGTCTTGCAGCCCAGTGAAATCTGAATCCAGGACAAAGACCATACCTAGGATTTCATGTTCAGATATTGAGGACTGGTCCCGCCTCTCTTGGCCCTCATAAGGACATACACCAATCATAAACATAGGATAGTCCCATCAGTGCTCACCCTTGAAAGTAGACTCTTCTCTGTGGCAAGGAATGCCCCTGTGTGTGCCTTGACCGAACCGCCTCGTCCGAAAAAGGCTTTACCGCACGCTTTCGTCAAGAGCGTTCAACACTCAAGGATCCTTGAGGTTGAGAACCACAATCTCAGGGCCAATGTGACACAGAAGTGCCTCCAGCACCAAAGCCGGTTTTGAATCCAAAAACACTTTAACCCAGAGCTCACAAAAGCCACAACAGGAGCACAGTCAGCTGCTGACATCACCACAGCCAGATGCAAAACAGAGAAAGATTTACATTGACCCAGACACAAGTTATATCTTTGCTCATCTTCCTCAGGCTCCATAGCCACTTCATAAAAAGCATAGGCTTGCTTTAGAGGTAATTTAAGAGGAAATCAGGGCATTTCCAGCTCATACGAAATGGGAAACTGATGCCATCTCATCTTCCCACACCACCAAAGCTTTCCCCACCTCATTCTATCCATTCGGATTCAGGTAAGAAGCTTCACAGCAGTTCCAATGCCCTCATATGACAAACTGGGGCTTCTAGAGCAGCAAGACGTTTTGTGGCATTATTATTACACAGTGGATGTGCAGGATTAGTTTTCTTTAGAGCCGTACCCAATAAAGACATCCTTGCCTTTTGACACATCGATATACCATGAGGTCACAGCAAAGGTAGCAGCTCGCATAAAGCCCAGCTGCATGTGAAGGAGGAGGCGGCTGGCTCCCTCATCCCAAAAAAAGTGCAAAACTCTGCGACTAAGCCTGGCTCTCAGAGCTCTCAATCACATTATTTCCAACCACTTTAAGATCACAAGTTCGTCATTCCACGTCTACAAATACATGAATACTCTCGGTCACAAGAATGCCTGATTCCACACCCCATGCACAAAGCTCATCACCAAATGTTTAGCAGATGTTGCAGCACCCTTAAGGTACAGTCTAATTCATGTGTTTCCATACTGGACAATTGACTAGGAAAGGATCAAGTCATGCGCAATGTCTCACTCCACTCAACAAGTTATACAATATCTCCATTGACTAGGGATCTCAACGAATGCCAAGAAATCTCACCTGTGTCCACAACAAACCCAGGGTTTTCAATGCAGTGGCAGGGTGGCTTTCCCCAGCAACAAGAGAGTGTGGGCATAACAGATGATGCTTACCCTTTACCAGGTGTTGCAAAATGATAAAACTGTTATGAATGATGATGTTATGTATTGATGTAGTCCTGAATGTACGATTAAATAACCATCCTTTTCAGGAATTCTTGCCAGACAATTTTTACAAGTGATTGGGGGTTGTGAGCATCTATGGTTAGTGCAGCCCAGTATTTAGCGCAAATTGCAGTTGATGGAGCAAGAATAACTTGTTTCTGGACAGATCATTTTTCGATATACAGTCGCAGTTGACCTTCACCACAGATGTATCCCTCACAGGTTAGGGAGGTCACATGATTGAGTTCACTATTCAGGAACCGTTGTCTCCACAAGAACACATTCTCCACATCAGTGAGATGGGGGTTATGGTGGTACAGCTTTGCTCTTTGAACTTTCCAAACAAGACTCTGAAACAAGGCAGCCTTGATCCTAACAAACAGCAGCACCTCCATGTATTCTATACAGAAACAAAGGGGCATGCATCCTCTACAATTATCCAAGCTGGTCCAAGGCGATTTGTCATTGGGTAATACATCATCAGATGTACAGTTTTTGGTGCAGCACCTCCCAGCGGTGAAGAGTGGACAGTTATTTTGCCTATCTCCTCAGCAGGATACTTTTGGGAACTCAATACTTCCACCATTCTCAAAAGTGGATCTGTTTGGTATTAACAAAAATGTTAAACGGCAAAGCTTCACCTCCAGTTACTCACACCCACAGTTCCTTGGCATTGCCCTATGGATGAGCTAGTCAAAGGTATTTGTTTAAGCTTTTGCAATGCTGCCTCTGATTTCTTATGTAATACAAAAAATGTAGCAGGCACCATTGACACTAATTTTAATTGCACCAACATGGGCTCCTCAGTCTTGGTTCTTCTTAATTTCTGAGATGTCCATTCATCCACACGAAAAGCTACAATTCCATCAGGATCTGCTCTATTAGCATCAATGACCTTAACTGTATCCCAACCTCAAGTCTCTCCTTCCTGTAATTTGGCACCTGAGGTCTTAGAATGTGGGTGTTTACAGTTATCAGAAGAATGCATGCAAATCCTAAAAGAGGCTACAGGGCCTGGTACTAATGCATGCTATGAGACCAAATGGAAACGCTTTGTCGCTTACCTTTCCAAGCAGCACATTCAGCTCTTAACAGCGAAAGTCAAACACATTGTCTGTTTTCAAAACATTAGAGCTGCCCGGTACTTCAAAATATCAGAGCTGCCCGGTACTCCTATATGGGTAAACTTAGCAGCAATAGCTGCACATGTACAAAACAGAGAACATAAGCCAATTTTTAAAATCACTGTCATTAGGAACTTCATGGAAGGTCTTAAAAAAGTAAATGCTCCTAGGCTTCCCTATTTTCCTTCTTGGGACCTTAACGTTGTCCCCAGTCAACCTATGGCAGCCCCGTTCGAGCCACTCCAACCATGTTCACTCCAATTCCTCGCTTGGAAGGTAATTTTTCTTGTGGCTATCACATCACTTCTCTTTGTTATTCAAGAGGAACCCTTTATGCAAGTACACATAACAGAGTTGAGCTGCTTGCCCAGCTCTTTTTTTTTTTGCCAAAAGTCGTATTGCCATTTCATATCAAGCAGTCCATACCATTAGTCTCCTTTTTCCCAGAGAGACAAATACTGTTGGAAAATAAATCACTGCACTCATTAGATCTCTGGAAGACCATCATGTACCATATCTACAGTACTTGGGCCATTAGGAAAACCAAGCAACTTTTTATTGCCCTTGTGCAACCACACCCTGGTAACCCATTTCAGAGGTAGGGCTGGCAAGGTGAATTCTTGGGTGCACTGAGCTATGTTATGCTAAAGTAAAACACCCACTGAGAAACATACCCAGAGCACATTCCACTCACAAAAAATATAGCAATAATCAGTAATTTGGGTACTGCTATTCAGATCTACTTGTAACATTTGGTTTAGTGCCTCTGCTGCAGTTTGGCCTGGGACTACCCACCACCCCGGAAGAGAATACAGGCATGACACATATGAACACGGTCATGATTTATATTCAGTAATGTATTTGTGTGTTTACTCCCTAGTAGAAAGGCATTATCCCAGCTTTACATCTACACGCATATACCTACCCTTGGAGGAAAACACAGTCTAAGGTATAGTCTGTGTTCTGGTGATTTGTGTGCTTGGGGGAGGTATTTTATTTTATTTCATTTATTTACTTATTTTTTATACAGCACTTACAAGGCCCAAGAGCATCAGAGCGCTTTACACAACACAGCATAACATATCGGTACTAGAAAATATCCTAACAATTTCAAAAAGGCAAATTCTCAGACTTTTTAGAAATTCGCAGTTCAGTATGATGGCAAATAGGTAAGTGATGTTGGGCCATATCAGCATTGTCAACAATAATGTAATGAAGAGTGGGTGCAAACAGGGCACTGTACAGATAATGGAGGTATCATGAATTACCTCGAAAGACCAACTTGTAATGTTCTGGGCACAGTGCTAGATGGCAGGAGGGTGCACAGCAGCCACAGCAGCCACAGCACATCAGTCTGCAACCTGATTATCACAGATAAGTAATGCTTTCCTTCCCTTCCCTTCCTATTGCTCATTGCATGCTACTGTACCCACACTAACTCTCGTCAGTCTTTCTGTATCTCTACTGTATTTTAAGAAGGATGCATATCTGCTTATGTACAGACATATACTGGGTCCATCCTGGTGGCTGTAAATCCTTATGAGGAGCTTCCACTTTACACCATGGAGCAAATGCGACTCTACATGAACAAGCGCATTGGAGAACTACCACCACACGTGTTTGCTATTGCAGATAACTGCTTCTTTAACATGAAGAGGAAGAACAGGGACCAGTGCTGCGTGATCAGGTGAGGAGAGCACCAAGTAGACTTGCACTTCAGATCACCATGAAAAAGACTCTGTGTCTATGATTAGAAATGTGCAGCAATATGGTGACAAATGGTTCTTATTCTTCAGAAGTTTGATGACTGTTCAAAGTATTAATGCAATAAGCTGCTGCACTTTTCCCCACATAATATACTAGTTTGCACCTCGCCCTGAAGAAGGAAATGTGCATTGGGTGCTTAGTGACGCCCACCAATGAATCAAGCAACTAACACTTGGCATACCTTTGTGCTCATGAGGAAAAACATAAGGCAGTGGGAGAAATCATAAATGGAAGCAATGATAATGGTAAATGGTACTTCTAGAGATGTTCTGTGGCATTTCGTAATGTTGGAGTGGATGGGCTGGACATGTATGCGACGGATATAGTCAGCTGTAAGAGACGTGAAAGAGCATTCTATCCAGTGTTTTATTTTGTTACTTAATATAGTGGCATTGTCGCTCATATGATCAGCTTCAAGGCAAAGTGTAGACATACAAATACCCACAATCCATCTGTATAGATTCAAAAACACACAAATATCATGAAAAGGCCATAGCCATAAACCTATAGTAATTTTAAAAGCAAAGTAAACAGCCTCCCCTTATTCAGCTGATAGCAGCCTCTCAGTGGGTTTCTTACCTGAGAAATATATCATACTCAGTTCTCAAGAGTACTGTGTTTATTGAGTGATATCTTGAAATTTTAGAAAGGCGTTGATTCTCACAGTATCTCCGGAGGATTATTCCAGAGGTTAGAATCTCTTCCCTTCCAGGCCAGCAACATCTGGAAAACCAGCTGCATCAGCTATAAGGCCATTGGAAACACCTGCTTCTACCTGGCCTAGACCATCCACTTTTGGTGGACAATTAAACATGCAGTGTGATGATATTACAAGACTGGGGATGAAAATATGCAAGAATGGAAAAATATAGAAAGCAGACCTCCAGCTAAATTTCTAGGATCTAGAACCACATTTCCACTGCTATGACCTTGTCCAATTCAGAAAGAAACCGAAGAAACATCTCTTCAAATAGCATTCCCCCCCACCCCACACACACCGTGATATCTGCTACATGCCTCATAAAATTGATCTGAATCTTATTCTTGGGCTCTAGCCTACTGTGCAGCACTCGGTGTTTTCCAGTAAAGCTTGTGAAAAACAAAGACCTCTGCACACATACGTAGAACCCTATTATCCTCTTCAGCATGTTATGCTTTATGCAGAGGATGTGTACTTTTGGGTTCGTTGTTGTAGCCTCATGGAAAAGGAAGAGTTAGCTCTCGAACAAAGTACATGGATCTACTGGTAGATTTTCTGAACCACCAAAAGAATGGATTTTGCCAAAGGTCTTTCTACTATCCTAAAAGACTGAGCTTTATATGGCTGATTTACCACAGAATATTTCTGACCTGCCATACTAGTATAGAGACAGGAGCACTGCTGTGCTTTATCTTAATGATCTTATAGATGTGAATAGGTTACCACGTACAAGAGGAAGATAAGTCTTGCCACTCAGTGCTTCCCCTCCAAAGGATTCCTTTAAATGCATGTAAAGATTACCATAGGTGTGACTTGGTTGATGACATCCTGGAGGATGTAATCAATTATTGATGCTGTGCGTGATGTCTTCTGTGATGTTTTTGTGATGCAGTGGAAGCATGTCCATAAGGGTCATGTATGTGTATAGAAGAATCTTACAGATACGTAATAGTTTTAATGCTCTGTTGGTAATGTTGGTTGTTATAGGCAGGAACCACAAAAGTTATATCTGATGGGTGTGATTGACCTAAAGGATGTGAATGAGAGGCTGCTTCATGGGGTGTAGTAGAACTTGGTGGATGTTGTCTGTAGTCGCTGTGGACAGATCAAGTAGGATACATGTTAATGCTTGGCCTTGTTCGTGATTTCCACTTTGATTACTTAATAGCAGGTTCTGATCCTCAATATGTGCGATAACCACCGATTTCAGAGCGTTGCCAATGCAGAGTTAGCCAATATTATTACGTCAGCGTCATTTTTCAACAGTGGAGCGATGATTGCAAGTTTGAGGTGCTGTGGGTCTTTGCAGGTGAAAACAGAGACCTTGATGAGAGGAGCTAAGACAGGTAGGCAGAGGTTAAAGATCTCAGCATTGCAGATATCTGTCAGCAATGATGGCTCAGATGATAACAGGATCATTTACACTTAGGGTTATTTAAATGGGGTAGAGCTCCAAGAAAGGCTGAGGACGTATTTGCTTCAGGACCCATGCGTTTTCAAAGGGCTGACCTGGGAGCTCTATGTTTGTCCAAAGAGTGGCAGTGTTTTATTTGAAGAAAGACTTTACATTTTGAGTGAGCTAGCTCTGAGAGTGCTTGGGGTGGATCCCCTTGGTAGCTGTATACATAGCTGTAACTCAGGCCTGGAAGTGATCAGATAGAAGTTGTGATGCCTTTCAGGGTATTTCTCCAATTGAATATCAACTAATGATATTTGTTTGATGTTTTGAGTGTGTCATTAGACGTGGAGCAACTCTGTTTTCAATTTAGGAAAATATTTCATTTGGTTCGCAGAAGGCACATCTGCAGTTGTGAAGAGTCATTGAAGGGTCTGGAAAGTCTTATTATTTGGATTCTATGATTTTTGATACACTCAGATAATGATATGATACAATGAGATGATGAAATAGCTTATTAATACTTGAATAAACAATCCCTGTGGACTGAAACCTAATGGTGGCAACGGGTGATAATTCCCTTGTGTGTAACAATCATACTTGATCTCCAGACCAAAAGATTTCATACTCAATCCACAACTTTTTTTTTTTTTTACAAATACCATCAACTTAAGATGGTAACATTTCAAGCCACATATATTGGAGTCCTTAAGTAAAAGAATCCAGTTTGATTTCGAGGTTGTGGACAGAGACGGACAGACACCATTTGGTGATCAATTAATATTTAAACACTGTTCTCCACCAGTGTAGATGTTAATGAAGAAATGCTCCATCCAGGAGAGAGTTTTTTAATAGGATATCAGAGAATAGCGTTGCATCACTGTGAAAATATTGCCAACTTGTAAAGTAGGTCCAAGTGTTCACAACATTTTTAACAAATAGAACAGATGGAGTTCTGATGAGAATCACATATAGGAGCAGTTTGGGAGGAGTCCTGTCTGGGAGTCATGTGGAATTACAGAGGTGTTAGTGTACAAGTAAAAGTGAGGCATGAGAGGACCTTGGCTGTCGAGGACAGCGGAATTGACTTGCTTGATTGTGTCACCTAAATACTATTATATATTTGGCTCAGTTATTCAGTATTTCAATGCATTGCAGAGTCACTAGTCAGAATGTCGTTTTTTTCTGTTTTTTCCTTTACTTGTATAGCGGTGAGTCTGGTGCTGGAAAGACGGAAAGCACCAAACTCATATTGCAGTTCATAGCATCAGTCAGTGGACAGCATTCCTGGATTGAGCAACAGATTCTGGAGGCTAACCCCATCCTAGAAGGTAAGAACAAGGGCGAGGGAGCCTGTAAGGAACACACAGATCTCAACACAACCTTTTATTCAAACCACAGATCCAGAAATGCAAAACAAACACTTAGTCCCGTGATTTGCACATAAATATCCAGATCCTGACCCAAACCCTGATAACAAACATAACACTGTGCAGAATTTTGCAGACACAGCCCTAGGACCCATACACAGAACCTGAGGATTAACATGAACAGCCCTGAAATCAAATAACTGATCAGAGACTCTCTACACCAGAGAGCCACACAGTGCCTCAGAGACTCACACTCTGCATCATACATCACCCTCTTCCAGGGACCTGCACAATTACCCAGAGAGTCTCACCTTCTCCCAGAAGCCCACAACCTGGTCCGGGAAGCATACACTTATTGCTCCTCCAGACCTATGCGACCAGCTCCTGAATGCCCACTCTTGTTGCCCTTGGAGACTGATACCTGCTGCCCTCTACATACCAATGCCTGCTGCCTGTGGAGACTGGATGTGCTGCTTGAGGCTTCTTGATAGCCACACTTGCTGCTGTCCAGATACTGTGCAAGTTACTCCCAGGGATCTGCGTCTTCTATCCCCAGATAACCTTGCATTCTTACCCTTGCGCCTTGGTGGCCCATGCCAGTGCTCCAGAGACCCACACTGTCTTCCCTTCAAGACTAGTGTCTTCTGCCTCTTAGGACCTACACTCACTGCTTGTAGAGACCTTCCCTACTACCCCGGAGACTCTGACTTGCTGCCCTGTAGACAAATCGCATAATTCCCTGAGGCTCATACTTGCCACCTCCAGAGAACCGAGTCCACTACCACGGGATACCCACACCTATGTCCTTGCCCGGAAATACATGCCCTGGCGTCCCACAACCCAACCTCTGCCCCCAGGCAATACACGTCTCACGAGTCCAACCCACTATCCAGCTTGGAGACTTTCACTTCTGCTCTCCCAGGAAATACCCGACACCAACTCTACCCTGAAGAAGTACCATAGAAAGAAACCCCTTGTTCCACAGGCACTGCCACTCTACCCCTTGTGAAACTGCTTCAGACACTGCCCACAAAGAACCCACCCCACGTTTTATCACTGGAGACAGTATCCTCCACAGTCTCCCACCAGAGATAGCCCTAACCTCTGCTTACGGGGCACTTCACCATGTGCTGCCTCGAGGGACCTCATTGTCAGACAGTAGCAGAATATTGATATGTTTCTTGCTTAAATACAACTGCTGTTACATATCTTAGTATCAAATCTACCATAAGGTTTATCGTTTGCAGTTTTTCAAATATTTGAGTGACTCACTAAAGACTGAATACATACAAGTGCGCTATAAAAGAAGACTGTATACTAATTTCAAGAACAGGTATATACACAGATGCATAGAATCACTATGAGAGGAGCTCCAAATCAGCTCACTCAGAAAGACTATCAAGATGTGATTTTACAGAATACAATGTGAAATAGACCCCTTCAGTCTTCAGAGAGAGCTCAAGGCCACCAGGCACAAGCAACAATTTTGTCCAACACTGCTTCTTCACAGACATTCAGCTCAGCATGATCCTTTCCAGCCTCCTGTTTAGAGGCACCATAGTGGACAGAATCTGCTCAAACCCTGTCCCACACTCATGCATCCATCAGGCAAGCTGAGATCACTGCAGGTACAGCACAATAGCCTCTCTAAAACTAACAAACATTGAAACACTGCAAAGAAGATCCAGAACACTGTGAGCCCCACATTGCTCTGAGTGACGGAGTGAAGAGAGCAAGCCAGATCCACTCTACGGTGTTTTGGGGGATTCTGCCCTGAGAAATTCTGAAACACGGATCAAAAAGTGGTCTTTCAGTCACACTTTTCCAAATTGAATGGGTTAAAAAGACAAAGAACCAAAAGACAGGCCTGAAGAGGAGCTTGTGAATTATCCTATTACATAATTCCACATAATACTCACTAGCAATATTTCTGCAAATCATATATGTACATAAAACATAAATGTGTTTATCACGAGTCACTGAATGCACATCAGCAAATGTTTGTGCAAGAGAATATGGTGTACTTCCTCTAAAAATATCTAATGCAAATCCTCACCGAGGTGAAATAATCTTACATTAAGACAGTGTACCAGTGCATAATGATCACCACAGTTTCTTTGTGAGCTATTAGTCTGTGCTAGAAAATACAAGCCAATCAACATTCCCTGGTCAGACCACCATATATTCCCCTTCCTCATTCCGCTTCAGGGTCCATCGGTCGAGAAGCCTAAACAGACAGTTACCCGTAGGAAATGGGTCAATTTCAACCCTAATACGTTTACACAGGCACTGATAAAAAATGAGCCCAAAATAGATAAGGACTTAAATATAGCCAACAGACAAGTGGGAACATGGATAACAGAAGCACTGAATGAAGTAGCGCCATGGACCACAATAAACACTAAGAGGGCGAAGGCATCAGCACCTTGGTTCAATGAAACATTACTAAGGGCCAAACAAAAGTGTAAACAGTTGGAACGCAGATGGCGTAAGAACTACTGTATCAAACTTAAGGGGGGAGTATAAAATAGAACACAAAATATACCATACACTGATTAAAAAAACTCGTTGTGATTTCTATACTGGAAAGATTGTAAGGGCAAAAAGCTCCTCAAAAGAAATGTTCGCCATACTAAAATCCCTACAGTCTACTGAAAAATTAACGGAGCCTCCTACTACCTCGGAGGAGTCTTGCAATAGAATCACTGATTTCTTTGCTGAAAAAGTGGCAAAGATTTATGACACCTTCCCCACGGAAGCACGTCAGGGAAGAAGCACTGAATGCACTTCGGACACAGTATTTAAGGGAGAAACCCTAGATGAATTTAGGGTGCTAGAGCCAGTTGAGATGAGGAAGCTAGCTAACGGAATAAAATCTGGATCCCCGAGGGATCCAGCACGCCCAGAAATCCTGATGCAGGGAGATAACCGCATTATGCCATTCATTTCAGAGTTAATCACCCGCTCCTCCAATCGGGAGAAGTCCCTTATGAATGGAAGCAAGCCATGATTCGCCCACTAAGGAAAAAACGCAAATAGACCATTCTGTGCTAGAGAACCTACGCCCCATCTCGCTTCTACCCTTTTTTGCAAAAATTGCAGAAAAAGTAGTTAATATACAGCTCACCAATCATAGCGACAGAAATGCCCTATTCCACCCCTCACAATCAGGTTTCCGAGCTGCACATTCCACTGAGGCTGCTCTGCTCCTGGCCACACAAACTCTAAGACAACACGCGGACGAAGGACATACAGCTGCACTGATCCTGCTGGATCTCAGTGCAGCTTTTGACACCGTCTCCCACGGTCTCCTTCTCCAAAGACTAGAGACGTGTGGTGTCAGGGGCATGGCCCTACGCTGGATGGTATCCTTCCTGTCGTCACGGGGTTTCCAGGTCCCGCAAGGCGCACATACATCCAAGAGTTTTCCCCTATTACAAGGAGTCCCTCAGGGCTCAATCCTGAGCCCCACGTTGTTCAACTTATACATGGGTCCACTCGCCGGTTTAGTGGAAGGTCATAAGGTGTCCATTGTATCATACGCTGACGATACTCAGCTAATTGCCACACTGTCTCAAAACCCAGAACGCACTGCCCACCAATTTTCCTAATGCCTGGAGGAGGTAACAGCATGGGTGTCAAACCATTGCCTGAAACTCAATGGCAGTAAAACAGAGGTGATGATAGTGGGAAGGGCTCCATCTGTCTGGACATCTGCATGGTGGCATGAGTCGCTTGGCCAACTTCCAACCCCTAAAACAGAAGTCAAAAACCTTGGAGTGTGGCTTGACTCCAAATTGACTTTTGAGAGTAAAATCCGGAAAGTAACAGGTAAATGCTTCGGGACATTGAAAGTCTTAAGGAAGGTCCTCGACCTATTACCGATCAACGCCAGGAAAACTATAGTACATTCCGTGGTCACCTCTCAGATCGACTACGGTAATGTCCTATATTTAGGCGCATCTAAAAAACAGGCTAATGAAGCTGCAATCAATACAAAATGCAGCAGCCCACCTAGTGCTGAATCTCTCTAAAAGAACATCTATAACAAAAGCCCTAGCCAACCTGCATTGGCTACCTGTGGAGAAAAGAATATTGTTCAAGACAATGTGCTACTGCCACCGAATCTTGGCAAAAAAAGGTCCACGGTACCTTCAAACAATGATAACAGCCTACACACCCAGCAGAAACCTGAGATCCGAAGGAAAGGCGCTAGCAAATGTACCAAGAATAAGGAAGGCTAGGATGGGTGGTCGGTCTTTTAGATACCTGGCAGCTAAACACTGGAACACATTACCTGTTGACATAAGAACAGAGCCATGTGAAGCTACCTTCCGTAAAAAGCTGAAGACATGGCTTTTCCCCACCGGTAAATTAAAATAGACTCCCGATACCGCCTGATACATGCCCTGGGCTGGGCTGCCTTACTTTCAACTCCTGCCATCTGAAAGTCTGCTATTAGCGCGGGGACACACCGGCGGTGTAACCATGCGCTCTATAAATGGATAAATAAATAAATAAATATTGATGGTATTATATGTCCGGGTGCAGACATCAAATGCCAAGTTTTTTCCAGAATGTATCGGACTGTTGCTCAAATAGTTAAGGGTTTTGGTTATTATATTAAGGTACTGTCCAAATCCTCCACGCTGGTGCTAGAACAATGATGTTCAATGTGCAAGCCTGCCAGAGGTTCTGCTGCCACATGCCAAAGTGCTGCTCAAATATGCCAGTCTGGCTTATAGATGGCTGCAAATACCCCTGGATTATGCCATGTTTTGTAATATTTCAGTAAGGTTAGTGTGCCACCAAATAGATCTTGCAATGGTGTTTTCTTGTGACGCACCTGGCGCTATCAACTACATAACCTAAATAACAAGAATTTCATATGACCATAAATATCACAATAAGGTGGCGAGCGGGCAGAAGGGAAAGGAATTAACTATCTGGCCTGGGAATATGAGAGATGGGTAAATCAGTGACATGCTTAGATTACATGATGGTCCTCTGGCTGTCATGTCATGGTGAATGCTCATTACCATTCATACATGAGGAATCTTCCATTCCCTCATGCTGCAACAGTAGAGCAGTCAAGCTTAATGGGAGCTCCTAGCAACAGACATACGGGAGGCCCTTGGAGTGCTGAAGGTTGATGGACGGATGCGAGTGTTAACAGAGGGCAGACCCACAGCACCTTAAAGGATACGTAGGGATTCCAGGTGCCACATTGTCATGCATCCCTTGCCCAAGGTGGAGGAGGCAGGCGAAGAGATGGGGTGTACCATAGGGCATTCAAGTGGCTGTGGGTTCAGCAGTTTACTAAGGACATTACTATGTGTAATTGATTGTTTTTACTACTCTCTGATTTCCCTCCCTATACATCTGTTCTATCCTCACGAGCACAATCCTTTTTCCACACTCCCCCTGGAGCAACCCTCTTTTCTGGGATGTATGATTAAACAACTACCATTTAAACCACGAAGGCTAAACAACTACCAAAGCCCAACCACTACATATTGTACAACGACTTACTAAACTACGAAAATTAATGTATTCCCATATAACCCGAATCTACCACTACGTTCAAAACAACAGCAAGATTGAAACATGAAAAAAAGTATTTAAATTAATCAACACTTCTATTGAAAACTATTTATAGTAAAGAAACTTTAAATTTACTATCAAATAATCATTTTGAATAAATACAGACGAACTTACAAAGAGACAGTGATGTACATGAAAAAAACTATTTAATATAAGTTCATCATCTTTTTTCTCACAGAATTTCATTTTTTTTTAAAAAACAAATTCCATAACATATTTTCATTTTTTTAAAGAATTGACTCAAATTAAACATATAAAATACGTCCAACCACCCTTTTCCGACCACTTCAACTGTGAAATGAACAATGAAATTTAATTAAATTAATTTTGAACTGTGAACAGTCGCATCGAGCACAGCTCAGAATCACATCATTGAAAAACAAACCTACAGTGCCATCTACTGGCCTAACGAGGTTAATTTATTCAAAGTCTATTATAACGACATTTACTAAAATAAGTAAATGTATAAATCAATTCAAAAAAATTAATATTTGTAACTTTTTTATTTAATTATTGACACTTACCTCTGGTTTAGGAAGTCGTGGTTCAGATATAGTAGTTGTTAAGGAGGTCGTGGTTCAGGTACAGGTCGTTGTTTGAGACTCGTTGTTAAGCCCACTCGTTGTTAGGGATTCGTTATTAACCCCTTCCATGCTCATGACGAGCTCAGCTCGTCATGCTGCGCAGTGCTCGTGTGCGCATGACGAGCTGAGCTCGTCATGAACCCGTCCGCTTAATGAAACGCCTCGCACAGGGCGAAAATCGGCCGCGCATGGAAGCGGTTAAGGTCGTTTCCCCTTTTCTGTTTTGAAACGTTCCCTACAGTGATCTGTTATAATAACTGTGAGATTAAACAGTCACTATTGAAGCTATTTATGGTGCTTGTGTGTCTTTTTGAGGATATACTGGATTGAATTGAGAAACTACTGGGGTACACTTATGATGTAACTTGAGTTCTATTTGTATCATGTTCATAGATTTTGACTTAATGAATACCTTCCTAAAGCAATTAGTCTAAGACCATTGTTTTCTATACCGTGGGTTCAGCAGATGGCGGCACATGAGGGATTTAAGTAACAGTGTGGTCCTGCAGGACATAACTTCAGCAGTGTCTCCAGGTGCAGCTCAGGTTTGTGAAATAGGGTTGACCCAAAGAAAACCCCTAGCTTTCTATAACCTCTTGTCGAGTTGCATAAACCTAGCAGCACCAGGAATAGCTAGAAAATAGGAAGAAGGAAGCCGAAACAACAATGAATACTTCTGGTACACTTCCAAGATGTTAGCGCCTTCAGGGGCAATGGTCACTACACTATTGACCCTTTATCAGTTGTACTAATGTGGAAGAACAATATTACAGAGCCCATCTGGACTAATCAGCCAACTAGAAGGATGCCAACAGCGCTATGTCTGCACCCGATGACGGTTCCTGCCAATGTATAGAGATGTCCGTGCAGCAACCGGACATCTCTGAATTTTGTTGGCGGAGTGAATGCAGGCGTAGCTGATGTAAAGTCCCCCACCACCCTGTCTGTGTTTACTGCATCCACCAAACCCTAAATCAGGTCCTCGGTCCAGGATAGCACAGTGAGCAAATAGCTATGATTTGGAATGCTACCCCTTGCGATTGCCAGTGGTTCGACTATTTTCGAGCGTTTGTCCCATCACCATTTGGGTGATTGATTGCCATTAGTGTGCCTGAAACCCCGAGGCTGGCACAGCTTTCTAAGCCTACTACTGGCAATGTTTGTGAATTCTAAAAAGTAGTGCATTTGCACCCATTCAAGTAATACTTATATGGGTACAGATTTACTACCTTTTTGGTAAACTGCTCACTATATATATTTAAGTCCCTGATTCAAAAAATGAACAAGTTAAAGTCTCTTTGTGAAATCAGAACCATGAGAGAAAAACAACTCAGACATAGCAGACCCGACTCAGGGCCTCTAGACCCAACTGCCAAGCCAAAAGTTATTTGGGCTGTGCCTCATCCCAAACACACCCCCTGAAGCTATGCCCCTGATTATTAGCACCTCACAGGACAGTCAGTGGGGTGGCTGAGTAAGGATGTGGAGGAGACTATGGTGGTGCAAGAAAAGAGATTGCTCTGTATGAGTGTTGTGAAGGGAACTAACCTCCCACTTGATGCAGAGCATGAAAGAAATGATTTGAGAGGAAAGTGCATGGGTAGGTTTAAACATATGCACAGTCAAACACCTCTGTACCATTGGTATAAACCACCCGTAGCCTGCCACTCCCATATTCCTCCTTTCCTGTGTGTCCTACCCCAGCGGAAGTGGGGAGGGTTGAACAAAACATTTAGTTGAGGAGCATGCAAAAGGGCATACTATCAGTCTCTCTGCAAAAGTAAAAATGAATGTTCCGAATGGGTAAGTATTATCCCGGGAGTAATGTTATTCCAACCAGTGGTGTCCTTCAACAGTCCACCAAGAGGAAGGGGCTATGGGAGAGGATTGCGTGGGAAAACCAATACTCCATGTAGGCTATGGAAGATGAAGAGATGGTCGAAGCATTATGCTGAAAGAGAGGCTGCAAAGTTGATTTGGGGCGGCTGGGGTGGTATAGGTTAGATTGGAGATGGATGCCCATTATTAGGTGAAGATGGTGCACTTTTCAGCCAGTCCCCCTGTAGGAACTTACTTTTGCAATCCTGATCATTGTTTACGAGAAAGTATTAGAAGAATTTTGGCTCATCTTTCATTTATCTTACCTCAAGGGTGGTTCTGGGAATGATTATATCGACCAGGGCATGTGCTTGGACTTTCACTGAAACCTGTATGTGGCTATGTGACCAGCCGAACAGAACTTGGCAAGTATAAACAATGTCAAGTCTGTGTTTCAGTCGCTATCTATTTTCTTTGCTGGGTTTTATATACTGTGTCCAAAGTTTGATGGCAACACTTGCATGGTCAAACCATGCCCATGGGTTGTTCAGCCTCTTGCCTAGTTTTGGAGACTGTAGTATGCCTCCTCAGTGGGCGGTATGGTAGTAGTGAAGTCCGGAAGAGGTGCTGAACTACCTGAATGATTGGCTTGTTTATCTCTGCAAATTAGAGCAACTGTAAAAGGCTCAACTCACGATAGTATTTGGAAATTTGCCACTGAAACTTGGCACCATTGACAAATTGGCAGCATTTGGTGGGCTATGGGTTCAAGAAGGGGACTTTATCAAACTGATAGTGGAAGACTAGCCAATGCAGTGGGCCCCCAAACAGGCTGCATCCATAGAATACCAGTGTGCCAAGTAAGACCCGCATGTACATTTGGCTGGGAGTTCAGATTGTGTGGGGCTGTTTTCACACTGATATTGTTTAGGGCCTTGGGAGTGACTGAAGTAGTGGGTCTCAAGATTGTGTGTCTAACAATGGAAGCTGTTAGAGTGAGGAAGGGACACATTCAGATCATGGTTTGGAAAAGTATACCGGGTAGGAAGAGGAACGTTTTTTATTGAGGTGTTTGGACAGTATGCACATTTGCTTTGCGTTAGCTTTTTCCTAATATAGATGTCAGAGGTAACCAGTCTTTGAAGGTGTTTGTAAATAATGAAGAGTCGAGTTACCAGATATAAGTGTTATTGAGGAGGAGATTATTGGCAGATTTTTTACCAAAATTATGACTATGGGACGCCTTCATTCAGGATTGGGCGGATTTTGGCTTGGGCATGGGGGGGGGGACTGAAGGATCTGGGCAGATGGACGTCTGTTGCCTCTGACATTGTGTTCAGCTGGAGGACTGATAGGGGTTGGTTCCCAGTGTTAACATGTGTTGGACAGGATTAATTGGAGAAGACGGCATTGGAAACTTGGTTAAGTGGACCTTCCATTGTAAAAGGAGCATGCGAAGACATGAGCAAGCAGTATTTGACAACAAATGAGTTTGTCAGTCCACTGGTTTGGCCAAGGCTGGATGTTGTTGGCTCTACTACACATATCATGGGATTTGAGAGATAAACGTGTTGGACTTAATTACCGTACATCCAGGGGACAATGACCAAGTGCTGTTGGCAGTTTAAAATTAATCTAAAATAGTAGAGGGATTTGAGAGCGGAATTCAGGACAGGTGGAAGGAGCCAGGAGCTAGTGTGCACTCAGTGCTGCTGAGAAGAGTTGGGAAGGGGTACAATAACTGGTAGTGATTAATCATGCAAGGCAGTAAGTAAATGGAGTAGCTACTAGTTTCTGCAAAGTACAGGGTATTAGCTGACTGTTGCGGGGGGGGCATTGTGTAGAAGCTGCCCCTTTTGTTTAGTCAGGAGAGGGTGCATTGAATGTACTGTGGAATAGTAGTTCTCTTGGAAGAAATCCGTACTTGAGCGGGACACTAAGACCACCTCATGGGAGGGTTTATCTGGTGACAGAGGAAATAAGTGAGAAAAATAAAGTGGATATTGCAAAGGTTTGTTAACTCTAGAAATGGGGGTAACAAAGTGAAGGAGCAGTTGAGTCTGGCAGCCATGGGCCTGTAACGAGCAGGCTGTCTGAGAAACTGGTACATCAAAACATGTTTATACTGTGATGCAGAAAGGAAAGGGTGTGGTGCTAGGGTTGCCACCTGTCCTATAGAAAAATACCAGCCATTTGTTGTTGTTTTAGGAGTCTGCAAAGGCCCGGACGTGATACTAAACAGGACTTTTAACAAAATTGCATGTGTTCACCTGTAACATCACTTTTCTGTCATGTGTGTTGTATAACTTTATTTCGGTCATGCAACCATAAAAGTGCATAGCAAAAGATACATACAATACATAAAAATATAGCAGCCATAATAAATACACAATCCTAGATTAAGTAAGATAACTAGTTGATCTTATACATTGGTCTCAGTTGGGTCAATGAACTCAAAACGACTTGGACCTCCAGGTGCCACAACCAAATCTGTGTATATCATAATTCTAAAATTCATGACTATATCAACATCATTCAAATTTCACTTGATTCAAACCATGCACAATAAATAAATAACAATCAATGATTAAAAATAGCCCAAATTGTACATCCTAGACAGCACGATAAAACTCCTTTAAATAAAAACCATATCAGTAACATACTGTCAAAACCATAAAGTGCTAGGTGCCTCAAATGGTCAAACAATCCTGGATAAAAAACATCCTGCAATAACATTCACTTTATCCTAACCATAATTACAACTCAGTTAGTACAGGAACCTCTCGAACAACATGGGACATAAACTTCTGTCGCATGAACCAAAAGTTTATCAAGAACCTGCTTACAGCAAAAACAATGGGTGTTGTAGTTTCAGATTTTAATATCCTCATGCAACCGGATAGCGTCTGGTTCCCAAATTACAACACACAGGACGAATCCACTTTCTGCAGAGGAAAGGGTATTCAGTACAGAAAAATAAGAGATGTTCAACAGTTTCCAAGGTATAACCACAGGCTGGGCATGCAGTTAAGTCTGAGTCGGAGGCCCATGTGTTAAACGACCTTAGAGGTAAATAACCTAGTCGAAATCTCACATAGAGACTTTTTGCCACAGGTGGTGTAATCAGATCATAAAAGGGCTTGAACTTAGGAAAAGACTTAAAGCTTGAAAAAACTCGGTGGTTAGATGCCCCACAGTTCTGCTTGTGACATACCCTTCCTCCACAAAAACCCAGTACTTAGTTTTCGCAATAGCTATATCTTTTTTTGTAATACACTCCGGGCATTCCCAAAGGTGGATCAGATCCAGTAATCTACACCAAGATTTAACATGGAGTAGCCGGGAAATCCGTTTGGCGCCACTTAGATTTAGAACTTCTTTCAGAGATTCACAGTATTCCCCTAACTCCGGGGTGGTCCACAAACGCAACCAGTAAATCAGTGGTTTTATTGCGGCCACATCTCAGATTCTCTTCAACCCTAGGTCAAAAAACAATGGAGTCAGCGAAATACTGGTTGGGATGGAGACAAGGGATCAGGTAAATATATTCTCACACACCACTAGTTTGTGCATGTCAGCATGACCCCAAAGCTCTGCACCATAAAGTGCTGCATTTTGAGCTTTCATCCCATAGACTTCTAAAGCAGGGGTAATCGATCGGGAAAGCGCCTGTTTATAAAATCAGAGTATAGATTTGGATTTATGACATAATGTTAGGTAACTTTTCTCAAGTTGGAGATCCCAGCCTAGGGTATCGGTTAGCCTTACTCCAAGATAGTCAAACTTGGTCACCCTCTCAAGGGGTTTTCCTGCTATCTTCACTGGTCACGTTTTACCCTTGATCTAACCATACACCATGAACTTGGTTTCCCCCACATTTAATTCCAGGCCCCTTGTTTTGCAGAATACTAAGAATTTATCAATTAGCTTCTGAAGGCCCATTGGGGTCATGGAAATAAGTAACAAATCGTCAGTGAACAACAGGATTGGCGTTTTCTCACCGTTTAACAGTGGGGAATCATTTTCACAATCCCGTAGTTCGTTAACTACCTCGTTTATATAAAGGGAGAACAATGTAGGTGCGAGTATAATGATGATGAGGTGTGAGTACACAACCTTGGCGTACCCCGCGCCGAATAGGGATCTTGGTAGTCAGTTCACCAGATCTCCCCCACCTAACCTGCGCATAATTACCCTCGTTCAGCCACACAAGCAGATTTACCAGGTTTGCTGGGGCTACCATCCCTAATAGAACTTGCCATAGCATATCCCGGGGCATGAGATCAAATGCAGCTTGGAGATCAACAAAAGCTATGTACAATTTTTGCTTATTTAATAGTACGTATTTCCAGGTGAGGAAAGTAAACCTGAACACCTGGTCAAATGTGCTGATTTTGGTACGAAATTCAGCTTGGTAAGGTGACAAGATCTCGTTATCCTCTATCCATGTTAGCAATTTGTCCAAATCTTGTCTGGCAAAGATTTTTTGCAGGTTATCTAATATACTAATTGGTCTATAATTTGATGGAACAGAGGCATCTCCTTTCTTGTGTATAGTTATTATTTCAGCCCCTCTCCAGGTTTCAGGTATTTCTCCCCCATCTGCAACAGCGTTAGATATAAGATTTATATAGGGGGCCCAAACTAGCTGCTCTTACTTATACAAGTCGCCAGGTATCTTAGCAGGCCCTGGAGCTTTCGTTGTTTTCAATCTATCAATGGCCCTGAGAGTATCATCCAGGCTAAAGAGGGGTCTGCCACTGCCTTCACCGCACGTTGCCTCGTTAGGTTCACAGTTGATCATACTATCTATGCCACCCGCAGGGAGAGTAGCTTTCCGCATATCATAGAGCAAGGTAAAATGGTCAACCCACTTCTCGGGTTGGATGAAATAATCAGGTGTAGTGACACCGTCCAAGCTCCCATGTGCTATAATATACCAAAATGAACGTTTGTCATTACACCTGGCAGTGGCAGTAGATCCTGCCAGCTCTTGTTGACCCAGTCACGCTTGGCCTTTGCTAGAGCTATTTTATACTTCTTACATGCTTGAGCCACAGCTGGGCGATCAACCTCCTGAATAACCAATCTTAAAATAAATTTTGCCTGTTTAGATTCATGGTTGTACCAGGGGCATTTGTTCCCCTCAATGGGTTTCTTCTCGGAGGGTTGTGATAAGAATACATCTTTCAGCTCCTCGAAGAAACCTCCATGGGCTGTTAATATTAGGTCAGGTGATAAAATAACTATATTAATGTTGGTAAAATGATGCATAAATAGTTCATAGATCTTAGCTTGCCATTTGCTATCTTTCTGGATCTGGGGCCAGGAAACTCTTCTAAGGTTGCTGGTTACTAGGGGTTCTTAATATGTTGAGCGGCTTCCGGGCAAGGCCCTACTAAGGGGAGTACTTTCCATGGTAAAAAGGAGGGGATTGTGGTCACTGTCTGACCGGACTGTAATCATCATGTCACTCACCAGGTGCCACAGTCTGACATCCACCAGGATATGGTCGATGACACTAGAACTAGGGCCTCTCTTAAAGGTGGCCTGCTTGTCGAGGTCTGAACGTGTCCTGCCATTGCATATCTTTAGACTCCACCCCACAACCAGAGAAATAAGCTGAAAGGCTACATTGGTGTTACGTGAACCACCTGCTTTGTGCGTTAGGTTAGGGATTCCCCAAAACTCGTCTTCATCCTCAATCAGAGAGTCGAGTAACGGGGAAGGTTCAAACATAGTATTAAAATCCCCAGCTACCAGCACCTTAGTCTGGGGCTGGTAGGTACCTACCAGATCGTCCAGCATAGATAAAGTGGGTGAGTCATTCCCTGAGGAGACAGACCTAGCATAGACATTAAAGTTAGTCAGAACAAGCCCTGATGGAAAAATAGTCTGAATCCCTATTAAATCCCGTGAATTGATTTACAACTGTTTATGGGTGCATGCAATAGAATTTTTCACAAAGACTGCTAAACCACCACATGCCCTCCCTGTGTTCCTTGGAGCTAACGCCTCAGTGCTGTATGTAGTGTAACCACTAATGAATACCCTATCGGTAGCCGATGTCTCCTGGAAGATACAGATATAATAATTGTTAATAAATGTAAGCCACCCTGAGTCAGAGAGTTTAAAGTAGATCCCTGCCAGGTTCCAGGATAAAATAGTCAAACTAGAATTCGATGAAAGATCTTCCGTTTTGCTACTAGTAGAGGCCCCTACTTCGGGCTTGTCAACTGCAGCACGACTAGATTCAGTAGTGCTTATTCCCCACTCAAGATTGTTAAAAACAGGGTGAATAATAGCTACAGTAGCAGTGGGCTTGGTCATGGGCACAAGCCCCATAGTTTGACAAGTTATGCATGTTGACTGCCCCATATTGGGCAAATGCCCTGGGTCAGAAATAATATCTTGACCATTAACGTACTCCATGAATGGAGAGTTAATTGCAACCGCTCCATTAGCATTAAGACAGGGTATTCCCAAAGAGTTACAAAATTCAAATTCAGTAGCAGATTGACATCAGTATGTGGAATTGTAGCACTCATAGACCTGGACCTAGTTTGAGGGGCAGGATCCTCAGATGTTGTGTGGATCGAGAGGGGTGCAGTTCTAGAAAGTACCCCAAGTCAGTCCACATCCCTCTGAGGTGATAGCATGCTTCCTCCTTGCTGGACCCCAGTGGGCAAATCGCTGCCCGATCTGCAGTATTTAAACTGTATACATGAGTTATTGGGTGGGTTACACCTAGCATCAAGTGGAACCAGATTTTTCCCCAGCCTCCCATCTCTCAGTGTCAGCTCGATCACGTCGTAAAATGTATTTGTGGTTGTACACCTCCGTTCACTAAGAATATCTTCACAGATCACAGAGCGACAGCCTCTGTCATGCCTGATCCAGTGCGTTACCTTATTAATAAGGGAATCCCCCGACTCATGCCTACCAAGTAAGGAATGGCATTTTGAGACTTTAACCATTGAGATTCTGTTCACGACAGGATTATACCTCCCATTATACCTCCTGTTTTGGTGTATAGTAGACCTGTCGCTCTGCCCCTATTACCCCGCTCTGGTCTCCAGGTCACGCTTTCAGATGAACAATTTGATGGCCCAACAAAATTTTGATGCATGGTATTGAGTTCGGCCACACCCCGGCACCGGTCAGAGAGCTAAAACCATTCACAGGGATTTTACGGCCAGAATGGATGGTATTAGGATGAAATTTGTATTGTTGGACCACGGGCATCTCAACCGGAGGTGGTGGTGGTGGCGGTAGGGGTGGCCGGCCAACAGCCTTCACAGTAGGCTCCCTTGTATTTAGCAATTCTTCACACTTGCCCAGTAGGTCATCTATCCGATCAATGACACAGTTTCCACCCACTTTTTGTGACTCACTTTTTGATTTCTAAATTTTCCCAAGTCCACTTGCGCCCTTCTCTGCCTTCCTTTTACCTATATTTGCTTATAAGAAAAATCAACCTTGGCAGTTATCCAGTATTGGGGTATCTTTCATAGATTCACAAGCCTGAATCATTCCCCGTCGTCGAGATGGGAGTCCCACAATAAAATATTCAAGCAGTGCCTTAAATCCTTAATAGGCTATAATGGCCCTAGGCCATCTCATTAGTAGCCTATCCATGTCCTTTTAAAAAAAGGACCAAATGTTGGCATACAGCCAATCAGCTCTTAGCACCCTCTAGAACACTCCCAGCAGGAGCCAGTTCTCTTCAGATTTTCACTGCACATCGTGTGGAAGGGAGTCTCTCTGAGTGCTACTCAGTTTTTTCTTCTACTCAACAATTCTAGACATCATGTCAGACAAAAAGGCCTTTTCCGCCCTTGTAAGACCTGTGGGAGGAAAAGAGTACATGTGGATGATCCACACAAAGAATGTATTTATTGCCTACATCCCAGGCATGAGGTGAAAGACTGTAAGATCTGTCGCACCTTCTCTAACAAGACCCTCACGGACAGAGAGGGAAGATTGGTATTGTGGCTCCAAACCACAAAACAACAGTCTTGTTCTTCTGATGAAGAAGACAGAGCTTCAACATCCCACAAGAGGGCTAGATCTCAGGACAGGTGAGGGTAAGAAACATTTTAAATCTTCCCAGGAAAGGGCTTCAAGTAAGGAGAAGGCTGCCAAACATTCTTCTGAACCAGAGTTGTCTGTGCCCTCTACACCTGTAAGGAAGGATAGAGATCGCCCTAGAGCTTCATCTTCTGATCCTGTAAGTAAAAAATCCCTGAAGAAGCCATTGTCGACGTCAATCTCTCTCTCGTCGACGACAATTTGTGTGACATCGTCGAAGCCATCGTCGACGGCTACAGTTACGATGACGGCGATTCAGTCTCCTATCCTCTCTACAAGAGTCTCCATCTCGACGAAAGCTCCATCCTCGTTGAAGACTGTCGACGCTCCTCCGTCGACTACCATTCCGTTGACGAAGACACCTTCGACGACGAAGGCACTGTCGACGACGAAGGTTCCGTCGACGACGAAGATACCGTCGACGACGACACCGTCGACAAAGATACCGTCAACGACGACACCGTCGACGACGACACCGTCGACGACGACACTGTCGACGAAGGAAGTTCCCTTGCCTACGGTTTCTGCACCGTCGACGCCCCCGTCAACCAGAATTACACAGGTTACCAGAGTAACAAAGACATTTTTACACCCGTCTACGCAAGATTATAGCAAGGTGTCACCTATTCTTCCATCGCATCTGTTGGAAGGGTACGTGGAGGAAGATGATGATGGTGATGATGATGACAACGGCCTCTATGGAATAGCTCACAGTCCATCTGAGCTCCATGTAAAGTGCCAGGAGGATGATGAGGAGGAGGACGATTATCAAGGTGAGGTGCATTATTACCAACAGGGGTTTATGGCTCCACAGCATAGCTATCAGTTTGACTTCCGTCAAGAACCCCGCCCCAGGGATATGGCCGACCTGCCGCCTTCATTAATCGAGGACCTGCAAGCCATGTTGGCGGATTATAGGCAAAGGTTCCCTCCTTAACCAAATCAATCTGTAAACCAAGTTCCTCAAGCGGAAGAATCTACAGATACACCAGGCCCTCAGTTACTGAGCACTCCTAGGATATTACCAGGCTCGGGGACAATCGACCCAGGAGCACAAAACACTTCCTCTTCAGAAGAAGAGGTCGAGAAAGGTGAACTGCCAGATCCAACATCTGCTCCCGATCCTTGGCGCGATTACGTTATTCCGACACCATCTCCTCCTCCGCACCTTCCTTCAGACCCTCCTCCAGAGGATATAGGGGGGTTTCACAACTTGATGCAAAGAGCAGCCAACAGGTTCCATCTACCTATGACAGTAAAGCAGACAGAATGTTTCCTTTATGATTTCAAAGAGGACACAAGAAAAGTGGTGCGCTCAATTCCTATCATCGACCATATTTGGCAGAAGGGCATCAGAATCATGAAAACGCCAGCATCCATACCACCGGTGCTGCCTCGTGTTGAAAAGAAATATAGAGCTCCGGATGATTCCCCATCGTGCCTTATTGGATATCCAAAGCCAGATTGTCATCTCCCAGGCTGCACAAAGGCGGTCTAAGAATCCAGCTACCCTGATTACCACCCCCCCAGATAAGGAAGGGCATAGAATGGACATCCTTGGAAAAAGGTTCTCTTCAATGGCAACTGTGATAATCAGAGCAGCAAATGTTCTAGCCATTATCGGCTGCTATGACCGCCAAATGTGGTCTGATATGGCAGGGCTAATAGACCTCATCCCGGAGGAAAATAGACAGGATGCACGCAAAATTCTGCTGGAGGGTGAACATGCAGCCTCAGAGACAATAGACTGTGCCCTTGATGTAGCAAACACTGGTTTTAGGCAGTTAGCAGGAGCGGCCGTACTTCAACGCCAGGGATGGCTAAAAGCAACAACTTTTAGGCCAGAGGTACATCGACAAAGTTATAACCCTCCATCGTATCGGCAATCTTCAACGGCTGGTTTCTCTCGCCTGGAAGGCCGCAAGCGAGTACACCAACAAAGCCGTGACTCAGGCAGAAAGCAATGAGCACGTCAGGGTACCAGTCCAGCTTCCCTCCCTACCCGTGGGTGCAAAGATTTACGGTTACGTGCTAAGGTAACACGAGATTACATCAGATCGCTGGGTTTTGGACCTAGTCACCAAGGGTCACACTTTAGAATTTCTTCAACGGCCACCAACCACCCCACCCAAGGGTCCCCCTCCCCCTCGTCTTCACTTACTACGAAAGGAAGTTTTGGCTATGCTTCTCAAGGATGCTATAGAGAAGGTGCCTTTTGCCCAGAAAGGGAAAGGTTTTTATTCTCGTTTTTTCCTAATAAAAAAGAAATAAGGAGAATGGAGGCCGATTCTGGACCTAAGAAATCTCAACAAGTTTCTCAAGAAGCAGACGTTCAGGATGGTAATGCTCTCAGATATCCTGGGTTGCTTGAACAAAGGAGATTTCATGACTTCCCTCGACATGGAAGACGCATATTTCCATATCCCAAACCACCCAAAGCACAGAAAGTTTTTAAGGTTTACAGTGGCTTGTACCCACTATCAATTCAAAGTGCTCCCATTTGGACTCAAATCAGCACCACAAATCTTCACCAAGTGCCTGGCACCAGTAGCGGAGACCCTGCGATCTCAGGGGTTTCAAGTATTTCCGTACCTCGACGATTGGCTGCTCAAAGCAGCAACTGTGCAGGAAGCCGATCGAGCAACAAAAACTTGCCTCCGTCTGTTCGAAACGTTGGGACTTACCCTAAACAGGGAGAAATCGGTTCTGCTTCCAACTCAAGTAATATCTTTTCTGGGAGCATCCTTAGACACCATTCAGGGCAAAGCATTCTTGTCTCAGGAGAGGCGAATACGTCTGCAAAAGCTTGCAAAGACTATCAGAAAAAGGGTCAGTTTTGGTGAGAATGTACAAATCGCTCCTAGGGATGTGTGCTCCTCAGCGATAAATCTGGTACCTCTAGCCAGACTGAAAATGAGCCTCTTCAAGAGAAGCTACAGAAACAGTGGCAACAGGTTTCGGGATCCTTCGAAGATGTAGTTCGAATCACTCCACGGATGGTGAAAACTCTGCAGTGGTGGTTCCATGCATCAAATCTCATTCAAGGCCTGACTTAACTACGGAGCACCCCAGATTTTGTTTTAACAACTCACGCCTCCATGGAGGGCTGAGGAGGTCATCTACAGGACTTGCAAATTCAAAGCAAATGGTCTTCTGCGCAGAAAACACAGCACATCAACAGCTTAGAGTTAAAAGCCATATTCCTATCTCTCCAAGCTTTCCTGCCGAGAATAGCAGGTTCTTCAGTGTTGGTGCGTACGGACAATACCACCAGCATGTACTATATCAACAAGGAAGGAGGAACAAAATCCATTGCCCTTTCTCAAGAGGCGCAAGAATTATGGGAATGGATTACTCACCATGGGATCACGTTAAAAGCAGAGCATGTCAGGGGTCTGCACAATACCCTCGCAGACACGTTGAGCAGGTCTCAGTCCAGTTGCCATGAGTGGGAGCTAGAACAATCCCAGCTGGACATGGTATTTCGAAAATGGGGAAAACCAACTTTGGACCTCTTTGCAACGAAGGAGAACTCCAAATGCCAGTACTAAGCCAGCAGGTTCCCTCTACCAGGGTCAAGGGGGAATGCCCTTTTAATGCGATGGTCAGGGATATATGCCTACGCTTTTCCCCCCAACCCGTTAATTCCCAGAGTACTGAGCAAGATGAAATCGGAAGGTTGTCGTCTGATCCTGATAGCTCCATGTTGGCCCAGGCAATACTGGTTCCCGGAACTGCACCTGCTGTCGGAGTCGAAACCCATTCGCCTACAGCCGTCCTCAACGATGTTATCGAGGAACAAGGGCCAAGTCAATCATCCAGATCCACACACTCTTCATTTGCACGCATGGCTCCTGAATTCCTGGAGTTTAGGAACGTAAATATAACGCAAGAGTGTAGAGAAATCATTGCTAAGTCCCGTGCCAAAAAGCACTAGCAAAACATATCGTCTGAAATGGAGAAGATTCTGTTTCTGGTGCGAAAGAAATAACATTCATCCGCTACAAGCCCCTGCTGAGCAAATCTTACCATATCTTCTCTCACTAGCTAGATCAGGTCTCTCTTTCTCTTCAGTAAAGGTTCACCTGGCTGCAATTTCCCGTTATAGGAGATCTCCTCAAGCTCCTTCTCTCTGTCCATCTAGTATTGTAAAACAATTCATGAGAGGACTTTTCCGCACATTTCCCCCTGTGCGTGCGCCTCCTCTGGAATGGAGACTCAATGTAGTACTGGTGCAGTTGATGAGACAACCGTTTGAACCAATTCACAAAGCGGAGCTTAAGTTTCTCACATGGAAGGTATCCCTCTTACTAGCTCTCACTTCTGCAAGGAGGGTGAGTGAAATACAAGCCTTTACAATCAAAGAACCTTTTCTACATTTCACTGAAAACTATGTAATTTTACGGACAAACCCGACATTTATACCAAAGGTACCAACACAATTCCATCTCAACGAACGAGTGTACTGCAATCTTTCTTTCCAAATCCATCCAGCCCAGCAGAACGGGCACTCCATACTTTGGATGTCAATAGATGCTTGAAGTTCTACCTACACAAAACGAAAGAGATAAGAAAAACAGATCAGCTCCTGGTTGCTTACGGACAAGGAAAACAAGGAACAGCTGTAACATAGGCTACGATCGCTAGATGGGTCTCATCTGCGATTCAGTTCTGTCACGATAAGGCTAACAAGCCCCTGACAGCAAGGGCTAAGGCACACTCCACAAGAACAATTTCTGCATCTACAGCTTTGTTTGCTGGAGTGACATTAGACAAAATATGCTGTGCTGCGACATGGAAGAATGTCCACACGTTTACAAAGCATTACTGTCTGCAATCTACGCAACGAGAAGATGCAGCGGTTGGACAAGCGGTACTGCGACATCTCTTTAGTTAAGGTCAGCTTCTTTTGTTTGACAGAAGAGGAGCTTTTTCTTTATTTCAATAACAGTATTGCGTATGTCTGAAAATGTATATACAAATGCTGATAGAAAAATATATATGTGTGTATATATATATATTCACTGAAAAAACCATAGGTTTCAGGGACGTTATAGTTACAAATTAGCATTTAAAAAACCTTTGAAATTCACTGAAAAAACCATAGGTTTTAGGGACAGTTATAGTTATTTGGACATTGCACTCGTACAAAACCCGTGAAATTCCCCCGTTATAGTTAGTCCAGCTAACTATAACTCGCGCCCCGCAATGCACTGCTGATGACGTCACATATTACATCACTCATGACATGGTCAGTGACATCACTGATGACATCACTGATAACATCTCAAATGACATCACTGATGACATCACTGATGACATCATCCAGTGACTTTGTGTTTCTGTAAAGTTTAAATATTTTTAATATATATAGGAAAAGACGTATTGAAGAATGAGTGGGTGTGTAAGTGTCTGTATGGATGATTTAGTAGGTGCGTGACTGACTCTATAAGTGAGTGATTTAACGTATCTTACTGAATGCATGGGTTAGTGACTAAACTGGGTGAATGTCTGTATCCGTCTGTCTGTTGCTGTGTAAGTGGCTGCATGTGTTTGTGAATAGCTACATGAGTGTCTATATGAGTTATTGAATGCTTGTGTGAGTATCTGTATGGGTGCCTGAGTGTTTGTGTGGGAGGGGTGTGTGCGACTCTGTGCATAGATGTGTGAGTGGGTGATTCACTGGGTGGATGGTTTAAAGAGTGCATCTGTGATAGACTGTATGGGTGGGTAAGTGTGTGTAAGAGTGTGTTAGTGAGTGAATGTATGTCCCAGTGGTACATGTGTGAGTAACTACATATGTGAAAGGCAGTATATATGTGTGTTGGAGTATATAAATAGCTATAAGCAAGAGTGAGTGATTGTGATAGTGGCTGTATGGATGAGTGTGTGCTTGTATCAGTGATTGTATAAGAGCGTAAGAATGTGCTAGTATTTGTATGAGTAAGTGAGCTGGTGTGTGTATAACTGTATAGGTGAGTAAATGGTAGTGTGTTTAATTATTTGCATGACTGACTAGGTGTGTGAGTACCTCTATGGATGAGTGGCGGTGTTTGAGTGTCTATATAGGAGTATGAGTGCATATGATAGTCCTGTACTGAGTGACCGTAAGTATGAGTGACTGTACGGGTGAGTGAGTGGATGTGTGCGTAGACCTAAGAATCAGTGAGTGGGTATGTAGTTATTGGTGTTGGAGTGTCTATGGTTTTGCGAATGGCAGTCTGTAATTTAGAGTGGGTGTATCAAAGGTTATATTAGGGTGTGAGAAGATGCATGAAATTATCACGTGGATGATGTCATCAGTGATGTCATTTGAGATGTCATCAGTGATGTCATCAGTGATGTCACTGACCATGTCATGAGTGATGTAATATGTGACGTCATCAGCAGTGCATTGCGGGGCGCGAGTTATAGTTAGCTGGACTAACTATAACGGGGGAATTTCACGGGTTTTGTACGAGTGCAATGTCCAAATAACTATAACTGTCCCTAAAACCTATGGTTTTTTCAGTGAATTTCAAAGGTTTTTTAAATGCTAATTTGTAACTATAACGTCCCTGAAACCTATGGTTTTTTCAGTGAATTTCAAAGGTTTTTTAAATGCTAATTTGTAACTATAACATGTCTGAAACCTACGGTTTTTTCAGTGAATTTCAAAGGTTTTGTAAATGACAATTTTTAAATGTATTAAATGTTATATAAATTTTTTTCATACTGATTTCCAAATTGTTTAGAAACAATTTTTTTACATATTTTATTTTTTAAATTACATTGTAATTACATTATACATTACATTACAAAAAATACTTTCTCAGAATGAATTACTTTAGTTTAAATACTTTGCACATAGGCAATAGACTTTTAAGTACAGTAGTTACAGTTGTTGCAATGGGCAACACATTTTCAAACACAATGCAACATTCAGCTCAATGTGAATTTCTAGTTAAATGCAATTAGTTACTTTATGGATTACTTTTCTAACCACAGGACTGGATCCTAGATTCAGTCCTGGGACATCTCCTGTAAACAGTTGAGTAAAAGCGTTTTGGTTACAGTAGTGATTTTTAAGGAATATTATTGTATTTTAAAAGTTGACACTTAGAAACTTTTTCTCATAGAATCACCAATGTTATCCTATGGAAGGAAATTCACTTAGCAGGTAAAAACTGTTATCGTTACTTTTTCTTACTCAGTGTTGGATCCTGGATCCAGCACTGGTGCATCTCCTGTAAACAGTTGAAAGAATGCGTTTAAGTCATACAGGCGATTTTTAAGGAATATTTGTAGTTTGTGAAAATCGACACTTTGAAAGTTTTCTGCTGAAAACCAGACAATGGATTCCTATGGAAGAAAATATAAGTTACTGGTAAGTACGGTTAAAATTACTTTTCAGGGTCAGTGCTGGGCTAAAAGATGCAGCACTGGGTTCTCTCCTGATAACAGGTGAGTAAATTGGAATTCGTACTTTGGTTGGTTTTAGAGGAATATTATAAAGTTCCAAAACTCCACACTTAGAAGAATTTCCAAGTGAAACCAGTCAATGTTAGCCTATGAAGGAAATTCAAGTTACCGGTAAGTACGGTTAAAATTACTTTTCAGGACCAGTACTGGGCTGAAAGATGCAGCACTGAGGTCTCTCCTGATAACAGGTGAGTAAATCGGAATTCGTATTTCGGCTGATTTTAGAAGAATATTTTAAAGTTCCAAAACTCCACACTTAGAAGAATTTCCAAGTGAAACCAGTCAATGTTAGCCTATGAAGGAAATTCAAGTTACCGGTAAGTACGGTTAAAATTACTTTTCAGGACCAGTACTGGGCTGAAAGATGCAGCACTGAGGTCTCTCCTGATAACAGGTGAGTAAATCGGAATTCGTATTTCGGCTGATTTTAGAGGAATATTTTAAAGTTCCAAAACTCCACACTTAGAAGAATTTCCAAGTGAAACCAGTCAATGTTAGCCTATGGAAGGAAATTCAAGTTACTGGTAAGTACGGTTAAAATTACTTTTCAGGATCAGTACTGGGCTGAAAGATGCAGCACTGAGGTCTCTCCTGATAACAGGTGAGTAAATCGGAATTCGTATTTCGGCTGATTTTAGAGGAATATTTTAAAGTTCCAAAACTCCACACTTAGAAGAATTTCCAAGTGAAACCAGTCAATGTTAGCCTATGAAGGAAATTCAAGTTACCGGTAAGTACGGTTAAAATTACTTTTGAGGATCAGTACTGGGCTGAAAGATGCAGCACTGAGGTCTCTCCTGATAACAGGTGAGTAAATCGGAATTCGTATTTCGGCTGATTTTAGAAGAATATTTTAAAGTTCCAAAACTCCACACTTAGAAGAATTTCCAAGTGAAACCAGTCAATGTTAGCCTATGAAGGAAATTCAAGTTACCGGTAAGTACGGTTAAAATTACTTTTCAGGACCAGTACTGGGCTGAAAGATGCAGCACTGAGGTCTCTCCTGATAACAGGTGAGTAAATCGGAATTCGTATTTCGGCTGATTTTAGAGGAATATTTTAAAGTTCCAAAACTCCACACTTAGAAGAATTTCCAAGTGAAACCAGTCAATGTTAGCCTATGGAAGGAAATTCAAGTTACTGGTAAGTACGGTTAAAATTACTTTTCAGGATCAGTACTGGGCTGAAAGATGCAGCACTGAGGTCTCTCCTGATAACAGGTGAGTAAATCGGAATTCGTATTTCGGCTGATTTTAGAGGAATATTTTAAAGTTCCAAAACTCCACACTTAGAAGAATTTCCAAGTGAAACCAGTCAATGTTAGCCTATGAAGGAAATTCAAGTTACCGGTAAGTACGGTTAAAATTACTTTTGAGGATCAGTACTGGGCTGAAAGATGCAGCACTGAGGTCTCTCCTGATAACAGGTGAGTAAATCGGAATTCGTATTTCGGCTGATTTTAGAAGAATATTTTAAAGTTCCAAAACTCCACACTTAGAAGAATTTCCAAGTGAAACCAGTCAATGTTAGCCTATGAAGGAAATTCAAGTTACCGGTAAGTACGGTTAAAATTACTTTTCAGGACCAGTACTGGGCTGAAAGATGCAGCACTGAGGTCTCTCCTGATAACAGGTGAGTAAATCGGAATTCGTATTTCGGCTGATTTTAGAGGAATATTTTAAAGTTCCAAAACTCCACACTTAGAAGAATTTCCAAGTGAAACCAGTCAATGTTAGCCTATGGAAGGAAATTCAAGTTACTGGTAAGTACGGTTAAAATTACTTTTCAGGATCAGTACTGGGCTGAAAGATGCAGCACTGAGGTCTCTCCTGATAACAGGTGAGTAAATCGGAATTCGTATTTCGGCTGATTTTAGAGGAATATTTTAAAGTTCCAAAACTCCACACTTAGAAGAATTTCCAAGTGAAACCAGTCAATGTTAGCCTATGAAGGAAATTCAAGTTACCGGTAAGTACGGTTAAAATTACTTTTGAGGATCAGTACTGGGCTGAAAGATGCAGCACTGAGGTCTCTCCTGATAACAGGTGAGTAAATCGGAATTCGGATTTCGGCTGATTTTAGAGGAATATTTGCACAATGGTGAAGGGAGGGGCGGGGCCTGAGGTGACATCTGTGCAAACGCGCCCCGTGGTGCGTTTTAAGTTGGGGGATTAAGTCCCCTTGAATCATGAGGGTCCCTACGGGCCAACTAGCCCACCAGGAACCTCCAGTATGCGCCAGGGGCTGCGTTGCAGAGACATGTACAGAGGCCACACCCCTTTTACACCTCTCTGCAACGCAGCTCTGTGGCGCTTTCTGGACGTACCTGTTGGGCTAGTTGGCCCCCAGGGACCCTCAGGATTGAAGAGGATTTAATTCCCCATCTTAAAACGCGCCACGGGGCCTGTTTGCACACATGTCACCTGAAGCCCCGCCCCCTCCTTCACCACTGTGCAAACGCGCCCCTGGCGCGTTTTAAGTCGGGGATTAACTCCCCTTGAATCCTGAGGGTCCCTGGGGTGCAACTAGCCCACCATATACCTCCAAAAGCGCCATAGAGCTGCGTTGCAGAGAGGTGTAAAAAGGGGCGTGGCCTCTGTACACCTCTCTGCAAGGCAGCCCCTGGCGCATACTGGAGGTTCCTGGTGGGCTAGTTGGCCCCCAGGGACCCCCAGTATTCAAGGGGAATTCGTTCCCCTCTGCAAACGCGCCAGGGGCGCGTTTGCAGAGTGGTGAAGGAAGGGGCGGGGCCTGCGGTCCCGATCGTTTTTTTGTTGTTTTTTCCCCCCTGAAGGGGGGGCTGTGTGGCCCCCCTTCCTTTTTCCTATTTTTAGGCCCTGGGGACCCCATCCCCCAGGGCCTTACCCCCTTTTTTTAAAATTAAAATAAAAAAAACGGGAAGGGGGCCGCGTGGCCCCCTTCCCTGGGCCTGTATTGGCCCCGGAGACCCCATCCCCCGGGGCATGGCCTGTTTTTTTTTATTTGGAGGGGGGCTGCGTGGCCCCCCTCCTCAGGCCATTTAAGGCCCCGGGGACCCCATCCCCCGGGGCCGGCCTTGCACTTTTTTTAAAATTATTTTCTTTTTTTTACTTTGGGGAGGGGGGCTGCGTGGCCCCCCTCCGTGGCCACTTATGGGCCCGGGGACCCCATCCCCCGGGGCCTGGCCTCTCGTTGGGGACTGTGGGGGTCCCCAATCCCCCACAGTCCCGCCGGCTCCCCGTGTCCTACGGGAGCCGGCATTGCTTACACATGGGGAGCAGCTAACATGCTGCTCCCCATGTGGAAAGCAATGTGCTTTGGATATTGGAAGAGAGAGCAGGTTTCCTGCTCTCTCTTCCAATATCCAAAGCAAGTTTGCAATGACAGGACGGGAGCCGCGAGGCTCCCGTCCTGTCATTGCAAACAGCAGTGTCCCGGGGGTAGGCACCCCGGGACACTGCAGGAGCCGGCCCTGGGGGTGGCGGTCCCCAGGGCAATCAAGGGCTCCAGGAGGGGGGCCGCGCGGCCCCCTCCCTACATTTTGAAAGCCCGGGGAGGTGGTGGTCCCCGGGGCTTGGGGGTCCAAAACGGACCCCCATTGTAATTTTTCTTAGTGCCCCGGGGAGGTGGTGGTCCCCGGGCGTGTGGGGGCTGGAGCCCCCCACACAGGTTTTTAATTAAAAAAAGAAGCCCCGGGGAGGTGGTGGTCCCCGGGGCTGCGGGAGGGCTCAGAGCCCTCCCGCACCATTCTACATAAAGCCCCGGGGGTGGTGGTCCCGGGGCTTGGGGGCCCTTAGAGGCCCCCCACACATAAAATTAACCCCCCAGCATGCAACCGGGACTTGGCCCACCCGGGGCCAATTAACATCGAAGCGCGGGAGACCGCGCTTCGATTTTTTTTTTCGGCAGGGTTTGCGCTCCCTGAGCGCATCCTGCCAATTTAAAAAAAAAAAAAAAATTTTTGCCCAGGGGGTCCTTGTGGGACCCCTGAGCAGACCTAGGGGTCAGGGTGATTCTACCCTGCCCCCTTTGTGCGCTTTGCGCACTTGTTTCTGTCCCTCGGTTCTACCGAGGGACAAAATGGCTGCCAACACTTCCTGATTTGGAGTGTTGACAGCCAATTAACATAAAGCTCGTGCTCGGGAGGATCCGCGGCCCTAGATATATCTTATCTTTTTTACTTTTCATTTTCTCAGCAACTACTCAACGGATTTACACCATTTAACAAAAGGGTTCTTTCTGAACCAAGAACTACCTCTTTGCCAAATTTGGTGTAATTCCGTTCAGCAGTTCGGGCTGTAGCCGTGTCTAAAGTTTCCTATGGAAAATTGCATGGGGAAAACGCGTTTTGGGACCCCCTTTTTTCTCGGCCCCCGCTTGACGAATCCCCCCGAGACTTTCAGGGTAGGAGCGGACCGGAGCGGGCCATAAAGTTCGAAAATTTTGCGAAGATACGTCAACCGGCAAGAGAGTTATTTCAAATAGAATGTCGCGGATTTCCTATGGATAATAGGTTGTAACTATAACTATCTACTGGCGACCGCCAGTAGATAATATATATGTACATATATATAGTTATAACTGTTTTGACGGTTCTTTATATATGTGGATGCTAGTGTATCTGAAAGATTTATCTCATGCATATCATGCTAGATTGTAAACAATTATTAGGATTGTTTCTGGTATATGTCCATAATATTGGGAGTTTAAGGTTTCATGTCTCCCACCGTCCGCTAACACGACAGTATAGTTTCATGGTACTGCTTGCTATTCTGATTCAGGCATGTGAATCTATGAAAGATACCCCAATACTGGATAAGAAAATAAGTTACTTACCAGTAACTACGGTTATCCAGTATTGGTATCTTTCATAGATTCACATGCAACCCACCCTCCTCCCCGGAGAGCCAGTTCTCATTGAATTTTGGGATCCTTACTTCCCACTTGTGCTTTGAAAATCTGAAGAGAACTGGCTCCTGCTGGGAGTGTTCTAGAGGGTGCTAACAGCTGATTGGCTGTATGCCAACATTTGGTCCTTTTTTAAAAAAGGACATGGATAGGCTACTAATGAGATGGCCTAGGGCCATTATAGCCTATTAAGGAATAAAGGCACTGCTTGAATATTTTACCGTGGGACTCCCATCTCGACGACGGGGGATGATTCAGGCATGTGAATCTGTGAAAGATACCAATACTGGATAACCTTAGTTACAGGTAAGTAACTTATTTTCTTTCCTTGTGTTGGGCCTTTAGTTGGCCACTATCGGATATAACACAATTAATAGGCAATGGCAAGGGACCAAAAACAGGCTACACTCAGGATAAATTGTCCTTCGGTGCTTCGTGATAACATAAACGAATCTTGGGGTAATCACAGCCCCTGCCCCCTGGTAAGTCAATATCACAAGTGATTTCAACCCCACTGATTTTCTGTGCAATTAACGCCGAAAAAGTAACTCGGATGAAGAGAGTTAGAGGGGGGGCCCAGACCTGCCTCTTACTGGCATGGCGCGTCCCTCCTCCTGGGCACAGCAAAGCTTCCTGAATTAGGAGTCCTAGACAGTCCCTCAGCAACATCAACAGAGGTCAGGCGTCCCGCGACGCAGGTGATTTTGCTGGCTTTTGTGCACGCCGCAGACCTCCTCCTGGGCACAGCAAAGCTTCCTGGGATTAGGAGTCCCAGGCAATCCCTCAGCAGCAGCAACAGAGGTCAGGCGTCCCGCGCCGTGGGTGATTTCGCGGGCTTTTGTGCACAGTGCGGCCTTCTCCTGGGCACAGCAAAGCTTCCTGGGATTTGGAGTCCCAGGCTGTCCCTCAGCAGCAGCAACAGAGGTCAGGCATCCCCTCCACTTTTCTGTCTGTTTATTAGTCATGGATCATTATCGCAGCTCTAGAACATCTTTAAAAGTGTTTTCTATTTATATTTGCTGTTTGAAGTATACACAGAGAAACGCTAAAAATTACCGACTTTAGGTGATTTAGCTTATTTCTGGACTGGCCGGGAAATAAAAATACTGGCATGCCGGTAAAAAAACTGTTAGGTGGTAACCATAGTGGTTGCGCCTGTAAAAGTTAAAAGAACTTGTAGATGATATTAGGGAAACGGGATTGGTGATAGAGCTTAAAGGGGTGTGTTGATTTATTTAGAGGGTTGGTGGAAGTTTGAGATGATTAATGTTACCATGATGAAAGAGCATCATTGTAATTTGCACACAAATTTAGTGTGAGCTAAAGCTTCTTTCAGACAGTGAAGTTATATTTTGCGCATCCAGAAGTGAGTCTGTGTTCTGTCCGTGCCCCCACATAAAACTACTCTCTTAAAACTGGTTGCACTGCAAAGCAAAATTAAAATGTGGAAAGATACTGACAAGGGCAGGACTTCGAGGCGATGGCTGGGCAGTCTTTCTTGAATAAAGATAAAGCCTACTGCTCTCAGAAGCAGTTCCTGACTCCAAATTGCACAGGGCACCTGGTACTGCCAAAGCAGCAGAATAACGCTGGAAGAAAAACAAGCATTTGCAATTCAATAGGTCTCACATTTGCGAGAATTTGAGCTATTGGCATTGTAAATGACAATGCCTTTTATATATATGTTTTCAAAACCTGCAAGAGGGTCGTTAACACACACTTTGTACTTATAGTCGTTGCTTATGAGAAGCAAGGCTGGCACTAACTGCACCTCTTTTACTGCCAGCCTTGCTTCTCGTAAGCAAGGACTATAAGTACAAAGTGCATGTTAATGCACCTCTTGCAGGTTTTCAAAACACATAATCAATCAATCAATCAATCAATCAGGGGATTGTAAGCCCGCTACTCATCCGTGAGGGTCTCAAGGCGCTGAGGTGGGGGGGGGGGGTCTGCTGGTCTGTTTAGCTGAAGAGCCAGGTCTTGAGAGTCTTCCTGAAGGTGTTCAGGGAGGGGGCGCGTCTGATGTCTGCCGGGAGCTCGTTCCAGGTCTTGGCTGTGATGTGAGAGAATGATCTTCCTCCTGCACTGGCTCTGTGGATGCGCGGGGTTTCGGCCAGTGCGAGGTTGGAAGATCGGAGGTTTCTGTTCGGTATGTGGAAGTTGATTCTGTCGTTGAGGTATTTGGGTCCGGTGTTGTGTAGGCATTTGTAGGCGTGGGTGAGGATTTTGAAGGTGATTCTTTTCTCCACGGGGAGCCAGTGGAGCCTTCGTAGGTGTTGGCTGATGTGTTCGTGCCGGGGGATGCCCAGGACATAAATAAAAGGCATTGTCATTTACAAGGCCAATAGCTCAAACTCTTGCAAATGCAAGACCTATTGCATTGCAAATGCTTGTTACAAATGTTCTCAGCTGTTCTTGCAGCAGTGAAATGCCTGCACTGAAATACAAATGATCAGATTAGCAAGTGGTTGAGTGTCCGTTTGTGTCCTGCTAACCTTTTGTCAAACTCTGGCACTAAAGCTAAGCTCGAAAATCATTGTGTGAGAACAGCAGAAAAGCAGTAGAAAACTTAGTTTTGAGCATTGCACTGGTGAGCATCGAAGCTGCACCGACCAATTTTGCACTTTATGAGATGTTCATTGCCCCCTCTGCCAGATAACATGGTCAGAATCTGTGCATGCAGAGCCACCTACCAACAGAAACATCAACGCAGCTTTCATGCAGTTTGTCCAGTTCATTTCTCATACGTTTTTAAATCCGTTTCATGTGCAAGAGCATTATATTTATTTTACCATGCACTGGGCATTGCCTTTCCATGCCCCCACAAAAATGTCACGCTATCGCTGCAAATCTGTCTTATTTTAAATGTAATGGATTACACACCGAAATATTTTGCCCTGTACATCAAATTTTTTTGCATGCTGCAAACTAGCGCTTTATCGGCAAGTCGCTTTTTGAAATATAATAGAATTGAAGTGTTTCTAGCCTCCAGGCGATTTCTGTGCATGTCCCATGTTTACCGTAAAATCCCAACAGGAAATGAATTGGAGGTTTTGTGGAGGGTAGACTCGGCTGAAAGCTGTCACGATTCACTCCCTGTGCTCTCGTTCCCACCACCAGGGGGCTGAATTGTGGGGCTTTCCAGTATTCTAATATGCTTCCAGACACTCCCCTGTATGGATATCCTGACTTCCAGGCATTTGGACATCATTTAGGAACTGACATCCATTCCCAATCCATGCCGGGTTTTGTGGAAGCCAGTCTGCTCATGCTAGAAACTCCATTACCTATAATCCCCTGCTCACTGCTTTGTCTCCACCCCTGCAGGCCAAGGATGGGTGGAGGAATTCAGTTCACCTGTGGCTGGCTGCTGCTAGCCTGCTCACACCTGATGCATGTGATTACTGTGAGCTATTTTAAGCCCCAGCTCCCTTCAGCCCAGGGTTGGTCATTGTAGCTGTATACCGGTGAGACCGATCCTTGTTTCCAGAGCTTTTGATATCCTTGTTTCCAGTGATTCCTTAGCTATAGTTAATCCTTGTTCCTTGATTCCTGAGCTATAGCTATTCCTTGTGCCTGAATTAGCACTGCCTGCAGTGCTACCTTGTTTCCTGAGTTCCTGAGCTATAGCTATTCCTTGTGCCTGAAATAGCACTGCCTGCAGTGCTACCTTGTTTCCTGAGTTCCTGAGCTATAGCTATTCCTTGTGCCTGAATTAACACTGCCTGCAGTGCTACCTTGTTTCCTGAGTTCCTGAGCTATAGTTATTCTTTGTTCCTGGGCTTCAGCTATTTCTTGTTCCTGATTTGTACTGCTTGCAGTGCTCTCTTGACTCCTTGTTTCCTGAGCTGTAGCTATTTCCTGTTTCCTTGAACCAGTACTGCCTGCAGTGCTACCTTGACTCCTGAAACCTTAGTAATTCCCTGTTCCTGAACTAGCACTGCCTTCAGTGCTACCTTGACTCCTGAAGCTTTAGTAATTCCCTGTTCCTGAACCAGCACTGCCTGCAGTGCTACCTTGACTCCTGAGCCTTAGCTCAATTCTTGTTCCTGCCCCAGCACTGCCTTCTATGCTTTGTTTTCTTGATTCCTGAACCTGCACTATTCTAGTATACCCTTGTAGCCTCTCCTTCTGTATATCCTTTTCCAGTCCCTGCCTTTCTTCCCATTTCCTTGGTTCCAGTTCTAGTTTGCTGTCTTTCTATTTCTGCTGTCTTGCTTCTGTTACCTTGTATGTTTGTTACCTGCTTTCTGCCAAGTGTGCCCTGTGATTTCCTTCCTTTCCTGTTAAGCACTCCTCTTTGCTAGCTCCTTGTCTATTGTGCTTGTGTTTAGTTCTACCCCTTTGCTGTTACTGCCTTGCATGTTCCTGTTTGATCGCCAGGATCCGTGGGCACAGCTGACTACCTAGGTGGTGTTTCTTGTTCACTGTGAGTATTGTCTTTGAGTTACTGTTATAACATCACCATAGGTATAAGCTCCACAGACCCTGCCTTTGCATACATATCCTATATGTGGGTATTTTCAGTCAGTATCTGTAACAGCAATTGTGGGTGAGGAACTTACTGAGCTTCAGTCTTACCGTGTGGAGCTCCTGAGTGCTTTACCCCACATTCCCTTTATTGTTAATGTTGTATTATATATATGTCTTGCACGTCCGTCCTGGGTTTAGTTAGTCTGAATGCTAAATTGCCTTGTGAGTGCCCTTCCTTTCTGAGTCCTAGCCATCTTGTTCCTTTGTACAGGCTTCCCCTTTGGATCCCTTTTCTCCTCTGACTTCCTGTGTGATCCTGGGCAGCGCTGTACTCCTCTCTGTACGTTTTCTACCCCGTTCCCAGTCCTTGCCCAAGTCCCTGACTGTGTTCCCGACATAGTCCCGGACAGTCCCTGACAAAAGCAAGGCTCGGAGCGCAATGTGTTTCAAGCCTCATGTAATAATATATGAAAGAAAGAAAAAAAACTGAGCCGACATGCATGCTTAAAATATGTGCAGCAACGGGTAGAATGAGTATTTAAACGGGCTGTGGGGTAGGATGATTATGTTACTGCGTTGTGAGGAGAGATTAGATAAACAAGCACAGCGCAAGCATTGCGCAGGCAAAACGTGTTTATGGCTCTGTTTGCGAATCATAGCACAATGAAGCCAGACCTAATGATTTGTTTAAAAATACACTTCAGCCGCCATGCCGGTGTCTCTATGCCGCAGTTCCAATGACCGCAAAGCAGAGCTTAATGGGAGCATGTCTGGCCCTCCAGGTAAAAAAGCAAGCCCAATCCCCCTTAAAAGGTAGCCCAAAACCTAAATTCTTACCAAAAGAGCCCAGCTGACGGTGGACATCGAAATTTTGCAAAAAGACTACAATATTAGGAAAACGAGCAACGGAGCAGAGGCACAGGAGGCAGCACTAACACAACTGTGACAATAAGAAGAGGTGGGAGGGAGGAATGCTTTATCCAAATGTAAGCAGCTATGGCACCAAAGCTGAACACAGGCGAACAGTAACAGAGCAGAAAACCAAGAAAAAAAGAGTCACCCAAAGAACAGATAAAGAACTATAGCGTAATGAGACAGTACTTAGTCCCTGCTGCGTGGGAGGAATGGAAGAGAAAAAGGAGGGACAAAGAGGCAGGACTGACCACTAGCAAGCAAGGATTTTTAAAGGACACTGAAACAAACAAATCCAAAGCAGGGGGATGGCTTTAAGCCCACAAGAGAAGTTACAACAGGTCTCGAATGCTCAACCTAAAAAACTGTAGTACAGAAAAAACCTTCCTGGAACTCAGGCCAAAGCGTGTGGACAAGGTGGTAAAATCCAGGAAGAGGATCCAGCAGGAGAATTCTTGCAGGATAGAGGAGAATAACAGTTAAGCTGTGAGCGAGCAACGAGTGAACAAGCAAACTTGCGATGCATCGAACTCCAATTGTGATTCCTATATACACTGTGAAAAATAGGAAGTAGTCACTATAAATTAGCAAGTAGAATTCATCCATGTTTCTTTGGGCTAGAACAAATGTATGAAATAATATTGTCCTTAGGGTTATGAAAACTTAAAAAAGAAAGAAAAAGAAAACCAAGCCAAAAAAACGAAGACAATGCATAATCTTAAATTCTATAACGTTGCTGAGACTCCATAGAGATTATAAAGGTGTATACAGCTTTACAGACACCATGCACACCCAAAATGAAAGTGAGCCGGAGGTGCGGCCCACAGTCCTTTGCAGTCAAGATGCGACCACTGAACAAAGGTTTTTTCTCGGGCCTGGCTTCAAGGCAGAAACAAGAGAGCCACCAGCCCTGCCAGCCCAGCAACAGCAGTAAGTAATCTGTGACTCGTTCGAGAGGAGTGCGTAACATATTTTAACATTTTTACTCTATTTTTTCACGGAGCTCCCAGTTTTAGAGTATTGTTTCTGAAACAAATTTCAGAAAAATAGTTTGAGGAGAAATGGTGCATGGACTGCCTCAACAGGTTCCCAAGAAGTATGACAACCCTTCCAATCAGTAAGATATTGTAACTTTCCCCTTCTATAACGGGAGTCACAGATTCCTTGTATTTGAAACTCAGGCTGATTTTCAATAATAATTGTTTGAGGTATCTTCTTCAGCTTTGACCTGATACAATGTATATAAGATGTTAATAAAGAGACATGGAAGGATCTTCCAACTCTGAGGTAAACCCAACCTATCAGTAACTGGATTGATTATTTTAGTGATAAGAACAAGTCCATAGTATTTAGAACTTAATTTAGAAGAGTGGCTAGTGTTGGGAAGATTGGTAGTTGATAACCCTACCTCATCTCCTATTTTATAGATAGAAGCAGGTCTTATTTGATTGATCTGTTTTTTTTGGTTTAATTAAACCAATTGTAGATTAGAAACTAGGATTTTCCTAGTTTGATTTAACTTATCAAGGATCTCCTGAACAGCAGTAATTGTACTTTTAGTTTCAGGAATTCAGGAACAGTTCTAGGGGGAACCAGTGAGGGAAACAAATGGAGAAAACCCATAAGAGGAATGTGCAGAATTATTATATTCAAATTCTGAAGTTTGAAGTAACTATTTCCAGTTATCCTGAGCTGCAGTGGTATATCATCGACAATATTCCTCCAATGGGCCAATCAAGTGTTTAGTTTGTCCATTTGCTTGAAGGTGAAAGCTAGAAGTTAAATGGCTCTCTGGACACCTAATTTATTGCCCAAAGATTTCCAGAATGTTGAAATATATTGTGGCCATTGACCAGAAATGATTTTGACTGGTAGTGAACTTGAGAAATATCTTTGAGAAACATTCTAGATATTTCAGTGGTCGAAGGAGTGGCGAAGACATGAGCCATCTTGGTATAAGAATCAATGGTTAACCCTGATGGTTGTGCAACCTTCAGATGGAGGTTGTGCAACCGCTGGATAGAGAAAGATCAACGATAAAATCTGTAGAGATTATTTCCCAAGGTCTTGGTGGTATCCCAGGATTTAAAAGACGCCCGGACCACTTTGTGAATGTCATTTATAAGTTGTGCACAGGTCTCACATAACATAATGTACTCTATAACATCCTTAAGCAAGGAAGGCATCCAAACTCCCTCCTTACAATATCTCCATTAACTCTTCTACCTTTATGCCTAGCTTTTAGATTATCATGAAGCAGCTAAATGACGTTTTGTCAAAGTTTCTTAGTGGGTATAAACAATTTGCCTTGATAATTATCCCATTACATATTTTCAATCTGACAAATGAACAAGTTGATAAAACTGATAATATACCACTTTCTTAATTTCCTGTTGAACTTGAACTAACCAGGGAGTTGTCAAAGCTGTAATGAAAACCTTGGAAGGAAGTATTCTTTCTTTAGATTCAGATAAATTTATATCTGATAATTGCTGAGACAGACAGTCTGCAACCATTTTCTGATAACCACGAATGTTGAAAATAAGAAAATCATATTGCTTGCAAAAGAAGGCCCATCTTGCTTTTCTGCTATTCTTGCCCTCTGCATGTTGTAACACATTTCCATTACTGTAATGTATACAAGCAGTGACTCTGAAATTATCTCCATGTCGAAAATGGCACCATTCAATGAGGACATCTTTTATTGCCTATAGTTACTTTTTAAGTACAGGTTAAAATAACACGGCTAGAGAGAATTTCCAAGAGTATTAAGCCACAGAACACGTAATCCCTTTGGAACCATCTTGAATCAGCACTCCTCCAATCGCTCTGTCAGAAGCATCAGTTTTCAGAATGAAAGGTTTTGCTGCGTCAGGTTCCAGTAAAATAAGGTCATTTACAAACTTCTCTTTAATCTAATAAAGGCCAGATTCGCAGAATAATTTCAATAAAACTTTCAATCTTTCTTTAATAGATCAGGGATGGGACTAACAATCATAGAATAATTCTGAAGGAACTTCCTATGATAGTTAAACTAACCCAAGGAAACTTTGAACTTCTTATACTGTGGTAGGGACAGGCCACTCGAGAAAATAACTATTTGACCTTTTAACAATGCATAGCAAATCCATCAGCAGACAGGATATAGTATAAGATATTCCACAGATCTTTTGTCTAAAACACATTTCTCTAGCTTGGCTAATAGTTTGTGCTGTCTAAGATGAGAAAGCACTTCTTTTACATAGTTTGTTTTTGAGTTGCTCTTTGGAGAACACCAGTATATCATACATGTAAATCACCATGCTCTGTGAAAGATGGTCTGAAAAGATGGAGTCCATGAACCTTTGGAAGACAGAAGGTGCATTACAGAGACCAAAGGGCATAACCCAGTATTCTTAAAAGCCAAAAAGGATCTAAATATGGTGTTTCCTTCATCTCTGGACCTTATTTGTGGCCAATGATTCACCCCTTTAAGATCAAATTTAATGAAGATCTTGACTCCTTGTACAGCTTCCAAAATATCTGCTATTAAGGGTAAAGGGTAACATTCTTTTCTACTCACTAGGTAAACTCAGGATAAATTTTTCTTGGGTACAAAAGAGAGTGAAGCACCCGCAGGAGACTTGCATAGGTGTATTATTCCATTCTTTAAATTGATCTCAAGGTACTCCTTACGGGTTCGTTTTCCTTAAGTAATGCTTCAGATGGTAGTAGTTAATTCAGTGGTGCAGTCCAATGGTTGTGATTCTCTTTCCTTTAGATCAGAAAAAATATCTGCAAATCTGTGGTATTTTTCTGGAATCATTGAGATTGTGGCTATAATCTATTCTTTATGTCAGATGGTCTTGACTTCTGTGGAACTTCTGTCTTGTGGGATTGTTGATGATGACACTGCTCATTTGCAATATTCAGAACCTAGAAATAAAGTTCTATCTGACCAGTTAATGAATGGCATGTGTTTATTTAATCAAGTTATTACCCACTGGGTATTGGAGACATGAAATCAAGTCAAAATGTATGAACTCCGATTGGGCAGCTATTTTGCTTGGTTTCTAATCCTAATCCTACAAATGTTCCATTCACATCTTCAACAGATATAGGAGTTTATATCTTAGTGACAGGAACATTATTTCCCCAAGCCCAGAAAATATTTATATAGACATTAGTCGCCACAGTCAATCAAAACTGAAACCACATAATTACAAACAAAACGATTCCCCATAAAGTAAAATAAATATCTAAGTGTTGGGGCATTTGTGCAGGGTATTATGTCTCTCTTCCCTACACATCCAAGTCCACTAGCTAGGTCTTGGCTAGACATCGCTTGCGCTGTCTCTTTGAGACATGTTGTATATGCTTTGTCGGCTTCAGCCTGCCCATAGGCTTCCCATTTGCTGGCTCCATCGTTGCTCTCATATTCTTTCTCCCAATTTGTCCATGGCATGCATGCGTCATGCCTCTTTCTGACTTCAGATCTCCCCGAGAGCATGGACCAATTACTACTATCCATTCCCTGCTCCCCATTTATCAATTTGTTTCGGAACTACTATTTTCTTTAATTTGGAGCACTTCACACGAGCGATTGTGTTTTCAGTCGTTCCGTGCGCCGCAGTAAACAGGGATGTAACTCTTGTTCTTATAGTACCTGTCTCCTGGGGGAACGCCTCTCTGTTCTCCTCCCTGAAGATAAGCCGAAAGCCAGCTCCTCATCCTCGCAGCCGGCCACCCCTATGGGTCCCGTGGTGATCAAGAGCAGATGATGCAATCCTCAGGAAATCTTTGAGGGTGAGCGAACGTGCACTAGCCACGCATAATAGGGACCCTTCACTCTTGCGTCTCCACACAATGATCGTGGTTTCTAGTTCTTTTAAACTAAATCTCCATCCTTTGTGCCTTCTCTCACATTCCCTCTATTTTTGAGCTTATAATAGCAACTTCCCCCCTTCCTACACTTGAAACGAAAATTGAAAACTTCCCAAGCCTGCCCCTATCTTTGATGATTGATAGGCTGGAGTTTCGCCCTCCCTTTGTTGGGGGGCAGAAGAGGCGTGTCCCTTTTACCAGGTCACACCTACATCCACTGGCTGCTCATGTGACCAAGATGTTCAACACCGTGGAAAAAATAGTCTTTCGGATCAGTCAGTTTGTCTGTGTTTTGTCTGCAGAACTCGTTAAAAAAAGTTTGTTTTAAAGGTACAGTATCTGGGCATGAAAAGCCACCCAGTTGTGGGATCCACTCCTGGTTTTATCGGTCTTGCATCCTAGCACACCAGTTAGTTCAGTCTGTATGGCTTAATTCGACCTCATGCTGGTGCTGATCTGGCCGTCAGTGTCAGCCAGTAATTAGATCTGTTTGACACATTGGAGTGTTGGTTCAGCGGGTTAATACACATGTTGCCGAGTGCTTACACGTGCGGTCGTGATGTGACCTTTTGGTCGAAGCAGACCTTACTGCACATCCTTCAGAACCCCTTGACGTATTATTACCGAATTGTGACCTCTGTTAGTACAGTGCTTTGAGATGTGTACTAAAGTGCTCCAGATTATGCCAGATTACCCTTCCAAGAATACACGTTTTTAAAATTATTTAAAGATTGTTTGTTCTGTGGCTTTCTCTTTTCTAGTTTTTTTTAACATGCTTTACTAATTGTCTTTTGTTTTTGTGAAGCACACCTTGTCCCCGAAAATAACATCTGTTATTCCCTGTGATGTCGCAGTCATATAGTCTGCCGAATGAGTACCTCAATGGTGTTACAGCTTAAAGCCTGGTCCTTGAGCTTTGCCAGCAGCTCTGATACCTGGTTCATAAAGAGATGCTGCAATCCAATTACATTCTTGGTTGCTGGGGTGATATCTCAGCCTGATGTCTAGTTTTTTTGGAGTGACGTCAGACTTTCTTATGGTACCAGAAGCCTGATGTCATATTGAGATGTCAATTTAATGATTTCCCACCCCAATTCTCGCCTTTCCAGGATATGAATTTCAATCCTTTATTCACGTTTTCTCTGCAAGTAAAGGTTCAGACCTTTTATTAACCCCTGCAGGGTGGGAAGCTATTTAGACTTCTTATGATGAACGATTAAAGCCCACGTCAGGCAGCCAGATAACTGTTCTGTACCCTACCGCCAACGCAAATTCCTTTTATTTTAAATGCTTGATTTTATCCAAAGTAGACCCTCTCTATCTTCTACCTGTGCCATCAAGCCAGGCAGTACCTCATTAGGTCAAAGCCGTGAAAGGAGCAGGGGCGGAGGAGGGGATTGGGGAGTCAGGACTGATACCTGTAGCGTAGCAAGGGTTCCACAGGCCAAAATTCAAGAAACTGAAATGCCCCTCCCCTGTTTTGCTAGTATAAATAACAGCTATCACTAGGGTCCAATGGGCCTCTCACACCTTGGATCCTGGTGCCACTACACCTGCTGCATTACTGAAAGCCACGTCCGTGAATGACCAGGAAAAGTAGGACTTGGAGTAACGAAGCATACTAGCAGGTAACAGCTGTAGTCAATTCTATAAGAGAGAACAGCAAGATGTAAGCATGAAGACTGACATGAAGGTAGCCAACCAGTACACACACGCAAGACCAAGAATAAAAGTGCAGCAGTTACACTCCTTTGAAGACATTCTGGAAAAAGCTAGCCACCGTCAGAAATATAAACCAACTTGAAATGGGTCCAGATATGGAAACTCTAAAGTACAGATAAACAGGTAGAGGTTTGTGCCACGCAACATATTTACACTCCACATAATACCACTCAACACCACATGATTCAACTCCACCTAATTACACTCTGCTCAATACCACAGAAATACACCCAACATAAATCCACTCTATGCCACATAACAATCCACATTATTACACTTCACACCATGCCACATAATTTCACTCAATGCCACACAGTTCCATGCCACTCAATTCAAATCTACACAATTCCATTCCACACCACATAATTCCACACCAACCCCCACATAAGTCCACTCCACAAACACCATATATATTCAATCCACAACAAAGAATTCCACATCTTGGCGCAAAAGTCAACACCATACCACATGATTCCTTTCCACCACATGCCACTCTACGGCACACAATGCCACTCCACATAATTATACTCCATGACACACAATCCCTCTCCACATAATTCCAGTACACTCGATACCACATAATTCAACTGCACACCACACCATATAATTCCACTACACATAACTCCATTCATCTCCACACAATTCCATGCCACACAATTCCACAACAGGCTATTCCCATCCAACCCACATAATTACAGTCCACACCACATACATCCATTCCACTCCATAACACATGGCTAACTAAAAGACATTGACATTGCCAATAGCTTTTGAATTGCTGAGACCTATTGGCTTTGCCAATGCCTGTTTTTCAAAAGCATATGTGTTTTAGATAGGCGTGTAGGGCAGGAACTTAGTGAATATCACTTGAGGCCACATTAAAAACAGAAACCCAATTACCTTTGTCCCCTTCACTCATAGGAGCCCTGATATTTATGAAGCTGAGAGATCCTACTCGATGATGCGCTAGTTTTCTTTTTCAATTGTAGTAATTCACTGCCATCCAGAGAGATCAATGATCAACACACGGACCTCAACCTGCAGTTCTGCAAGTCGATTCAAAGCTTTCCCCATAAACCAGAGATCTAAAAGCACATCCTTGAGACCTCTGTACATATAAATCCATGTAGTGTCATGGGGATCAGCATACACATGATTAGATAGTGAAACTCTGCAAGTGTCTGAATACATACCATTAGAACTGCAGCAGGTCCTGGATCTACAGAGTGTCATAGATATTAGTACACTTTTCAATTCATTCTCACACAACCAAATGATGCCCATGCACTGCACCAGAGTTGTACACTCTGCACCACATACCTTTTGAGAGATGGTAACTCAAGACCTGCATTTCCATAGATCAATACACAGTCCCAGAGACCCATGCAGAGCTTTACATTTATTTCAAGCCTGTTGGCCCATTTCATTATCTATATAATTGTTAATCTTTTTACCACTTGCATTCCAGCCTTTGGCAATGCCAAGACCATCCGCAATGACAACTCCAGCCGTTTTGGGAAGTACATCGAAATCCACTTCAACAGCAACCAAGTGATTGAGGGAGCTCGAATTGAGCAGTTTCTCTTGGAGAAGTCCCGTGTTTGTCGACAGGTAAGCTCCAGTGTACTCAGAGTATGACTTGTAGTGTACCTACTTGGGAGAAATTCATGATGGATAGATAAGCACCTAGACTGTTTGCAGTGGTAGTTACAGTTTTTTAGTTGATCTGAGAGCTTTAGGAGTAAAAGGCCTGATCATCATTGATAGTCATAAACATTAAATAACTCCTCATAAGTGTGGGATACCATATCACTATGCAAAGAGACTATTTCGTTTTTGGTATACATGTCCATCTAAAGGCACATTGCCTTTCCTTTCTACATTAAATGTTAAGAAGACAAAATCTAGGGGCCCACAGACTCCCCATGTTGGAAAGGAACCATAAAAGAATGTGTTTATTGAGATAAAAATCTGTCAATTTGAGCTGGCCAAATTTACCCTTTATCACAGAATGCAGTGCAATGGCAGTTAAAAGATGGTCAATTTAGAATGTAAAATCCATGTGGCCCCAAAGAGCCAGCAACCAAGATGAGTGCAGCAGCTACACATGTGCTAGGCAATGCTATACCCGGCCAAAATCAAGTTTATCCATGAAGGGAAGACAGACTCATGTCTTGGCAGACCCGCAGGCAGCCATGAAATTCCTGAAGACCCAGGTAGCGACTGTGGAACACCCCAAGTGAGCTGCTGCAGAGGCTTCCTCTGTCCTGAGCGACAATGAATTATATTTATTTCTGGCAACCATAGACTGTACTGAAAATTGCAAATCATTAACAGATAGGTGATGTATGTATATATATTCACTGAAAAAAACAAAGGTTACAGGGACGTTATAGTTAGACTCAGATTTCACTCGTACAAAACAATAGAAATTCAGTAGTTATAGGTAACTTATGCCCCTGCAATGCACTGCTTATGACCTCACATATTACATCACTCATGCCATGGTCAGTGACATCACTGATGACATCATTGGTGAAATCTCAAATGACATCACTGATGACATCATCCAGTGAGCGTAAGTGTTTCGTAAAAGTTTCTGAGAGTTAAAGATATATACTAAGCTTATGCATAAGTTAAAATTACTATTCTTTTAGTACTTCTAATGGGTGATACTGTTTTTAATATATGTCATCTGAGTGGCACTGTGACTGTCTGTATCAGTGTAGGAGTGAATATCTGAGTGGCTGTTTGGGTGTGTGAGTGGCTGTATGGGTGAATAAGTGGGTGTGTGAGTAGCTGTATGGGTGAGTGAGTGACTTTGTGAGTGGCTGTATGGATGGGTGACTGGCTGTATCGGTGAAAGTGGTGGCTCTGTGATTGGCTCTATGGGTGGATGAGTGTGTGTGTGAGTGGATATATGGGTGACTGAGTATCTGTGTAAGTGGCTCTATGGGTGAGTGACTGGGTAAGTGAGTGGATGTAGGACTGGGGGTATGGGAAAGGGAGTGGGTGTGTGAGTGGTTGTTTTAAACTAAGTATTTGTGTGAGTGACTGTATAGATGAGTGAGTGGGCACATGAGTGATCGTATTGATGTGTGAATGGGTATGTAAGTGGTTTTGTGGATGGGTGAATGGATGTGTGAGTGGCTGTATGGGTGAGTGAGTAGCTCTGTTAGTAGTTATATGGCTGAGTGAGTGGCTGTGTGAGTGTCTGCATGGGTGAGTTAGTGGCTGTGTGAGACTGGCTGTGTGGGTGTGTGAATGGGTATGTGAGTGGTTGTATGGGTATGTGAGTGAGTGTATGTGTGGGTCTGGGAGTGGGAGTGGTTTTGTGGGTGTATGAGTAGCTGTATGGGTCTGTGAGTGGCTGTATGTGTGAGTGAGCTGTTTTGTGAGTGGCTGTATGAGTGAGTGAGTGTATGTGTCAGTAGTTGTATGGGTCTGTGAATGGGTATGTGAGCAGGTGTGTGAGTGGGTGTATGAGAGGTTGTATGGGAGTGTGAGTGGGTGTGTGAGTGGGTCGGTGTATGATGTCATCAGTGATGTCACTGACTATGTCATGAGTGATGTAATATGTGAGGTCATAAGCAGTGCATTGTGGGGGCATAAGCTGAAGTAACTATAACTGCTGATTTTAGTGGTTTTGTACGAGTGAAATCTGAGACTAACTATAACCTTTGTTTTTTCAGGGAATTTCTATGATTTTTCAAATTCTATTTCCTAACTATAACGTCCCTGTAACCTTTGTTTTTTTCCAGGGAATTTCTATGATTTTTTAAATTCTATTTCCTAATTATAATGTCCCTGTAGCCATTGTTTTTTTCAGTGAATTTCGACGTTTTTGAAAAATGTATTTCATAACTGTAACCTTCGATAATGGGTGTGTGAGTGGGTGGATAGGTAGATGAGTGGGTGTATGAGTCTGAGTGAGTGGGTGCATGAGTGTCTGAGTGGATCTGTGAGTGGTTTTGTGAGTATCAGTGTGTGTCTGTGAGTGGGTCCGTAAGTGTCTGAGTGGGTCTGGGACTGGGTGCATGAGTCTCTGAGTGGGTCTGTGAATGGGAACATGACTGTCTGAGTGAGTCTGTGAACGAGTGGATGAGTGGCTAAGTGAGTCTGTGAGATCGTGCAAGAGTCTCTGAGTGGGCTTGTGAGTGGGTGTGTGAGTGTCTGACTGGATCTGTGAGTGGGTGCACGAGTGCCTGAGTGGGTCTTTGAGTCTCTGTGTGGGTCTGTGAGTGGGTGCATGAGTCTGTGAGTGGATGTGTGAGTCTCTGAGTGGGTTTGTGAGTGTGTTTGAGTCTCTTAATGGGTCTGTGAGTAGGTGAATGAGTGCTTGAATGGATCTGTTAGTGGGTGCATGAGTGTCTGAGTGTGTGTCAGTGGACACATGAATCTCTGAGAGGGTCTGTGAGTGGGTGCGTGAGTGGGTCTGTGAGTGGGTGCGTGAGTATATGAGTGGGTCTGTTAGTGGGTGCGCAGTAAAAAAAAAGTAGGGTGGCACACAGGAGCAGGACCTTGTGCCAGCTTCCCCTGTGACGGTCCTCCTGTCCAGCTTGCCTGCAGTCCGCTACTCTCTACTGCTTTCGGTTTTTGCCTCCTCTGCTCATTTTCTCCTAATTTTTCTGCCTCTTCTCTGTTCACTCCTGCCCTCTATGTTGCCTCTTTCTGCTCGTTCTGCCCATGTTTTGCCTCTTTCTGCTTGCTCCTGGCCTTTATTCTGCCTCTTGCTGCTCTTTTCTCACCTCAATTTTGTCTTTTCTGCTCATTCTACCCGTTATTTTGCCTCTTTCAGCTCCCTTCTGACCTTTAATTTTCCTCTTTCTGCTCGTTTCTGACCTTTATTTTGCCTCTTTCTGATCCCTTATGACCTTTATTCTTCCTCTTTCTGCTCCCTTCTGACCTTTATTCTGCCTCTTTCTGCTCGTTTCTCACCTCTATTTTGTCTTTTTCTGCTTGTTGCTGACCTCTATTTTGCCTCTTTCTGCTCGTTTCTCACCTTTATTTTGAGTCTTTCTGCTCATTTCTGACCTTTATTCTGCCTCTTTCTGCTCATTGATGGCCATTATTCTGCTTCTTTCTGCTCGTTTCTGACCTTTACTCTGCCTCTTTCTGCTCGTTTCGCACCTTTTTCATGCCTTTTCTGCTCGTTGAACTTTATTCTGCCTCTTTCTGCTTGTTTCTCACCTTTATCTTGCCTCTTTTTGGTCGTTTTTGACCTTTACAATGCCTCTTTCTGCTCTTTTCTGACCTTTCTTCTGCCTCTTGCTGCTCATCTCTGGCCTCTGTTTTGCCTCTTTCTTCTCGTTTCTGACCTCTATTCTGCCTCTTTCTGCTCGTTTCTCACCTTTATCTTGCTTCTTTCTGCTTGTTGCTGACCTTTATTCCGCCTCTTGCTACTCGTTTCTAATCTCTATTTTGCCTCTTTCGGCTAATTTCTGACCTTTATTCTGCCTCTTTCTGCTGGTTTGCCTTTTTCTGCTTGTTGCTGACCTTATTCTGCCTCTTTCTGCTCATGCCTCTTGCTGCTCGTTTCTGACCTCTATTTTCCATCTTTCCACTCCACTCTACGCACTCTACACCCCTCCACCCTACGCTATTGCACTACACACCACTCCAGTGTATGCCACTCTTCTGTTTGCCAGTCAACTCTATGACACTTCACTCTACCTAACTCCATTCTACGCCACTCCACTCTAGGCTGTTCCACTCTACGGCACTCGACTCCCCGCCACTGTATGCCACACCACTGTACAGTATCCCACTGTACGCCACTCCACTCTACCCCACTCCGCTCTACACCACTCCGCTCTACACCACTCCACTATACACTACTCAACTGTATACCAGTCCTCTCTACACTACTCCAATCTATGCTGTTTCACTCTACGCCTCCTGGCTGTATGCCACTCCTTTCTACGCTATTCTACTGTATGTCACTCCACCTTACGCCACCCTACTGGTCTCCACTCCACTCTACGCCACTGCAGTCTACGCTATTCCACTCTACGGCACTTGACTCCCCGCCACTGTATGCCACACCACTGTACAGTATCCCACTGTACGCCACTCCACTCTATGCCACTCCGCTCTACACCACTCCGCTCTACACCACTCCACTATACACTACTCAACTGTATACCAGTCCTCTCTACACTACTCCAATCTATGCTGTTTCACTCTACGCCTCTTGACTGTATGCCACTCCTTTCTACGCTATTCTACTGTATGTCACTCCACCTTACGCCACCCTACTGGTCTCCACTCTACGCCACTGCAGTCTACGCTATTCCATACTACACCACTCGACTTTATGCCATTCTACGTCACTCAACTTCACACTATTCCACTCTACGCCACTTGACTCTACGCCACTGTACGCCCCTTCACTGTACTCTATTCCACTCTTTGCCACTCCACTCTTTGCCACCATACTTTACTCTATTACACTTTATGCCACTCAACTGTATGCAACTCAACTGTACACCTCTCTGCACCTCTCCACTCTATGCTATTTCACTCTACGCCACACTACTGTACGTCAGTCCACTCTATGCTACTCTACTCTTTTTCGATCATTTCCCTACTCCCGTTACTAGGGAAATTGCTTGAAAGCTATGTAAACAAGCAGCTTATGGTATTCCTCGAGCAGCATGCAATCCTAGACCCCTCCCAATCAGGTTTTAGACGGGCAGACAGTACTGAAACTGCAATGGTTGCTGTTACAGATTCCATCCGTCTTTCTCTGGACGCAGGTACGCCTGCTATGCTCGTGCTGCTGGATCTCTCTGCGGCTTTTGACACCCTTTCTCACACAATACTGATTAGCAGACTGCATGAGATTGGTGTCAGAGGTGCAGTCCTGCAATGGCTGGCCGATTTCTTGGCAGATCGGTCTCAAATTATTACTCTGGGTCCCTTCAAATGTCGGACAGTTTCCATCACCAAAGAAATGCTGCAGGGCTCATCTTTGAGTCCGACGTTATACAATGTCTATTTTGCCCCCTGGCCCAGATTGTCAAAGCATCAGGTTTTGCAGTAATTTCTTATGCTGATGATACTCAGCTAATCATTTCTTTGGGACGGGACATTGACGATGCCGTGTGTCGTTTACAAGCCTGCATGAGGAAAGTTGCAGCCTGGATGTCCAAAAGCTGCCTTCAGCTGAACAGTGAGAAGACGGAGGTTCTGCTATTTGGCAAAGCTCAACATCTTTGGTCCCCAGACTGGTGGCCTTCCTAATTAGGACCGGTCCCCTGTCCAAGTAAATCAGCAAAAAATCTGGGTATCAAACTGGATCATGCATTATCCATGAAAAGTTATGTAAACACCATAAGAGGGTCCTGGTTTGCTACCTTGCGGCTCCTGAGAAAGTCTTCCCCTGGCTACCTTCTTCAGCCAGAAAAACTTGATCCAGGCTTTGATCATCAGCCATTTAGACTACAGTAATGCTCTGTTGATGGCAACCAACGAAACCCTCCTGACTTAATTGAAGGTGGTGCAAAATACGGCTGCCCGGATGGTCTGTGATCTCTCTACAGTTTCTCCTTCTGCCCCCATGCTCCGTTCTCTTCACTGGTTTCCAGTCAGGAAGCATATTGTCTATTAGATCTGTTGTCTTGCCCATAAAGCCTTATTTGGCAAGTCCCCTCTGTATCTTAAAGACAAACTACGTTACTACTGTCCCTCTCGCATACTAAGATCCAGCGATAAGGCGTTGCTGTCTATTCCCTGCCTCCGAACCTCAAGTTATGGGGCAGAGCCTTTTCTTACACTGCTCCAAAAACATGGAATCAGCTTCCAAGCCACCTTCGAGGCAGCTCATTATTTCGCTCAATTAAAAAAATGTCTAAAAACTCGACTGTTTTAAATTATTAGGTGCATTTCACTGTGGAGGCTGAGTGCCTAGATACACCTTTGGTGTGGTTTGTTGTGCGATACTAAATGGATATAACATAACATAACTCTATACCACTCCACTGTATGCCACTGAACTCTATACCACTTCCTATATGCCACTCCACTCTATGCTAATCCACTCGCCCTATTACATTCTACACGACTCCACTCTCCGCCACTCCATGTCTAAGCTATTCCACTATACACCACTTCAGTCTACGCCACTCCACTCCACACCATTCTACTCTATCCTGCTACACTCTACGTCACTCCACTCTAAGCTATTACACTGTATGCCACTGCACTCTATGCCTCTCCACTATATGCAACTCCACTAAATGACAATCCACTCTACGCCACTCCACGCTATTGTACTATACACCACTCCAGTTTATGCCACTTTTCTGTGCGCCAGTCAAACGCTATGCCATTCAATGCTACCCAACTCCATTCTGCGCCACTCCACTCAAGTCTAGTCCACTCTACACTGCTCCACTCTACGCCACTGTATGCCACACCCCATATGGTATTCCACTATATTCCACTCCACTGTATGCCACTCCACTTTACACTGAATAGGCCACGTTACAACGCATGCAATACATCTCATGCCATTACAACGCGGTCGTTACAACAACCGCGTTGTTACATCGCATACCTTTACAATGCAAGTCGTTACAACGACTTGCTCTAGGGGACGCTGGATGTTGGAATAGTATAATTTACTATTCAAACTCCAGTCTATGCAACAGTAGGGAAGGTGTTGGGTTTTAAATCCAACACCTTCTGCCCCCTACAGCAAGTCATTGTAATGACTCGCGTTGTAATGGATTGCGATGTAACAACGCGTTCTTTGTAACGACCGCATTGTAATGGCATGCGATGTATCGCATGCGATGTAAACGATGTTTCCCCGCTACACCATTCCAGTCTATGTCACTTCCTTCTACGCCACTCCACTTAATGCTACTCAAATTTACCCCACTCCACTCTACGCTATTGCACTCTGCTCTATGCCACTCCACTCTACACTAATCCACGGTATGCCACTCCACTCTACACTATTTCATTCTACCCCATTCAACTCTAGGCCACTTTACGACACTCCACTCTACGATATTCCAAGGCACTCCACCCTACGCTATTCCACTCTACGCCCCTCCTCTTTATGGCACTCCACTGTACGACATTCCAATCTACAACACTCCACTATATGCCACTCCACTCTATGCCATTCGACTGTATGCCACTTCAGTCTACGCCACTACACTCTACTTTATTCCACACTACACCACCGCACTGTGCACCAGTACACTCTGCGGCACTCCACTGTATGACTTAGCCTTCTGTTGTCTATGACTCAAAAATTCTGGTTATAACAACTATTGTTTCTGTATCTCTATGACCTGGATGTTGGGGGTTAGGGGAAGGTATACGTCAGAAGCTTATAAATGTAATAATATGCACAGTCTGATCAGTCAATATTGCAGGGAATACTGTCTACTGTACTGTGTACCTCATTGATTGATCCATGATCATTGTCACAGATGGTTATTGGTTACAACTCAAAATGGCGGAGATAAAGGTCATTGATAGTTGGTATAGAGTATAAGGCTTTCAGAAAATATATAATTGAGTCTGTCATAATGCTTTACACATTATCAAGCCGCACCCTCAGCAGAATCACTAGATACAGTCCGCTGGCTCATTGATGGCCCCTAGAATGTTTGCGTCAAATGTAACCTTACCCTAAACTGAGTTTCTCTGGTTATATGATAAACTACTTCATTTTACTGCAAACGTTTGGGGTGGGAAAAACTCACGTAAAATTGGGTATTTCAGTGTGAGAGAGAAGAGGGGCACCATGAGGTAAATGTGAAATAGCAATGCTGTCAACAGATATTTTTTTTGTAAAGTAAATGTGCTTTGTTCAGTTAACAGTATTCGTTAAGATAATAAATACAGCACCTTTAAAAATTCAAGAGACAAGAATGTAAAAGCCAGGGAGGCACTGTGCAAATACTGCAAATTCTATAATTAAGTTCGGTGCAAAAATGCTTGTATTAGCGGTCTTTCACCAAAAAATACAGATTGTATTGAAGTTCTGCATTTCGGTAAAACTCAACTCTATGACCCACCACTATAATCTCACGAACCGGCTACGAGGATCTCATTCCTAGGTTCTGGAAGCCACCTCCAGTTCTTCCGCCGAGGATGAGTTGCCATTAGCGTCCCCGACAAGACGGGGACGACGCTGACCAGCAGACTTTTTCAATTGATGCATCAACCTATTAGTTGGCTGTATCCTTTTTCCCACCGTCCAGATCTGGTATGGTGGTAAGATACACACACCCACACTGTCTCACATTTTCACCTGGTCCTGAAGAAAGCCACATCACCTCCACGGAGGGCATTTAGGCTGAAACATGTCAACCAAGTGACAACGTGGAGACCATGCTAGGTTGAATTTTCCTGCCATGGCCCACATACATTTTTTAATCCTGACCCCTGGATGTTTCATTAAAATTTACTTTTAGCATACCAGGTAGCCAGTTTTATCTTTCACTGTCACTCATTTCACATCCTCCCTCCGCGCCCGGCTCATCTGAAGGTTTTATTATACCTCCCTACAATCATCAACAAAACATCCCTGAGCTCCTCCCTCACAGTGAGGGGGTTGTAGCCCACACTGCGACTAGGTTCGCAGTGCGAGGAGGTTCCCGATGATGAAGCATGCCACCTACGGGTGGGTGAGGGAATTCGTCCTATAAAAGGGACTCCCCTACAATCCGCTATCATAACTTTGACCCAGGGTGACTTGTTTGTGTTGCCACCACTATAATCGACATTAGGGAGGTAAAGCTGCCGTTGCAAGGGTTGTTGCCAGTCAATCAGCACCGTGCTTCAGGCTATGGCCTAGAAGTATAATTTTTCTGAAGTGTTCTGTTCCCTTTGGTAATGTGATATATATTTATATAAGAGATAAATTGAGAACTGCTTAGAGGTGATAACAAGCCGTTCCACACATGACATATAATTGATGAGCCTTGTCACTAGCTGTAGATGCTCTCCACTTAAACAGAAGATGGCCGCATGGCGACAAGTATGGATAATGCAAGAGGAGGAGCCATAATCTTCGTTCGTTAAGTTGCACCGGACAGGTACAAACTATGTGTAGCAGAGACTCATCTTTGTAGTTGCATAACCTGCATTCATATGAGCTCAGTTTTAGCCCCCATTGCAATATAAAATCCAAAGTCGGGAGCAAGCCTGATTCTCAAAAGCATTAACTTTAAATTATAGAATACAGGAAAGTGCTGACCTGGATAATCTTGTGGTCGAAGTTGTTTGTAGCTGTTGAGTGTGTATGCTACACTGCAGGGTTCCTATTTCATATTTCAGGGTAAATATAGAGGTTAACATGACTTGATGATCAATACAAATGAAATATGACAGTCCTCCTTAATACGTGTGACATCTTGGAACATTACAGCTTTGAGGCCAGATGCATTGCTGCATATTTCAACAAAATCTCTATGGCGTTTCTCCAGGAGACGCATCTATTTCTCGGATTAGAAGGAACTTTCGTCAAGGGGTCGGCAACACATCAATACTTTTTATCATGTGATACATACTCATGGGGGTGGCCTTAGTAATTCAGAAGGGGCAGCTGTACCAACATACCTGAATAATTGTGGATAATGGTGCACGATGCCTTTTAGTACAAAGCCTCTTAGATGACCGTTTATCAACAACTCTGGCCAAAGCATGGTTAGACTTGGCTTCTTGAAGGGGATTATCTGTTACCTGTATGAGGACTGTTCAGTTCCCACTGACCTTGGGCGGGAACTACAATGCTTTCCTTCATCCCACATTAAATAAATCCACTGCCACAGCTAAAACGTTGATGGCAGCATCACAGACTTTGTCTCTCATCATAAAACAACACAAGCTTCTGGATATTTGGTGGCAGACAAATCCCTCTAGTGGGGAATTCAAATAATACTCCTCTCAGCAAGGATAAGTCTCAAGGATAAGTCATAAGATTTTGAGGAGGTAATTAATGAAGGAATTCTTGTGGCAAAACAAGTTATTGCGACTGCAGATGTCTTTAGCTATGTAACATAAACTTACTACCATCAGAAGAGATCAACCAGGAATTATGAAGAAAACAGCCATCAGGGTTTGTGGGAAAGTCTAGACTGAAACCAAGCTATGCCTTCCTCACTTCACTTCACCCTCACAGTTATTCACTTCATAGGGGGGAGAATTTCCCTCATATGGATTGAGTGTTAAAATTCACAAAAGTCAAACGTATATTGAACATTGTCAAGTTTCTTCTCCCTGGAGGTTTGTCTGTTACAAAATAAACAGTGCCCTCACCCCAGAGTGGCACAAATATGAATGAACCTTTCAGGATGACCATGCTACAATATTTGCATAAAGGAGACTCAATGTCTGCTGTAAATCTGCAAGAAGTGTATTTCCACTGGAAGATTGGCCAGAATGACAAAACATCTCTAATGCTCACTGTGAACAATGTCCACTACAAGTTAGAGGTTCTTCACTTAGGCCTGAAGTCTGCAGCAAGGTCAGTTGCCAAGAGGAAGGCATTTGGGGCATTGTATAAGAAAAATGATTTTAGTTTGCCCGCATTTAGGCAAATGACTACTAAAGAGCAGTTGCAATCAGAAAGTACTTGAAGACGTTCATGTGACATGGAACATCCTTCATAATCTCAGACTTCACATCACTTTCAGTAAATCTGCATCGTGCCCAGTGTAGATGATTAACTATCTGGCAGCGCCAAGGGATAGAAACTGAGCCAGTGCGTATTGCTTGAAGGAGAGACAATTAACTCTGACAATGGAAACTTTGCAAACCTTAACATGATGAAAGCATCTGTCCAAATTTTTTTTTTCACAACCCATCTGCTCCAGCGAGAGGTCCCAAAATAATGTTTGATGAGAAGAGAGCTCTATTATTACATATCCAAAACCTTGGAAATTAAGATGCCTTAGCAGTTGTTTGTTAATTATGGCTCCACCTGTGAAGGTTTAGAAAGTTCATGCCCCACTGGATTGTGTTTTTTTATAGTAACTTGTTACCAAAAATTCAACACACCCTTTGCAGAGAAATATAGCGCCTATTGTGAAGAGAAAAAGGCAGTTACTACTGCTAGGCTTTGAAATATCTCCATTAGTGAGATGTGCTGAGCAGCTACCTGGACATCAGCATACACACTTCCATACCTTTATTGTTATCTTCAAAAGGAACTGTGTAGAAGATATGAAGAGCTTGTTTGGCATCCTTTGGTACCTTAGCAATGGGCTGCTCTTGTCATGTAAATCACCCTAATGTTGGGTTGCCGTGATGAGATTTAACAAAATTGAAACACTTAACAGGAAATTGTATGGAATTATATACACCAGATTACTGCGAGTGAAATGCTCAAAGAAAATTTCACAGCCTCGCCTGCCTCGGGGCACACACTGAACAAACAAAATGTGTTTTGTGCGTAGTCTGGGCAAACCATCATTTTGCACGTTCTATATAAACTGACTTTCAGCAGCTGCAGGCTAGGACAAAGGGTCAGCACAGCCAGTGGCGGCTCCTCTGCTAAGGTGGAGGAGCGCCGACCCACTGCTATTCAGCAGTGTAAGAAAAAATAAAATGATAATAACTCAATGTTATCATTTTATTTTTTCTTGTGGGTGTGGCAGCTTTGGGAAGCGGGCGGGGCATGGCTGCTCTGCTGAAGGAGGAGGGGAGGAGTGGTTTTCACTCCCTACGTGTGCATGAATGTTTGGCCAGCCATCTCGGCCGGCCAAACATTCATGCGCACATAGCATGCTCTCCACCCAGGCTGCATTACAGCCTGGGTGGAGAACATGCCCAGGCCCCCATTCCCTGTCTAAGCGCCAAACCACGGCGCTCAGACCAATCATTGCATTGCATTGCACCGTTGTGATTGGCTCAGGGGAGCTTGGGTGTTTCCGGTGTCCTTCCTGTTCTGGCTGGAGGAAAGAGTGGAGAGACACGACGAGGACGACGCAGGACGCGGACAGGAGGTAAGTTCTTAATTTTTTATTTACCCCCCTCCTCCCCACTTCCCCGCCCCGCCACCCCCGGTCAGTGCTGGCCGCCACTGAGCACAGCTCGCTTAAAGTGCCGTATTCTTTATCCTTTTTATGTGGCTGAGCTATATATCTGCTATATTTTCTTTTTAAAGAAGGAATTTAACAGGTTTCTTAAGCTAAAACCCTCTCTGGATATTTCAATGATTGGCTGTGTAAAAAAAAGAATAAATATGACTTTTTTTCATATTGTGCTTACCTCCCACCAGGCCCTAGAGGAAAGAAATTATCACATATTTTACTGTCTGCTACTTGGGATGAGTCAAGACCAGAAGGAGAAATTAAATCTGGGAACTCCTGCAGATTACAACTGCCTCACTATGGTAAGACATAGGAGGACACGTAAAACACACAGTCACCACTCTTGGTGAGTGGGTTACTCTAAAGTAAGCCATAGCTCTGCAAGTAACACTTTCCTCGATATGGCAAATCATTTCTTGGCAAGGTTTATGTCATGGACTAAACATGTGCTAGGAATGACATGCCATGTACTAATGTTTTTTTCTGAAATGTGCAAAGCATTGAGTAGTAGCTAAAGAAGAAATTTTGATTTGAAGAAACTTTTGATAATGGGTGTGTAAAATTGCAAAGCACAATGCTTCGTAAAATGAACTGTACATAAAAAAACGTTGCCAGCTTTACAAATTGTGAAGTCTTTGAAGTTTTTTTTCTGAGAAAGGGATATAAAAGGGAACAATGTCCGACAGTGCAGACCACGTTCAAGCCATTGTTTAGGTCTGCCATATCCGCACCTTTGCCCCAAAGCATCGCTCACATTTTTCTTCCCCCCACTGAACCCCTGGCCATTTCATTCCAAATCCACATTAGATCCTCTGTGGATTTACCAGTGGAGAAGGAATTGAAAATCCTGAATCATTGTCACACTGCCTCTCAGAGATAGCATTGGGTAATAGTGCGGAAACCTGGGATGAAATTCCATCCAGCCTAGTTTGGAGAGACATCTAGCTGCAGGGCAAAAGGTTTAACTTTACGTCATTGATGTCAGGTGGCAGCAAGAAATATATCTAAGTGAAAGAAAGGGTAAAGTTTCTTGACTTTGCCCAACTTCATAAGCAAAATTTAAAGTTTGCTTAGACCTCCTTTTGACCAAAATTATGGCTTTCAAACAAAGCAAACTTCTACAAAATGTATCTAACATGTTGAGATTGCACATACGTCAATGAGTGATTGGTATCTCCACATAGTTTTATCCCACTAATCTGTACCTGTTGTCATTGAATGATTGGTACCTTATACAAATGGTCCCTGCTAAACTATACAGCTGAGGATGATGTGGGTTGTCTTGAAGTTGTACACCCAAAAAAGAGCACAATTAGGAGGTAACAAAGGGTAGGTCTTGACAGAATAGTTCCCTCAGCACTGCAAAGGAGACCGCTGTCTCAAATTTCACACTTCCCCACATTTTACATCTAATGAAATGTGAGAGCTTGGGAAGGAATAATCAGACAGATCATTGCTTAAAGGCCACTCTTCCGTTTCTAAAGGCAGTCCTGTCTGCAACAGTCCGCTTTGCTAATCTGGAAGCTGTGACCCAGTCTCCATCTTTAACAAAGGCAATTGAAAATAAATCCCACTGGTCTTAAACATTCAACTATCTGCCTTTCAGTTCTAATAAGAGTCACTTTCTACTCACACAGGATGTCAGGGCGAAGTCCAGGTTATAGTGCTTCAACGAAACGTTACAGAGCGAGGCCAGAAGGCTACTTCCTTGTTACCACGAGGAGGGAAAAACATCCTGCCTGCTCTATTGATTCAGAAATGCTATGTTGCCGCCACTGCCAAGCATTTAGAAGCGAGCACATGAATAGTAGTCCCTTGTAGAAAGGAGGGTGTGCTAGCATGCCCTCTCCAGACCTCAGAACCCCACTCTGGATCTCAATACCTTTATTTGTGCCAGGCCTCAGTGTGCTTGTATGATTGTTGTGCGCACTTAGTGAAAAAAATCTGTATTATTTTGAAAATCCACAGATCTGTAAATCAGGGCAGGGGACAGGCTTGCAAAGCCATGCAGGAAACATAACCATCCCAATTTCAGCCTTCCTGACTTCATGAAAAAGCCCTTCTTTGTTCTGGTCAATGATGGTATTGACACCTCCATTTAAATTGTGAAGTGTGGCATTGACTCCAGGGACACTGTGGCTCTACCTATGTCCATGGCTGTCACTTTGCATCACCATTATTTTATCCCTTCCACTGGCGTCTTGAGAGATGTCTAGGCAATGATTATGAATTTTGACATTGAGTGGCTATTTAGAAAGAAGGCTGACTCCTTCCTGTAGTGCTTCAAGAAGAGCCAAGCCATGGCATGCTCACTGGGTCTGTCCTATCTAGCAAAGCAGTTCCAACATGAGAACGCCCTTTGCATCTGCTCCAAGGCACAACTACCCCATAAGTGGCAACCTTTGCAGTTAACACAGATACCGCATCATCTGTACTACTCCTTTCTAAGGGTGGGCGTAGTTCGCGAAGTAATGCTTCGCGAAGCTACGCAAAGTGCAGTTCGCGCTACGCAAGCTTCGCGTAGCACTACGCGAACTGCGTAGCGCACTGTTCGCAATGATTGCACAGTGCCGGATGCTTGTCCGCACTGTGCAATCATTGAAAACGGCAACTTGCACAGTGCGAGCTGTCTTGTACTGCCGCTCGAGTAGATTTTTACTCGAGCGGCAGCTTTCTCAACGCGGACTGGTAGTTTCTCATCGCGAGCGGTCGCAAGCATACGCGACCACTCGCAATGAGAAACCTGACCTCCCCGCGTTGAGAATCTCGCCGGGAGGTTTATTTTCCACGCTCGCGATCGGCAACTTGATGTTGCTGATCGCGAACGAGGAAAAAGTCTCGCCGGGATGTCATTTGCTTGCTCGCGGTCGCCAACTTGACGTTGAGGACCGCGAGCAAGCAAAAAATGACCGCGGCACTACGCTACGCTACGCTAAGCGTGTTCGCACTGTGCTACGTGCAATTCGCGTTGTGCGAAGTAGCGCAAACTTCGCAAACTACGCGAGCGTAGCGTAGCACTTCGCCCAGGGTTACTCCTTTCGAGGCAGGGGTGCATCTAAGGGATGTAGTCAGCATCATTAGCTGCTCCAGTCCCCACCATGTTCTGCTGGGCCTGATGACTGTGCTGCCTTAAATCCTTCCTGACTTCCCCATCCCACACCACCAGCTTCTGGTGGGTGGAGGGCCTCCCATTTATCTAGCAATTTGCAGGTGAGCATGGCAGATCACTGGGTGATCCAGCTCATCTAGAATGGCTAGGCCTCTCCCCTATGGCCCCTCCCTCTGGATTGTCCTCCTTTTACTTCTTGGGCCCCAAGAGGTACCGGGGACGCTGACCCATACTGGACCTTCACATCTTCAATTTATGTATTTGGCAGAACAGGTTCAATATGCTGTGACTGAGACATGTTTTATGACCCTCAATGCATGAGATTAAGTGTTCCTAGATCTCCAGGATGGTTACTTTCATTTGCCAATCCTTCCTGCTCACAGGCATTACCTGAGCTTCAACACGGGGTCTCAGTACTAACAGTTATGGGTTTGCTGTTTGGACTGACGACTGCCCTGTGGGTATTTACCATGGTGCTGACTGTGGTAGAGGCTTCACTCTGGTGGTCAGGAGTTCCTGTATTTCTGTTCTTCGACAATTGGCATGTGAAGGCCAGGTCTCCCTTGCTGGTCATGGAACATCTTCAGTACACCAGGACCCTGCTGCACAGCTTCAGCTTCATGATCAATAGCAGTAGTCCCATTACATCCACATTCAGACCTCCATAGATGTGATGCTAGACGTGACTAGTGTAAAGACTTTTCCTCCTCAGAGGATTTACAGATATTTTGTATTTGATTTTGAAGCTTCTTGCTGCTGACTCAGATTGCAGCCCTGAAAGTCTTACTCTTAGGTCTGATGGTATCATGCATCCAATTGGTGACACACACTTTAGGGATAATTAAGTCTCATCAGTGGTGCCTGAAGAAACATTTGCTTTTGCACCAGGGGAGCCTCTTGCCTCTGCTGCGGAGCTATGTTTCTGTCATCTTGGGTCTTCTCTTGTGAATGTACCTCTGATACTGCTGGTGGGTTGTCCCTTCAGTCCGCTGCAGTTGCAGGCTACTGTGGTTGCAGATGTCCCCTCATTAGGTTGGGGTGCCCAGCTGGGCAATATCACAGCATAGGCCTGCGTCCAAGTTGGAGAAGCATCCACACATAAATTTGTTGGAGCTGCTGAGGTCCATCTTGCCTTGAAGGCCCTCCTCCCTTCCATCTCAAAGAGCGCCATTCAGGTTTTCTCAGACACAACCACCATCATCCATTATATCCACTGACAGGGCGATGTGGAGTCTTGGACTGTGTGAGGGGAGGTGATATGGCTGTGGAGGTGGGTCAAACAATTAGGCAAATTCCCAGGGGTGGCCGGGCTTGCGGTCTCCCTCAAAATGAGAGTCGATGCTTTAAGCCATCTTTAAGTGGGAACTTCATCCTGAAGTGAGATACATAATCTTCTCCATATCAGGATTTCCATGGAGCATCTCTTTGACATGGCCCATAACAGAAAGTGGCCTCTATTTTGTGCCACACACTTTACTCTGAAAGGTTTTCTGATGTTGCCTTCATGCTCAGTCCATCCCACATCTGCCTAAAGCCCTACAGAAGGCTCAAGTGAATCGAACACCACTGATCCTGAACTCACCAAACTGGGCGAGGAGCATTCGGTATATCACTATGTTGCAACTGAGCACTCGGGTCCCTCTTTGTCTTTCACATTGAATGTGCCTACTTTCGTAGGAGGATTGGTAAGTCTTTCAATACCAATCCTCTGAAGCTGTGGCTGCACTTGTAGAGAGTGAAGGGTGACAGCTAGAGTCTTTCTGTATGCCGTCAGATGTTGCAGATGTTATCTTGTCACCAGCATATCTGCCACAAAATTCATTTATGCAGACCACAGGAAAAATGTTGTTGGGTATTTCAAATTGGAAGACCTGGAACCCTTTCAGTCTTGCCTTTCCAACAATCTCTACTTTGCACTTGGCTAACAGGGCCTGGCAATAACTTCTGTAAAGGATTATTTGACTACTTGTCTGCATTTATCTATATCCCTGACAAGCCCTCCTTGTTTAAGTCACCACTAGAAGTGTATATTCTGAAAGGTCTACTTTACTTGTTCCCTGTGTTATTTCACAGTGGTAGTTAAATCTTGTGATGACTTTCCTGATGGCATCCCCATTCAAGCTGATGCACAGTTGCCCAGTTTAACTTTTAACTCTAAAAACTGTTTTTCTTATGGCACTAACTACGGACCTTATAGTCAGCAAACTTCAGGCCCTCTTGGTCTGGCCTCCCTTCATGGTATTCTACCTGAACAAACTGGTTCGCCACAACTAGACTTTCTGCCTCCTAAAAGTGGTGTCTGCCTTTGACTTGGGCCCATCTACCGCTCTTACTTCTTCCTTCCACGCATCCCACTAATCATCAACTTCATAGATTGGATTACAGGTATGGAGCTTCTTATTACATCAGTCGCATACATCAGGACAAAATGGTTGATCAGTACTTTGAGGGCTTTGCTGGCTCTAAAAAGGCAACAGTGATAACCAATGTGCATCAATTTGCATTTGGTTACTCTTTTCATAAAGATATCTTACACTTTGGTCTTTAAAGACCCTCCAGCTGTTATTTGTGCCCAATCCACTAGCGCTGTGGCTGCTTCCACTGATCTTACCAGAGTCATTCCGGTTATTTGACATCTGCAGAGCAGCCACTCAGTCATCCTTGCAAACATGTGCAAAACATTATTTTTTTACAACCCACGCACCAATGGATATTTTGCCAGGGCTATGTTGCATGACTTCCTTGGTTAATCAGCATTATTTAAGATTGCTATACTATTTCACTAATTTACCCATTATGGTCCCGGCACAGATATTTAAAATATTGTCCTCTCTCCTGATCTAATTAATCTGGGGCAGAAGTCGGAGGCGCATAGGGATTGCGAAATTACAATTAGATGCTAGACAGGGAGGACTGGGAGTCCCGGACCTGAGGGCTTACTGCCACGCGAGCAAGTTACAATGGCTGGCGTATTGGTTAGCGGGGCGTAACCTACAGGAGATTGGCATGTCTCAACTAGCTTGGCAGAGAGGAGATTTGCATACACTCCTGTTACCCAGCAGCAAGATTCCCCCGATGGCGCCACATTTGCTGAGAATTGCGTTGTTATATTGGAGGAATGCTATAAGGTACACCAAAACAGTGACTCCATACGCCCCCACCATCCCTCTTCTGGGGATCCCCACACAGTCGGGCACTGTTACAAATAGGAGAATGTTGGCGTGGGGGGATGCAGGAGTGCAAACAGTGGGTGCGTTCTTTATGGACGGTACCCTGATGCCTCACAATGTCTTTGTTCAAGAACATGGTGTGCCGAACACGCTGTTTCTCCTACACGCCAGTGTCTCTTGCTACATACGTACCACTTGGGCCCCAGGGGGGTTGGAACCGGCAACGCACACACTACTTACTATGCAATACTTGATGGGGAATGGGCGCCATTTAACGAGGTGGTTATACAAGGGGATCCGCACAGTAGCAGCGGTACCACTCCATCCCCTTCGTAACAAATGGGACGCAGATGTGGGCAGAGCACTCACTGACAGAGAATGGGGCGCTATTTTGGAGTATCCTAGGAAGGTATCGAGGAACCCTAAATTTAATTTTATACAACTCATGCTTCTACATAGGGCCTACCTGACTCCGCGTAGGCTGAGTTCTATGTTCCCGGACGTAGTGGATGTATGCCCACGCTGTCAATCCTCGGAAGCGGGTCTGATACATATGCTGTGGAGTTGCCCACGATTGCGACACTATTGGGTATCAGTTTGTGCGATGCTAAAAGAAATCGCCCCGGTGCGTAATAATGATCTGTTGGAGTACTGCCTACTGGGGCTAGGCCCAAAACGGAAGAAGGGTAACCCCGTTAACAAATTCACTAACCTTGCCTTAATATTAGCTAAACGGAACATTACCATGAAATGGAAAACAGCCAGACCGCCATCACTACAGGAATGGCACAATGAGATCGTGAGATGGGGAAGGGCAGAGAGTGCTGAGCTGAAGAGGGAGGAGCACAGGGGGTTGCACAAGAAGCCCATTTCTATGGAATGGAATACGTTGTTAGAAGAGTTTATTGATGTAGATCTGCAAACGTACTGACGGATACTTTATGCGCCTCCCCCCCCCCCATGTGATTTCTGGACAAATGAGGTAGATAATTGGAGCTAAAGTACATCTTTATAATACTATGAAAGATGTTGTCATGGTGTGCATTGTTAAATTTTTATGATTATGTTACACTGGGATGGATCGACTAACTGTTTGAATTTATGCTGAGTCTACGGGTGTGGGAGGGGGGTGGGTGTGTAATTTGGTTTAGGTTGAATTTTTCTTTTCAACACAATGAAAAGGAGGGACTGGGAGCTAATTAGAAAAAGGTATAGGTCCTGTACCAATGCTCCCGAGAACAACTTGTAAACCTAGAATGGTATCAGTTCCTAAGTGAGTAAAAGAAAGAGAAAAGACTGATTGGCCACCCTATTAGGGGAATAGTCAAACTAAAATTTGTCTCCAAAAGAGAGTGAAGTGCACGTGAAGTGGGGAAGATGTCTCCCTTCTGTTCTTGTGCCCTCACACACCCTTACGAGTGTAAGCATCATCATCGGGCTATGCTCCTCGTGGGGGTGGCGCTGCAGTCCCTCACGGGCCCTACAAGAGGGCTCTCTGTTGGAGATCTTTTCAGGAGATGCCGCAGTTGTGCATGTGGGTGTGTGGGAAAAAGGTGATGTGGTGAGTAAGTGATTTTAAAATTACCTGGTAGTTACCCAGAGGTTTAATGAGGAGTACTCCAGGTAAGTTAAAAATAAGGCAGGGTTGTAGAGCCTCCTCAAATAAATAAAGGGAGGGATGAGTTTGTTCCCACCGCTCTCAACCCGCAAAAATAGTAAGTGAAATTTAAGAATGTGAAATGGTCGACATGTTTCGCGCAATCTGTCGGTCCCTAATGGATCCCTGTGCGCTTCTTCAGGACCGTAAGAAAAGGATAAGATATAGAAGGAAATGGGTTTCAGGGAAGAAACACCCTATAAACGCACCATACCTATCTTAAGGTCTAGGGAACGTCACAGCGTCCGAGACACGTCTTATTCGTGTGCTCGAGCTTATAAACCTAATGGAGACAGTAAAACAAAAGGGAAAGTGAATGAGGAATTAGTGGTCAGGGTACAGTATAAACCGGCACATGACGTTGTATACCAGATCTGTGCCTCTCAAACGTGACCCCTTGTATATGTTTAAAAAACAAGTGGGACTGTACATTAAAATAACATTCAAACTGAATGATTCAGCGGTCCGGTTAGTGACCTAATGCTAATATATGATACAGACAGTGATAAACCTAAAAGGTACATGGAAACATTCTCGCCCAATGAGGGGACACACATGGGTGGTTATTCTCAGCTCTTATTTACCACGGTCTTACGTCCATTCTCAGTACTCTTGATTGTTCTCAGTGCTCAAAATTGTAAAGTGATCTTGAAAAGAGCAACCGTCGTGAAGATGGCAGCATGACCAATGCGCACTTCTAATGTGCACGTGCTTGTTCTGTGAAATAGTACAATATGAGGATACTCCCCGCACACACACGCATGCAAGAATTTAAGCAAACATACCCTCCTCGTGCTAGAGTCAGGCCACATCGGCTGTTCGTGCAAATGCGGGGTGACAAGGCTGTGGGTAAACAAAAAAGAAAAGAAAGGAGAAATGGATGGAGGTACCGGTTGTCAGGCCGCTGGCCCTCATAACGCGGCGAAGGTTATCATCAACTCGGTGTCAGCAGCGGTGGGATCTTACTTGATCACCCCAATTTGGCGACTGTGCAACCTAACAGTCTGCCTTCGAGCGCCGGTAGAGTTTAGGGCAATCGTATCCGGTAAAAGTACGTAAAGCACTTCCTGATTGGGTCACCTGACTGCTATGTCATCAGACTAGTATGAAAGCTAGTACGTCGGGAAACCCATGGCGAGAGTGGCGGCCATATTGGATTGTATAATGTTAAGGTACTGATTTTCGAAAACGGGGTCTCAGGAGACCAGGAGGATTTTGAGGCTATCTCACACTTGTGACAGTTTTTCATATTTACTCAATCACCCCAAATTAGCGACTGTGAAGCCTGAAAGTCTGCCTGCGTGCGCCGGGGAAGTGTGGGGCACTCGTATCTGATAAAAATATAAGGAGCAAATCCTGATTGGGTCACATGACTCCTATGTCATAAAAATGGTGTAGGAGCGAGTGCATCGGGAAATTGATGGTAAGAGTGGCGGCCATAATGGATTGTGCAATGAAAAGACAACGGTTACAGAAAGCAAGTTGTCAGAAGACCCAATGGATCTTTTGGATCTATCACACCTGCAACAATCTTATTGACATTGCACACTTTATAACATAAAAGATAGTCAGTAGTGAGATAGAGGAAGCCATGTCCCCTATTGCTTATCTCGAGTGTATGGTAGTTACTTAAGAGAGCTCCAATGAATATTGACTGTTCATGGAGACTCCAGCTCGTACTGTTGGTAATTAGACTCAGGATACCAATTCCACCCACGGAATATCGTCGTTCAACCCACTTATATTACTCTGTAACCTGAACACCCAACGTTGTTCGTGTTGAAATAATACAGATGGTGTCCAATGGGGATTAGAATCTATGATAGTCCACCTAAGGCTATCCGCAGCATGATCTTGTTCAATGCAGTAATTCTGTAGTTTAGTGGCTGTCCTTTTGCATCTGATTGTGCTTTTATGTTCCCCAATGCGCACCTTTACTGGTCTTGTAGTCATCCCCACATATTTCTTATTGCAAGGGCAGGTAATCAAATAGATGCAATTTTTTGTGTTGCAGTTGGTATGCCGCCTCTGCTGCCATGGTTTCCTAAGGCCTAGCTCCACTTCTTTGGATGATTGTGTCTGGGGACATACGGTACAGGACCCACACGGATAATGCCCTAATACCGGGGGTAAGCCCCACAATGTAGGTTTGGTCACTGCGATATTGGCGGGGCGAGTATGGACCAGAATGTCCTTTAGGTTCTGTGTGCGTTTAAAAGCAAAGAGAGGGAGAGGACCCGGTTTGAAGTCCCCAGTGTGTAAGATCCCCCAATGTTTTTTGATAATCTTTTGGATCTTATTGGAGTTTGGTGTAAATGTGGTCACACAGGTTAGGTTGTCTGTCTTAGTTTTTCTTTTACCATCAGAAGAGTCTCTCTAGAGTTATTTCTGGCTCTTTTGTGTGCCTGCCTAATGATCTTTTCGGGATACTGTCTGGCTGCAAGATTCTCTGACAGTGCCCTGGCTTGAGTCTCAAACTCTATACGTGTGTTACAATTACGTCGCAGGCGAAGAAATTGGCCCACCGGGAGATTATCTCTCAGAGCCTTAGGATGATGACTTTGATATATGAGAAGGCTGTTCCTGTCGGTGGGTTTTTTATAGTTAGTGGTGTGTAAGACATCATCTTTTAATGAAATGAGGAGATCTAAGAAAGGGATGCTTTCACGTGACATAGTACCCATAAACCTCAAAAAAGGGTCTAGAGTGTTAATCCATTCAAAAAATTGTCCACATATTTCCTCCCCACCCTTCCAAAAAACAATGATGTCGTCGATATAACGACGCCATAGTAGAATGTTAGAATGGAAGGGGTTGGCAGTGTTCAGAATGTGTGTACCTTCAAAGTTGGCCATGTACAAACACGCCAGACTTGGCGCAAAAGTGCTCCCCATGCTGGTCCCTTGTGTTTGGTGGTATAGTTTCTTCTGAAAGGCGAAGAAATTCTCTTTAAGAGCTATGGTGGCACAATCTCTTATAAAGGTTCTCGGGGTCTCATATGGCCAGGGGTTTACATTGCCGAGAGCGCTATCCATGACCTCAATAGTGAAGTCCTGGGGGATATTGGTGTATAACGCTACTACGTCTAATGTAACCAACAACGTGATGGACTCAGAGTCTTGAAAATCCTTGATGAGATTAAGAACCTCTGTGGTATCTCTCAAGTAAGTGGGAGTGCTAGTGAGCAGGGGACGGAGGAAGACATCACAAAACTTGCTGAGAGGTTCCTACAGTGAATCAATCCCTGACACTATGGGGCGGCCAGGAGGGGGATGGAGGCCCTTGTGGATTTTCGGGAGGGTATAAAAATACGGGATGCGTGGATCATCTTGTATTAGAAACTTCGCCTCCTCAGGTGAAATCCAACCCTCCACTTCGGCTTCAGTCACTAGGCTCTGTATTGCAGTGGTAAGTCGTGTGGTGGGGTCTACCTCAATCTGTTCGTAGTAGCGGGTATCAGACAATTGTCCTTGACATTCCATATCATATGTGGTGAGGTCTTGGATCACAATGGCCCCACCTTTGTCTGCTGGTTTCAGAATGATATTGGGATCTTCTGTGATGGTTTTGAGGTGTTTCCTCTCTTCTCTTGATAAATTGTCAAATGATTTTTTACTGGTGATACCTTTAACATCCTTTAGAATGGCTTGTTCGAATATTAATACCTCTTTCGGTGTCATGGCGGCGATAGGGGTAAATTTTGATTTTTTCCTCAGACCCGTACCTTGAGTGGGGAGTTCTGGTTTGGCCCGTAAGGGACTGCAGCGCCACCCCCACGAGGAGCATAGCCCGATGATGATGCTTTACACTCGTAAGGGTGTGTGAGTGCACAAGAACAGAAGGGAGACATCTTCCCCACTTCACGTGCACTTCACTCTCATATGAATTTTTCTTTTATCATAACATGTAATTGGTAGAAATGTGGTCCTCAAAAAACTGTTATCCTGACTAGGATTATAACATTACGAAATCGAATAAGCAGGGATCATACCGAAAAGCACTCGAAGAGTACTGTACAGCTGTGGTTAACTCCATTTGTAATATGTCAGCTATTGTAAGGTTATAAACTTAGAGTACCACTCGGGGATACGTTCTCAATGCTGCTCCCTATGCAACCCTTAATGATACAGTATGATTGTACTACCTAATGTCTATCGATTTGGTGTTTGATGAATACATTTAATAAAAATATAATGGAAAAAAATAAATCGGCATTATTTAAACCCACCACCCACGGAGGTATCCTTCAGAGGTAAAAGTTACTTACCTTCACTAATGCTATTTCTAGTGGATACTATAACTTCCCGCAGATTCTTCACCACCTTCCTTCCTGCCCTAATGAGTTAGTCTCATGGGTAACAAGATCCCAAGGTATGCAAACACATAATGTGCTGTGTTTGTCACTCTTGCTAAAGCTCTTTTGGCTCCTCTCAGCACACCTTGATGTAGTGTTGAAAAGTACCAGTAACTGATGCCAGCATTCCGGTCAGCTTCTTATATGCCCTGATGTTGTAACAGCCTGGGAAGGGAGGTTATGACAGTAACTGTATGGCAACAACCGGCAATACTGGAGAGGTATAGCTGGGGAAAATATTTCCAGATCCAGTCTGGCACCCGGAGGTGAGGAATCTGCAGGAAGGTATAGTATTCACAAACACATTGTTACAGAAGGCAAAGTAACCCTTTATGGGAAATCCAGCTGTCCACAGCAAGCAAGCAAGAACCCTTTGTGCGGATGTCTAAGTCAAGTAGTTCTTCAGTATGATCTATGTCTCATTATTATAGTTTTAGCAAGAGTTTTAATTTGTTGGTGATGCCAGTGGACTTTAAAGAGTAGAAGAACAATTGTAGGATCCCAATTGTTGATGAATCAAAAGCAGGCATGGGTTTATTTATGGACCTTCTTGACGAAACAAAGAAATTCAGTTCAATGTAGCTTTTCGCATAGAGATACGCAATGGAGATATAAACGAGGGTGTAGGGGAAAGGGAGATCTGTAAGTTTTGTGTTTGTAGCTTGTCCATAGGGTGTGGATAGAGTTATGAAAATGGCAGAATTGGAATTGTGACGGATGCATAAACAGGGTAGGGGGCTGATGATTGCACAAGTGGTAGACCCTGTGCTCCCCGAAATAATTAGCAAGATATTGTTTTTGCCTGGAATTAAGATGCATATTTTTTGTATGCAACCATGTGCCCTAGTTTTGACACAGGAAACTGCATATGCCCTGGAGCCATGAGAGTCTGCAGCAAGCTGGTTACGACCCAACCTAACAACATCTACTTCAATGTAGGGTCAAGGAGTGCTTGGAAGATTTGAGAACTCCATCTGGTTGTGACCCTGCACTGCCCCTAGACCAGTGTTACCCTTCCCTAAGCTATAGAGGTTTTCACTTTCATCTGTGGTCTAGTGGTGCCTCCCATTAGCAGTGATTGGTTACCCTGATTCCAGGGCCACTAGAGCCATTTTTCTACCATATACAGTTCCAGTAATAGTGCACATTAAATGTATGCTTGGTCCATAGCTCGAAACTAGAACCCTCCTATTTGTCAAAATCCAAGCTTTATCATAGAGATACGAGCTCCTAAGTGTCAGTGCCTCTGGACAGTCTACTAATGTTGCTCAATCCATTCACAGACTAGTAGGTTTCCTCTTGAAAAATTAACTTTTGTGATGAGTTGTAGATATGACTGCTCCCTCTCCGATTTGCTCCTGCCACTAATCACCAAATTCGCTATGGCCATGTTAAATTGGACAATAGAAACTCTGGAATTGTGGGACCAGATTGGTTTGTCGGCCTGAAACCATCATTTGAGCTGACATCATTTGAATCTGTGACCACAGAGGAGCTCGAGCAAATGACAGACTTACCATAAAACACATCTGCCCTCTAAACATCTTACAAATGCAGCTACACTTGTATGTCTAGTAGCTTAAATGATTGTCTCGACCTAAGAGTCATGTTCAGGAACCATAAGTTAGACACAGTATTTTTTGTATTGTAGAGACATATGCAGCAGTGAATTATGTGTAGACCCTTAAGTGTATGATGGTCCTTTTGGCATAAAAATTTAAATCCCTGTTGGAGGTAGGTTTTCATTCCAGCTGATTCCAAACATAAAGCAGAAGTGACCTTTAAACTATTTCTCTCTTTGTCTCTCTCATCACCATCCATTGTTGACTTTTCTGAAGCTCTTTTTAAAAAATATACAGAGATTAAAATACTTTCAATAGATATGGAGGTTTTCAAGAATGTTGTTTACTTTTCATAATAAAGTCCTTCCTCCTACTGGGACCTCTGAGACTCTTTGAACTCTCTGCCCTGCCAATAACACTGTCAACATCAAGGTAATTGTTGCAGAATCTCAGACTCACAATCTACCCAGTTTCATTGACTCAGATGGTTTTGTACTTCTTGTCTGGCAGTAGCTTGCAGCAGGTAGGAGGACAGACTGCCGAACACAGCTCTTGTGCAGTGACCTGATTAAAGGGGCCGAGGTGCTGCGAGTGAGGCAGGCTGTTGTATATGTTTTAGGAACATGCCTGGTTCAAGAAAAACCTACCTTTCCATAGAATAATCCAATACATTCTCAGGTCTACAGAATTCTCTTCTCTTGCAAACTCCTACCAAAGATGAGACAGCCCGTTTGATCTAAAGTACACAGGACGTGAAGTAGCCCTGGAGGTTACATCTGTTAAAGAGTCTGCAAAAGGATGAAAAGCAAAACATTGCATTAGAATGATATTTCAAGTTGCTTTAGAGTTATATGGGCATACTTTATTCCATATATAGCCCTTACAGTGTAAACAATATAAGACTGTTTGAGGGTCTTGACTCGGCTCCAGAAGGTGGCCGTAACATCTGTTTTTTCTTTTGTGTTTTTTCATTTGTACGTAAAGGCCTATTCCTTCTAAAAGCGATAGTTCTGATTGAACATTGAATTTATTCTGTGTAATTAGTGTGGCATTATGTATCTAACGTCTGAACCCACTATCACCTCCTCGAGTAGGCCATGACCTCTCAACCTAGCTAGAAGCAGGAGAATCCAGTGTGTAAAGTGAGAAACTTGGGTAGCTGGAGTGCATGAGTTCCCAAGACCCTAGGACATAGTAGTAACTGACAGTACACATCATGCCGAGTAGCTTAGGACACTTATCTTAATGCTGCATGTATCTGTGTTTATTTGCGGCATGTATGATATGCTTACCTGTCTTAGTGCTTGGCCATATGAGTGGAGTACGCTAGAATGTCTGTACTTGTTCATGCTTGGGGCTTCTGTTAACAATACTTATGTCTCCTTGGCTGCAGGGTGGCTGCACTTCATGTGAGGGTCGTAATGATGCCAAGGATTATATTCATATTCGCTCAGCTATGAAGATCCTTTTGTTTTCCGAATCTGAGCAATGGGAGATAAGCCAACTGCTGGCATCCATCCTGCACTTAGGGAATGTGAAATTTAAAGGTAAAGGCAAATGTACTTCCTATCTTTCAGCCATTTTGTCTCTGACATTTCTACATGTCACTGCTTTTATTATGTTGCATTGCAATGCCATTATTATATAGCTAACTACCGCTGATGGGCCTTAAATGCCCTTTATGGTGGGTAGCACGCTGCTCCAGTACCCATGATTAGTGTTTAATTGAGTGGTTAATGGTTATATTAGTTTTTGTCTATTATTTGTTATTGGGATTAGTCTTGTGCACTTAAAGAACCCTTCCATGCATTTATTCCAGTTTCTTTATGGTAGATCAAAATATGAGGAGGGATACAAGCTCAAGCCAGTGGTTGGTGGAGTGAATGGGACAGGCTGGAGGAGATTAGTTGTTAGGCTGCAGGGATTTGTTTTCAAAGAAGGAGCGGAATGATCTTTAAAAAGAGGTGGGGGCAATTTTCAGAAATAATATAAATGAGAGCTAGGCAGACAGCCAAGCGCCTTAGAGTCGGCTATGCCCAGAGAAAGTAAGGCACGCAAAGGATGGGAAGAAGGAGAAAGAAAAGAAGGAGCGAGAATACTCGCTAGTTTGAAGTCATGGTCAATTTTTCAGGCAGGGTTTTAGGAGGGCGTTTTTTGAGACGGTGTGCAATCTGAGGATGTAAAACTTTAGAAAGAGACATTGTTTGCATGTGAGATAGCATATTGTACTGTAGCATTTGTATATCACCTCCTACCCTTATGTGGGGCACCCAGGCTCCCATCCACATGGATAGCATGCTATATCGAGATATGCAAAAGTATATAAACTAATGCCTGCCCCACGCTGAAAACATAAATGTAAATCTGCACAAATCACTTACTAGACATGTAAGAGAGAGAATGAAAACACAACAAATTACTGGATAAACAAGATGTGGGGTCAGCTATTGTCTGCTAGATATCCTTAAGAAAAGGCACACATAGAAGGTAATCACCATGCATGTACACATCGTCACCGTCACTAAGGAGATATTCTGTCTGACTGTTAAAAGCATTAACTAGGTTTGTATTTCCAATGTTTAATTTCGGCTTGTGAGTGATAACCTGTTCTCCTTGTGTCTCCTGTTGAGAGAGCCCCACTGCCATTGTCACCCTGAAGGTTGATCAAGGAAAAGTCGCTCTCTCAGCAGGTGACCCACAGGTGCCCAACTTGACATGTGCATAGAGAGTGAGAGAGGAAGAGAGAGGGAGCAAAGAGGGAGAAAAGACAGAGTTAGAGCAAGAGACAGGGAAGGAGAGAGTACAAATGTTGAGACTTATGAAAGACTCAGATAGGACTGGAAAGCAGGGAAAGGGAAAATGGATCAATAATCATCCTACCTGCTTTCAGGGAGGATGGTACCCCGATGATCTCATTTGAGTTACACCCCGGCCTATGCTTTCTGCTTTTCAGGTTGCACAAAGGAATATCTGATTGTGTTTATCTGGTCTGTGCTGTGGGTATTGAAATAGACAATCAGGCCTGCACTGGTCCACGGCCATTGGTCCTTCTCCAGGAAATACACAACAAGCCAATGACTGAGGATTTCAATTTCTACAGTTAAATTTAAAGTCGATTTTAAAACAGAATACCAGGAATGTTGGAAGGTGGTTTCACAATTTCATGACAATAAAGCTGGTGTGACTTAGAATGGCCATCCCCGACTCACAGAAGCGTAATTGCGACTGACAGGGTGGGAGGAGGCAAATAAGAGTTGACTGCTAACCACATGCGCCATTTAAGGCCATGCAGGAGCCAGATGCTAATGGAACAGCACTTCCATGTTCCTGAGGACTCCCTCCAAACACGCTCAAAAAATTATGTTCTACTCAATACCTCCCTTCCAGGGTTATAGTAGTCACTCATTAGTAATTACTGTAAATTAAATGATCTCATTCTCGCCATGTACTAAACATACCAAAATGGCTATCTTTTCCTTTGCCCAAATCACACCAGTAGTTATCTGCATCTGCGTGTACACAAACAACACAAAAGTTTGATAATTGGCACAACAAATCAAGTCCATAGACGAAAGAAATACACAAGGACAGGAATCATGCCAGTGAAAGACTACCATGCAGCACCCTTGAAGGCTGTGCCTTTACACACTCTACTCTACTCCTGTCACTGACCTGGCAGGGCTTTATCACAACTGTTTCCATTACTGCACCCACCTAAGCTGCCTGACCTGCACAAGCCCTTAGTTTGCCCTGGGCACTGGATTTAGATCATATGGAAAGCCATGTATTCTGTGACTGCTGTCTATCCTTGCCTAAATGATGCATCGGTTACCTATGGTCGTGACTGCAGTATAGCCCTACATAATGAAATGCAACCATGGTTTGAGGAGTGGGCAAGGAAATGGGCAATGTGGCCTTCTTGGACCTGTCAGCCTTAGGGTGGTCTTGCACCACCACCTTTTTGCCTACCTCCTCCATTTTTCCTGACCTCGTTTTTGCTGGTCGTAGGACTCTGAGCCTTTACTACTTCTAACCAGTGCTAACGTGCACATGCTCTCTCCTCTTAACATGGTAATAATAGCTCATACCAAATGGCATATTTAATTTACCTATATGTCCCTAGTAAAGTGGTACTATAAGTGCCCAGGGCCTGTAAATTAAATGCTACTAGTGGGCCTGCAGCACTGATTATGCCACTGACTTAAGGAGCCCTTCAAACATGTCTCAGGCCTGCCATTGCAGAGTCTGTGTGTACAGTTTAAACTGCCATTTCGACCTGGCAAAATAAACCTTCTGCCAGGTCTAAACCTTCCTTTTTAATACATATATGTCACTCCTAGGGTAGGCCCTGGACAGCCCAGAGGGCAGGGTGCAATGTATTTAAAACACAGGACATGTACTTTTAAGTTTTACATGTCCTGGTAGTGAAACACTCTTAAATTTGTTTTTCACTACTGCAAGGCCTTTCTCTCCTATAGGATAACATTGGAGTTGCCTTATTAGATTTTATAAGTGTAATTTCCAAATGGGAAGAGATATTAACCCCTTCAAGTTTGGTGTCTCTGGAATCACAATTTAAAACTTACCAGACGCCAACCATGTCAGCAGCAATAGGAGCTTATCAAGGCACTGTTGCAGAGTGGCACTAAACCTACCCTTGATCCAAGAGGGATTAGGTACACAGAAGGAGAAAAATAACAAACTGGAATAGTGCAGTGCTGACACACATGACACTAGTCAGAGAAGGATATGACTAAACAATACGCCCTGATGAAGTCCACAGAAGTTGGACGAAACGCGTTGGCTGTTCTAACAATATTCATGTGAAGATTAAAGGACTATTTGGATTTATACCAATTGGATGGGTTAAATCATTTTGGAACTTATTCATTGTGGTGCACTTCACATTTGTGATTGAATCAACATTGGTCTTTGGGACTGCTCCCTGAAAACAGCGGGAGTAGTGGATGTGCACACCATACAACAATAATACTTTGAACATTGGACTTATTGTGGGGGATTATTGGGAGAGGTGCGTGGTGTGTTTTTTAGGCTTGCTGTTTCGCTTTGGTTGTATAATTTAAAACTTATGTTGAAATCGGATTTCAAATTGCAATTCTGAAAATTCAGCTTTTAGAAAGTTGGCGTTTTCTTGCCTTAGCAATTTGGTGCATGCAGCCTGTCTCTGGTGTAGTTGGTAGCTGGGCTTTGTGTATTCCTCCTAGACAGCCACACACAATAGGAGCTTAGGCATGACTGGGTGGGCCATCACTGGCAGGATGGGAGGGAGGAGCTGGTCCCAGGCTGTGTTCTTTCTCCACACAAAGTGCCTAACAACCCTGCATTGCAACCTCAGCCAGCTTGGAGCCAGGGCAGGGGAGGTAGGGAATTCTATGCACTTCAAAGACACTGTCTCAAGGCTTCTGCCACCTTCTAGAACCAGGGCACCAGGGTATAAAAGAAGGACCTCAGACACCAATTCTTCAGAATACTTATGGATCTGTGGATACTCTGCCAGAAAGAAGGACTGCTGTGCCCCTGAAGTACTGCTACTCTCCTGGACAGCTCTATTGGACTCCTGCTTTGCTGTGCTAACCTGCTACCTGTTACCCTCTTACCTGGGTGAGTGGACCTGCATCTCTTGAACCCAGAATCCAGAGGGACTCCAACGGCTAGTTGGCTGACCTCCTGATCTAAATCCTCAGGGACATAACAGACTTCCAACTCCTGCACATGGACTCTGCCATATGTGAGTCTACCCTGCCAAGTGGTGCCACCCCTGTCCTGGGCCCTTGAAAGTGGGCCTAAGGTGCTTGCCAGCGGAACCAACGCATCTTCTCTGCTGAGTGACGCATCCCCCAGCAGAACCAACGCATCACCGCTGCTGTGTGGAATGGACCCGTCGCAAAGACCCGCATCGCCTCAGCAGTCCTTGGAACTGACGCATCGCCCCGACGGAACGGCACATCCACAGCCCAGGTCCTTGCATCTCTCATCGACGGCAGCCTCGATGACAACAATGAACTCCTCATCGCACATCGCCCACTGCGCGCCACATCCCCGACGCCGGACTTCGCATCGCAAGCCCCGTCAATGGGATCCTCGACGATGACGCAACAGGAACTCACACCACAGCCTAGCCACATCTCGGAACCGGCGTATTGCTTCGGCTGCGCAGCACATCTTCAATGCGAATCTACACAACATTCCGCAACCAGCAACTAAGGTACTCTGTTCAGCGGGCCCTGTAACCTGCTCGCGCTCCATCGCGGTCAGCCTGAACTTGTCCCAGTCCGGAGCAACCAAATATCCCAGTTGGCGACTTGTTCTTTTTGGCTTAGTATCACTAAAACCTTTTAAAGTTGAATATTTTTGGTTGTATTCATTGGATTTTTGTTGTTTTCGTCTTTTTTTATTCATTAAAACTTAGTCATTTTTCTAAATCTTTTGTGGGGTGTTCTCACTGTTTTACTGTTCGAAGTGTTGCACAAATACTTTACACATTGCCTCTAAGTTAAGCTTGACTGCTTTGTGCCAAGCTACCATGGGGGCGAGCAGGGGTTAATTTGGAGTTTGCTTGTGCCTTAGCCTGACAAGGTTTGTGGTTGCTGCTTGACCAAGGCTTACACCCCAGTCAACCAACAACCCAATTTCTTACAGGCCTCTATTATGTGATAAATGGAAGAGCAGGGGTTAATTTGGAGTTTGCTTGTGCCTTAGCCTGACAAGGTTTGTGGTTGCTGCTTGACCAAGGCTTACACCCCAGTCAACCAACAACCCAATTTCTTATAGGCCTCTATTGGGTGATAAATGGAAGATGATTGAAATAAGAGATTCAAGCCCCCTTGTATCACCACACCAAATAACTGCAACTTATAATGAGGTCCTAAGTGGCTAGAGGAGAAAACAACTTACACCTACTCCCGGATAAGATAAATCCGAATGTTTCAGCCCACGGTTGCTACATTTTTCGACTCGTTTTTCAGGAAATCTTTCTTGTGTGCATACAGCAGAACTTAACATTTTGTCCCCTAATAAGCTTGCACTATTTGTGTATAATAGCACTTATTACATCTTCAAATTGCCTTATGAAATAGATTTCTTTTTCCTATTTGCAGGTGTGGTGTATGATAACCTGGACTGCAGTGATGTGGTACACTCCAAACACTTCTTAACCGCAGCCAAGCTTCTCCAGGTAATATGCATCTGTTGAACATACTTGCCAATACTCCGTTTTAGGTCCTCCCACACCTTACCATGACAGGGATCTCACAGAGAATAAAGGACTGAAATAGAGGAATGCAGTAACAGGAAATATACTAAAAAGGTTATATTATCCCATCTGCACCTTATGGTGTATTCCCACTTAATTTAGAGCTCCCTAGTTGATGGACAACACACAAGCAGAGACTCCTCCTGTTTGGCCATCGAGCTTAACATGGTTCGCGGGTACTTCTCCAATCTTGAGAGGTTGACATACCTCCATTTATGGCAAAATACCTTTGTAAAAAAGACTGTAATGGAAAGAGTGGTAGATATTCAGTAAAAGATAAATGTGGTGCCCCTAACATTCTACTAGTAGATTTCTAGTGCCCAGAGTTGTTTACAAAAATTCCACCTTTTAAGACAAGCATTTGAAGAATTTCCACTAGAGTATTCACAAAGAGGAGAAACCTTTGCATCACTTGTGGAGAACTTGAAATGTGGCAGTAACATCAATACCACCCAGGCTGATACAGTAAATTCTCCACAACAGGTGATGGCTTTTTTGCCTCCCACATTCTAAGCCAGGCCCTAAAAATGCATTTGTTGTAATTCTGAATATAAAACAATACCACATAAATATAATATTTAACAGATTAATCGGTAGGTGGGTCTTAATTTTCGCAATGGAAGAGTGATGCTGTCGTATACTACAGTGGTCCATGTACATCCTACTAAACAGTGCAACAGAAGCCCCTTTTTGTTGATTGCACTTGTCAAAATGGTAATCCTTTATCTTGATCATAGTTTGTTGCCAAATAGAAGAGTGAGAGAGCTAAACTGATGAGAAAGGCTTTGAATAGACAGAAGTCCAATAGCAAGAGGCTCCTATCGATCTTAAAATGCCTCAAGTGATTTAATAAGCATTATCTGCTCCAAAACGTACATTGAACTCAATCATCAGGATAACAAATTTTTGTATTAGTTTTGAAACTGTTGTCCCAAGTAGGGCAACCAAACATTTAACAATACTCATGTTAAACACAATATAAAATGCTGTATTAATACAATATCTGTTTAAGAGTATTAATATAACTCCAAAAACGGGTTAACATACTTGAAAATACGGTAAAATCCATAATTATGAGGAGAGAAATGACAAAGTGAAGAGCTTAATTACTGTCCTAACACTGTAAAGCACATTTCTGAAAAACTCCACTCTGGTAAGCTTTCAGAACAAGAAAGATAAATAAAAAGTGCTTCAAATCCTGCGCCCCTTCAACACATAAAGTGCATGTATGCTCTTGCTGCTGAAGTCCCTTCCATCTTCCGATAGAGCATCTTAAAGGTGATTTTGATAAGCATAGCCATATATGGTTGGGTTTGTGTAAATACTGCAGATTCCTTGATCCATTGAAAGCCCGCAATACTCCACCAAACACTTTTATCTGATGCACAACCAGCCATTTTAGCCTAGGTTTTATATATATATATATATATATATAACCACTTTTGCCTAGGTTATATATGTATATATATATCAATGCTCCAGTTTCCAAAAGAAGAAACGCTGCACTCGCGGGACCCCATCAGAGATGTTTTATTTAACAAGGAACGCACTTTCGGCGTGCTGCCTTCATCAGCTTGTTACAAAAATCTGCACATTCTGTCGTGATGACGATTTAAACAGGTAAGTTCATTGAGATTTGATGTGGCCATAAGCATCAAAAAAGGACTACATCTCCGAAACCAATGTCCAATCCTCATGATGCATTCTGGGATTTGGAGTTCGGTACAGCGCATACAAGCGCAATCCCACATGTTTTTAGATATTCATCGTCCTCTTTAAGGCTCACCCTTTCACAAAGGATCACATCTCCGTTGTGCCATAGATTACACCTCCTCACGGGGTCTCTCGTCCAACCACAGGCCCTGCTGCACTCGACGCTGGAGCTGGTCAAATGGCCATGTCCCCAACAGTATGGATTACTGTCGACAGCAGTCGGCGGGGGTGCACTGTGTTCCAAATGGCAGTGCAATTGCCGGTATAAATCACGCTCCGAAAGTCCACCATTAAGGCAATCTTTGCACTCTTGTGGACGGGTGCAGCCAGTATGGCGGTGGTCCATACTCAATATCAACGCTCCAGTTTCCAAAAGAAGAAACGCTGCAATCGCGGGACCCCATCAGAGATGTTTTATTTAACAAGGAACGTTGCTGCATGCTGCCTTCATCAGCTTGTTACAAAAATCTGCACATTCTGTCGTGATGACGATTTAAACAGGTAAGTTCATTGTGATTGGATGCGGCCATAAGCATCAAAAAAGGACTACATCTCCGAAACCAATGTCCAATCTATGATGCATTCTGGGATTTGGAGTTCGGTACAGCGCATACAAGCGCAATCCCACATGTTTTTAGATATTCACCGTCCTCTTTAAGGCTCACCCTTTCACAAAGGATCACATCTCCGTTGTGCCATAGATTACACCTCCTCACGGGGTCCCTCGTCCAACCACAGGCCCTGCTGAACTCGACGCTGGAGCTGGTCAAATGGCCAATTGCACCGCCATTTGGAACTCAGTGCACCGCCGCCGACTGCTGTCGACAGTAATCCATACTGTTGGGGACATGGCCATTTGACCAGCTCCAGCTGGAGTCGCGCTGGGTGCGGGGGCACGTGGGCCCCCCATGCTGCCCCAGGGACCGCCACCTCCCCGGGGCATTTCTTATTATGGGGTGGGGGGGCCTCATGGGCCCCCCCAAGCCCCGGGGACCACCACCTCCCCGGGGCTTTGAACTTGTTGGGAGGGGGGCCACATGGCCCCCCTCCTGGAGCCCTAGCTGGCCCGGGGGACCACCACCCCCCAGGGCCGGCTCCAACAATGTCCTGGGGTGCCCAGCCCCGGGAAATTGCAGTTTGCAATGGCAGGGCGGGAGCACTGCTCCCGGCCTGTCATTGCAAACACTGCTTTGCTTCATGGAAGCAAAGCAGATTGCTTTTGGACAAGGGGAGCTGCATGTCAGCAGCTCCCCTTGTCCAAAAGCAATGCCAGACAAAGCCACGCGGCCCCCCCTCCCAAAAAAAAATCAAGGCTGGCCAGGTCCCAGGGGATGGGGTCCCGGGGGCCATAATTGGCCTCAGGAGGGGGGCCACGCAGCCCCCCTCCAAAAAAATAAATAAATAAAGTCTGGCCAGGCCCAGGGGGATGGGGTCCCAGGGGCCAATACTGGCCCAGGGAAGGGGGGCCACGCGGCCCCCCTCCTGTATACATAAAAAAAAATTAAACGAGGCCAGGCCCCGGGGGATGGGGTCCCCGGTGCCAAAAGTGGCCCAGGGAAGGGGTCCACGCGGCCCTCTCCCGTATAAATAATAAAATTTTAAATAGAACATGAGGCCATGCCCCGGGGGATGGGGTCCCCGGGCCCGAAATCAGCCTCGGGAGGGGCCGCGCGGCCCCTTTCCCATTTGTTTTTTTTAAAGATTTTTTTTTAAAAGACTCATGCCCTGGGGGATAGGGTCCCCAGGGCCCAAAAATTACTAAGAGAAGGGGGGCCACACAGCCCCCCTTCTAAAAAAATAAATAAAAGAGAAACCGGCATCTCGCCGGAGCCCCCGCCCCCTCCCTGCACCACCCTGCAAATGCTCCTCCTGGTGCGTTCTGGGTTGGGGGATTGAGTCCTCTAGAATCTTAAGGGTCCTTAGGGGCCAACTAGTCCACCAGCTACCTCCAGTAAGCCCCACACAGTGGGATTGCTGAGAGGTGGTCCGAGGCCACGCCCCTTTTTACACTACTCTGCAAACGTGCCTCTTGGTGCACTGCTGGTGGGGCGATGAGGTCCTCTTGTGTCCTGAGGACCTCAGGACTGAAGTGGACTTCATCCCCCAAGCAGCAGTGTGCCAGGAGGCGTGTTTGCAGTGTGGTGTAAAAATGGGGCGTGGCCTCGGACCACTCTCAGTAATCCAGCTGTGTGGGGCTTACTAGAGATAACAGGAGGGCTAGTTGCCCCCAGGGACCCTCAGTAGGCAAGGGGACTTCATCCCCCAACCAAGAGCGCGCCAGGAGGTACATTTGCAGAGTGGTTGAGAAAGGGAGCATGGCCTGTGGCCTGTGTCTCAGCAATCCCACTATCTGGGGCTTACTGGAGGTGTCCGGTAGGCTAGTCGGCCCCTAACGACCCCCAGCAGCAAAGGGGACTTTAATCCCCATCCAAGAGCGCGCCAGGGAGCGCGTTTACAGAATGGTGGGCAAAGGAGGCGTGGCCTGCTTTGAGAACTTACCAATGCTGCTGTGTGGGACTTACTGAAGGTATAGGAGGGGTAGTTGGCCCCCAATGTTGTCCTTGGGGGCCAACTACCCCTCCTGTTAGCTCCAATAAGTCCCACACAGTGGTATTGCTAAGAGGTCTTCGGAGGCCATGCTCCACTTTCTCCACCACTCTGCAAACGCACCTCCTGGCACACTACGGGTTGGGGGATGAAGTCCACTTTACTCCTGAGGGACTTTGGGGGCCAAGAAGCCCTCCTGGTACCTCCTGTAAGTCCTACGCAGCAGAATTCCTGAGCGCTGGTCGGAGGCCCAGCCCCCTTTCAGCACCACTCTGCAAACGCAACTACTACATTATAGTTATAAATTAGCATTTAAAAAACCTTAGAAATTCACTGAAAAAACCATAGGTTTCAGGGACGTTATAGTTAGTAATTAGCATTTAAAAAACCTTAGAAATTCACTGAAAAAACCATAGGTTTCAGGGACGTTATAGTTGGTAATTAGCATTTAAAAAACCTTAGAAATTCACTGAAAAAACCATAGGTTTCAGGGACGTTATAGTTAGTTGGACATTTCACTCGTACAAAACCAGAGAAATTTGGCCGTTATAGTTAGTTGAGCTAACTATAACTCGCGCCCCCGCAATGCACTGCTGATGACGTCACATATTACATCACTCATGACATGGTCAGTGACATCACTGATGACATCTCAGATGACATCTCAAATGACATCACTGATACATCATCCGGTTAATATCGGATGCACCACCTCACACCCTAAAATAACCTTTCATACACCCACTCTAAAATGCAGACTGCCATTCTCCAAACCATAGACACACCAATACCAGTTAGTACATACCCACTCACTGATTCATAGGTCTACACACATCCACTCACTCACCGATACAGTCACTCATACACACAGTCACTCATCAATACAGCCTCTGATATATGCACTCATACACCCATACAGACCCTCACATACTGTCACTCACCCATAGAGTTACTCACACACCTAGTCAGTTACCCAAAGAATCAATAACACTGCCTGTTACTCACTTATACAGTTATACACACACCACCTCACTTATTCATACAGATACTAACACATACGTACTCTCTTCTACAATCACTGACACAAGCACACACTCATGCATACAGCCACTTTCACAATCACTCACTCTCACATATAGTTAGTTATATACTCCAACACTCGCATATACTGCCTTTCACCTATGTAGTTACTCACACATATACCACTGAGACATTCATTCACTCACTGACACAGCCATACGCACACTCACTCACCCATACAGCCCCTCGCAGAGGCACTCATGAACCCATACACCCACTCACACATCCATGCAGGGAGTTATATCCCCCCACCCACCCACACAGACACTCAGGCACCCATACAGGTACTCAGACAACCAATCATTAACCCATATAGACACTCATGTAGCTACTCACCAACCCATGCAGCCACTTACACACCAACTGACAGACTGATACAGACATTCACACAGATTAGTCATTCACCCATGCATTCACTAAGACACATTTAATCACTCACTTATACAGTCAGTCACGCACCCATTAAATCATCCATTCAAACACTCATACAACCACTCATTCTTCAATACACCTTTGCGTATCTATATATAACATTCTTAAACTTTTAAAAATCACCCAGTCTCTGGATGATGTCATCAGTGATGTCATCAGTGATGTCATCAGTGATGTCACTGACCATTATTTATTTATTTATTTTATTTGAAAAGTTTTATAAAGCGCGAACAAGACCCAACCGGGTATCAGAGCGCTGTACAAAGAGGAAAGCTGACGTATACGTACAGAGACAATATAAAATACACTTACAAAAAAGGAAACATGAGAGGAACCGGAAGCAAAAGGTAAATGAGGGTGCTAGGGGAAGAGTAGGTAGCAAGTGAACAAACAGGTAACAGCCCACCTAGATGAGGCCGAGCAGTTTCATCATCGACTTACTTCAAAGACAAACGAGATAAGTTTTAAACCCCAGTAGAAATGATTGTCAAGCACAAATTTCAAACAAAGTGAAAGTAAATTGTTAAGCATACAATAAAACACCCAAGCACACCCAAAAAGGCAACATGAGAGGAATCTGAGGCATAAAATAAATGAGGACGCTAGGGGAAGAGTAGGTAGAAAATGAACAAACAGTAAACAGCCCACCCTGATGAGGCCGAACAGTTTCATCATCGCCTTACTTCAAAGACAGATGAGATACGTTTTAAACCCCAAGTAAAAATGATTGTCAAGCACGAGTTACAAACAAAAAGTGAAAGTAAATTGTCAAGCATACATTTCAACACAACAAAGTAAAAATGCTTGTCGAGAATGCATGGTAATTGACTAGCAAACGACATGGAGGCTATTGTTGATGCAGTTCTTCCAAGAGTAGCCATTTGACCTGTTTTTTGAATGAGGCAGTCGAAGGGTTGGCTCTGATCTCTGTTGGTAGGGCATTCCAAATTCTTGGAGCCAGCCCTGAGAAGGTACGATTGTAAGTTCTTTTTTATTGAATTTCGGTGGTTTCAGTAGTAGGGTATTGGAGCTTCTTAAGTTTCTTCTGGATCCGGAGAGCTCAAGTTTTTTTGCCAGGTAAATGGGGCTATTGAAATGTATAGCTTTATGTGTCAGGCAGGCTATCTTGAAGCGGATCCTAGCTTCAATGGGGAGCCAGTTAAGCTGGATTAGGTCAGGTGTGATATGATCATGCTTTCTTGAACCTGTGATTAGTCTGGCAGAGGCGTTCAGAGTAGCTCTTAGCGGCGCTAACCTAGATTTAGGAAGACCAGCTAGGGTCACCAATCCATATTCTACTCGTGATATAACTAAGGATTGGACTGCTGATTGCATGTCTTCGGGAGGTAGGAACGGTTTGATTTTCCTAAGAGTGTTGAGCTGATGGTTGGCACTCTTAATGGTTGCACTGATGTGACCTTGCATGTTTAGAAATTTGTCTAGGGTGACCCCTAAAGAGCAGGCGGAGTCCACCAAATGCGGGGTGCAGTTGAGTGCTGAGATTTTTTGATCCAGTTTTGCGTGGGAGCCTCGTGGTTGCGTGGGGAAATCAGGAGAAATTCAGTTTTGAGAGAGTTAAGTAATAGGTGGTTATGTGTTAGCCATTGTTGAGTTTTTGAAGCGCTCCATTAAGAGTTTTATGTCATCTGGAGAGGAGATCTTCAAATACAGTTGAGTGTCATCCGCGTACATGTGGTACTGAATGTTTGAGTCATTTAGAATGGCAGTTAGAGGTTCCATGCATAGGTTGAAGAGCGTGGGCGAAAGTGCAGAACCTTGAGGCACCCCAATAGAGACTGAAGTGCTGGCCGCCAAAGATTGGTTGACTTTGATTCTTTGTGTTCGGTTATGCAGGAAAGAGGAGAACCAATTTAGGACAGGGCCCGATAGCCCCATCCTGTATTGAAGAAGGTTAATCAGGTTATCATGTTTGATAGTGTCAAAAGCAGAGGACAAGTCCAGAAGGATTAGAAGACATGGTGTATCTTGGTCCAGAGCTCTCAATGCGTCATCAACAATGTGAGTTAGCGCTGTTTCTGTGCTATGACCTGATCTAAAGCCTGATTGATGTTGGTCTAGGAGCTGAAATTTCTCAATGTGGTCGCAGAGCTGTGTGTGAACACATTTCTCGAGCAATTTCGCTAAAGACATGATGTTGGTGATCGGCCGGAAGTTACTGGGATCTGTTAGGTCTGCATTGGGCTTCTTCGGGATGGGTGTGACTTGCCCCATTTTAAGGCAGTCGGGAATCCTCCCCTGTAAGAGAGATTGTTGGATGATCCTGGACCAGAGAGGCAGAACTGCCAAGTTGAGGTCTTTGAGCAGCTTGGCGGGGAGTGGGTCCTTGAAATGGTTGGAAGGTTTCAGAGAAGCCAGGAAAGTGACAGCTCCTCCAAGTCTGGAGGTCGGAAGGTATTCCAGCAGGCATTGTTTTTGGGTGTGTAATCTGTGAGGTTAAGCGGAGCACATACTGCCGTGTGAACAGGCAAACCCTCGGAACTCATAGACAACAAATTCTCAGCGGCCCGTTGCAGTTCCCGCTCAATACTTCTAGACTTTTCAGCGAAGTGCGCTGAGAAGTCCTCCTCACTGGGTCCAGCGATTTTGATTGCTGGAATAGGATTAGCCTGTTGTTTGATGATATCAAACAGTTTCCTGGGACGGTTTTTAGCGCTGTCAAGCTGATCTCTGAAATGTTCTGATTTAGCAATACGAATGAGTTTGTTGTAAGAGCTTCTCATCTTTCTTAACTGTTCGAGGCTAGAAGTGGAGGGGGCATTTCTCCAACGTCTCTCAGAGAGTCTCAGATTGCGACGTTCGTCATTAAGGGTACCACTGAACCAAGGTTTGGATTGTTTGCAGGGAATCCTTTTAAGTAGCTTCGGGGCTGCAGAGTCGAGAATATTAGACATTGTGTTGAAGTAATGATCCGTCAACTCTTCCAAATTATTCATGGTAGTTGGAGGTTCAAGCAGATTCTTGCTCAAGATGGAAAGGTTAGAGATGTTGATATCTCTCAGATTACGAGACAATTGCTTGTTTTTGAGTGGTTGCCCTTGTCTAAGCAATACCTTCTCCTGAATGCGAAAGGAGATTTGGAGATGATCCGACCAATCACATGGTACTATGTCATCTAGCTGAATAATATGCTCTCTAGCTATGATGAGGTCAAGGGTAGCGCCCATGCAGTGGGTAGGACCGTTGCAGGCCTGTATATAGTTGAGGTCGGAGAGGAAAGTCTTAAGAGAGCAGACTACTGGATCATTAGAGTCATTCCAGTGAAGGTTGAAGTCACCGAGGAAAATGTGATTAGGATGGAGGGCTGAGCTGGCAGAGATGGATTCCATTAATTGTTCTACGAAGAGTAAGTTCTTGTCCCCAGGAGGATGGTAGATCGAGTGAAGCACACAGACAATCTTGCCCTTGTTCCAAATTTCAGCAACAAGTAGCTCACAGGAGGACATCAAGTCCTTATGAGTCTGCTTCAAAACGAGGCTGGACCGATGGATGCAGGCAATCCCCCCCCCCCCCCAGCTTTAATAGCCCTATCACATCTGACAATGTCATAGCCAGGAGGAATTAAGATGTCAAGTATTGGGGAGGAAGAGTCATTGAGCCACGTTTCCGTAAGAATCAGGAGGTCTAATTCTTGTGATAAGATGAGTTCGGAAATATCTGTTGCGTGCTTCACTGCTGATCTGCAGTTGAGAAGCATCGATTTGATAGGAGAATCTGTAGTTGCTTCCACTAGGTGCGAAGTGACTACCTGAAGTAAGTTATCCTTATTCAAGGATCTCAAGTTAACACTCAGTTCTCTATCAGGATCAGAGGAGATAGTGGGTATGGAGCTAGGCGAGACTGCGTAGTCCTCATAAGATAGTGAGAGTGCGAGCGTGTCAACCTCAGACCACTGCGGCTGTAAACTACAGGGTCTGGAGTGGAGGTAGGGAGGAGGGGGAGCGGGCCCGCGAGGGTAACTCGGGCAGGTAACAGAGGACCTTTCCATTCCACCATTTAAAATAGTTGCAGGGTGCGAGGGCAGATCCGATCTCGCGGGCGGATATGGTGTGAGGAACTTTTCATTCTTTATTGAGCATTGTAGGAGGATCTGGAGGTTGTCATTTACAGTAAGGAGGTCCCGCTTCAGTTCGGCCAGTTGTTCCTCAATCCGCCGAAGACTGTCACCATCAGGTGACCGTCCAGTATAAGGTGCAGGGAGATGCCCCTTCTCCATACAGCTTTTGCAAAGGGGGATGGACCCCTGCTTAAGCTCAGTTATGGGCTCCAAAGGAGGAGTGGGAATGGTAAGGATGGCGTCAGGGATCATAAGCGGCGGTTGAGGGGTACACCTTTGAGTATGTACAAGGGGGGGTCCACTGGTAGTATCCTGTGCCCTGGGCGTAGAGCAAGAGGAAGCAGTAGGTTTAGGGGAGTTCAGAGGAGAGGGTGGCCCTAAGGTAGCGTCCTGAGCAATGGGAAAAGAGTTAGAGGAGGAAAGCAAAGTAAAGGGAGTCCCTAAGGTAGCATTAGGATTAGGAGTAGGGATAGATTGGATGTGAGGGGAGGGGTCGTTGTTGCTTCTAGTCAAGAGGTTAGGTCGAGGTGTAGTGGGTCTTGGGTCCAAGGGAGGGGAGTGTGCTATGTTTAGGGGGAAGTCCGTGTCCAAGGGATTGGCAGTATGATTGGAAGTGGGGGTGGTTTGTGCCTGAGGTGGTGGGTCAGGGGGGGTTGAGTGTGCCGCGGTTTGAGGGGGGTCAGTGTCCAAGGGTTTATTGGTGCCGTTGGCTCTAGAAGGAGGGGTAGGTGTCTCGGGATCAGCCTTGTGGTGATTCCTGGTGATGTCATGAGTGATGTAATATGTGATGTCATCAGCAGTGCATTGCGGGGGCGCGAGTTATAGTTAGCTCAACTAACTATAACAGCCGAATTTCTCTGGTTTTGTACGAGTGGAATGTCCAACTAACTATAACATCCCTGAAACCTATGGTTTCTTCAGTGAATTTTTTAAGGTTTTTTAAATGCTAATTACTAACTATAACGTCCCTGAAACCTATGGTTTTTTCAGTGAATCTATATATATATATATATATATATATATATCCTACTGGCGGTCGCCAGTAGGTAGTTATAGTTAGGGTGTCGTTTCCATAGGAAGAGCGTTTTTTTATTTGCCAGTAATTTTGGCGTCGTTCGATGAATCCTTGCGAAATTTACAAAACTAGTTCACCGCTCACTTCAGCTGCTGTCTTGAAAGTGTCAGGTGATCTATCAAGCAGGTGCTGAGAAAAAGGGGGGGATCCCAAAACATGTTTTTCCCATGTTCATTTCCATAGGAACTTTAGACACGGCTACAGCCCGAACTGCTGTACGGAATTACACCAAATTGGCAGAATGTAGATGTTGGTCCAGAAAGTGACCTTTTTGTCAACTGGTGTAAATCCATTCAGTAGTTGCAGAGTTATTTAAATAAATTTCCAATTGTATATATTGGGATGCGGACGATCTGCGAACCCTTTCGATCTCGTACTGAGATCTGATTGGCTGCCAACACTTCAAATTAGGAAGTGTTGGCAGCCATCTAGGGCTTGGCTTGAGCCGAGTCCCAGAAAAAAACATTAAAAAAAAGAAATGGGGGCAGGGTAGACATACTCTGCACCCCTAGGCTTCTTGGGGGGGGGGGGGGTCCCACAGGGACCCTGCAGGGCCAAGAAGCATTTTAAAAAAAAAAACATTTGGCGGGATCCGTGGATCCCACTGAAAATTAAAAAGAAAAAATAGAAAGCACGGGCTCCTGCGCTTCGTTAGTTATCAACCCCCAGGTGGGCTAGGTCGCGGATGCATACTGATAAGGTAGGGGGTTGCACAGGCCTACCCTCCTGGGGCTTATTAATGCCCCGGGGACCACCCTCTCTCTGGGGCATATTCATTTATAAATGTGGGGCCTCTCGGACCCTCCAAGCCCTAGGGACCACCACCTCCCCAGGGCCACATGCCAGTAAGAAATTGGGGGGGGCATCTTGGACCCCGTGCCCTGGAGCCAACCACCTCCCTGCAGCCAAAATGAATTTGTATTGGGGGGCCTCAGGGACCCCCCCGTACCCCGGGGACCACCACTGCCCTGGGGCTATCTTCTTTTAAAAATAATTGGGAGGGGGGCCATCACTTTGGGGCAGGCCTTACAAATTTGAATGGAGGGTGCTGTGCGGCCCCCCGCCTGGAGCCATAGATGGCCCTGGGGCCACCACTCCCCATAGTCGGCTCCTGCTATGTCCTGGGGTGCCAACCCCCAGGACATAGCTATTTGCTGTGGCTTGACAGGAGCTTTACAGCTCCCGCCAAGCCACAGCAAACGCTCTGCTTCCAGCAAGCAAGAGCATTAAATATGCTCTTGCTTGCTGGAAGCAAAGTAGAATTGCTTTTAGACACGGAGCTACCTTTACAGCAGCTCCCTATGTCTAAAATCAATGCTGGCTCCCGCAGGAGGCGGGGAGCCGGCAAGGACCTTGGAGGCCTTCAGGCTCCCAATTAAAGTGTCTGGGTGCCCTGGGTGGGACCAGGGCACCCAGAATAGAGGCTGGGCCCTGGGGAAGGAGTCCCCGGGGCTGTAATCGGCCTGGGAGCTGGGCCACTCGCCCCCCCTCCCTTTATTAAAAAAAAAGAAAAACAAACAAAAAAGGCCGTACCCTGGGGGTGAGGTCCCCGGGTCAGAAATCGGCCCAGGAGTGGGGTCGCTTGACCTCCCTCCATCTAATAAAAAAAAAATGAAAGGGCCGGGCCCCAGGGAATGGGGTCCCCGGGGCCAAAATAAACCAAACGTTTTTTTTTAAAAAGCCGGACTGGCAAGTCGCCGGAGGCCCAGCCCCCCTTCACCACCACTCTGTAAACATGCCTCCTGGTGCACAGCTGGTTGGGAGATGAAGTCCCCTTGGCTGTAGAGGGTCCTTGGGGGCCAACAAACCCTACTGTTAACTCCAGTGAGTCCCACACAGGGGGATTGCTAATAGGTGATCGGAGGCCCTGCCACCTTTCTCCACAACTCTGCAAACGCGCCTCCTGGCACACTACTGGTTGAGGGATGAAGTCCTCTTGGATGCTGAGGGTTCTTTGAGGCCAGGAACCCCTTCTGTTACCTTCAGTAGATCCCACACAGCGGGATTGCTGAGAGGTCATTGGAGGCCCACCCCCTTTCTCTACCACTCTACAAACGCACCTCCTGGTGCACTACTGGTTGATTGAGGAAGTCTACTTTACTCCTGCGGGTCCTTGGGGGCCAACTATCCATTGTGTTACCTCCAGTAAGTCCCACATAGCAGGATTGCTGAGAGGTTGTTGGAGGCCACACCCCCTTTCTCCACCACTCTGCATACTTGCCTCCTGGCGCACTACTAGTTGGGGGATGAAGTCCCCTTGGGTCTTGAGGGTCCTTGGTGGCCAACTAGCCCTCCTGTTACCTCCAGTAAGTCTCACACAGCGGAATTGCTGAGAGGTCTTCATAGGCCATGCCCCCTTTCTCCACCACTCTGCAAAGATACCTCCTGGCGCACTACTGGTTGGGGGATGAAGTCCTCTTGGATGCTGAGGGACCTTTGGGGGCCAAGAATCCCTCCTGCTACCACCAGTAAGTCCCATACAGCGGGATTCATGAGAGCTGGTCAGAGGCCCCGCCCCCTTTCTCCACCACTCTTCAAACGTGACTACTAGTTAAAAAACTATAGAAATTCACTTAAAAAACCAAAGGTTACAGGGACATTATAGTTTGGAAATAGAATTTGAAAAACCTTAGAAATTCACTTACAAAACCAAAGGTTACAGGGACATTATAGTTAGAAAATAGAATTTTAAAAAACCTTAGCAATTCACTGAAAAAACCAAAGGTTATAGTTAGGCGCAGATTTCACTCATACAAAACTAGTGAAATTCAGCAGTTATAGTTATCTGAGCTAAATATAACTTATGCCCCACAATGCACTGCTTATGACCTCACATATTACATCACTCATGACAGGGTCAGTGACATCACTGATGACATTATGACATTTCAAATTACATCACTGATGACTTCATCCACAGACCCACTCACACACCCACACATCTCCATACAACCTCTCGTACGCCCACTCACACACCCACACAACCACTCACATACCCATTCACAGACCCATACCAGTACTCACATGCCCACTCACTCCTCGATAGAGGCACTCACACACCCACTCACTCATTTGTATAGCCACTCACACAGCCATTCACTCACCCATACAGCTACTCACATACCCACTTATTTACCTACACAGTCACTCACACACCCACTCACTCACCCATACAGCCTTTCAATACAGCCACTCACTCCACCCATTCAAGCACTCACACACTCACTCACACACACACCCCCACAACCACTTACATACCCATTCACACATCCATACAAGCACTCACACATCTGTTCACTCTCCCATACAGCCATTCACACAGACACTTATTCTCCAATACAGCCACTCACTCACCAACTCACTTAACCAAACACCCACTCAAACAGCCAAAAAAATACAAAAAACCCATCTTATAATAGACCCAAAAGGTCTTTGAATAGGTGCTTACTAAGACATATTCCAACCTTAGCAGCTTCGGTCACCATTGACTTCTGCACTGAAATCGATTTTAAGACTTTTCTTTCTGAACAATCCAAATGTGGAAATGTGGGCTAGGAAACTCTTTTGATTCCATAAAGTAAAGTAGCTGGAAACTGTGCTTCATAAACTCTGAGCAGTTGTAGTTTCCGCAAAACATGATAAGCTCTCTGCAGGCCTACTCCATGTTCAACTTATTTTCTAATTACATAATTAATGTGGGCAGTCCTAGAGAAATATTGGGTGAATATCAGTCTCAAGTAGACATAGCTTTTTACTTACTCCAGAGAAATTTGCCTGCCAACTGAACTTAACCTTTTCCTGTTATTTAGAAAGAAACAACCATATTACTTTTTGTTGTATTGCCCTGAAAAATAAATTTTAGCCTCTGATTACACAAGTTGCATTTCATTTTTTGATGATAGGTGAACTCTGCGGAATTCCAGAAAAGCCTGACCAAACACTCTATGCTCATCCGTGGTGAGAGTGTGTCCATGCCTCTGAACTCTGCCCAGGCCTCGGATGGGCGAGATGCCTTACTAAAGGTAAACTGGCTCATGTTTGCTTGTGTCTCAAGTTATAGCGCTATTTGTAATTTGAACTCACATTTCGTATCTTAATGAAACAGGAACACCCACAGTCATAATGTTACAAAAAAGAGGGTTAGGTGGCATCCTGCCATAGATAGATATTGGGATTCAGGAATGGAGACGTTTTGTAACCACCAGGAAGGAACATCTCAACCAGGTCACATTCATTATGCCAGTGTCAGCTGAGAGCATACCTACATGAACAACCGATGACAGAGGTTATCTAAAAATGTTTACTTCCCCTTACATCCATCATCTAAAGATTTGTATTTTCACCACTGAAGGATGGATGTTAAGCCTCTGTCTATACAATGCTTCATTCATATTGCCCTCAGCTGAATCGCTGTTCTCAGGATGCCTTTAGACACTCATTTAAACTTCATTTGCTACGATGTGGCCTAACAGCTAGAGCGGGGAACCGGGTTTGAGTCTGGGCAGTGACGCTCAACATCCTGTGATTCTGGGCAAATCACTTAATCTCCCCGTGCCTAACAAAAAATTAATGTGTCCGTCTGTAACACAACTGGTGCTCATGTTAAGTGCTCTGATACCTTCGGGTCTAGTTTGCGCTGTATAAAACTGAAAAAAACAGTCCAATTCAACAAACCTTTTTATGTTTTGGGGAAACGTAACACCTCTGGAAACATTTGCTCTGCATGAAGCAAGTTTAGATACCAGGTCAATCATAAAACCAAGCTTAAACAGTTCCTACTCTGGCAATTCTCCTTCCTTTTGAACTTCTCCTACATAAAACCTGCCCCCCCCCCGACTGTCCTCCCATCCACCAGACTTTGAAGACATGCACAAGCTCATACTTCCACCCTTAGATCAACCAAAATCCCAACCCGCAGTAGTTTGTTTTATTTTTTACTTACCTGTCTCCTCCGCTCCCATAAATCTCCAAAGTCCTACTCCACTTCACCTGACCCACTCTAGATGTCAAAGTATGAAGGACCCAGTAATTGTTGAGCTTTGTTCCTCTACTGTTGATGCAGCCCCCTTTTAAATTAATCATACTTAGCCGGACTGATAGCCTTTCTGCAATTCATGCTTGGAATTGTCTTGTGCATGTGGTGAATTAGTGACTTATCTATTTATGGATACACAATAAGTGGGACCGATGTGCAAGAAAGCTCCCCACTGGTGCTTTGATTGTTTATGTTATGCAAAAGATAACGTAATACTCCCATTCTCCTTTGCTAATGTTGCATTTATATTTGCTTCATGTGAACAATACACCTGTTTCAGTTGTGTTGTAAGGTGTTCTCAGATTTTTTAACAAAAATACTTTTGGTAATCGACCCACATGCTTCGTTTTTAGAATTTCTTTTTTTATATATATCTTGTTGAAAACTGACCAGGATATGTTCTACAAACGTGATTATTATTAGTAAAAAATTGTTTTATATTGTACAGGGAGAAGGAGCTGGCCCTCTCTATGTAGTAAATATAAATAATTTATGACACACACATTGGTCCATACATGCTTTAAAAATGTAACCAACTTGCTATCAATTTACAGCTCTTTAGTAACATCACAAAGGTATCCTTGTAGATGTTGATTAACTTCTTTTACCTTCTTTGGCTAGTAGGGAACACCTTGCACCCCACCCCAGTACATAAGCTTTTGACTCGCTGTGTCAAGAAATCCTGGATACACCATTGGTGGGCAATCATTTCACATTCAGACAGTCCTCATTCTCCACGCGTACAGCACCTGCACAAATCCTCTCAACCAATCAGATTTAATGCAAGCATTAATTTCCTTTGTTCTGTTCACATGTGCGTCTGATAACAGTTTTACATATTGAAGTGTCTTTCTGAGGCTTGGCTGTCACTGCTCCACATAACCATTTAACTCTATATACCCTAAATAAAAGTGACAACATAAAGTCCATAGAAGCTTTCAATTAGTAACAACCTAACACAAGTTATTGATCTTACATGTCCACCACTGGCACATGCATCAGTAACCAAATCTTGCACAGTTTTAGTTTGACTACAAACATATGTCAGCATATTGCCGCTGGAATAACTTTGCTCCTTAAATTTTTTTCCTCGTGTGATAGTTCTCACAGTTGGCTTTTCATCCTACAAACCCAATTCTGAGAAGTCTTCAGTGACTGCCCTTGCAAATCCTGACATATCTTAAACCCATCACATCAGTGCACCTTCACGATTGTCCATCTATCTTGATACTAAATCTACATTTTCAGAAGAAAGGAAATTAAGTGCTGAACTCTTCTGTAGTGAATATGCTTAGGTTAATGGAGGTCTCTACTGGTGGGTAAAATATATGATGATATACAAGTACATGTTGAGAACATTTTGATATATATTTCTGTAGGGTGAGCCGGAACTAACGTCTGTCTGATGAGTGCATTTTGGGTGCATTGGGTTCTCTGTGGTAGACATTTTCAGGGCACAGAGTAGACAGATAGTTGCTAACTCTTTTTGTTGTCCTCTCTTCTTCTCTCTTGCAGGGAATATACGGACGTCTTTTTGTCTGGATAGTGAATAAGATAAATGCTGCAATTTTCACCCCGATTCCTGGTGACGCGAAGACACCACGAAGGTCCATCGGTTTACTTGATATCTTTGGTTTTGAAAACTTCTCAACCAACAGGTAGGGCATTCATATAGAACAGCCCTGCACTCTTTCCTTAGCACACTATTTCTTCAATATTGCCATGAAATTATCTGCTTTTCATGCAGCATTCATACCGTGCTTCACCATTTGAGGTCTACTTGTTTGGCCAATATCAAAGTTGTGGCCGACTTTGAGGGCCCAGGAGCAGTGCTGTTTGACTTACTCTATACTAACAAAGCAAACACCATTACACATTTTACAGTTTATCCAAAATGACATTAGGAGATCCTGCTAGAATTAAATTAAATCTGATTGAAATGTAAAAGATTTTGGAGCTACAAAGAAATTACACATTTAAGGCGGTGTTGACATTGCGACATATTACATAAATTATTGATGTCCCTAACAGATGTGCATTTGAAACAGACCATTGTAAGATTTGAAACTATTATGCCATCAATAGTTCTGATGATTTCACGTCAACATGCCATTTCAGATGTGAATGTGCTCATTATAAATGACTAGACACTACCACAATGTTTGCAGCCCCATAATGGCAAATGCTGTAGTGGTGTCCGCTCCTATTCAGGGTGTGCTGGGCAGCAGCTTGCAAATGGCATGCAGAATAGAGGCTCTTGTTTGGTCCCACCTAACCATCTGTTGTCAAACAACTATTGTCTCCAATATATTAAAATGTAATGCATATGGTGGGATTTGGATCAGCCATTGTGTTTATTTAATGGTGTTCTTGGTTATGTAATTTCCCTGCCTCTTGTTCAATGGTTGTCCTCCCTATGCTTTGTTAGTCCCACCTCTAAGCATTTCATTAGTATGACATGTCCTTCCACCGCTTGCATTCGAAAAAATACTTTTTTATTTTTATCTTTTCTCTTGATTCTAGTGTTCCACAGGAGTGCAAGCGATTTCTTGCTCTCTCCATTGTGTGCTGCTCCCCCTCTAAAATCTCCCTACTCCATATTGCTCCTTCCTGCCCCCCTCCGCAACTATTCTGTTGTTCCTACAGTGATTTAAAAAAACCAAAATGTAATCCCCACACCTGTTTCGCTGTTGCTCTTTCTCCCTCCCACTGCTCCTGCTGGCAGCATTTATTTTGTTAACCCCACCCCACTCACTCCTCTGTTGGACCCTTGCCCTTCCCTGTCCTGTTCTATTTTTCATTACTTTTTTAGAGCACCCAGCAGCAGGAATTTGTTACCGGACCACTTCTTTCTCCAGCCCAACTTCAATATATTTTTATCTATTGAAAACAATAGGTCTTCAACAACATATGGCTAAGTCTGTGTGTAGGTGAAATGTAAAAAATGGTGGGTCGTGAGACGATTTTTGGTGGGTCGCAAAAGACCTTTAAATTATGTATTTATCTTTTCACATTTGCTGCGCTTCAAAGACGGGTTACGTCTTCCCACAAATTTCTACTTATTTCTTTTAACATGAGGATTGGTGTGTACCAACTCCTCTCAATTTACAGTAAAGAAAAGTAAAGTGAATTATTTGACAATTTTGCTGGACATAGGAAGTGTAAAAGAAAAGGCTGTAGACTGTAATTTTTGTAACACACAACAAAATGTAAATACCTGTAAATTAACTGTACAAATACAGCAGGTAGGAAAGCAAAATGTAAAGCACATTTTTTGGTAATTCTGAAGTGTGATAGAAACAAAGGACCTGATTTATATACTAGCGTACAGCCTGTTGTTTTACAAGATATAGAAATGACTGCCAAGCTAGTGGTAATTTCTAAAGCACTGGCCCATCACTGTGATCCCTGTCAATACTTTTAGCAGTTTGCTGCAGGGCTCCATCAACATGATGGAGCCTTGCACCAAAATGTTTTCTTTTTTATTTCCAAAAAGTAAAAAATTTCAAAGTGGGATTTTCTTTTTTGAAATAAAAAGATAATTTTCTCCTCGCCATGAGAGCATCCCCCATGCGAGGAGGCATTATTTATTTTCTACTGTGATTTACCGTCAGGATTTGTCCGACTGTGATGGACAGTAAAACAACTATGGGGCCGATTCCGGCCGGAAATCTCCCGACCGAGCCGGACCCGGAGAGAATTCCGACCGAATCGGACCCTAGCAGTCCGACCGAACGAGTACGATGCGCACGCATGCTATCGGACTCGAGTCGGTCGGACTCCCATTGAAGTCAATGGGAGCCTGTCGTACAACGCGTACGCGGGCTCCCATTGACTCAATGGGTGCGAGGCGGACAAGGGCGCCCCCTAGAGCGTGTACGCATCCATGCGCAATGCGGCGTACATGCACAGGTAGGGGGGACCCATGGGTCCCCCCTGTGTACGACTCGCGTGCCTACGCATACAGGGGGGTCCTACGCGGACCCCCAAAGTCCGGCTCCGACAGCTTTTTCGAGCCGGACGGCGCGAGTCGATCGGACTGCTCGCGGTGCGCATCGTACTTACCCGGCCGGGAAACGTCTCCATAGCGCGGTGCGAGTCGTGTCCCTGCGAGTCGGTCGGAGCGTGTTGAAGCCGCGTTCGAGTCGGTCGGCGATTTCGCGGGTGCTTGCATCGTACTCGCTCGGCCGGACCCGCGTACGATTCGGTCGGGAAACAGGGCTCCGAATCGGATCCGGTGAATCCGAATCCGATTCGGAGCACTACCGGCCGAGATCGGAATCGGCCCCTATGTGTCCGCCCATCCTAATTGGGCAGACAGACATATAGCCAAGCTGACTGCAGTGGAGAAAGAGTAGTCACTGCCATAGGCAAACTTAAGGTTCGCTCTCATCTAAGTCGGGCAGGCGGCCCACTGTGATGGCAGGGAGGGAACTTCATCGCAGCGAGTTCCCTCTTTGCCAACATATAAATCAGACCCAAATATTTTAATTGGATCAAGACACTTCACTTGATGATACACAAATGATAAATATTCACTAAAACCCGATTTTCACACATTATCATTTGTGTACAACATAGTTTTATCAGTAAAACTGCATGTCTGTGCAAATTTAGTTGATATTTCAATGGAAAATATGCTGCCTGTAAATGGAAGTGCACTGCCACATGATGCGTTAGTTACATTAAAAATAGTGCCCGCCTCAAGGCGATAAAGCTAGATGGGTTGCGAAAGTTTGTTGTTCTAAAAATTGGGTCGTGGTTCTAAAAAGTTTAGGAAGCACTGCATTAGCGCATCTGTGCAGGAGCTACTCCTGAGCACGGACTGGTTGCCCTGCCCTTTTGTTTTCCTTGTAGGCACTCGTTGCCAGATTTGGGAGGTGCCTGGCTCCCTGAATGCAGGCACCATCTTGAAGGAAGCAAGACTTCCATTTTATTCATTTTATCATTTTAAACTTTCTCACTATTCTTTTGGTTTGTGTTTTGTTACCAGTATACTGTGCTCAGAGGGAAGCTTGTGAGCCCTGTAGGGGTTGCTGGACCCCAGATAAAACTCCCTTTTAATTTGCCCATTCACCTTTGCATCGCGCTTCGGCGCTGCATTCTGGACATGCCCCCTCTCTTGGAGGGATATTTAAATCAGATGTCAGCGCGTCTGCGCAGCGGGCATGCCACGCCAAAGGCAAGCCCGTCTGCACCCGTCCACACCCAGAGCGCGCCGAGCGCCAGGACCCCTGCCCAAAACAATAGGGAATCTGTAACCAAGGTAACATACACAGGTAAGGAGCTTCGCACTCTTAATAAGCCACACAAGGGCTCACGGCCTAACTGCGTACAGCTTAATATTGTGGATCTCCTTAGGAGGACCAAAGGGCACTGCCCTAATCGTGGGTTTTCACTAGCCTTGATCGATTCCCATCGAGCATATCCCCGAGCTGACTACGTCAGAAAGGGAAATGACCACTCCAACAGCAGCATAGTAACTGAAACTTTAAGAGCTTGCCCTCGTATACAACTCAACAAGTGCACTTCCTCCAACGCGACTGCGGTAGGGACAGCCCAGCTCCGCTGCGCTCTTATCAACGTGCGCTCACTTCCCAAACACAAAATTGAAATATCCCATTTGATTGAATGTCAGCAGCTGGATCTTCTCTTTATAACTGAGACCTGGGCCGACCTCTCTTCCAGTCCGGATTTCTGTTTAGCCACCTCTGCCGGCTTCTCGGTCTACAGACACGACAGACCTTTAAAAAGAGGTGGCGGCTGGCACGGATATATCGTGACTGTCTGATCATGAAGGGAGAGGTGGTTCCTTCAGCAACATGTGAAGCTTTCATGTTTAATATAATACTCTCTAAGAAGCAGACATTAAAAGGTATGCTTATCCATCGTCCCCCAGGACCTAGGGGCAGCTTTCTGGATAATATGGGATCTCTCCTTGAAGCTACCGCCTGCGAAAATAACTTTGTTATTGGGTGATTTTAATTTTCACCTAGATCTCGTAGCAGATAAGGACACAACAGGTCTTCTGGACACATTGGGGTCCTTAGGGCTATCACAAAAAATTAACACATCGACACACCTAGCTTGACACACTTTAGATGGCATATTTACAAACAATGAACGGATTACGGTCCAGGAGGTTTTACCTTTAATTTGGTCAGACCACCATGCTATGATATTTGTGATAAATTTGTTGGAAAGACCCCCCTAAGCAGTCCAGGGCATGGAAAAAATTTAGACAGCTCCCTCCTCACCCAACAGCTAACCAACACCCAACCTGAGCTTTCGCCGGATGCAGAGCACGCCTCTCAAAGCTATACTAACTGGCTTCAGGCTGCCTTTTCTAAATTTGTTCCTTACTCGAAAATCTCCAAAAACAGGAAAACCCCCTCTGCTCCTTGGTTTTCAGAAGCTCTTAGGCTTGAAAAGCAATAATGCAGGGGATGGGTAAGGCGTTGGAGCCTGCACTATGATCATCAAGAGAAATTATGTTATAAACAGGCTCTGTCTAAATACAAACATCTTTTAATTAAGGAAAAGAGTTCTTATTTCACTCCACAAATAGATAATGCCAAGGATTCTACAAAATAGTTGTTCCAAGTAGTCTCTAAACTTGCGTCCCCACCAGAAAGCCACTCTGGGGTCTATTTTCAATCCTTCTGTGACTCTCTAGCTCTCTGTTTCCAGACTAAAGTAAATCAAATCTAATCGAAGTTTGAGGCCTCTTCCTCCGAGGAGCTAGTACTCGATCCTTGCAAGGAGCATCATGAGATATGTACCCTGACAGAATTCTCAGCAGTGTCTATGGAACAGATAGCTGCCATGGTGAGCAATGCCAAATCTAGCTCACCGTCTGACCCATGCCCTCCTGCGGTTCTGAAACTTTTTCCAGACTTGATAGGTTCTAACTTACCGGTTATTTTTAACAATATGTTTATCTCTTTAGTCTTCCCCACTCAGTGGAAAAGGGCCTCTATTCTCCCTCTCATAAAGAAACATAACCTCAATCCAGCTGAGCCTAACAACTACCGGCCTATCTCTCGCCTCCCATTGCCCGCTACACTGGTAGAAAAAGTGATGAACATCCAGTTCACTCAATACATCTGAGACAATCATCTGCTTGATGAGACGCAATTTGGTTTTAGGCTGGAACATAGCACAGAGACAGCACTGAGAAAAGCTACAGAAGAGATAAGGGTCGCACTTGACAGAGGTGGAGCAGCGGCACTTATTCTCCTTGATCTGTCAGCGGCATTTGATATGGTTGACAGCGGCACATTGATCAACCCTATTGTCAAGTGGCCCATAGAGACATTGTTGTTTTTCACTAACTTAGCATGAGTACGTTGCAGCTTGCCTGCTGCTTTGCACACGTTACTATTCGTCTTTATTTTTTGCAATAATTTCAAAGACTGCTTTCACATGAGAACTCATCGCTGTGTTCGCTCTCTGCATGTTCCTGGGATTTTGACTAAACATTATGTGCAAGGTCGAATAACAATGCCCATTGTTATTTTGTTCTGGCCAGGCCTAAGCCCTGAGACAAAACATACCGATGCAGCTGTTGTTTGGACAGCGTACTTGGGTTTTTAGTGGGGTGCACAAATAGGTAACAAACACTTGGAAAGGGACCTTTCCAGGGAGAAGAGCACCCATGATGTAGACCTACGATCTATAGGCTAATGTATGGGGTCTGCTGACAAAGCCCAGAGTACTTCTAGTATATAATAATATTTCTTCTTAGCAAGGGGAGGGAGGTTAAGCACCATAGTCCTTTCTCCATTGTATTTTTATGATGACTTCTCCCTTCATGATTTATGAACTGACTGCTATGCTGACAATATTTGTACTATGCATTTTCCTGCTCGTTGTGGCATGTATACTGCATGGTAGGGCACGTTAGTTAAAATAAATATTTTAAACTGTTTTGTGTCTCCGTCAGATCTTATTGTGGAGAGTACAAGAGAGTGAGCATAAAGGTGTGTCTTGTTACCGCGATTCCTGAGAGATCTGGGAGTGTTGTGTTCTGGGGTGCCTAATCATTTGTTTCTCTGTGAGTGAGTAGGAGAGCAAGTGAGGCACTATAGCTAGTCGGTCCTGGGTTCGTGGGTACTAAAGTGGTAGGAAGACTCAGTCCCTATACACCAAGGTCCCATTTCCTGCGCATAGTTCTGTATTTGTGCAGAATCCCTGCAACAGTATCACCTCTCTGGGCATCAGGGACAAGGCCAAATCCCTGCTGACATCTTTTCTCACCAATAGATCACAATCATTAGTGTTGGGTAATTTTGAATCTGCCACTTTATCTCTTCCATGTGGAGTCCCGCAGGGGTCTTCTATCAGTCCAACTCTGTTTAACATTTATGTCACAGAGTTGGCTCTGCTAGTCAAATCCTTTGGTCTTTCACTAACATCTTATGCCGACGACACCCAAATTGTCTTGTCCATTTTTAAAAACAGCACAGAGGTTTCGGTCACTTTTCATGAGGGCATGCTGGCGATCAGCGCTTGGATGTCCAGTCACTGCCTTCAGCTTAATTCCAGTAAGACGGAGGTGATTTTGTTTGGTAATCTACTGCCTGCCTGGTCGTCTAGCTGGTGGCCAGAAACGCTGGGATCTCCGCCTATCCCAGTTACAAAGGCAAAAAACTTAGGTGTGATAATAGACGACAAGCTTAACTTCAAATCTCAAGTTAATTCTGTGATTTCGTCGTGTTTCTATCTGCTTAGAAAGATGAAAAACTCTTTCCTTTTATCCCAGTGGCCGCGAGAAGGACAGTAATTACAGCCCTTGTATTGTATAAGATAGATTACTGTAACAGCTTCTATGCTAACACGCTTGAAAATAACCTTCACAAGCTACAGATGGTACAGAATGCGGCCGCCAGGATACTCACTGGGACCCCTAAATTCATGTCAGTAGCCAAAGAAAGAAGTTGCATTGACTCCCTGTAAAAAGCTGCATTAAATTTAAGGCTCTGTGCTTAGCGTATGAGGCCTTGCACAATATGGGCACAGGGTTTTTGAAAAATTCCTTTCAGATCTATACGCCGGGCAGACAGCTTCGGTCACTAGGGGCAAACCTTATGACCACCTACAGATTTTCCAAAGTTCGCTGGGGCGGTAGAAGTTTCTCTCTTGCTACTACCAAGCTGTGGAACAATTTGCCACCCCACATGAGAGCTCTGCCAACCCTTTCATCTTTCAGGAAAGAGCTAAAAACGTGGCTCTTCAACGACTAGGCTCCATTCTGCTCAGGAGTAGACAGCACCAAGACACCCCAGGGTATACGTACGCTTAACAAATTTCGATGACATAACATAACATGCATAAGGTTTACATTATTAATCACAAACAACAGAATATTGGTTGGAGAATACCTTCTTGGACTCAGACCTGATTGGAAGTTGCTGTGGCGCTTCCAGAATGTGGGACCGACAGCTGCCCATTTCCTCTTGGCTTATACTCAAAACAATAGTTCACCTGCAATTCATTTATACAAACGTGGTAGATGAGCAAAGAAATATATTCTAAGCACACAATTAATGTAGTAAAACCACTAATAAACTGTAGGCTTATGGGTGCTTTTAAACGACATTTGTACTATTTCAATGTTGTCTACAAATTACTACACTATACGTGTAGTACCTATTCTTTTCTGGTTTCATTAAAAGCACCCATAAGGCTAGAGTGTATTACTGTTTTCAGCACATTATTTGTATGCTTAGAATATATTACTTTGCTTATCTACCAAGTTTGTATAAATGAATTACAGGTGACCCATTGTTTTGAGTATATACTGAATGCTCCGGTTCTACTGGCATAAGGTCTGCTCCTGTCATACAGCATTTCCTCTTGTCTGGCAACAAGTATGAAGGTACTGCTGAGGTTTTTGTGGTCTGGCCTGCTTCTAAGCTTTCCTCTTTGGAAGCCCCCAACAAGCTCAAGGAGTCAAGAGATGAGAACACAGAGCATAAAAAACTTCTCTTCCCCTCGCAAGATATTGAAGAAGGGCTGCCTTAAAAAGCAACTAATACAATAACAGGAAAGCTGGATGTTGAATCTGAATGGTGAAAATGGTCCCTCTGTCACAACTGTTATTGTTTTACCTGGTCCCCTGAACCTACTTCATGTGCTGAGGTCTAGCCCATGATAGTCCTGCATGCTCCCCATTGTCCTTGTGTGTCAGATTGCCATCTGCTCCCTTCACCGTCAAGGTTGGTCCCACGGAGTGTATATTGGATGAGTTTGAGTCAGGGCACCAGGTTTCAAAACATTCACATTTTAAGGAATCTTTTACCACTGTATTTTCTTTAGTTTAGCCAATCCAGGTATTTGCTATTAAGATCGTGAATGGTCAGATTTGTGAACCCATAACACAAGAAGCAGATTTTGGATGCAAGAATGCAATCCTCAATTTTAATGCACACTGTTTGGCAAATATTACAACTTTGCAAGCATTCTATGCTCCATCTATTTTTACACTAACTGCTGTGTTGTGTTTCTGGCTTTCTTGAGTTTTCTGTGGTCTTTGGTCAAGTAGTTATCGCAAATGGTATTGTGTTTACATCCCGATATATCACCATATTGGTATGGCATTACTGGTAATTTTTCAGTTTAATTAGTGCAATTATTATTATTTAACTTTCATGTATGCTTCACAGATTGTGAGCTATCACTAAGTACTGTGTCTTTTTAAAAAACTCTCCAGCCATGCTGAGTGTACATATCTATATTGCAACAGTGATAATTGTGTAGTGATATACGTAGACTGAACAGTACGCTACCTTCTTTGAGTTAAGTCTTGAGTGCTCACCCACAAGTATGCGAGGAGTTGAGGCGGCATTGGATGTCAACTTTTGTTTGCTGATGGAGTACAATAGTTTCCAGTTAGGTGAAAGAGAAGGAAAGCTTGTTCAGTCATATCCCATAGGTTGAGTACTGTTACTCTGATATTCCTGTATTCGTCCCTATTCTATAAGGGCTTCAGGTAGAAATAGCACCTAAATAGTTTCGTTTTCAGCAGTTTCCTCCATTATTTGTAGTTTGGCTTACATCTCAAGGAAGAGTTGAGGTCGTTCCTCAACCTTAGGCCTTGCCCCATGGATCTGCCTCTTTGCTTCATCCTCTTGAATGACATCAAGTGGGCAGTGGGGTATAAACAAAATGATGGGTTACCCATGCAGAAGGTGATGAGGGTGCCCAGAGTCTTCCACATTTCACCACTATCCATAGGTTTAAGACTGAATAGGGCCCCCTGAAGTGTGGGAGCCCTCCTGCCCTACAGGAGCTGTAGGGGCACATTACCATGAGCAGGGGTTTCTGACAGGTATTTTTAGCCTTTGTCCCAGTGGATTTATGGCTGTGCAGAGAACCTTGGATTTGATTCTGGTTTCTACAGGGAGCCATTGGGAAGCTTTATGGGCAGGCTTGATGTGGCTGTGTTTGCTGAGATTTACGCATATGAACCATGATCAGTTTCTACCGCATGGGTGGTTTAAACCAAAGCTTTCCATGTTATATTCTTCAGATGAAGGCTATTGTAGATTTGACTGAGAGAAAAGAGCTTTTGGCTCTTTCTGAGTGAATCGTGCATTGTGCCTCATCCAGTCATACACAGGCATGGATTGATCAGGGCTCCAGGACCTGGCAAGGGAATAGCAGAAGCTGTAAAGGAGCAGGGTGCTAAGACCGTGCAGTGAGAAGGAAAAAAAGAAGGCCCGCTGCAGTACCCTAAGGACCTGGCCTGGTTTTCTAGGCATAGATCTACCTACTTTATCTTGACGGACAGTGATATTCTTAGACAAAACTGCAGTATCCGGTCATAAAGCAGTGACCTCTAATTGTAAGTTACCAGTGGCCCAGGCTATATATTTTAGGAGATCACACTACCCATGATAGTATGAATTGTCTCCCCAGCCTGTCAGGACTTAGAATTCTGGGAGACCAAGGGATCCACAGGGGCATCATTGAAACACAGTGTAATCATAGAAACGTGCAGTGCCAAGTCCTACAACCACCATATAAGGGGGCACACTCTCTTGGGGTGCTGGAGAAGAAGGGGAAGCAAGCACTTGAGGAATGAGGCAAGAATGACACTTAGATGAGGAAGCTGGAAGAAACACAGGAAGTACAATAAATACCCTAGAGGCACCAGTGGAGAGCAATTACATTTCTCGCATATATAAATATAGCTCACCTAGACACCATTTTGTAAGCGGTAGGTGAAGTCTCTGGGATCTTAGTTAGACACTATATCAAAGTACTAATTCTGCGTCTAACCTGCCCCTTCATCAAACTTTTGCCTATGTTTTTTTGTCCTTCTTCCGACAGTAGAGGTTTCCTCCTGCACCACACTGTATAGAGCAGGTGCCGGAGCCCCCAATTTCCAGTGTTGGGGTGACTAACATCGCCATCACAGGAATAGGCACTGATACTTTTAGCTGATGGAGAGTATGACCCATAATATTGATGGACAATAATGACTATGGTAAATGCGGGTACTATGCTGATGGCCTCTGGTTTCCCTGAGAGTGGTTGACACACTCACTGGTAGGCATTTTCACTGATGGCCACTGGGCACGAACACTGGTAGGCATGGCTAATCAAATTATTCTCTGATATTCTTGCATCAGTGATCACTAGAGTCCAAAGAATCACTTGCCACTGGTGACCATCACCATTACTGGGTGTCGGGATGCAGTGCAAAAGATAGGGTCTGGCACAGGTTATTGTGCTGTAAATGTTGTTGACAAATGTGCATAATAAATATCCCATACACCATGTGGAATGTCTTCCTGCTTCAAGTGAAATTATTGTGTTATGAAGACATGCATTATTCTTTAGGGTGATTTGTTTTTCTTTTGCAAAGAACATTGAACCAAATATACTTCTGTATCTATTAACTTTCACCGTTTGTTTGCTCAATGTTTTTGTGACTTTTACAAGTTCGGCTTGTATTTCTATTTCATTCTGTTTCTGTTAAATTAAATTGTATTAATGTAAGTGGAAATCTTAAGCTTAATTTGAATAGATATGGCTAAGATGAAAAAATGTCTGATGGTGACAGGCTTTACTCTTAAATTAAAAAAACAGCCTTCTGCGTTGCATCATTTGTGTTAACGTTTTAGATGCTTAAGTCGAAATTGTTCAAAAGCGTAGTGCTGCAGCCTCTCATCATTTCTCTGCCAGGGATGCCACTGGTCTGGGGCAGTATAAGATAATCGTGCCAGTGTTTGTGGCCTGGCATTTTATGCACATCCATAAAGTTTAAATGAATGGAGAACATTTCCACTGCAGCGCCCAGAGTTTTCCACTTCAAGTAGCGCCCTCTGGCTAATCTGTCCTTTGAGCATAAATTCTCAGATCTTATAACTTGCCCGACAGTCAGAACAAATCCTTGTTGGGGCTAATTTTGCTTTATGGCTTCGTGCCCGGGGCATATTGGAACAGAAGACTTCCTGGAGCATCATAAATGCGGGGTCTTCACGCCGAGGCCCATCATAGAGAGATCACTCAGTTAAATGCCCGGATGGGGTCTGTTCGAGTGCTCATCTTTGGCACACAAGGTTCACCAGGAGGACACAGCCACGGCGCGCGACAAGGGCTCCTCTTATTAAACAGCTCCAGCCGGATGTGCGTGCACTGGGCTTTCTTTCCTTACTGGCGCCATCACGCAAGTTAAGACGTAAACTGGCCAACAACCCCCGCTGCTCAATTTATTGTTGTGGCGGTACTGCCCCATAGACACAGCTGCTGAGCTGCAGGTACAACATGGCGATGAGACGTGTCTGCTTTGCGGCGGCGCAAGAGACCTGCGGCCCAGCGTTCTGGCACGGAAAGCGCGGACTCCTTGTAGATGGACCGGGGAGGGCAATTTTACTTTAACTGGATTTTATGTCTCATGAAAGTTTATTACAGATCGTACCAACACATCAAACGAAAAAAAACTAAGAAAAATAAAATGGTAATATTGCACACCGCGAAATGCAGTATCTGAAAACATCAACATAGCTGATGTACATACAGGGCGTAGAGTCCAGTTTCCAATAGTGGAAGGTAACAGATAAAAGCAGCAATTTCTTCAGATCTGCCTTAAAGCATGGGATCGGATTCACAAAGATACTTGCACTTGTAAATGTAACTTGCATATGCAGATAGCCTGTTTTACAAGTTGCAAAAGCGACTTTTCCATTTTCAAATGTTGCACTATCAGGGTCGGGGATTGGGCGCTACAGAGTGGGAATGGACTGTAAGTTTGCGAACAGCCATAAACACACAATTGTTGGCATTCACAAACTACTCTCTTATATTATCTTATGCGGATCTATAGAGCGCATATCTACCCTAAGGCTTCCCAGCGCTATGTGAGTCAAAACGTGCACCTTCAGGTCTGTAAATCCAGTTCAGCCAAAAAGAGATTAGTTCGAGTAGAGCCCAGTTTTGAGATGCTTTCTAAATTTGGCTTCATTGGGCTCTGTTCTCAATCCAATTGTCACTGAATTCCAACAGTTGGGGGACAGGTAGTAGAAGGATCTTCCACCCAATCTGGCCCTCTGAATACGTGGAACCATTAAGAGACCCGAATTAGAAAAGCCTAGAGTCCTGCTCGGGATATAGGATGTCAAAAGAGCTCTAATCATACGAGGTCCCTTGTGATTTATTGCCCTGTGAGCTAGACATAGTGCCTTGAATTTATTCTGTTCTCTACTGGGAGCCAGTGCAAGGAGACCAAGGCACTCTTGGCTGGAGAGCATTTTGGTATCTTAAAAATGGTTCTGGTCATGGCATTTTGCACGATTTGAAATCTTTTTGAAACGATTTGGACGAGCCCATAGTCCAGGTGTGACAAAATGAGTGCCTGGACCACAACTCTTCTGAAAGGATGGGTAATAAGTCCAGAATTTTCCGCAGGCTTCTCAACATAGCAAAGCAGGAGCTAGTACATTCTTTGGCTTGTGCTTCCATTGAGAGGGAGCTTTCAAGCCACATACCTAGGCTTTTTATAGGAGACGACGAAGAAGATGGGGTCTCCATAGTGTTCGGCCAGCCTACTGTGTCACTGGGGATAGATTGCTCCCCGGTATCATCAGTTCGGTTTTGTCTCAGTTTAGTTTAAGTGAGCAGTGTGCCATCCAGTGCTGGAGCAAAGTCACCGAAGACCAGCTAACCACCACCCTCGCCCAGAGCCCACCCGCCGACCCCACCGACCCCGACACCGCCGCCCGCAACCTCAGACAGTGGATCAACGACTGCGCCAACACCCTCGCCCCGATCAAGAAACCCTCCAACAGTCACACCAACAAGAAAGCCAGCTGGTTCACTGAAGACCTCCGGGCCTCCAAGCAAACCTGCCGAAAGCTGGAGAAGATCTGGCTCCATGAACGAACACCGGACAGCCACGCAGTCCACAAGAACGCCACCCGCAGACACCATCACCTCATCAGATCCGCCAAAAGGGCCTCCTTCAAAGACCGCCTAGACAACAACGCGCACAACAGCAAAGAGCTCTTCAACATCGTGAAGGAACTCTCCAACCCCAGCTCCAACACCAACGACGTCCCACCCTCGCAAGACCTGTGCGACTCGCTGGCCACCTTCTTCCACCGCAAGATCGCAGACATCCACGACAGCTTAAAAGCCATGACCGCCCGACAACCACTGAAACCTCCGCCCCCACGACCACCATCCGCACCAACCGCCTGCTCTCCTGGACCAACATCAACGACGACGACACCATCAAGATCATGAACACCATCCACTCCGGATCTCCGTCAGACCCATGCCCACACCACATCTTCAACAAAGCCAGCACAGCCATCGCACCCCATCTCCGGAAAGTCATCAACACCTCCTTCGAGACAGCTACCTTCCCGGAGAGCTGGAAGCACGCCGAGATCAACGCCTTACTCAAGAAACCCATGGCGGACCCCAAGGACCTCAAGAACTTCCAGCCCATCTCCCTGCTCCCGTTCCCGGCAAAGGTCATCGAGAAGACCGTCAACAAACAACTTGACCCGCTACCTCGAGGAGAACAACATCCTGGACCCTTCCCAGTCCGGGTTCCGCAGCAACCACAGCACCGAGACTGCCCTCATCGCCGCCACCGATGACATCAAGTCCCTGCTGGACAACGAAGAAACGGCGGCCCTCATCCTCCTGGACCTGTCAGCCGCCTTCGACACGGTCTGCCACCACACACTACGAACACGCCTCCACAACGCCGGGATCCAAGAGAAGGCCCTGGACTGGACCACCTCCTTCCTCTCCGGCAGAACACAGAGTGTCCGCCTTCCCCCCTTCCGCTCCGAAGCCACCGAGATCATCTGCGGCGTTCCCCAGGGCTCTTCCCTCAGCCCAACTCTGTTTAACATCTACATGGCACCGCTCGCCCACGTCGCCCGTCGGCACAACCTCAACATCATCTCCTACGCCGATGACACACAGCTGATCCTCTCCCTCACCAAGGACCCCCACACCGCCAAAACCAACCTTCACGAAGGAATGAAGGCCGTCGCTGAATGGATGAGGAACAGCCGACTGAAGCTGAACTCGGACAAGACGGAGGTCCTCATCCTCGGATCCATCCCTTCGGCCTGGGACGACTCCTGGTGGCCGACCGCACTGGGAACCGCCCCAACACCCACCGACCACGCACGCAACCTAGGGGTCATCCTCGACTCCACCCTCTCCATGACTAAACAGGTCAACGCCGTCTCCTCCGCCTGCTTCAACACCCTCCGCATGCTCCGCAGGATCTACAAGTGGATCCCCACTGAAACGAGAAGAACGGTCACCCAGGCCCTCGTCAGCAGCAGGTTGGACTACGGAAACGCCCTCTACGCAGGAGCCTCGGCCAAACTCCTGAGACGGCTCCAACGCATCCAGAACGCCTCTGCACGCCTGATCCTCGACATCCCTCGCCGCAGCCACATCACACCCCACCTGAGAGACCTGCACTGGCTCCCGGTCAACAAGAGGATAACCTTCAAACTCCTCACCCACGCACACAAGGCACTCCACAACACCCGACCAATGTACCTCAACAGACGACTCAGCTTCTACACCCCCACCGCCAGCTCCGCTCCGCTCCGCCGACCTCGCCCTCGCCACTGTCCCCCGCTTCCGAAGAGCGACCTCCGGTGGCAGATCGTTCTCCCACCTCGCCGCCAAGACCTGGAACACCCTCCCCATCCACCTACGGCAGACCCAAGACCTGCTGACCTTCAGAAAACTCCTCAAGACCTGGCTTTTCGAGCAGTAGCAGCATTCCCCACCCCAGCGCCTTGAGACCCTCACGGGTGAGTAGTGCGCTTTACAAATCATATGATTGATTGATCCAGTGAGCCACTTTCTTGAGGCAGGGGCCTAGCTGGTGCTGAGAACCCTCATTTGGGGCGAGGGAGACGACAAGCTGTGTATCATCAGCATAGGAGACAATAGACACTCCAAATTCCTCAACAATGGAGGTCAGTGGGCGAACATAAATATTAAAGAGGATGGGGCTGAGTGCAGATCCCTGCGGGACCCCACACTTCAATGGGACCACCTCTGAATAACAAGGGGATTCCCTGATCTGGAAAGATCTTTCTTTAAAAAAAGACTAGAGCCATTTAAGAGCATCACGTCTAACCCCAATTTCCCTCAACCTGAGTACCAAGGTCTCATAGTCAACCGTGTCAAATGCTCACTCCGGTTGAGGAGAATAATAGCTGCTGCTGCTTTATCAAGGATTCGTTTGACCTCCTCTGTTACCACCAATAGCGCCGATTCCGTACTGTGTTTCAGATGGAAGCCATTCTGGGTATCATCAAGAAGCAAGCTATCCTCTAGATTCCCAGATAGGTGCTGATTGATGTGCTTCTCTAGAACTTTCCCTAACACCGGAAGCTGAGATATAGGTCTATAGTTCCTCAGACAGCACAGTCAATATTCTGCTTTTTTAACAGAGGCTTGACCACAGCATGTTTCCATTGTCGGGGGACTAGGCCTGTGGAAATTGAAAGATTTAGTAATTCCCGGATAAAGGGAAAAATGTCTTGGCTTCCATGAGAGAGAATGTGGGGAGGGGCCCGGTCTGAGGGAGAGCCCGATTTCACTTTCTCAAACAAGACTGGAAGTGCTTCTTCAGTGATTAGGAGAAAATTATGGAGACAGTCTGTCTCTTCAGCCCAAGGCAGTGTCTCTGGACCAGTGGATAAAGCTTTCCTACTCTTTTGTAATTCACTGTAGATATCAAACACTTTATTTTGGAAGTAGGCTGCTAATTCATTGCAGCGTCCTTCTGAAGGACTAGGCAGTGATTTTTCTATTTTAGGAGTAGTAAGGGTTTTTACAATACGAAATAGTTCCCTTGCCCAGTAAGTCTTTATGAAATGCAGCTTGTACCCTTTTTATCTCTTGATGATAATGCCTGGTGGCTGCCCGTATTAGACAAGTTTTGCATTATGATCATATTTATGTCTCCACCTTGACTCCAATTTTGTACACCCTTTTTTAAGGAGACTAAATGCTCATTGAGCCAAGGAGTGGATTTTTCTTTGTGTCCCTTTTTAAAATAGAGAAGGGAATTATGTCATCAAGGGCATAATTAATTCACTCATTCACCGTGGCATTTGCTGCCCACGGGTAATTTCCTAACACTGGTCTGGTATTAGCAAGTGTGGATATCCATTTTTCTTTCCTGAGTTTTGACCATCTATGGCCCTGGCTCGTAGGGACCTTGGCATCAGCCAATGCGACTGGACCCTCCAGTATGATTGAGATAAGGGCATGATCGGTCCAGACCATTGAATGAAGTCTCATAATTTTGAGGTTAGGCTCATTGTTGAAGACTGGCTCTAGAGATGGCCTTTGACATCAGTGGCAAAACGAAACTTGAGAGGGCCCCCCTGCAAAGTTCCTGGAGGGGCCCCCTTCCGGATTTACTTGGGCACTTTCAGGCCAGGGTACTGCACTGAGGGGGCCCTTCTGGAGCTTGGGCCCCCACGCAATGTGGGGAATGTGGGGGCCTTTGTTACACCACTGTTTGACATGAGTAGGCCCTTCTACCCATTTTGTGAGAAGCATACAATCTAGATCCTGTAAAATATTTGACACCAGGGGGTTGTTAGTTTCTTCAAAATGAATATTAAAGTCTCCTAGCAAAGTAAAACTAGTTTTTTCAGTGGCATGACTAGCCCCTATCTCTGCTAGAGCTTCCACGAATCCCGTACATGGACAAGGAGGTCTATGTATTAGGATTCCTGAAAATCCTAATATATAGAAAGGGTCGGAGATTTACACCTGTCAAGGGCAGGAGAAATTCTCTTTCTAGGATTTAAACGGGAAGGGGAGACAACAAAATCGCTGGAAGTGTAGTTGAAGGGGGTATACCTGGAGTATGAGTTGTGATCACAAGGACTAATATTTCCCCCTGAAAAAAACAGAAAAACGTTAGCAGCTGTACATGCTCATTTTTTTGCGTAAGCAAATGTTAATGCGTATATTTGCTCAAGTGTGAAGTGAAAACCTTCCTCACAACACTGCTGTACAGACCTAATCCATGGACCACTGTTATCACTGCCATGACATGAACATGTCTGAATATTTAGCATTTCTCTTTATACTACTCTCTTGCATTACACTGTGTCATTTCATGTGGAACCCAAATAAACTGGATTATAAGACGCAAGGCTCGATTTCACATTCACCTAAGCCAACCTTTTCCTGTCAGATGTCTTACGTAGCGACACCAGGGGTAATAAGCACTTCAGGTGGTAATGAATGCCTTGACCAAACATTAGCCAAGATCCACGACTTTAGAATCTGGTTTGGGCACATCTCCAAGAACTGTCTCTGGCTACTGTTACCTGCTTTTGGCGAGCCTATGCTTTTTAAATGATTTCCTGCAAATCAAGTCGGGAATCATATTTGTGGTTTATACTCACATTTCTCATGTAAGTTCTCTGTGATCCCAACTCATACCCCAAGTTTTGAGAGGGATGCATTCCAAAGCAAAGTCACTATGCCAAGGAGACGCTTGCACCCATGAAGAAAACTGGGTTAGCATCTTCTGTAGCTAGTGATGCTTACAGAATCACAGGCTTTAGAATCCTTCTCCATAGACAGAAAAGGTTTCACTTTATCAAATACCTTTCTCATATTACTTTTCTTATATAGTGCTTACACAAAACAAATATCCTGTAGGGGCTGATCTACAATTGATCATAGGCCATTTGTAAAGAACAACTTTCTGAAGAATTTCAGTAACACTTTGCAGCCCTATCCAATACAATGTCTAATGTCACATAGCAGTCATTCCAGTAACATATGTCTAAAAACTTCCTCAGTTCTATCACAAATTTTTGTATTTGCTTGTCCAGATCTATATTTGCTCCATAATAAATGGCTAATCTTCAGTGATATCTATCCTAGTCTATGCATGTATTTGGTTTTAGACTGTAGCAAGAGTTTAGCTGCGAAGCAACAATGTACTATACAGAGCCAGGGAGGATACAGTTCAAGGGTCAGTGGGTGGTGTAAGGTTCAGAAAGCGGGGTGTTGGGAGGAAAAATTATATAGTAACTGAACTGATTGAAAAAACAGGGTTGGTGGTTCTCTGCTAGGTGTAGATTGGTGGGAGGGAGGTCTTGTCATTTGAAGAGCAGTTTCTTGAGCTTCTTCCTGAAGTGGTGAGTAGATGGAGCTTTTAATGGATTTCAACAGTGATAGTGTTTGGAAAACATGAGAACGCTTGGCATCTTATGTTCACTTTCTCGCATCTTCTGGACGGTAGTCTGGTGATACTGCTGCTGTGTGTCTTGCATAGCCATCTGGAGGGCTTGGTCCTGGTTTCCTGGTAACAACTTGTCACTGTGATTGGCTTTGTAAGTGATGCAGCAGGTCTTGAAGGTGATACTGGTGGAAAGAGGGAGCAATTAAGGACCTTTGGGCGTGATGTGCTAAACCGTTTTACAGTTGCAATTAATCCAAATTGCTGTTTGTGTCCACAAAAAAAGTTTTTAACTATGTACTAAAGGCAATTTTTACCAACTCCTAAAATGGCTTTATGACTCCATACCGAATTTAAATTTAGAAGTGGCATGTTGTAGGCATCCCTATCAAATAGACGTTTGGTAAAGGTGCGTTTTACTACTGAAATCTGGTTGCAAAACGTTGAAAAAATGACTCGAGTTATGGTGGTTAGCTCTCTTTCTCTTAGTGAATGTAAAAAAAGGTTTGTTGGGGTGTGGGCAATGGTCCAGGGACCACTGTCAATTCCAACACAAACATTTTTAAAAATAGCAAACTTTTATTTTTGAACACAGCACTGCCATAAACAAAACATTTACTTTATTTAAAGGCAATCAAGGACACAGTGTTCTGCTGACCTTAGCAGGCCTGCATCCCTGTGATGCCTACAGTGGCGGCTGATGACCTTTAAAAGTGGAGGATGTAAACCTTGGCTTGAATTCCAATGAGCGAACCTGACTTTTTCTCATTGGGGTCAGACGTTTTTCTCACCCTGGCTTGCACTCAGTTTTACACTCTCACACATTCTCTCCGTCTCCTTCACTCCCATTCCCTTATTCTCATTCAAACTTGCACTTTTACTCACTTTGACTCATTCAGCCTCATTCGGTCTCAAGGACTCGCACAGTCTAACTCATTCTCACTCTGACCAATTCAGACTCGCTCATTCTCACTCAGTCCCACTCATTCTGATTCACTCAATCTCACTCTGACTCAACCAGTCTCACTCATTCTCAGTCTGACTCACTGAGTCTCACTTTGTCTCACTTAGTGGCACTCTGATTCACTTAGTCTCACTCAGTCCCACTCATTCCCATTCACTCATTCTCACTCTGACTCAACCAGTCTCACTCATTCTCACTCATTCTCACCCAGTCCCAATCATTCTCTCCAAGTCTCATTCTGACTCACTCAGTCTCCCTTTCACTGACTCACTCTGTCTCACAGTCTCAATCTCTCTCATTCTAACTCAGTCTCACTCATTCTCAATCACTCTGACCCACCTAGTCTTACCCATTCTCATACATTCCCACTTATTCTCATTCGGTTCCACTCAGTTCACTCTTTCTCACTCATTCTCACTTTGACTCCCCTAGCCTGACTCAGTCTCACTCACACTGACTCACTCCGACTCCCTTTGACTCAATGAGTCTCACTGATTATCACTCATTCTGATTTAGTTCAGTCTCACAAATTCTCACTCAGCCCCCATGCATTCCCACTCATTCTGACTCACTCAGTCTCACTCTGTCTCCCTCTGTCTCTCCTAGTCTCACTCAGTCTCAGTCAATCTCACTCATTCTCAGTCATTACCAGTCATTATCATTTACTCACTCAATCACTTTGACTCACCTAGTCTGACTCATTCTTACTCAGTCACATTTATTCTCACTCATGCTCACTCAGTCCCACTCATTCTTACTCAATCTCAGCCGGTCTCACCTAGTCTTACTCACTCATTCCCACTATTCCCACTCATTCACATTCACTCTGACTCACTCAGTCTCACTCTGACTCGCTTTGATTCATTCAGTTTTATGAATTCTCACTCTAACCTTGTCTTACTCATTCTGACTCATTTAGAGTCACGCAGACTTTGACTCAATCTCACCCTGACTCACTAAGTCTCACACACAGTATTACTCAGTTACACTCACTGTCATTTCTCCCTTGCTCACTCACCTTCAATCTCACTCATACTCATTCTTCTTGTCACACAGTCTCACTCACTCTGACTCAGTACTTCACTGGCTCTATCACACACACACACATAGACATGCTCACACATACGCAAGCTCTCCCTTAAAGACACATACTCTCATGCATCAGCACACCACATGTAATTTTTTTATTAACGTAACCATGTTGCTTGCTTAGGTCTTGTTTGGACTTCTGCTCCTTCCTGCGTCAATTAGCACTGAAGCATGAAACTATGCCAAGGCTGCCCAGGGGGGCCACGTAGGGGACCCTCCAACAGGGCGGCCGCCTTAGTGCCACAGGAAGGCACAGAAGTCTGCTGACTAGGCTCCCTGGGCTAGGGACCAGGGGGTCTGCTGGCCGCGTCACTTCCGGCCGTGGGAGGGGGACAGGGGTACAAAAGCCTTCCCCCGCCCACTGTACGGTCTCTTGACCGCTACCCGTCTCGCTGTTTGCCTCGCTGCTGCCTCGTGTATAACAATTTGGAAGCCGAGTGATTTGGCACAGTTATTAAGTTGTGATGCAAATCCCTACATTTCATCTCCATTTCAGGTGACTGGAGTTGCTTGCCGACATTAGCATTGGGAACAAACTCCTTCTTAGTAGACATGTGCATTAAGGTAGATACTGATGTTCGTGTCTGCCAGTATGGTTCACCGAGTTTCAAGGTATAAATCATTGCTGCGAGAATGGAGACTTGGGCAACGTTAAAAGTGATGAGATGGGCTGAGACCTGGATGAGTGCAAGGAAACTGCATAGTCGCAGTTCTCTTTTTCTTTATCACATTCCACCTGAATCTTACGCCTCACACAGTCCAAAAAATGGTATCCTTAGAACTAGATCAGCTCTGATATTTCACCTTCTCATTTGTTTATACGTGAACCAATGCAAGCCTTTTCTATTCCATGCTGCCTTAGTTGAAGTGTGCATTTGATTAGCACTCAATGACATAGGAATGAAAGGAGCACTGTGGAAGCTCCTGGCAGTAATTTTTATGCGTAGTTCAGGCATCTAAAGTTCTGGCCGTAAACCTTACAGATACTTTACTAGGATAGGCTAGAATTGAAATCAACCAAAATAATCTCTCTTCATCATTTGGGCTTGCTTTCATACAATGAAACATGAATACACCCTTTCCATTTATGCAAGGTTGTACATATCCAGCAAGTAGATCTGTACACTGGATGCAAATCCTCTGCCATTCCTTTTAACCTTAGTCCATATTAGGGAATTGGAAATACCATTCTGACTCTGGGGCTCAGTGCAATATTATTACTGAATAAGGCAATTATTTTCACTATATTGCTATGAGGCAGAGCTGCTCTTGTGAGCGTGGAAATCTCTTAAAAATTTTATACACAGCTCCACCTTGAAACTTGCTAAGATGTTCTCTAATTCCCACGCTAATTCCTTCCTCAGGTCGATGAATCTTTGCCAATGTGTTAGAATGGAGCATAACCCAATTACCTTTTTAAATCAATCATCAACTTGCAGAGTTATAATGTTCACTCAACGATGAGAGGTTTGGTGAACTTTTAAAAGGTTTATTTTCTCATTAAGAGATTAGTCTGTATTTTTGTCTTTTTATTTAGGTTAGTCAGACAAATCTGTTTACAGAAATATCGAGAAGAGTTTTGGTTAGAATGAGCATACCAAAAACAGTGTGTTCCATAAAGAATTATTCCCCATCTTAATCTAAAGGACCTAACTGTTGGGTCACCCCCTTGTTGGTCAGGTAGGGGTGACTAGAGTTCCACAGGAGCGAAGACAACCTCCCCCCACCCCCTGAAGGCAGAGTCTAGCGGAATTGATAACTCCCGACACAGAACACGGCCCCCAAGAGGTGAGGAGAAATAACCCAGAGTGAACCCCACTCTACTCCTCTTGATGAAACAGGCCACCTCTGAGGGAATGTCACGGACCCAAAAGGCTGCAAAATAAATATAACACTAATTATTCCCCAATACAATGTACTGATATGAATTATGAAACTGCACGCAAAAAACAAGTCAAGAAACAAGAGTACACCCACTTACCAGCCAGCGAGTATTCTAGGCGAAACCATGGGGTGTATGGGGGAGGAGTTAGCGTCACTCCTTGATAAGGCACTGTCAATATGAAACATCCAGGACAGGGCCAGCAATAAAAGTTTCTTCCCGAACTTAAAGGAACAATTGTCAGTTTAAATAAAGTTGCAGTCCGTGATTTGAAACTGACAGACAAAAAAAGGAGGCAGTGTAGCTACACAATAAAATGTCCAACCAAGGTGAACAAGGATTGAGGAAGGGAAAATTGTCCACGGCAGTGTGCTGCACGCTAACCTAGCGCACAAGGAATGTACAGCGGAAGAAAATGAAATGGCACAAAAATGTACAGGGATGAATATCCGTTGCCAACAACAAGATGCGGGGTAAACTGCGCCTCTGGTAAATATGCAGAAAGTCTCTGGTCCAAGAGGCAGCAAGGAGGTACACGAACAGTGCCGGTGAGAAAGGCAACCGGCAATAGGAAGGGAAGGACGTCTTGGAAACGAGAACGAGGAAGGGAAGGGATTCTCGGGGCAAAAACGGGAGAACGAAGACAAGAACTCGCAGGACTGGGAGTGCGGGTAGCTCAGTAAACTCACTAATCCAGGCGGGGAACCTCAAGAGTGACACGACGAGGAGCCGGATTCCAACTAGGAGACAGGAACAACTGGAGATCAAGATCCCGGAAGCACAGCAGAAAGCCAAGCGTCGGTTTCTTCCTGGCACGTCATTTTACGTGCCCTAGGGACCGTAGTAAAAGTGTTCTATTCCACTCGCCTCTCGTGGAGTAAGGGGTCATCTATATTTTCCAGACCAACAGTGTTTTACGTGCCTTCTCACAAGCCCATCCCCATGACTCTGCAGGTAGCTAGATTCCTAACAGTTCTCCCACCCAAAGGTCTATTCACAGGGCGAGGCTTAGAAGGATGGAGGGCATGAAACCTGCGAACCAAGCGAGGTGCCTGAACATGATCAGCAGGTTCCCAGGATCGATCTTCAGGGGAGTATCCTACCCAATCAATTAAGTATTGTAGCTTTCCCCTGTGTCTTCGAGAATCCAAGAATCGTTTTACTTCGTATTCTTTTTCTCCATTCACCAGTATAGGAGGAGGGGGTTCTTCTGGTACCAGGGAGGGAGCGTATTTTTTGATCAAGGAGCTGTGGAATACGGGACCCCTGACCTTGACTGGTAGGTCGCTCCCCCACCACACAGCTCCGTCTGTGTGCCCTGCTGCTGCCCCTGATTGTGCTCGTTTTTCCTTTCTGTGCCCCCTTGCTGCCCCTGATTGTGCTCGTTTTTCCTTTCTGTGCCCCCTTGCTGCCCCTGATTGTGCTCGTTTTTTTCTTTCTGTGCACCCCTTGCTGCCCCTGATTGTGCTCGTTTTTCCTTTCTGTGCCCCCTTGCTGCCCCTGATTGTGCTCGTTTTTCCTTTCTGTGCCCCCTTGCTGCCCCTCATTGTGCTAGTTTTTTCCTTTCTGTGCCCCCTTGCTGCCCCTGATTGTGCTCGCTTTTTTCCTTTCTGTGCCCCCCTTGCTGCCCCTGATTGGGCTCGTTTTTTTTCCTTTCTGTGCCCCCTTGCTGCCCCTGATTGTGCTCGTTTTTCCTTTCTGTGCCCCCCTTGCTGCCCCTGATTGTGCTCTGTTTTTCCTTTCTGTGCCCCCTTGCTGCCCCTCATTGTGCTAGTTTTTCCTTTCTGTGCCCCCTTGCTGCCCCTGATTGTGCTCGTTTTTTTTCCTTTCTGTGCCCCCTTGATGCCCTGATTGTGCTCGTTTTCCCTTCTGTGCCTGTTTCCCGCCGCTGCGCCCTGCGGCCCCGCCCCCTCACTGCCCATTCGCTGCCCCATTCCCTGCTCCTCCCTCCCACCTCCCCATTTATGGCGGCCGCTGCGTGGTGAAGAGAGCGACCCCTGACCTTGACTGGTAGGTCGCTCCCCCACCACACAGCTCCGTCTGTGTGCCCTGCTGCTGCCCCTGATTGTGCTCGTTCTCCTTTCTTTGCCCCCTTGCTGCCCCTGATTGTGCTCGTTTTTCCTTTCTGTGCCCCCTTGCTGCCCCGGATTGTGCCTCGTTTTCCTTTCTGTGCCCCCTTGCTGCCCCTGATTGTGCTCGTTTTTCCTTTCTGTGCCCCCTTGCTGCCCCTCATTGTGCTAGTTTTTCCTTTCTGTGCCCCCTTGCTGCCCCTGATTGTGCTCGTCTTTTTTCCTTTCTGTGCCCCCTTGCTGCCCCTGATTGGGCTCGTTTTTCCTTTCTGTGCCCCCTTGCTGCCCCTGATTGTGCTCGTTTTTCCTTTCTGTGCCCCCTTGCTGCCCCTCATTGTGCTAGTTTTTCCTTTCTGTGCCCCCTTGCTGCCCCTGATTGTGCTCGTTTTTTTCCTTTCTGTGCCCCCTTGCTGCCCCTGATTGTGCTCGTTTTTCCTTTCTGTGCCCCCCTTGCTGCCCCTGATTGTGCTCGTTTTTCCTTTCTGTGCCCCCTTGCTGCCCCTCATTGTGCTAGTTTTTTCCTTTCTGTGCCCCCTTGCTGCCCCTGATTGTGCTTCGTTTTTTTTCCTTTCTGTGCCCCCTTGATGCCCTGATTGTGCTCGTTTTCCCTTCTGTGCCTGTTTCCCGCCGCTGCGCTCTGCGGCCCCGCCCCTCACTGCCCATTCGCTGCCCCATTCCCTGCTCCTCCCTCCCACCTCCCCATTTATGGCGGCCTAAGGCAAGCCCGTCTGCGCCCGTGACCGCGCCCAGCGCCAGATCCCCCGCGCCCGCCACATCAACAGACGCCGATACGACGCCAGCACCCTCCACGCACTCAACCCCGGAAAAGATCACGCCTGCTACCAGGCCACCCCGAGAGCGCACCCAAGGGCCCTTCACCTGCCGGAACTGCAGCTTCGCCAGCACCCGCCCCGCCAAACCACCGCCCAGGAAAGAACCCAACTACCTCAGATGCATCCTCCTCAACACCCGCTCCGCCCGCAAACACGCCATCGAACTCTGGGACCTTCTCGACTCAACCTCCCCAGACGTCGCATTCCTGACGGAGACCTGGCTGAATCCCGCTTCAGCCCCCGACATCGCCATTGCCATCCCGGACGGATACAAGATCACCCGCAGGGACCGCACCAACGGAGTCGGAGGAGGCATCGCCATCGTCCAAAGGAACACCCTCAGAGTCTCAACCAACACCGACGACATCCTCAGCACCGCCGAACACATGCACTTCCAGATCCACACCGATCCCAACACCACCCTCAGAGGAACCCTCATCTACAGACCCCCCGGACCCCGACCACAGTTCAGCGATTCCATCGCTGACTTCGTCAGCACACACGCCATCGCCTCCACGGACTACATCCTCCTCGGGGACCTGAACTTCCACCTCGAGAACAACAAGGACACCAACTCCACCACCCTGATCGACAACTCTCGCCACCCTCGGACTCAGACAGCTCGTGACTACACCCACCCACGCCGCCGGCCACACGCTCGACTCCATCTTTTCCGCAAGCCCACACGTCTCCTTCAACCACACCTCCGAACCCCACTGGACTGACCACCACTGCATCCACTTCACCTACAGGAAGCCCACCACGCACCACCGCACCGAACAAATGCCTCGCCGCTGCTGGAGCAGAGTCACGGAAGACCAGCTAACCACAACCTCGCCCTGAGCCCACCCGCCGAACCCTCCGACCCCGACACCGCCGCCCGCAACCTCAGACAGTGGATCGACGACTGCGCCAACACCTCGCCCCGCTCAAGAATCCGCCCAACAGCCACACCAGCAAGAAAGCCACCTGGTTCACCGAAGACCTCCAGGCCTCCAAACGAACATGCCGAAAACTGGAGAAGATCTGGCTCCACGAACGGACAGCGGACAGCTACGCCGCCCACAAGAGCGCCACCCGCAGTCACCATCACCTCATCAGATCCGCCAAAAGGGCCTCACTCAAAGACCGCCTAGACAACAACGCACACAACAGCAAAGAGCTCTTCAACATCGTGAAGGAACTCTCCAACCCCAGCTCCAACACCAACGACATCCAGCCGTCGCGAGACCTGTGCGACTCACTGGCCACCTTCTTCCACCGCAAAATCGCCGACATCCACGACAGCTTCAACACCACGACCGCCCCGGCAACCAACGAGACCACTGCCCCCACAACCACCAACCGCCTGCTCTCCTGGACCAACATCAACGACGAGGACACCAGCGAGATCATGAACACCATCCACTCCGGTTCACCGCTAGACCCGTGCCCTCACCACATCTTCAACAAAGCCAGTACAGCCATCGCGCCCCCATCTCCGGAAAATAATCAACATCTCCTTCGAGACAGCAACCTTCCCGGAAAGCTGGAAGCACGCCGAGATCACCGCCTTACTCAAGAAACCCAAGGCAGACCCCAAGGACCTCAAGAACTTCCGACCCATCTCTCTGCTCCCGTTCTCCGCGAAGGTCACCGAGAAAATCGTCAACAAACAACTGACCCGCTACCTCGAGGAGAACAACATCCTGGACCCTTCCCAGTCCGGCTTCCGCAGCAACCACAGCACCGAAACCGCCCTCATCGCCGCCACCGATGACATCAGGACCCTGCTAGACAACGGAGAAACAGCAGCCCTCATCCTCCTGGACCTATCAGCCGCTTCGACACGGTCTGCCACCACACACTACGAACATGCCTTCACGACGCCGGGATCCAAGAGAAGGCCCTGGACTGGACCACATCCTTCCTTTCCGGCAGAACACAAAGCGTCCGCCTCGCCCCTTCCGATCCAAGGCCACCAAGATCATCTGCGGCGTACCCCAAGGCTCCTCCCTCAGCCCAACGCTGTTCAACATCTACATGGCACCCCTCGCCCACGTCGCCCGACAGCACAAACTCAACATCATCTCCTAGGCCGACGACACCCAGCTGATCCTCTCCCTCACCAAAGACCCTCACACCACCAAAGCCCACCTCCACGAAGGAATGAAGGCCGTCGCCGAATGGATGAGGACCAGCCGCCTGAAGCTGAACTCGGACAAGACGGAGGTCCTCATCCTTGGTTCCAACCCTTCAGCCTGGGACGACTCCTGGTGGCCAACATCACTGGGAACAGCCCCGCCACCCACCGACCACGTACGCAACCTAGGGGTCATCCTCGACCCCACCCTCTCCATGACTAAGCAGGTCAACGCCGTTTCCTCATCCTGCTTCAACATCCTCCGAATGCTCCGCAGGATCTTCAAGTGGATCCCCACCGAAACAAGAAAAACAGTCACCCAGGCCCTCGTCACCAGCAGGCTGGACTACGGAAACGCCCTCTACGCAGGAACGACGGCTAAGCTCCTGAGACGGCATCCAGAACGCCTCTGCACGTCTTATCCTCGACATCCCCCGATGCAGCCACATCACACCCCACCTGAGAGACCTGCACTGGCTCCCTGTCAACAAGAGGATAACCTTCAAGCTCCTCACCCACGCACACAAAGCACTCCACAACTCCGGACCAGCCTACCTCAACAGACGACTCAGCTTCTACACCCCCACCCGCCAGCTCCGCTCGACCAGCCTCGCCCTCGCCACAGTCCCCCGCATCCGGAAAACGACCGCCGGCGGCAGATCCTTCTCCCACCTCGCCGCCAAGACCTGGAACACCCTCCCCACCAACCTCCGACAGACCCAAGACCTACTGGCCTTCAGAAGACTCCTCAAGACCTGGCTCTTCGATCAGTAGCAGCACCACCCCCCTCTTCCCCCAGCGCCTTGAGACCCTCGCGGGTATGTAGTGCGCTTTATAAGTGACATGATTGATTGATTGATTGATTGATTCATTTCAGGGGGAAGCTCTAACTTTAAAGTGACAGGAGTTAGTACTTTTTGCACTGTGTAAGGTCCTATAAAGCGAGGTTGTAATTTTCTAGGACCCTCTAATCGTAAGTTTCTAGTGGACAACCAGACCTTTTCTCCTATCTCATAGTTGGGTTCTAGACTACGATGTTTATTTGCCTGCTCCTTCATGGCTTCTTTAGCTCGTTGCAATTCTTTTTTGGCAACATCCCATGTAGCCAAAAGAGACTCATGATGATTTTTAACTGCAGGGATGTTTTCCAACACAGAGGGCAGTGTACAAGGAAGGAAACGAGGATGATGAGCGTGAGAAAAATAAAAGGGTGAGATACCAGTAGAGGAGTCTGTAGTGTTGTTATATGCAAACTCTGCTAGAGGAAGTGCCTGCACCCATTCACTGGTTATGGTGGTTAGGAGACAACGCAAGAACTGTTCTAAGGTTTGGTTGGTACGTTCTGTTTGTCCATCTGTTTGAGGGTGATACGAGGTGGACAGTCTATGGTCGATCCCTAGGGCAGTGCACATGCCTTTCCAGAACCTCGACACGAACAGCGACCTCTGTCAGATACGATGATGGAAGGAAGTCCGTGTAGGCGTACTATATGGTTAAGGAATACCTGTACTAATTCACTAGACGAGGGTAGTTTTTTCAGGGGGATAAAATGGGCCATCTTTGAGAGCATATCTACTACTACGAATATCGTGTTGTGCCCCTGACTGTGAGGAAGATCTGTAATAAAGTCCATGCTGATGGAATGCCAGGGTATGGGGGAATAGCTGTGGGTCTTAGTAAACCAACAGGAGAACTGTGCAATGATTTTTGTCTTGCACAAACAGGGCAAGCCTTAACAAAGGCGGTTACATCTTTACTCATCCCCTCCCACCAAAACCATCTAAGACAGGTCTGTAGGGTCTTATCACCTCCTGGATGTCCAGCAAGAGCACTGTTATGACACCATTTCATGACTTGAAGCTGCAGTGAAGGGGTAGGTACGTATAATTTGTTTTCATGATAATACAACCCCTGATTCACGTGATTTGCAGGGTTCTTTTTCCAATGGGATAAAGGAATGGTAGTACAGGCATTCATCAATTTATCTAAGAATGTCTCCTCGGGAGTGCTTCTAACTTCTCCAAGGCCAATGATCCTATCTACGGGTATGATTGGAGGAGAGACATTAGGATTGTCTGTTGTTTCAGGACCTAACCTAGATAAGGCGTCCGCTTTGCCATGTTGAGGTCCAGGCCGATAAGTTATCAGGAAATCGTACTCGCTAAAAAACGAGACCCATCTCATCTGTCGGGGGGTGAGAGCTCGAGCAGATCTAAAAAATTGTAGATTTCTATGGTCTGAGTAGATGGTAATGGTATGAGGAGAACCCATCAAAAGTGTCTCCACTCCTGGAATGCCAACTTGATTGCTAATAGTTCTCGCTCTCCAATGGTATAATTCCGTTCTGCTGGTAACAAGGTTTTCGAGAAATAAGCCACAGGATGTAACCTTCCAGTTTCCGGATCTCTTTGGGATAACACTCCTCCCACGGCGTGTTGTGAAGCATCAGCTTCCACAAAGAAAGGCAGGGTGTTGTCAGCGTGTTTGATGATAGGCGCTGTGGTGAATCTTTCTTTCAGGGCTGTAAAAGCTTGCTCAGCTTCTTCAGACCACATGAATGACACACCCTTACGGAGGAGTTTGGTGATGGGTGCCAGAAGATCAGAGAAATGATCTATAAATCTTCGGTAAAAGTTGGCGAACCCGATAAAAGATTGCACTTCTTTTACAGATTTAGGGCTGGGCCATTTCACGATCGCGTCGATCTTCTTGGGATCCATATGAACCCCTTGTGGAGTGATTACAAAGCCAAGAAAGTCCACCTGGGTGGTATGAAAGAAGCTCTTGTCTAGCTTGGCAAACAAGTGATTATCTTTAAGTTTTTGAAATATTTTCGTCACATGTTCCACATGTTCTTGTTCCGTTTTGGAGTATATCAAAATATCATCGATATACACGATGACGAAAATATCCAGGTATTCTCGGAGTATTTCATTGACGAAGAACTGAAATGCCGCAGGGGCGTTACACAGGCCGAACGGCATCACGCAATATTCGAAGAGACCGAATTTTGTGCGAAACGCCGTTTTCCATTCGTCTCCCTCCTTGATTCTGATCAGATGATAGGCTCCTCTCAGGTCGATCTTGGTGAATATTTTAGCTCCTCGTACCTGGTCCAATAATACAGAAATGAGAGGAAGGGGGTATTTGTTCTTCACAGTCACTTTATTAAGAGCTCGGTAATCCAGGCAAGCGCGCAATCCTCCCTCTCTCTTGGGGATAAAAAACAAAGGCGAGGAGACTGGAGAGCTGGAGTGTCTGATAAAACCCTTTGCCAACATCTCGTCCAAATAGTTCTTTAGATATTCAGTTTCAGGTGCGGTTAATGCATATATGCGACTAACCGGTAATTCAGCTCCTGGGATGAGGTCTATCCTGCAATCATAGTTGCGATGAGGAGGGAGTGCTGTGGCCTTTGTTTCATCAAATACATCCATAAAGTTGTTATAACATGAAGGCAGGTTGGACGTGTCAGGCGCAGTGTTCAATGCACAATATACAGGTTGGTTCCATTCACACGTATCCTTATAACAATGCAACAAGCAGTGTTGAGACCTCAAAGTCACTGTACGAGACACCCAGTCAATGAGCGGGTTGTGTTTATGTAACCATGGCACGCCTAAGATGGCACCGAAGTTGGGTGTATCAATAAGATCAAAGATAAGGGATTCGAGTGCCCATTGCTACAAACCATAAGCAGCGGAGGAGTTTGATAGGTGATTAACCCTGAGGACAATTCTGTGCCGTCCACTGCTCGCACCGGTTCAGGTCGGTCTTTCTGCACAAACTGTATCCCTAGGGTCCGAGCCAATTGGAGGTCAAGAAAGTTCCCCGTGGCACCGGAATCCAGTAGGATGGACAGATGTTTTCTGCTGTGCATTGATATAACCAATGTGACTGTCAAGGTGAAGTGTTTGGGTAGCGGTGAGTCGTTGAGTGTTCTGGTTTTAGAGACCTTAGTATTCATAGCACTTGAAGAACTGGCCTCACTTTTCTCCAAGTGATCTAGTTTCCCGACAAGGCAGCACCAGATCCACTGTTAGCGTAGCTCTTCATGGACGCACGGGGTTTTACTGGGCATTCTCTGGCAAAGTGACCTCCCTTTCCGCAATAGAGACAAAGATTATTTTTTCTCCTCTTGTCTTTTTCTTCTGTTGAGAGAGGTCCCCTTATGCCCCCAATCTGCATGGGTTCACATGTGTCTTTACTGTCTTTGGTCTCTTTTTTCTCAGTGCGGACCACCAGGAATCTAGAAGGAACACCACAATTCTTTTCTCCTTTTCTCTCACTTAGCCTATGATCCAGCTTGACCACTTAGTCGATGAACGCAGGACAGTCTTCTGGAGGATCCACTATTTGGGATAACAGATCTTTGAGCTCGTCACCCAATCCCCTATAAAAAAGAGACGTTCTCTTTTCTTCTGGCCAATGCGTTTCGGCGACCAATCTATTGAAGCTAGTGATATAGGAAAGCAGATCCTTAGATCCCCGTCTTAAATTTAAAAGAGCATTGTCACTGGCTTGCATGAAGGTGTGTTTGGAGAAAAGACTTTTCATCTTGTCTTGGAACTGTAAAAAATCATACAACAAGGGATCGTTGTTCTCTACTAGAGGGACCGCCGCCCAATCTGCTGCGTAACCAACTAGATAAGAAATGACAAAGGCTACCTTGGCGGCATCATCTGGGAAGGCAGCTGTTTTACATAGAAATTGTAGATGACACTGGTTCATAAAAATACTATACTTGGAGCTATCACCATTGAACCTTTCAGGCATTGCCAGGGGGACCGGGCTAGGTGTATGTACCGTGAAATGCACCGGAGGGATATTCCCCATGTCTCTCGCGGCATCCCCAATATTATGGGATGGTACTGAAAAACGGGCAGGTTGGATATAACTCTTGCTACTTTTGGGAGTGGTTCCTGGTTTTCTACTATCCAAGGTGTTCTGAACTTTCATCTGATCTACCTCTGCATGTAGGCGTTGGTTTTCAGACCTTAGTCTCCCTACCTCTGTTTGCAGGTCTACAAATGCTGCTGTAAGGTCCTCCAGCGAGGGACTTTGTAAGGCTGTATGTAAGTCAGGGTCTAGGGAAGACCTAGCGCCTGTCTAGGTTCATCTTCGCTCGGGTGGAACACAATTCTTGGGCTTGGCTTTCTGTTGGGTCACCCCTTGTTGGACAGGTAGGGGTGACTAGAGTTCCACAGGAGCGAAGACAACCTCCCCCACCCCTGAAGGCAGAGTCTAGCGGAATTGATAACTCCCGACACAGAACACGGCCCCCAAGAGGTGAGGAGAAATAACCCAGAGTGAACCCCACTCTACTCCTCTTGATGAAACAGGCCACCTCTGAGGGAATGTCACGGACCCAAAAGGCTGCAAAATAAATATAACACTAATTATTCCCCAATACAATGTACTGATATGAATTATGAAACTGCACGCAAAAAACAAGTCAAGAAACAAGAGTACACCCACTTACCAGCCAGCGAGTATTCTAGGCGAAACCATGGGGTGTCTGGGGGAGGAGTTAGCGTCACTCCTTGATAAGGCACTGTCAATATGAAACATCCAGGACAGGGCCAGCAATAAAAGTTTCTTCCCGAACTTAAAGGAACAATTGTCAGTTTAAATAAAGTTGCAGTCCGTGATTTGAAACTGACAGACAAAAAAAAGAGGCAGTGTAGCTAGACAATAAAATGTCCAACCAAGGTGACCAAGGATTGAGGAAGGGAAAATTGTCCACGGCAGTGTGCTGCACGCTAACCTAGCGCACAAGGAATGTACAGCGGAAGAAAATGAAATGGCACAAAAATGTACAGGGATGAATATCCGTTGCCAACAACAAGATGCGGGGTAAACTGCGCCTCTGGTAAATATGCAGAAAGTCTCTGGTCCAAGAGGCAGCAAGGAGGTACACGAACAGTGCCGGTGAGAAAGGCAACCGGCAATAGGAAGGGAAGGACGGCTTGGAAACGAGAACGAGGAAGGGAAGGGATTCTCGGGGCAAAAAACGGGAGAACGAAGACAAGGACTCGCAGGACTGGGAGTGCGGGTAGCTCGTAAACTCACTAATCCAGGTGGGGAACCTCAAGAGTGACACGACGAGGGAGCCGGAATCCAACTAGGAGACAGGAACAACTGGAGATCAAGATCCCGGAAGCACAGCAGAAAGCCAAGCGTCGGTTTCTTCCTGGCACGTCATTTTACGTGCCCTAGGGACCGTAGTAAAAGTGTTCTATTCCACTCGTCTCTCGTGGAGTAAGGGGTCATCTATATTTTCCAGACCAACAGTGTTTTACGTGCCTTCTCACAAGCCCATCCCCATGACTCTGCAGGTGGCTAGATTCCTAACACTAACCTATCCTAGCAAGAACCCATAAAGAGTAGTTTTGGAAATTCAGCTGAGTTCCCTAGCAGCAGCAGTAGCAACCTTTAAAACAGTTAGAAGGAAAGAATCACAGCAGTAGCTATGATCAGCATGGAGCAAGTCACCTAAAATGTATCAGGAAAACTGAAAATCACTGCTCGCAGTAGCTTACAGCAATTAAGGCAAGAATGGCACAGTCAAGTGCTAAAGGGCATAGAATGCATGGCAAGAATCCCTAGAATGCAATAACTCTCTAACTAGGAACACGTGCTATATAGAAGAGCACAAAACATGTTGCAAACTCCGAATGTTAGATCATCTACAGCAAATAGGAAAGAATCTTCTGATGGTCAGTCGTCTTCTCTCTCTCGGTTTTCACGGTAAACGTCCATGTCAACATATGGTTATTTGAATGCGGCTACAGCTTACTGCAAAAAGATACATCTAGGAAGGTTCTAATGAGAACCTTTACAAGCCTATCCTGTTATCTGACCAGTGTCCCGTTGTTTGACAATGGGCTGCTCTATGAAATGAAACATTAATATCTTGATTGTAACTGGTGTGATCACCCCTTTTTGCAAGCTCACCAGATGAATCTTCTGCTTGAGTAACTCCTGGCTCTGCCTGATTGTTCAAATGTGGTATGAGTCCTACTTGGTCCCCTCGGGACTGAGGCAAGCCTCTGGTCCTTGCAGGCACTTTGGAGAGGGTGTTCTCTAGAGACGTGATCAGAGGACTTTTCACCTGAGTCTCCTGAGCTATAGCCTCAGGGCTCTGGTCACAGAATATTTTGAAAAACAATACATTCCTCATGACTTCTTCAAAGCCATTCTGTACTGTCATCATCGTCCCTTGACACCTAACCACTCGCTATGAACCTGGCTCGGACGGCAGCCTGAACTTGCTTTCAGGGTACCTGTCTTGAACAAGCTTCAGATCATCTAACTTTAGAGCAGACTCTTTAGCTCGTCTCCACGTACTAGCCACTGTGTTCTGAGCCCGCCACCTCTGTAACAATTGTTTATCATGTACAGGGTAAGGCATCCAACTTGGGTGGTGACGGGAGACGTCAGCGGTGACATGACCGCTGCATAACTTACTTGGCGACCTCCCAGCCTTATGAGGAGTCTATCAATAGTCCCTAACAAATTAGTTAACTGCTCGTTCCAATCACTGGTGATTGGCATAAGCGATTCTGACAATCTTAGTAATGGTGCGCATGAAACGTTCCACATTATTATTAGGCAGGGGCCATCGGGGAGTTATCTTGAGATTAGACATGTTTTAAAACTTCAGATAGTCAGAACTTTTGACCCTGAAATAGGGGCTCATTGTCAGTTTGCAACTCTCTCAATAACCCCCAAGTAGACATAATGTTCTCAAGTTTTGGGATCACATCACTGGTGGCTGTTGTGGTCTCTATAGCCATCTCTGGATACTTGAAGTAGTCATACACCACCACAAATAGGTGGCAGCCCTATGGAAGGCTGCTTAAATCTGCTCTAGCATGCACACAAGGCCAACAAGGGTTGTCCTCAGGTATCACTGGAGCGGGAAGTTCAGGTTCCCTGCCTCTTGGCACATGAGGCAAGTCCTCACCACAGTTTCCACCAGTTCATCCAACTGTGGAAACCATACATTTTTCTAAGCCTATTCTTGGTGTTCACCACACCTTATTGTTCTTTACAAGCCAAGTGAACCAGTAGTATAGTAAGGTCTTTGGGAATGGCCAGCCTTTGGACTCTAAAAAGACACTCTTCTGCCATGCCAATCACTTTGTGCCTCACATTGTATAGCAAGTCAAAAACCTTCAGTGCTTTAAGGGTGCAGTGGGACTGAGAGCCTTCAAAACTGACCGGTTTCCTGTCTGGACCACCTGCAGGGCCATTTCTAAGCATTCATCACTGGTAGTAGCTTGCACAATTCTGTCTAGTGAGATAGGCAGTAGTTGCGATCTTCCCACCACATACATTACATATTCTTCTATTTCCTTTGCAGCAACTTCCTCCTCTGGCATTGCTGACCTCGAGGGTCATCACAAATAATGCCGGGTTTTGTACACCAGGTTTGTATTCTCCGATGAACAAGTATTCTTACAATTGAAGTACCCATTTTTTGATCCTCAGGGTTGGTATGGACGATGACCCCTGGAACAGAGGGATTTGGGATTTATGATGTGTGTGTACTACAATTGTCCATATAGACATAAATGAAAGTAGTGGCACCCGCAGTGTATTGCTACTGGCTTTCGCTAAATCTGTGAGTACTTTTGTTCTGTGGGTGTGAGCGCCCTGCTGGCAAAAGCTATCAGCGATTCTCCATACCTTTCTTGCTGTGACAGGACTGCCCGAGTTCCATCTACCTAGATCATCCTGAAGCTCTGTAGCCTTCACTGGATAAAGTATACATCAAGGTAATGTCCACTGACAATGCCTCCTTGGCTTTCTGAAATGCAGTTTCATGTGTTTCATCTCATGTCGGGAGAGTACTCGGAACTTGGGAGGTGGTTAGGGTTTTCATGAAACTGCCATAGTAATTGATCATCCCTAAAAAACTTCTTACCTCTTTGATCGATGAGGGGGTAGCCAATTTAATGTCTGACACTTTGGCGGGGCCCTTTGCAAAGAAGCAATAGTAAAAAAAACTGATCTTTAACTGTAAAACTCACACTTCTCCCTCTGTAGGATAAGTCCACAGTCTCCGATTCCTTGGAACAATTTCCTGAGTATTATGTGAAGCTCCTCCAACAATGGCGCCTACAACAGAATGTTATTACTCATGTTGATCACACCCCTTAAGCCAGAGAGCATCTTTTGTATGACATTCTGAAACACCTCTGCTGCACTGGCTATACTGAAGTTCAGACACTTGTAGCGGCAAAGGATCAGGTGCATCGAAAAAGTGGCGATGTAGCGAGACGGATGATCAAGTATCAGCTAATGGAATCTGGATCGAAAGTCCAGATTGGAAAACCACCCTGCCCCACTAAACTCACCAACAATGTCGTCAACTGTAGCAGTAATGTGCCTCTCCCTATTAATTGCTATATTGGGAAGGCTCATACCCACAAAAAGTCACATGAAACCTAGTTGTTATGGCTTGCATGCTATGACTATCAGAGATGCCCATGGTTTGGGTCCTTCTAATTTCTCTATAATGTAACTGTTTCCTTCAGCTTCCTCAGTTCAGCTTCGACCTTGGGCCTTAGGACGATGCCACACAGCAGTGACTCAGTGCTGTGGGCTGCTCAGTAAGGTCAATATGCAATTTGATGAGTTGCCCTTTGAGGCAGGCTATACCTGGTAAAATGTCCTGGAACTCAGCTACTAGATCGTCTATGTCAGTTGCATGTACCTTGACTGAAAATTGAACTAGTCAGAGTTTCTTAGATGTCTGGCAACTCAGTTGTATGCTGGTCACTCTTTGTGATGTACACCTTGTCTTGTTCTGTAACATGATCATGCGTGATGTCTATCACAAACATACCCACCAGGGGCGGTGGTTGTGCCTGCCATATGCGAAAAGCCTGACTTTCGCCTGTCTCAATGTTTCTTTAACTTTGAGGGTTTGATAAATGTATTGGGCCAATATGTTAATCAAGGTTCATGTATCAATGGTTGCTATGGTTCGTTTATTCCCAGCCAGGACTTGGCATTTTGGAGGGGATCTCTTCTCGGATCTTGCTTGACCCACTGCGAATATCATGTGGACAAGTGCCCTTTTCTTCATCATCATCATCTATATCGTTATAGTCCCAGTCTTGTTAGGACTCTGTGATCTCATTCACTGGTGGCCAGGGCTGTTTCTGCTTCTAGCTGGATCGAAAATCCTGGCAAGATAATTTATCTTGCCACAGGATACACACTTCCTCCCCATCGCTGGAAATTCACTTAGCCTGTCGGAGGGACCACTGCAGAATTTGCAAGGTTGCGGGGTGCTCTGGCGAGTATTTCCTTTTTCCACAGGTTATATAACCCTAACCCAAGAAATCTCATTAGGTAAAACAACATTCGTTGTGACCTTCTAGATGGCGTTTATGTGCAGAGTCCTGGGATCACAACATAACGAAATGTAAGATTGTTTTATATATTACGTACTGTAAAACATAATCAATATGCGGATAAAAATAAATTTAACTGAATAACACATTAAATACTATGCAGAGATGTTTCAATGCCAGGGAGTTAACAGAATGTCTCTGCCGCGAGAAGGCATGCAAGCTTAAGAGGGTTTATTAACATAGTGTAATAAAATATTTTTCTGTAGCCAGAAAGAGGCCTCTGTGTTCTGGTCTAATTTTATGCATTCCTGGGATTTTTACAAGCGTTGCTTCCAGCTTCACTAATAACTTTACTATCACAATCCAATTAATCAGACTATTCAGAAGTTGCAGAAAAATGCATTCGTCTTCACAAAAGAACGAAGAAGTTACTGATCTTGAAAGAAATGATGTAATGTACAGACAAAAAAGAGGACCTTTTTGTTTTCCTGAATACTGCCAAGGCTGCCCGGGGGGCCACGTAGGGTATCCTCCAACAGGGCGGCCGCCTTAGTGCCACAGGAAGGCACAGAAGTCTGCAGACCAGGCTCCCTGGGCTAGGGACCAGGGGGTCGGCTGGCCGCGTCACTTCCGGCCGTGGGAGGGGGACAGGGGTACAAATGCCTTCCCCCGCCCACTGGAGGGTCTCTTGACCGCTGCCCGTCTCGCTGTTTGCTGCGTCGTCTGTGTTGCCGCCAGCCCTCAGGAACCACTTGCTGGTGAGTTGACATCCTCCCCCCCAGCCCCCCTAGGCAGGGGCGCCCGCCCGGGCTCGCCCCGGCGCCTGCACCAGGGGGGGGAGGACAGCTCCTCGAGGGCTAGGGCGGCTGCGTGGATTCCGGGGGGTTGTGCTGACTTCGGTGGCCCGGGTTCTTTCCCCTGGGCACGCCGTGTCGAGCCTTAGTTAGCCCATGCGGGTTGCGGGTTCCCTCCGGGTCGTTGGGCCTCTGCTATCTATGAACTCTTCTAGGGGGAGAGCTCTTGCCCTGGCACGGGTGCCTTGCCTGGGAGGCCGTCGTCCGGAGTACTTCCCCGCTGTGCCGCTACCAACCCCCCCTCCCCCGAGCCACACTATTTAAGCTATTGTTTCACCTCGCGTCCGGGCTGCCGGACTGCGCCCTGCTCCTAGCGGGGAAGGTGCCTGGGGGTGGGCCCCCCTCCCGGGCACCGCTACTTCCTCCCACCCTCCTCCCGGGCTTACCGGAGCGGGCAGTTGGCCTCCCGAGGCTCGGTGGGGTCACTGCTCCAAACAGGCCGCTGCCTCTTCGCTCGCCGAGTCCGTCGATGGTCTCCGCCGAGCTCTGGGGCCTGAGGCCAGGGTCGCCAGGCCTTGGCGGCGAGGGATCTCAAGGCGGGGCACCTCAGCGGGGAAGATCTCCTCGGTGGGCCGGAGCGCATAGGGGCCCCACTGTGCCGCTTCTTCTCCCCCGTCCCCCTCCGCCCCGGGTCACCTCGCGGGCCGCGGAGGGGCGGCACCACGGCAGAGTTAGGGCACTCTCCTTTCCCCCATACCGGAACCCGTCTTGGGTGGGGGGGAGGGGCCGCCAGCCTCAGCATTGGGCACTCGCGTTCTGGGAGACGCCTCCCACCTCGTACGGGCGACGCCGTGCGGGGGGGGGAGGTTCGCGCCTGCCACAGCTCTCCTCGGTCTTGCCAGGCGGCCTCGGCCCCATGCTGGTTGGGGCGTCAGGGCAGGGAGCGCAGCGCCTCCTTGTGCCCAGGGAGTTCGGTCTTCCCGGAGGTTTCCGGCGCCCGGACACGTGGATGGGCGACATTGGCTGGGCCAGCTATGCGATACATACACTTTGCGGGTGTGCTTTACGGCGTGAGGCATGTTAGAAGGCACGCCCTGGCAACGGCACGGGGCCCACCATTACCGGGGGAGAGGGGGGAGCATTGGGCATGCCGGCTGCCGCTTGCAGCGCTGGGGGACTTAGTGTGAGTGAGGCTGGGGGTTGCAGCTGGAACCGGTTTTCCTCCAGCAGTGCACGCGAGCAGTGGCAATCTTGGCTTGCAGCTCCGCCTTCACCCGAACCGGGGCACGGCATCCCCACGTGGTTCGTGGGGTAAGCGTCGGCTGATGGGTGGAGGGAGCGCCGCATCGGGCCGCGGTCACGTGTAGGCCCCCGAACAAGTAGCTGCCAGGTAGTGTCTGTCGAAGTCACTGCTCGCCGGGGGAAGGGGGGTTCTCCCCGGGAACTCCACTTCCAAGGATATCTCCTTGTTGGGTTGTGCACGCCAGGTGCGGGTGCCTAGTGGTAAAGCGATGACCTGCTGGGTGTGGACAACTGTAACCCAGTAGTCTTGTCAGGGGAATGCGACCAGATAAGACTATTTTTCCTTATCTTTTCTGCGGGTTGCGTCAGGCCACGTAGGTGCGTTATTTGACGAGCCAACGGTGGGCCAGGTTATTCTATTCATGCAGGGGTAGGGGCTCTCCAGCGCCGCCCGCAGAGGCTCCTACAGTTACCTGGTCACGTTGGCTTGGGCACCATGCGAGGCACTGCACTTTGGTGGGGTCAAACGGGCATGATTTTATGTGATGTTTGGCTGGGTCAATCGGGGATCTCACGCGTGCCAGCTAATCTTAAGAGACACGCGGTCCGCTCTCGCCAGGGTTGTCGCGGTAAGCATGGACACGAGGGGGGGTGCAGCAAGCAACAGAGGTTGCAGTTGGTACCGCTGCCGCCAAGGGGCAGGGTAAGGGGAATTTTGGCACGGGCTTGGTACCTACCTGGGAGCAGGCTGGGGATGACCAGCCGGTTTAACGTTCTTTGATTGTTTGCCCCCTAGCAGGTCAGGACGGAGTTGCCACCCGGTGCCGGTTTTTCACCCCCCCCACCCAATCTGACGGAGAATCAAGTCAGTTTGCGCTGAGGGACGCGCCGAGCCGCTTCCTTTGAGTACGATTGCCCACATTCAGGAGAGTAAGTAGAGACGTTGGGTGTGTTTGCATAAGGGACTTTAGGAGGAAGTGGGGCATGTGAAGGGACGGGGTGCAAGACCACGGTTGGGGGGTAACCTAACCTAACCTCTGCTTCATCTCCACCCAGTTTCAGTGGAGGCACCCAGCGACCGTCACCCCTTCAGCACGTTGCTCTTAACCTGTTGAGTAAGTACAGGCGCAGCTTTGTGCGTCACAGAGGGGACAATAGGAGAATCATGGGAGTGCCTGATCGCTGGTCAGGGTTTTAGCTCACAGCTGTCTTTTCTTCCAGGTTGAGTCGACCACATCAGGATATTATGGATAGCCAGGGATCCCCGTCGCTTTTCACGTTGACGTCCCAAGTGGAAGAAACCCAGCAAGGAACTTCCCAAGACGCACAGCTAGCAGCCATCGTGGAACTGGCCAAGACCAAGGGATTGGCTTGGGCCGCAGAACTTTTGAAGGCTAGCAACCCGGTGGATTCCGGGGTCATCTGTGGGGGTTCGATCACAGAGCAGGAGCCTAGCGAAGAGGCAGGCCCCTCCCGGTCCAAGCGGACACGCAGGGCAACAAACAAGGACTTCCCGGCAGACCCGCCGCCACCTAAGAGTCGGGCAGTGGCCATTACTCGAGAGTGCCCCGCTGCCCGTTCCCCCGCCCGTGTCGCAGGGAATAGCCCCCCCCCCGGCTGACGGCACGCCCCAAGGGACCTTCGCAACTATTGAGGACTTGGGTAAGCTCTCTGACACTTTAAAGGGCTTCTTGTCAGAGGTCAGAGCTGGTCTTGCTGGGGCTAGCGCGACGGTTGGGCCCATCACGGTGAACAATGGGGATGGAGGGGTAGCAGCGGCTGCGAATGTGTGGGCCCTCCAAGGGAGCCACACCCAAGTGCATCAGTTACCCCCCCCCTGTGGGGGAGCTCGGATTAAGAGCTCAGACAGGGCCTGGTTTAGCGGGAACTGCTAAGGAGACAGGGGCCGCCGGGATAGTTGGTGGCCTTGGACTAGGTAACCAGACTCCGACTCTCCTGGGCTCGGCAACTACAGCAGGGACTAGCGGGAGTGCAACTTGGCGAGTTGGTGGGGCTTCCTTCAGCGGGGGCAGCGGCTATCTCCACTCAGGCCACACCCAGCGCTCCCCTAGTTGCGCTTTCCACAGCTATCCAGCCGGGCACAGCAGCTATTGCCCTTACTGTGCCCCCCCCGGTAGCGCAACCAGGGCACTTGCCGGTCACCCACGCGCCTCTCCTGTCAGGCCGCAGCTCCTTGTCCTGGGAGGTGCCTCTTGCTGTTAAAGAATTCATATGGAGGCGTGAATTTCTAGACATCTTTTCCCTGCTCCTGCTTGGCCAGCATGGCCAGGACGCTCGGAGGGTTGGGGGAAAAGAGGAGGATAAGAAAGTCAGGTTTCAGGCATGGCCGGAGAAGTCAATCGATAACTGGCTATCGGCCTTCTCCATTTTTCAGTCAGTGATCTTGGAAAAATTCCCTGAGCAAGGACAGGCATTGGTGCAATATCAAAGGCTGATCCACACAGAAGCACAAAAGTGGGATGGGTCAGGGTGGGTGAACTATGACTGCGAATTTAGAAAAAAGATGGCAGTATGCCCGGAGATGGGGTGGGATCAAAAGGAGGTCCAGTTGTGGATGGACCATATGGGGTCCGCGGGCGCAGAACACAGTGACGCAGCCTAAGGCGCAGGGGGTGGTTCACCAAGATTCAGAGTCCTCCCAGACTGGCACTAAGGCTTTCAAGCAGTCCTTTTGAGGGTCACGCAGGGGGAGCCAAAGAGGGGGGTTCAAGAGGGTGTCTCCTGGAACATGCAACCTCTTTAATGCAGGGTCATGCTCATGGGGGATCAAGTGTAGGTTCCAACATGCTTGCAGCAAATGCGGTGGCCGACACCCCGCGACCTCATGCCAGGCCAAGCAGGATAAGAAACCATCTGCTGACAGTAAAAAGGACAATTGAGGCAGCACCGAAGGAAGCTAAAAGATCAATCCCTCCAGCACATGACCCCCCGCGCAGCGCCTCAACTGTACTTGTCATTCCACCCAAGCGTAGTGCACCCCTGGCATCCCCCTGCTCGCCTGCTCCCCTCGCTCAGAAAGGGCCATCACCTATCATCCTGAACAACATCCTCCCCCTTCTCAGACGGTATCCTAACAAGGGGGACGGGGCTCTATTATTGGGAGGGTTCTTCGAAGGATTCGTGATCCCTTATGTGGGCCCCTTGTCTTGCAGGGAGGCGGAAAACCTCAGGTCTGCCAGGGACCTTCCTTCTGTAGTGCAGGCAAAAGTCAAGAAGGAACTGGAGCTAGGTAGGGTAGCAGGGCCCTTCAGGGAGCCCCCACTGGACAACTTTGTAGTTTCCCCGCTGGGGGTGGTACCGAAGAAGGAGCCTGGGACCTATAGACTCATTCATCACCTGTCATACCCGGAAGGCGACTCGGTCAACCATGGGCTGCAGGAAGGAACTTGCTCAGTGTCATACTGTACTCTAGATGTGGCTCTGGACTTAGTCAGGAGGGCGGGCAAGGGGGCCTGGTTAGCGAAGGCAGACATTGAATCGGCATTTCGCTTGCTACCAGTGCACCCGAGCAGCCAACACCTGCTGGGTTTCAGGCTAGATGGCTGGTACTTTTTGACAAATGCATGCCCATGGGGTGCGCAGTCTCCTGTGCCTTCTTTGAGGCCTTCAGTTCCTTCTTGCAATGGGCGTTACAAGAAACCTTTGGGGTGGAAGGGGTCTCCCATTACTTGGATGACTTCCTTTTCATTGGGCGGGATGGCACGCAGGAATGCAGGGCGGCTCTCTCTGACTTTCAGACCCTTGCGAACCACCTGGGGGTCCCCTAGCACCGGGGAAGACTGAGGGGCCTGCGCAAGTGCTTACGTTCCTAGGGATTGAACTGGACACAGTGCTGGGTGAATCCAGGCTGCCTCCAGATAAGGTCCGGGACCTGGGACAACAGATCCGGCTAGCCGTGGGGAAGGACAAGGCCCCTCTGGCCTTCGTGCAGAGCCTCCTGGGGAAACTTAACTTTGCTGCCAGGGTCATTCCCGCGGGGAGGGTCTTTGCGCGCAGGCTGGCCAGAGCTACTGCTTCGGTCACAAAGAAGCACCACTTAGTAAAACTGAGCAGAGGCATGAGAGAGGATCTGCTAATGTGGGCGGACTTTTTGGAGAACTTTAATGGGTCAGTCATCTGGCGCGCACCCTGGGCCAACAGCGCAGAATTGTCACTGTTCACAGATGCGTCTGGAAGGGAAGGGTTCGTGGTCATACTGGACAGGGAGTGGTGTGCCGAGAGGTGGCCTAACTCTTGGCACAAGAGAAGGATCACTTCCAAGATCACTGTGTTGGAACTCTTCCCCATAGTAATAGCTCTCCACCTTTGGCCGGGGGTGCTGACAGCGAAGAGGGTCCTGTTCTGGTCCGACAACCTAGCAGTTGTCCAAGCAATCAACTCACATTCAGCAAGCTGCCCCTTGGTATTGTGCCTGTTGAGAGAGCTGGTGAGGGCAAGCTTAAAAAACAATGTGGACTACAGGGCTCGCCACATTCAAGTGGTGCAGAATGTGGCCGCTGACGCTCTCTCTCGTTTTCAGTGGCGCCGTTTCCGAGAGGCGTGGCCGAGAGCAAGAGAGGAGATGACCCCTTTCCCACAACACCTGTGGCTTCTACTGAAGTGGAACAGCGGATGAGGAGTTTGGGTGAGCTGTCTCTTGCACCTAGGACAGTGAAGCGCTACAGGACTTGTGTGGACAATTTATGTGCGAATATGGGAGCGTGGGATGATGTGGGATCTTCGCTAGAGCTCAGAGTGCAAAAGTTTATCCTGTGGGCCAAGGATGGTGGGAAATCCCACCCCTGGATCTCGGGGCATTTGTCAGCCATCAGTCATCACGCCCGGTTGAGAGGACTACCTGACCCGACCAAATCCTTTGTAATCAGGGCTGCACTTAAGGGATGGGCAAGGAGTGAACCCCGATCCCCTGACAGCAGGTCCCCCATCAGTTATCCGATCCTACAAGGGATGCTGGACAGCATGCCCAAGGCCACCCGCTCGGGGTACGAGGCAATGCTATTCTCTGCTAGTTTTGCGCTGGCCTTCTTCGGGGCCTTTAGGATTGGCGAGCTAGTGGCGCGATCCAAGCAGGACACCTCGGGGGTGGCTTTGAATATCAAGGACGTGACCATTAGCACATCATGTCTCAGGATAGTCGTGAGACAATCTAAAACTGATCAGGCAAGAGAAGGGAGAGTAGTCCTGTTACAGGGGCTGGGGGACGCTAGGTATTGCCCTTTGCTCTTGTGCAAGGCTTATTTGGCCCTTCGCCCGGGGACTGCGGGGTACTTCCTGGTGCATGAGGACGGGTCTCCGGTTACAAAGTTTCAAGTAGACCACATCATGCAGGCATGCTTGCAATTGTCAGGACAGGCAGGGAGAGACAAGAGATTCAGCAGTCACTCCTTCAGGATTGGGGCGGCAACCACTGCCTTCTTATCAGGGATGCCGCCAGAGCGAATTAAGCAAGTAGGGCGCTGGGAGCCGCAATGCTACAAACGATATATAAGGATGGCGGGCGGACTCTCAGGTACTATGTGGCAACCGACAGGTGTATAGGTGTACGGGTTTTGCCCGGATTGCCAAATGATGTTGCAGTGATGTGGTTTTGTGTGCAATTGTAGATTATTGAAGATAAGTGTTATAATAAATTTGGTTTTCAAACACAACATCTCTTTATTTACCAGGAACCAAGGTCTGGGTAATTGGACATTCAAGCATCGTTAGAGTGGCACGGTGGGCTGAGATAAGAAAGTGGCGACATGGCTTCTCAGCCACAGAGATCACGTGGCTAGGTTACCCGGGTATGCGCCTGAACGAGCTGATGAGGAAGCTGCAGCAGAGACTGGGGGGAGGTACCGGTCCACCTCACATTCTGGTCATACACTTGGGAGGGAATGACCTGACGACTCTGGGGAGGAGAGGACTGCTCCAAGACATGAGGGACATCATGTGTCAATTGAGTAGTCAGCTGGGGGCATGTGAACTGTGGTGGTCCGAAATTTTACCTCGCCAAGTTTGGCAAGGAGCCCGATCTGGAGAGGCAATTGAGATATCACGTAGGAGAGTGAACAGCGCCATGCGTAAATTCACGGAACAAAGGGGATTTGGCTTCATCAGGCATGGTTTACTTCATACCAAGTCTACTGGATGTTGGGAAGTGGATGGGATTCACCTCTCAAGGGTAGGCATGGACCTAATTTTGCTGGACCTTGGGGAGGCCTTGGAAGCAACAGGCTGTAGGTAGGAATATCTGCCTTGGTGGGGGGCCCTGGTGGTGACAGTGGCCACCCCCAGAGCTGTGGAGGAGTTACAGGGCGATCCAGAGTCTGCAAGGTACAGAAGGGTACTATATTGCAGCAGCACAACAGGGTGCTAAGCCAAGGATACCCAAGGATGTCTTAGCGTGTCCCCTGGAAGAACTACGGCGCCCCGTTAGCCTACAGGTGGTTGTGGGTCTGAGCAACCGGGGGCTGCCTGGAACGCTCCGCCCACCTGTGGGGGCGTGAGTAAGGAGTGGACTGGCGGTCCACTGAGGGGAGAGGTGGCCTCTCCCAATAATTGGTAACCACCGGTTGGCGACGGCCACGGTGCAATTTGGCTCATCAGGCGGGCAGGCGGCATAGGGGCTGGCCTGCCCTGGGATCGCCTGTAAGATAACCCACCATGTTGGCATATTGGTTATGCAAATAAACCTGCAGCAAAATTTCTCCACTAAAAAGGTGTCGTGTGGTTTATTTATGTATGTCACTGTATGAGAACTGAGTGTTGCCGATATTGGCACTATGCCAAGGCTGCCCGGGGGGCCACGTAGGGGATCCTCCAACAGGGCGGCCGCCTTAGTGCCACAGGAAGGCACAGAAGTCTGCAGACCAGGCTCCCTGGGCTAGGGACCAGGGGGTCGGCTGGCCGCGTCACTTCCGGCCGTGGGAGGGGGACAGGGGTACAAATGCCTTCCCCCGCCCACTGGAGGGTCTCTTGACCGCTGCCCGTCTCGCTGTTTCCCGCCCTACCGCTTACCCTGCGGACGGCCAAAGGGTGGTACGGGGAGGGAAGAATCTAACTTATTGTTTTGTGTTGCAGGAGGAGTTACAGGGCGATCCAGAGTCTGCAAGGTACAGAAGGGTACTATATTGCAGCAGCACAACAGGGTGCTAAGCCAAGGATACCCAGGGATGTCTTAGCGTGTCCCCTGGAAGAACTACGGCGCCCGTTAGCCTACAGGCGGTTGTGGGTCTGAGCAACCGGGGCTGCCTGGAACGCTCCGCCCACCTGTGGGGGGGCGTGAGTAAGGGAGTGGACTGGCGGTCCACTGAGGGGAGAGGTGGCCTCTCCCAATAATTGGTAACCATCGGTTGGCGACGGCCACGGTGCAATTTGGCTCATCAGGCGGGCAGGCGGCATAGGGGCTGGCCTGCCCTGGGATCGCCCGTAAGATAACCCACCATGTTGGCATATTGGTTATGCAAATAAACCTGCAGCAACATTTCTCCACTAAAAAGGTGTCGTGTGGTTTATTTATGTATGTCACTGTATGAGAACTGAGTGTTGCCGATATTGGCACTATGCAAATCGCTCATCGCCTCAGGGAGATTTTTCAGCAAGTGAGTAGTGCTCTTAATGCGAAGAAAAGTGCATTGGCGCACTTTCACACTCTGCATCCTGTAGACTTTAACATAGAGTTCCATTGATTCCGATGCCTTTCTGTCTCAGTCTAAAATGGACCTGTTGAATTATGACCAGGAAGAACGAGGAAGCAGGGACTCAAACCTGCCCTCGAGGCAGCATCAGAGTCTGATGCATCACTTGCACCTGACTGCTGGAGTTTACTTACAAAGCTTTAAGATCTACGGAAGCTTCGATGGTCCAAATCTGAAGCAGGCTGGTGAGGCATTTTGAATTCAGTACTCTTGCCGAAGACCGGAAGGATTTTGAATTAAATCCTCCTGGTTAAATGCCAAGGAAGTTTCCTAACTTGTGCCCTTATCACTTAATCAAATAATCCGTTGTTCCTGGGTAAAAGTAGTTTTGACTATCTTTTATTAAGGACGGAGCCTCCTCTCAGGATTAGAGGATGCTGTAATTCTTAATGGACGTTTCAGTCAGGGGTCTAGAAAGGAAGCCTTTCTTTTGTCCATACTCAGAGTTCACAGAGTCTCTCACTATCACATTAAAACTGTTCAAATTACAAATGAATTATTCAATTTCCTATGTATAAAATCGATACATAAAGAAAATACATGTTTGAGAATAAATTCCTGTCCATACAGGCAGTAAAACTACACTTCACGACCCTCCATTCAGAGAGCAGGCAGAGCCCAAGGCCTCACCCCTCAGCCATGCTGGTGTTAGTAAGCATTTCATATTACCTCCTCTTCTTCCATTCATCGTCCCATTCCTTACTGATGGAGTGAGTGTGCCCATTCACTCCGTAGTACTCACTACTGTAAAGCTGTTTTTCTTTTCAATGAAAGGGTCAAAGGATAGATCCATAAAACCCCCTCCTGCTCCTCTGTTTATTTTTTATTATGTTTGCCCTGTCTACTGTAGGTCTGTGGGGGGGGGGTTTGGGCACCCTCTTGGATTCTCAGGTATGTGCAGTTTTAATTTCTTATCATTTATTAGTGCCTCGTGGGAACGCGGCTGCTTGGGTGTTGCCTTTTTCCCCTGCGTGTCCCAGTTTTCTTAGGGTGCTGCGTCTTTCTTCATAACGGCTGCTCGAGTGCTGCGTTCCCTGGTTAGAATACGGCTGCTAGAGCGCTTCATTCTTACAAGCCCCAACACACCCCCACCAACTTCCTGAGCCTCATCGCTCCCACAGATGCAAACCCCGAACCCCTGCTAACCACCTGGGACCTGCTCACCACTCAAAACACCACTGTCTTCATGAATGCCGTCCACTCAGGAGCACCTACGGACCCCTGTACCCACCACATCTTCAACCTTGGGAGCAAGTCGATCAGTAACAAACTCATCACCTTCAATGCATCCATCACCACGACCACCTTCCCCGATGAATAGAAACACGCTGAAGTCAAAACCCTTCTCAAGAAACCATCCGCCGACCCCAGTGAACTTAAGAACTTCCGTCCCATCTCTCTCCAAAGTCCTCGCCAAAGCCATCAACTGCCAACTCACGGAACACCTGGAGAACAGCAATCTTCTGGACATCTCCCAGTCTGTATTCTGCACCAACCACAGCACCGAGACCGCCCTCATTGCTGCCACCGGCAACATCAGAGCCTCCTTGACCCAGAAGAAATGGTGGCCCTGATCCTTCTCGACCTCTCAGCAGCATTCAGCACTGTATACCACCACAACCTTATTAAGAGGCTGCACCACATTGGAATTCAAGGAGATGCCCTAAGTTGGATCGCCTCCTTCCTCACTAGAACTCAGAGAATCCACCTTCCTCCCTTCACCTCCTAATACAAGAGCATCATCTGCGGTGTCCCTCAGGGCTCATCCCTCAGCTCCACCCTGTTCAACACCTACATGACCCCCTTGGCCAGCATCATCAGAACCCATTGACTAAGCATCATATTCTAACCCAACGACACCCAGCTCATCCTCTTGCTGTCTTAAGAGCCCTCCACCATGAGGGCCAACATCCACAGGTGCATAACGAGCATCGCCGACTGGATGAAAGACAACTGCCTGAAACTCAACACAGACAAAACAAAAGTACTGATCTTTGGGAAAACACCTCCCTGTGGAACGACTTCTGGTGACCTTCCAAAATAGGACCCTCACCCACACCGACAGACCATGCCCACAACCTCGGCAGCATCCTGGACAGCAAACTCACCATGAAAAACCAGATCAATGCAGCCTCCTCCACCTGCTTCCTCACTCTTTGCATGCTCTGCAGGATTTTCAAATGGCTTCCGGTCAACACCAGACAAACTGTCACCTGGGCCCTAGTCACCAGCCGGCTGCACTACGGCAAAGTGACCTATGCAAGGATCACCTCGCACCTCCTGAAGAGACTACAGCTCATATAGAATTCTGCGGTCAGACTCATCCTCGACCTCCCAAAGCAGACCCACAACACCCCACACTTCAGGAAGCTCCATTTGCTCCCCATTCAGAAGAGATGGCATTTCAAGATACTGATCAACACTTAACAAGGCCCTGCACAACCAACAACCAGCATACATCAACCACCGCCTGAACTTCCACCAACCCTCCAGGCACCTGCGCTCCACCTCCCTTCACCTCCCTCACACCCCTCGCATACGTTGAAGTTACAGCAGGGGTTGTTCCTTCTCCTACCTTATGGCCAGGTCCTGGAATGACCTCCCTCTCCACCTCCGGACTTCACCCTCTCTGCTGGAATTCAGGAAAGGACTCAAGCCATTAATTGAACCTACGCAGCAAGAACACCCAGCACCTGGATACCCTCACAGTTGATTAGCTGCGCTTTACAAGTCTTATTTGATTTGATTCTTTCTCAGTAGCAGCTGCTCGTTCACAGCATTTCCTCTTTCTAGTGGCTGCTCAGGCGCCACAGTCTTTTAGATTGGCTGCTCGGGCATTGCATTGTCTCTCAGTACGACTGCCCAGGTACTGCATTCTTCTCTGAAGTGGGTGCATGGGCGCCATGTGTTTATCTTCGTGGGTAATTCCCCCCTTTTTTTGTTGCGGCTGCTCGGGCGCCGTGTTGTTTTATTTTATGGAGGTTGCCATGGCCCTGAGACGTCATTTCTTGTCTTTTGCGGGTGGCCTCTCCTGCACCATATTTCGTGTGTTCACTACACTGGGAGGGGGGGTGTTTTTTAGCCCATATGTTTCTTCCCCAACCTGATTGCTATTGCTGTGGTGCCAGGTTTTTAGGTATCTCCCTCTGCCTATGGGTACTCTGCAGTTGTGAAGGGTGGGGAAGTCCTTCTAATCTTTTTTGATATAGTGTGTGGGACATAAGCTGCTTTATCTTTTTTAGTCTGAATTGCTGGGATTACAGAGGCTCTGCCCCTCCTTACTTTTCTATTTTCCTGAAGTGGACATGTCTCTGCCTGCAGGTCCTTTCTTTTTTCCTTGTTTTGGGTCAGGCAGTGCAGGGTTTTCCCTGTAAAGGCCGTTTCTCTACATATACTCTGTTTCCCCAGTGTTCTCTGTATGCCTGGTGTACTGCTGGCAGACTTTGGAAAGGCACATCATAAATTGCGTCAAGCATTCCCCAAACTGCCTCCTTCAGGGTGTTTGTAAGGGGGTATTAAACACTGTTTTCCTTCTATCTAAGACGGTCAAAAAGGGTTCGGAGGCATATAATAAACATCATGGCAGGAGTTCTTCCCCGATCTCTTCTGCATCTTCAGCCGGTTCATATTGGTCTGTTTCTTCACCTTCATCCATATCCTCTTGGGCACCTCTGGACTATGATAAGAAGGAGGTGGTTTTTCCCTATGATGCTTCATCTAGAGGGAAATATATATTGAAATTAGATCCAGTTGTTTCTTATATTTCTTACAACCTTCAGCTTCCTCTGGAGAAAGATCAGCCCAGTACTAGTGGCAAGTGGTTCAGGCAATTCCAGAGGCCATCAGTGCCTAAATTACACATTATACTTGCTATTCAAGGTCTTTTAAAATGAGAGTGGAGAGACCCAGAGAGAGTTTCGGTACCTCAGTTTATGGGGAGGCTGTACCCTTTATCTAAAGGAGAGACTGAGTTGTCGCAAGTCCTCACTCCTGATCCACTGATTACCAACCTCACTGGTAAACCTTCTCTTCTGATTGAGGATGTGACATTGTGTGACCCGCTGGATAGGAAGGTGAAAGCTGCCTCAAAAAGAACTCATGCTTGTCTCAGCCATTCCTTAAGATCAGAGATTTATGGAGTATATTCTTCCTGTTCCTTGGTCAAAGATTTCCAGTCACTATCTTCTGCTATTCAACTGGGTAAAGATTTTTCTGAGTTATTGGGTTGTATGGAGGTGTAGGATAAATTCCTCTTGAACATTGCCTTTGATAATCTTCATGCATCTGCAGTGGCCTCTGCCAGTTCTGTAGCAGTCAAACAACATTTGCACTCACAGGGTTGGAAAGTGGAGGCTGCACAAATGAATTGATTGTCAATAAGGCCTTTTCCGTGCAGCAAGCTTTTTGGTGACAAGTTAAAAGTTCTTAAAAAATCCTTCAAGAGTCAAATACATGTTCAGCCATTCCGTCACAGGCAGAAGTCTTTGAAAAGCAGTAAAAGGAGAGCTGGTCAGTACAAGTGGAGGAGAACTGATTTTCAACAGAGCAGTTCTATATTTCAGCGCAAGACTTCTCAGCCAGTGGGCGCCTACTGTCAGAGTTTTAAGAGCTTCCCTTTGTTGTGCAGACCCAATGGCCAAGGGAGACAATCAAAATAGTGGTCTTAGAAGCTAGCATTTCCTCGCTGGTACACAGACGTGCCATAACCAAAGTCCTATCTCGGGAGAGAGGTCGCGGTTGTTATTCCCGTGTATTCCTGGTCCGAAAAGTCTCCCGCAACTGTCAAATGACTATAGACTTTCGGTCCCTGTAGAGCTTCATTCCGATGGTTCATTGCAAAATGAATATCTTGAAATAACTCCTTAGGTTTCCTCTGGAGATTTTCTCATGAAGATCGTGAGAATATGCATATCTCCATGTGCCAGTGGCTCCAGTCAAGCAGCAGTTCCTCAGATTTTCAGTGGGGATCCAGTGTTATGTGCCCGGGTTAGGGCCATGTAGCAACACAGCACATGTCTTACATTGTCCTCTTTTTGCACAATAACATTTTACTGTGATCTTTTGCACATATTTGCGTGTGTGACAATGTTGGATTAGTTTCTCTGAAACTACTTTGGCTTACACAACTGGCTTTGTGAAACATTATCATGGTGCCTCAGACACGGAGTACAAGGCCTTTACACATGCTGTACAAATGCCGTTCTATCTTTATCCACGGGGCGACAGGGCTATCTGCATACCCATAACAACACAAATCTGCACATACATCGCAAGGATGCTTTTTATTATAAATAAGCATTTCCGGGGGTTAGCAGAGGAGACACCTCATCTGACATCGATAGGTCCCTGCATACTGAGGCTTCGCCAAGCAGCTGCCTAACATCTCTGTGAGGGGCACCCAGTTCATGACCAAGACAGGGTCCTACATTCTGTCCCGCTAGGTAATGCGGTTGGATCATCCCATGGGGGGAATCTTGGCTCTAAATATACACACCTACACATACTCTAGAAACACATAGGGTAGGGATTGCATAGTAGGAATACTCCTGATTATTACCTTGTTTTATATGCCCATACATTGTTCTTAGCACCATGGTGGAACTGTATCTGCTATTTATCGTTTTGGTGCTTGTAATCACTTTCATATGCTTCTGTCTACTGATTATCGCAACACATGTATTCTATACGAGAATAACGTTGGCCAATTAAATATATTGAAAACGTCCCAGTGTGTATTCTCTGTATACATCTCTGAGAACAAGAGTGCACGAATGACTGAGCGAAAGGGTTTCTAGATCTGTTACCATGATCCCTGAGGGGTCAGGGCTGTCTTGTCCAGTGGTTGCCAGAAACCATTTGCTACCTATTTGGGTTAGTGGGGGCTTATGGTGGCACTGTGAGCTAGCTGGTCTCTGGGCCAACATATACTACGGGGTGCGTGAAATCAGTCTAGGCACCTTACCCAAAGTTTATGTTGTCCACAAACGCGCAGATCCTATGGATTAGTGGGAACTACACAACACCAGCACTGACAGTTCTGGGTGCTACAGTTTGGACTCAAGACCTCCCCTCGGGTTTTCACGAACGTTCTTGATCCTGTGATAGGTCTCCTGCACTCTTGGGGGATCACATCCTTATCTGGACTATCTGCTCATTCAAGCCCCCTTTCAGCAGAGGGCCCCAGATGATACAGCTGAAGCTCTGGAGGATTTTGGTTTATTTATCGACTTATCAAAGTTCCTTCTGGTGCCTCCACAGTGGAATATATAGGGGCGGTCTTCGACACTGTGCAGATAATAGTCACCCGTACCGAGACCAGACTCACTAAGTTGAGAAGACTAGTCCTGAACTTACTACAATCTCAAGAGTCTTCAGGAAGAAAATGGTTACAGCTCAGGGGAATATGGTAAACTGTATACTTTACCATTTCCTTTTTTTGTGGGGTCCTGTTAGAGGTGTACAGTATTTTAGTTCTCTATTACTGTCTTTCCTTTTTTAGGCACTGACTTTGGACATCATATTCTGGTCTCGTCTTCACCTGGGGCACGTGGTTCATCGTCTCTTACTCCACTGGAGTCCAGCCCAGGAGGATTATGATGTGGTGATTTCAGTATCAGCATTAATTCGTCAGGAACTCTCCTGGTGGTTGATTCTTCCTTTGATGGAGAGATGAACTCCTCTTCTCTTTCCCAACCCCAAGATTTTAGCGATCAATGCCAGCAGCCTGGGTTGGGGTACAGTTTTGGAGGGCCACACAGCTCAAGGTCTCTGGACTTTGGCTGAGAGTAAACACTCATTGAAATGGAGAGAGTTGAGAGCACTCTTGAACGCTCTGCAATTTGTCTCAGGCCATTGAAGGGTCACAATGTAATAGTCCACATCAACAGCTGTGTGGTTATGTCATACATAAATCACCAGTTCGGCACAGGTTCCTCATCCTTCAACAGATTAGCTCACCTCATCTGCTCCTGGGTGGAGTCCAGTCTTCTGGATCTGAGAGCCAATCACATCCATGGGGTGTTGAATTCTCAGGAGGATCAATTGAGATTAGTTTTTCCATGCTCTCAGGAGTTTGCGGGGGTTTGCAGTTTGCAGTTGCGGACCTCTTTGTCACTCCCCTGAACTCCAAAGTGCCTTAGTTCTTCACAAGATTCCAGTCTCAGGGAACATAGGGCACCAATGCTCTAACCAGTCCTTGGCTTCCAGGCCTCCTATGCGTCTTTCCTCCAATATAATTAATTCCTAGGTGTCTGTCACTACTTCTCAAGGAGTCAGCAGATGTAATGTTGGTTCGTCCACTGTGGGTCCGGAGACCTTAGTTCTCTCTTCTCAAGCTCCTGCCTCTGAAACAGGAAAGGCTCCTTCCGTTTACTGCGTTTCTCCTGTCCAACCCTGTTCTTCCATTACAGACGTTATTAGTCAAGTTAAAATGTTTGGTTTGGCGATTGAGAGGGAGGACTTCTTAAATAGGGGTCTCTCTTTATCGGTTTCCCGTTATCTAAAATCTTCTAGGAGGTGTTCCACGAATAAGGCTTATTTTTTATTTTTTTTATTTTACAGAGTTTAATATAGCGCGAACTTGACCCGAATCAGGTATCAGAGCACTTTACATAGCACCAGACGAGACTCAAACCCAGTTCCCCAGATTTGAGTTCGACCGCCCTAGCCGTTAGGCCAACTCCTCTCCCTTATGAACACCATTGGGGTTCTTTTGATAGGTGGTGCAGAGCGAAGTCTTAGGGCCATATGTAGGTAATTTCTATTTACCGATTCCTAAATACCGAATTTTACCGATTCGGTATTTAAGAATCGGTAAATAGAATGTAGGTAAACATTCGGTAAATTTTACCGATTCGGTAATATTCGTTATTACCTATTCGGTATTTACCGAATCGGTAATAAGGAATACCTTCCCATTCATTCCTATGGGCCTGGAGGCCCATAGGAATGAATGGGAAGCCATTCACTATTACCGATTCAGTAAATACCGAATCGGTAATAGGGGGAGCATATTCAAGGGTGGCAGGGTGTCAAATTGACACCCTGTTGCACCCCTGAATCGTGCATGTGTGCACATGTGGCACACATACATGCCCTAAGGGCATGTATGTCTGCAACATGGCACTTTTAAAAAAGCACAAAATTGCTTTTTAAAAGGTATTCGGTATTTACCACCAACTTGTAGTTGGTGGTAAATAACGAATCCTTAAACCAAAAATGCACTCACTTGAGTGCTCCCTACATAGGATTTAAGAAATCGGTAATTTACCGATTCCTTAAAATAACGAATCGGTAAATTACCGACTCCTTAAATCCGGCCTCCTACATCGCAAAGGGCTAAATACCGGTCGGTAACGGGAAATTTACCGATTTTCGGCCGTTACCGACCGGTATTAGCCCACCTACATATGGCCCTTAGTCTCTTGTGTCTGCTTCTACTACTGAAATGTTTTAGTTTCTTCAGGAAGAGTTTGACAAGTGGGTCTCAGTTGCACCCCTTACGTTTCAGTGGTTCTCCATTAAAACATTTCAAACTCCTTGGGAAAATCTGTCTTCATTTGATGGCTTCATTTGATGATTTCATGGCTTCTAAGCTCTTTAAAGTTTTCCACATATTAAGACACAGGGTCCACACTTATTTTTCTTCATGAGATCTTCCCTTGGTTCTTTCTCACTTACAGAAGTTTCCATATGAACCTTTAGAAGATGTTTCTGTCCAATTTCTCACCTTGAAGATTTTCTTTTTGGTGGCTATCACCACTGCAAGACGCTTAGGAGAACTAATTATTTTGTATGTCATCACCCATATTTAGGAATATTTGACAACAGAATGGTTCTATCTCTTGATCCCAAGTTCTTGCCCAAAGTAAATTCTGCATTTCACTGTGACCAAGAGATTGTACAGCCTGTCTTACAAGGGGGAGCCTCTGACCCTGACCCATTAGTAAACCTAATAGATGTGGTAAAGGCTCTGAAAATTTACTTGTCAAGATCTTTTGCTTTTAGGCAATCAGATAGCTTTTTTCCCAATTTTGGTCCTGTGAAGAATAATGGAAAGCGGTCTTCATCTACCTTGGGCAGATGGGTGGAAAAGTTAATATTCTCTTCTTATCTAGCACAAGGTATGGAAATACCAGGCAGCATAAAGGATCCCTCTACCAGAGTTATTGCGGCTTTGTGGGCTGAGTGATCTGGGGTTCTCTTAGAGACATCTGCAGAACTGCTATGTGGTCTTCTCCTTCCACTTTCATATCCCATTATATATTGAATATTGCGCAGGGGTCAGAACTATGTTTTAGTTTACTCTTCACAAAGGCTTCTATGTCTGCTTCATAGTCCATTTCTTTTGTATGACCCCTGTTCTTTGTTGAGAGTTCTCTTAGTTCCCTTAGCTGTTTGGTGTTGGGAACTTCACTCAGGGGTTTCTTTTGCTGGGTTATGATTATGGAGGATTGAATAACAATAAATTCTTTCCTTCTACTTTGTGTTCCTGTGCTTTCTTTCTGGGGCTGCTAAAAGAGGTTTTTCCTTTGGCATACCTCCATCAGTAGGGAATTGGATGAGGAATGGAAGAAGAAGAGGTAATGCTTGTATTACTTACCAGTAATCTTCAATACTCTGATACTTCCTTATCTGCCCCATTCTATATGTCCCTCTCTTCCATCCCTGTTCTTTCATCAGCCCCGCTTTTGGACTTTATTATAAACAGGAAGAGTTGAAGGAAGGGGAGGGGTATTATGGATCCATCATTTGACCCTTTTATAGAAAGGGAGACAGATTTATAGTAGTGAGTACTAGGGAGTGAATGGGCACACCCACTCCATCAGTAAGGAATGGGACAAATTAGGAAGAATTGGAGTAATGAATATTACTGGTAAGTAATCTGAGCATTCTAGCCTATGTTTAGCACAGCAAGGAGCATATTCACCCCTACAGCAGGCCGCGTGTGCATGGAGCATTGTCATATCTCTGAGCATATGAGAATTTTGGCTAGATTATAAATCTCAACCCTTCAGCCAAAATAGGACAATTTAGGTAAGAATAATTATGAACACAGCAGTGGAAGGCGCATATTTTATGTTGTTTACAATGGTAGACGGCTTTTGAAATATTCGTCCTATTTGGATGCGATAGTGCCTCACCATTTTTGATCTGCTGTACGTACCTTTCCCTGACCCCTTTGAAAGAAAGTTACATACTTTCTTCTGGGTTGTTGGCATGTAGACCTCCATTACAAGTTCCCAAGTTGCATTGTTCAGCATTCCGTCCATCATTTGTTCCTTTTGCTTTTGTTGGCCTAAGTGGGAAGGGTATGCCCAGACGTGAGTCCCATTCTCACTGCGCCACTGGATTCAAGCTAGCCTGGCTGATGAGGGGTGATGCCCCGAAACCGGTCCCAGGATGCTCGTTTCCGGTCCAGGGAGGACCTGGCTTGGCAGTTTGGGCTGTACTGTTCATATGTCGTGTCAACAAGGCCGGGATCCAGGGCCTGGCTCTGAAGTGGCTCTCTTCCTTCCTCAGAGACCGGTTCCAAGCGGTGCGTCTTGGCAATTTTTCCTCCACCAAGATGGAACTGACTTGTGGGGTTCCCCAGGGTTCCTCTCTTTCTCCGCTCCTTTTTAATTTGTACCTACTTCCTTTAATCTCTTCCTTGCGAGAAAGGCAAGTGGGAACATATAATTATGCGGATGACCTTCAATTGGTCTTTGACATCAATCTCTCATCATCCTCTGTGTCTCATTTTCAAGACACGATGATTTTTATAAGTGAATGGATGAATAACAATCAATTGAAGCTTAACCCCGACAAAACTGAGCTTATCCTTACTGGAGGGTCTGCCAACCCATGGAAATCCAACTTTTGGCAGTCTACCCTGGGTAGTCCCCCTCTACCGGCCAGCTCAGTCAAAAGTCTGGGTATAGTGATAAGCAACGATCTGACCATGAAAGCCCAGATCGGCGCCATCGTCTCCGCTGGTTTCTTCCAACTACGGAGAATAAAGAAGATCAGCAAATTCTTGTCTAGGGAAGCCTTGACTTTAGTTGTTCTGGCATTGGTTATCTCCCGCCTGGACTATGCCAACTCACTTTATGTTGGCATCCCGGCTTACCAATTAAGACGCCTTCAGCTGGTCCAGAATCAAGCCGCCAGACTGATTTTTTCGCAACCTAAATGGCATCATGTCAAGCCACTGATGAAAAGCCTTCATTGGCTTCCAGTGGCCAAGCGCAGTGCATTCAAGCTAGGATGTACTATTTTTAAAGCTCTTCATGGCAACAGCCCAGCTTTTATTGCTTCTAAGATTCTTCGCTATGTCCCCTCTCGCAATCTGCGTTCCTCCCATCAGAATCTATTGGTCACTCCTATTTTTAAACGCAAGAAACACGGAGGTTCCAGATTTATGGTCTTAGCCCCTCTGTTCTGGAACTCGCTCCCTATGGAGATGAGGTCCTTAACCTCTCTTACCTTATTCAGAAAACAGCTGAAGACCTGGTTGTTCGCACAGGCATATGGAACCTATGCCATCCACTCCTGATGCCACCTATTCACTCTCCCAGCGCCAAGAAACCGTTTGGTGAACGTGCGCTTGATAAATGCTTTTAACATAACATAACATAACATAACATATGAGGAAAAGGGTCAAGACTGATTTGCATATGGCTGGGTCCAAACTAGGGTGGCGAAGTGAGGTAAAGAACATGGATTAAACCCAGATCTGTGTGACTGGGGGTGAATGTTTGGATTGTTCAGCATTGCGCCCATCATTTGTTTCTTTTGCTATCTATAAAAAAAAAAAACTAAAGTCCTAAAAACTTCCCCCTAGCCTTGAAAACTGCCCCTTTCCTGCCTGCCCTGAGCCCTAAAAAGTGCCCCCTAGGCCTGAAAACTGCCCATGTTCTACCCTCCCTGAGCCCTAAAATGAGCCTCCCCCCTTAAAACCCACCACCGCCTCCCCCCGACCCCAGCCCAACTTACTCAGCCCCGTCCCGGTCCTTCGTGCTGCATGCCTTCCGGTTCCTCTTCCGCCCATCTGCCCAGACAGCTAGAACGCCGACTGCCTTAACCATACATATGCATGGTTAAGGCATATGCGTGGTTAAGGCAAGCGTTCAGCTTGAGGGAAAATGGCACGCGTGCTTAAGGCCGTGTTGTTAAGGCCGTTTCCCCATTCAAAAGAAACCAGAAATGATTTCTTCTTAGTCCTTAACTTTGTGTGCAGCTTTCTGTTGCCTTTCAACTAAAAGTAACATTATCCCTGATATTCAGTTTTTGCCCTGATGTGCCCCTCTTTTGTTTCCTCCCCTTTAAAAGAAACTGTCAAATCAACATGTCCAAATCCCAGGCACTCATTCTCACTGTCCGGCGGGACCTTCTCCCACACCTCCAGACCCTCGCTCCATTCCAACGGGCCACACACTCCATCCAATACTTAGGCCTTACTATTACTAACACACTTGGGGCCAGATGTTAGACCCTTTTTTGCGCTCGCAAATGGGAGATCGACCTGTTTGCGACCGCAAAAAAGGGTAATGGCATGTACAAACGCTATTTTGCGAGTCACTGACTCACAAAATAGCGTTTGCGACTCTCGCTATTAGGAAGGGGCGTCCCTTCCTAATAGTGAGACTCACTGCCATGTACTATTGATTTGCGACAGCATTTGCGGCCGCAAAACACTCGCAGTTTACCACCTACTTCAAGTAGGTGGTACACCACTCGCAAACGTGAGTGTGTGAGAAAATATTTTTTAAGAGCAAAGAATGAAACTGAAAAGTTTCATTTTTCTTTTTTAAATGCATCCCGTGTTCCTTTGAAGGAAAACTGCTTTATTTAAAAAGCAGTCCCAGACATGGTGGTCTGCTGACTCCAGCAGGCTACCATCCCTGGGAGTGCTAGCCATTCCCAATGGGGTCGCAAATTGCGCTTGCCTCATGAATATTGATGAGGCATGCAATTTGCGACCCCATTGGGAATCGCTAACAGTGACTGTGACACTGTTGTACATTGCATTTTGCGAGTTGCAAAGCGACGCAATTTGCGAGTCGCAAAATGTAAGGGTCGTACATCTGGCCCTAAGTACGTGGACGAAGGCCAACTGGCCTCATTGCCGCAGAGCAATTCTTGAAGACATTCGACAGTGGCGCCCTCTCCACATTTCCTGGTTGGGTCGCCTTAACGTGGTTAAGATGAATATTCTTCCCCGGCTCTTATATTTTTTTCAATCTCTACCCACATCCATCCCTACAGATGATCTCAAGATGCTACAAGGGGACTTTTGCACCTTTATTTGGAAAGGGAAATGGCCTCGCATCTCCAATGCCCTTCTTATGCTTCCTCGGCACCGGGGCAGCCTGGCCTGCCTCAATCTCCAGGACTATTACTGAGCTGCCCACCGCCGCTTTATTTTGGAATGGGTAGTGAGGGAGAGCAAAAAACATTAGGTACATATGGACAGATCAGTGGCATGGCCACCACTATGGTACTTGGCCTGGCTCCCAAAATGCCTGCGTCCGCGGAGGTCATACATCACTAACCTGATGCAAACTGTTTTGCAGGTGTGGTACAGACTTGCGCTTTGAAGGAATCTCGCCACTTTTCCCTCGCCAAATACACCCATTGCTCGCAATCTGGATTTTACACCCGCGCTCCTCCAAGATTCCTTTCCAACGTAGGTCAAGGGTGAATGCAGAATACTGCAAGACCTCTTCCAAGGCGAATCCATAAAATCTTTTAAGCAATGCAAGACCGAGTTCCATCTCCTGGATGCCGCCAGACATCAATACTTCCAGGTACGCCACTGGGCCCTACACCCTTCCAACTCTTCAGCCGCTACACGCCCCCTCACCCCTTTTGAATCCCTTGTCCACAACTTCGAGGGCACACATGGATTAGTGTCCAAGACATATGCAGTACTACAGCAATCCTGTCTCTTACCTAGCCATTTCTACCAACGGACTTGGGAATCAGACTGTGCCCAAGACATTACAAGTAAACAGTGTGAAACCTTATGGCGCTATATCCCTAAGATTTATAGAAGTATTCCCCAGCAAGAAATGGCCTACAAGGTCATGGACCAGTGGTACTATTCGCCAGCCCACTTACACTATTTATCCGAACGTGTCACCAACCTTCTGGAGCTGTGGGTGTCAAAAGGGAGACTTTCAACACATATGGTGGACCTGACCCCCCCATTGTGCTTTTCTGGAAGAAAATCCTAAGTCACATCAAAAACACTTTGGGCTAACCAATCCTGGCCGACTATAGCACTGTTATCCTAGGGCTGAGTCCCCCAGCTATTAAAGCAATGACCCACTCAGACTGGTCCCTGACTCAACATATGACGGGCGCAGCCAAACAACTGATTGTGCCAGCCTGGAAGTCCCCCAACACTCCTCCAATAGCGTCCTGGTACACGAAGCTTTGTCACACCTTAGCACTAGAACAGCTGACTCACAAACTAGCTAACACTGACAAGAAATTCACACGCCTTTAGCAGCCCCTTATTGATTACATTTCTAGGCTTGAACATCTGTGCTTCCAACCACCCCGACTCTGAGCTCTCCACCTCTTTGATTAAGTGGATGTAAGGAATAAGGCCATTCTCTAGACTTCATCGGTTTTGGGCCATAGGGGAGGCTTCCGCCTTTGGGATAGACCACTATTTTTGAGACCCCCTCTTCCCTTCCCCACAGTGCTGCCTCTCCTGCACTTTTATTCCATGACTTGCTCCTCCAATTCCCCTTCCTGTCCTCTGCCCCTCCCATAGATTACAGTGTTGCATTCATTTCTCCCTAGAAGTTGAGGCTCGTTGTCCCCCCCCCTCACCCCAGTCCCCTCTTCCCCCTTGGGTTCACTTGCTTTCCTCATAAGCCCGAGACAGCTTCGAAGACATCCTCATTCCTGCCCTTGAGAGGGAAATCCTCTTCAGAGGACAACATCTCACAAACCTCTTCTTAGTCTCTCAGGCAATGCACATCCACACACAATATGCTTTTTGCTTCAAAGACCACTACTGTTGCTTCAGTATAATGCTGTTGATTCTGATGCTGAATATTTCTTTGTGCAGCTATTCTTGCTTTGAGTTTTCTATTTCATCTGCGTTGACTGCAATGTGAATCCTTGAAATGTCTTTATCATCTTATTGTAATACTTTATGAAAAACTCAATAAAACATATTTTGAGTTAAAAAAGAAATTGTCAACGAATTTAGTTAGCATTTCAGTCTATCTCTGTGGTATCATCTCATTACACCTGGCACTTCACTTCCTGTAACTCCCAATGACACGACACTCTCACATATCATTTCCCATCCACTTTTTCTCCGCTCCCGCTCCTTTTTGACACAGTCTTTATTGGGTCCCATTACACTACAAAGTGTGGCTGAATGGTTTATCTTGTTCTTATTGTTTCCCAATTAAGTCTAATCCTTTTGTTCTTTTGTAAGCCACTGTCCGTTCATTTTGGAGTTACTTTTTCACTTTATATTTTTATTACGATTTAGGGTTCCTATTTAGTACACACTTTTGTTTTTCACTCCAATGCATAGTGCTCTGCTAACCCTGGGTCCTGGTTTTTCCTAAACAAGGACCTATTTCTGCATTCTTGAGATAACCTGCTTACTCATAGCTTTGCCAGAATTCTCTGATGTCAAGGATGTGAGATGCATCCCTTAAAAGAAAGCAAATCCTTCAGTGTATTATTGAATTCCTGCTAGATGTAAAGAAATGCACAGCACCAGCAAAGCTACAACCCCACTGGGAGAAGGGGCAAGGCGGAAGATCGGTATGATTAGAAGCATCTGATTGACTTTTGAAATGCTGGATGCTCCTCCATAACGGAATCTTCCACTGGTTTACTGTAAATCCCACTAAAGTCTTGCCTTGCCTCTCCTCGCCTTAATTACTGCTTTTTGGAGTTTCTTCTTCGTTGTAGTTAAGTAGAGTGGCCTTAACTATGCAATTCATCTCCAAATGGGCCAGGGGGGAGCACTGAATAGCATGGCAACCTGGATATTTACAAGGGCTTTCTGACTTGAGTAGCTTGAGTTGAATAGGCAAAACCTATGTATTAGCTGATGGCTGTGATATGCATATGTCTAATTTGTTTTGTCGTCTTTGTTACAGCTTTGAGCAGCTTTGCATTAACTTGGCGAATGAGCACCTTCAACAGTTCTTTGTCCGACATGTCTTCAGGCTGGAGCAGGAGGAATATAAGGCTGAGAACATCTCCTGGAAACACATTGACTTTGTAGATAATCAGCGCGCTTTGGAGGTGATAGCCTTGAGACCCATGAACCTCATCTCCCTTATTGACGAAGAAAGCAAGTTTCCAAAGGTGAGGCCTGAAACCACCCGCTCTCATATGTCTAGCACCTTGGAAATCTTGATCACGATGGGTATTGCAATCACCAATTAAGAAGTCTGTAGATTAAAATTACCAGCTGAGAATGAATGTATGCTGATATACCCAGGACCTGTCATCACCCATTCCTTTATTTTACTTACCATGGATGTGGATGACAATCCTAAAATAATGAGCACTACACAACAAAATGTCCCAAACTAATGTATCAGACTTTACTACTTCTTAACTCTGAATATTATCCCATAGGTAGGACAGATGTTCATTTTAGACGGTGTCCAGTGAAAATAACCCTCAAAATCGGATCAGTTACTTGAATACCTATTTCCCTGGAGCATGCACTCAGCCTCATGTTCTATGTGTGCCTGGACAATGTCCTGAGGAGACCTATTATTTGGCCAACTCTTCAAGGAGTATGCTTACACTCCACTATTTTCTCCGTGTTTTGAAGACATCAGAATTCACTGAATATTAGAATTTGAGGATCATCATATTCAGGAGTTAGATTTACTATGTAATTCTTTGGTGGAAAGCTGGGCTTTGCTAAGTGCCTATTAGTGAGAACCCACTATTCACTGCTTGGAAAGTTCAGGTATGTACATTCCTCCTGGGTGTGAAAAAATCATCGGGCCCTATGGAAGCTGGGCAGGCCATTAATTCTTGATATTGTCAGCCCCTCCTTGCCCACTAAGCCAGTCCTCATCATCTCAGGCCGGTAGAAAAATTGCTAAACTATCCAATGCCAAAGTGGCCTCTGTAACTACAGGGGTAGCTGGCCTGGCTCGTCCACTTTGATGTTTGGCCCTTCTAAATGCACACTGCGGCAGGCAGGGCAGCTACTTCAAGAGGCTGTACTTTTAAATAAAATGTTTAGCCCACGCTCTAAACAGTAGTTGCTTTAGAATAGGTTCAGCATGCATGATTGAGCTGCTCTGCACTATAAGACTAGATTTTCCAAAGGAGCAAACTTTTACATTTCTTTGAGCATGACTAAAGGACCAGTAAAACTGCTCCTGAATGGTTATCTACCAAAATGAATGTTAGATAAGGAATTGGCACATGGAACGTAAAAAACTCTCCATTTTTACAGTATCTCTCCTCTACAAACAAAACGTTTTATTTCAAAACATTTTCTACTTAAATCTCCCAAGTGTATTGCTCAATCTTGAATGTTTTTTTCTGGGCCCATCAGATTCTTTTATCCTCCCCTCCCAGGGCCCTTCCATTCCTGTACATTTACCCTAGCCCCTTTTAGTTTTTTCCAGCACATTGAAGCAGAATGTGCGGTAGACAAGCAAACAACATGACTTAATATTGATAAACCGATGACTGAGAGAGGGACACTGACTCTTAGGCACTGACACTAAGGTACTGGACCACAGGCACTGGAACACTGAAAGAGATATCGGAACACTGACAGTCATACTATTGTAGGATCTATGTCAAATAGAGACAGGGCCTTCAAAATGGCTTCCACCAATCCAGCCTGGAGACCAATAGAGCAATGTGCTTTGTTTTTGGTGTTGTGCAAATTTTATTCAAAACTCCTCAAAGATTTTGCGTTTAAAATGGATAAATTGAAAGAACTGTTAAGGAAGGGGAAAACTTTGTTTGATAAGAAATTTACTGGGTCGAAACAGGAAATAGGTTAAGGTAAAGTGCTTAAGGCTTTTGACCCCAGTGAGCTTTCCTATATCACAGTGGATCTGAGTGGTTATGGATTGTGTGTGGTGTTCTCCCAAAAAATTGAAGATGAGGATCGCACTTAAGGGTTTTCATCCAGGACCTTGAATCCAACGGAGTAATTATATTCTTTTATTTAAAAAGAATTGTTAGAATGCTGCTAGGGCTACTGAAAATTTCAAATTATTTGTTTAGTGTAGAAAGGTTATTTTGATGACTGGCCATAAATTGTCTGTGTGCATTTTAAGTGGTCAATACGTTAACGACCACACAACAAGGATGGATAGATTAACTTCCAAGTTATTACACTATCACTTTGAGGTAATGCGTATCACTGGGGCAATAACATCAGAGATGACTACTTATCCAGGGCTTCCATGTAAGGTGAGGATAATGATTGTTCTGGATCAAACAAAGATGAAGAATGCTGTGTCGTAGTGGTTGATGGTTCCATATTGAGTGGTGTCTGGAAAAGAATGGGTAGAAGCTGTGGCAGAGGATGGAGACTCTAAGTCAGTTTGTAGGTATATTTCTCAGGATTGGCCTAAGGAGAGGCTTTTTTCTGTGAAAATCCAGAGTTTTGTAAAGGTTGCTGATGAGCTGTTGTTTTGACGGTGAATCAGTGCTTTTCAGGGGTGATAAATTCATTCTTCCATCTTGGCGGAGGAAGTAGATTGTAGTGCTAGGACATGTGGGACATTTGGGACAAGCACTGACCAAAATCAGTAGTGGGCGGACTTTTTGTGGCCCTAAATGGAAATGGAGTCAATGATTGAAGGATGTGTAAGAGACTGGGGGGCTTATTCACAAACTGCATTTTGTAGTAAATTTTGTCATATTACATTAGTACTCTAAATGAACTACAAAATGGTATTCACAAACCTACGTGCAGGGTTTGCTCCTCCGTCACTCTTATCTTTTTCTATACAGAGAGCTCTGCCCCGACTGAGGAGTCTCCACACACATACGTATACATTTTAGTAGTAAATGTGGGAGGCATGGGGGAAGAGGATGGAAAATAGGGAATGCTTACTACTAAAGGTGAAGGGAATAGGCAGGAGTGAGGAGGAGTTAAGGGAAGGATAAGTAGGGCTTAAGGGAAGGACGTGTTCCCACCCACAGTAGTGCAGACCCATTGCTATTCACAAACTGCCCTTCTAAAGTTACTACAGAAAGAAAGGGGTCCAAAATGTTAGTAAATTACTCCACCTCAGAGCTGAAGTAAGTCCAGCACTACACATGGTCAACCACTTGTTCTGCAAAACCCTTCCTTAGAATTCAATGTAATTAGGGACTTAAAATAAAACCCCATAGGAATTAAAGGTAAATGAAATTCAATTATTTAAAATAGTTAAAAATATAAATAAATATAATTTAATATAAAATAAAGAAAAATAGTGATTTTTTTTTATTTAATTGTAAAATATTGTAATTTGCGTTTTATCATTAATGGAACAACACATTTTATTATATATGATTAAATGACTTTCAATGAATTCTACACATTACTTTTAATAATTATTAATGCATAATAAAAATATTTCTTTTTACATTAGGTGGGAATTTATTTTTTAATTTAAACTTGAGAAGAATTTTTTTAATTTAATGTATTTACATAATTAAAGATTTATTTCAGAATTAAGTAAATCGTGCTGTACAGTGAACCAATAAACATATAAAATAAATTTACATTAATATTTTACATAAAAATATTTTAGCAACTTTTTCCAAGTTTAATAAACTTTTTTATCTTTCCCTTTATCTCCGTATGGTAAAGTATAGGGAAAAGTTCCCTAAACTTTATCATAGGAAGATATTGACCCCAGTGGTAGCAGTCTCTCCATGGTAAAGCATAAGGAAAAGTAATAAAGGCTATTAAACTTGGAAAGAGTTTGTAAAATATTTTTATGTTGTAAGTACTACCATTATTAAGACGGACCGCAGTGGTGGTGCTCCCAGCCCAACGGCTTACTCCAGACACCTTTAAATCTAATCCTGAATTCTGGGCAGCCGTTTTAACCCCAATCTGTAATGAAATAATGCTAACAGAACAAGATTTGTGACATAGGGCAATAAATCACACCATTTACAAAGGGGGTAAAAATTCTAACCCAGCCAGTTACCACCCAATTTATCTTAAGGATGAAGAGGCAAAGTATTTTGCGGGGTTCTTATTGAAGGACTTGGAGTCATGGGCAAATGAGCAGCAGATAGTACCACTATACCAGACAGGTTTAGAGAAGGGATCGAAACATCGACAAACCACCTGGCATTTTCAGTCCTTATGGACAGAACAAACACAGCCAAATATTTGCTATATTTCTGCTTTGTGGACCTCAAAGCAGCTTTTGATTAAGTACCAAGAAGCATTGTATGGCAAAAACTAGTTTAAAGGGGCATGCCACCCACTCTGCTTAGGAGTATTATGTTATTATGCACCAACACTTAGCTTTATGATAAATTTAGGGACGGAAGCACAGTCATGCATAAAATCTATTCCAGGTCAGGCTTAAAAGAAGGCTGTGTATTGGTGCCATTATTATTCTTCATCTTTACAGCAGTCTTATCATCAGATTTGGAGAAGGTTAATGCATATCCACCTAAGCTTGACAGTCTCCCGATTACATACCTTCTCTACTCTGACGATGCCCTTCTAATATCCAAGCCCAGGATCGGGCTTCAACGACTTTTAAACAAGAGGCATAAATATGTTGCAATTAAATGGGCTAACTATTAACCTGCACAAAACTAAAATCAGGGTTATGGGCAAAAAGATCAAGAAGCCCAGACTTGGCACTTGAATGATTCACAAGTCAAACAAGTATTGGCAAAGCCAATAGGTCTCGCCTATGCAAGAGCTATTGGTTTTTGCCAATATGTTGTAGCAATGTTGTACACCTGAGTGGCTGCTGTTCAGCATGGCTAAAAACTAGTGGGGCTTATTTTCCATACTTTATCTTGGTTTGGTTTTGGTCCCAAATTCATTTCTTATATTTCCTTACTATATACCTCCCCCAAAGCCACTATTTTTACCAATGGTTCCTTTTCTGAACCTTTTACACTACAGAGAGGTGTTCGACAAGGCTGTCCTCTCTCCCCTCTTCTTTTCTTCCTTGCTTTGGAACCGTTTCTTGCCAAGATCAAACAAAATCCTAATGTACATAGTTTCCAACAAGATAAACCATGTTAAATTGAGTGTTTACGCAGATGACATTCTCTTATTTTTATCTAAACCGCAACTTTCCATTCCAGCCTTCATGGCAGAAGTTAATGTCTTCTCCTCTCTTTGTGGATACAAACTAAATCATGATAAATGTGAAATTTTACCCTTAAATATCTTTTGCTTTAAGCAAGATTTTCTTTTTACTAACTTCTCGTGGAGCCCCCAACAAATTAAATATTTAGGTCTCTTATTTGCCCCTTCTATTAAAACAACACTTTCCCTAAACATGACCCGTCTTTACTCTACTCTATCTACTTCCACGGATAAATGGCATCCTCTATATTTATCTTGGTGGGGCAGGCTTGATACTATCAAAATGATGCTCGCTCCCATCATTTTGTACATGATCTCAGCTATCCCTCTTAGTCTCCCTGCATACTTTTTCAAAAAAATTAATTCTATCCTTTCAACATTGTTATGGAATAAGAAGAAACCACGTATGTCCTTAGTTAAACTAAAGCGCTCTAAAGCTCAAGGTGGTGTTAATTTTCCAGATTTTCAGCTCTATCATAACGCCTTTCTTCTTAAACAACTCTCTAAATCATTAAAAGATTCTATCCCTAATCCCCTTCCTTTATGGAAGGATTTAGAACATTCCTTTATATCTCCTTTTTCCCTTGATGAATCCCTTACTTTCACTCATAAATCTCGTTCTCTCTCCTCACCTATACACAATACGAATCATAAATTATTTCATTCTTTTATGCTTTCACACCTTTCACCTAAAGACCAATTTCTTAATTCATCTATTTGGCATAACAAATTTCTCAAAATCAAAAATAAACCCATTTTTTGGAAGACTTGGCGGGACAGAAGTTTACTATGGATCCATCAGCTATATTCAAATAATTCTCCCCTCACTTTCTCTGATGCACAATCACTCTATCAATTACCAAAATCCTTTTCTACCAAATTTAATTTACTGATCAAGCAAGTAACAGAATCTCTACTTCTTCTATCCTCTACACCACAATCCTCTTTATCTCAACGCAACATTCTTCCCGTTTTAAGTGCTCATGCTTCATCCCTCTACAAATTCCTTAATTCTCCCACTATACTCAGATCTAAGACCCCCACAGAGCTCCAATGGGAATCTGATTTTCATTCACCTTGGCCTATCTCAATATGGGACAAATTATGGTTGAAACTACGCAAGACCTCACGATCAGCAAGCACAACTCAAACGCTTTTCTTTATATATAATCGAATTCTATTTACTCCGTTATCTTTACATAAATTTCAACCTACCCTGTCCTCAGACTGTTGGTCTTGTAACATTCCTCACGCAGACTTATTTCATATGCTTTTTTCCTGTCCCTACACACACACCAGTTTTGGTTAAAAGTATGGTCTCAAATTAATACTATTTTCCATACCCACTTCCCTTTCACCCCTGAAGCTGCATTCTTAGGTACATTATCTGATCATTGGCAAACCCTTTCCCATAACACAAACATTGTGGATATACTAATTGCCATTGCTTTTCAACAAATAACAAAAAATTGGAAGCAATCCACACAACTGTCCTTCCAATCCTGGTGGGACAGTGTATGCTATAACCATCGATTAGATCGGGCTTATGTGTCTCCTAGGTCTCTGCTCCTAAAAAGAGAACACATATGGTCTCCTGTGACTATTTTCTTAGATGCCTCTGCACAAAAATCTACCCGTCACCACCCTTCATCTGAAGAAGTCCTCAAACCACCATGACTTGTTGATAGTGATAGACTGTTTGATTTATATTTACATTTATATACTCTCCTTTTGGTTTGCTGATTTAAATTGAAGTTATACCCTGTTTTTTACAGCATTTCTCTCTCTTTATTATTCGTTAATGTTAGAAGAAGGGAAGTCCTTACGACATCATATGTATTTATTTAGTCTCAATAGTAATGTTTTCTCTTACCTTTATTTCTCCTTTCCCCCTTCCCCCCCCTCCCCTCTCCGTCCTCTCATATAATATATAACAATTATTTCTATATGCAACTATTTTGATTTATTATATCCGGCTTTCATATTACATAGGCTATATTTAATTTAAAGCTGTCATTTGTTAGTTGATAGCCTATGTCATTACTCATGCTTGGTTGCAGTTTCTTAAAATAAAATCTATGTTTAAACTAAAAAAAAACAAAAAACTAGTGGGGTAAAGGAGAGTGGCGTGGAGTGAAGTGTTGTAAAGTGAAGTACAGTGGAGCAGAGTGGAGTGTTATGGAGTAGCATGGAGTGGTGTACATTAGAGTTGAATGGCGTGGAGAGGAGTGAAGTGGAGTGTCATGGAGTAGCGTACAGTGTTGTGTAGTGTCGTGGATGGAGTAGAATGTTGTAGAGTGGAAGGGTGTAGAACTGAGTGGCGTTGAGGGGAGTACAGTGTCAGAGTTTAATAGAGTGTCATAGAGTGGAGTGTCATAGAGTGTCATGGAGTGGTGTTGAGCAGAGTGGAGTAGCACAGAAGGGGGTTGCGTAGAGTGGAGTAGAGTGTTGTAAAGTAGAGTGGTGTAAAGCAGAGTAGATTGTCATAGAGTGGAGTGGCATAGAGGGGAGTGGAGTAGTGTGTCATAGAATAGAGTGGAGTAAAGTGGCATGGACTGGCATAGAGGGAGTTGCGTAGAGCATCATAGAGTGGAGTAATGTCGTAGAATGTCATAGAGTGGATTAGAGTGCTGTAGAGTGGAGTGGCATAGAGTGGAGTAGAGTGTCGGTGGAGCAGAGTTTAATGGAGTAGAGCATCATAGAGTGGCGTATCGTGGAGTGTCATAGAGTGTAGTGTAGTAGAGTAGAGTGGCTTAGACTGACGTGGCATAAAGTACAGTGGTGCAGAGTAGACTGGCTTAGAGTGCAGTGGTGTAGAGTGCACTGGTTTTGAGTAAAGTGGTGTAGAGTGCATTGGCGTAGAGTGCAGTAACAGAGTAGTGTAGAGTGCAGTGGCGTAGAGAGGAGTGGCGCAGAGTGAAGTAGAGTGGCGTAGAGTGAAGTGGCGTAAAGTGAAGTGGCATAGAGTGGAGTGGAGCAGGGTAGAGTGGAATAGTGCAGGGTAGAGTGCAGAGGTGTAGAATGGAGTGACAAAGAGTGCAGTTGCATAGAGTGCAGTGACGTAGAGTTAAGTGGCATAGAGTTCAATAGTGTAGAGTGCAGTAGGGTGGTGTAGAGTAGAGTGCAGTGGTATAGAGTGCAGTCATGCTGAGTAGGGTGTCAGAGTGCAGGGTCATGGAGTTCAGGGTCAAAGAGTGATGCAGAGTAGAGTGGTGCAGAGAGCAGTGACATAGAGTACAGTGGTACAGAGTAGAATAGAGCAGCGTAGAGTGCAGTGATGTAGAGTGCAGTGACCTAGAGTGCAATGGTGTAGAGTGACGTAGCGTGCAGTGAGTAGAATGTTGTAGATTATAGTGACGTAAAGTGCAGTTGTACAAAGGAGTTGGTATAGGTGCAGTGGCTCAGGGTACATTAGTTTTGAGTAAAGTGGTATAGAAGAGTGCATTGGCGTAGAGTGCAGTGGTTTCGAGAACGGTGGCATAGCTTAGACTGCAGAGGGGTAGAGTGCAGTGGCATAGAGTGCAGTGGTGCAGGGTAGAGTATAGTGGTGCAGGGTAGAGCACAGTGGCATAGAGTAGAGTGGTGTAGAGTAGAGTGGCGCAGTGTTGGTTGCAGTGGCATAGAGTGAAGAGGTGCAATGTAGAGTGGAGAGGTGCAGGGTAGATTGGAGTGGTATAGAGTAGTGGCGTAGAGTGCATTGGCGTAGTGTGCAGTGCTGCAGAGTGGAGTGGCATAGATTGGAGTGGTGCAGAGTGGAGTGGCCTAGAGTGGAGTGGTGTAGAGTGCAGTGCTGAAGAGTGCAGTGGTGCATAGTAGAATGGGGTACAGTGCACTGGCATAGAGTAGAGTGGTACACGAAAAGCAGAGAGGGGCCCCACTTACCCAAAGGGACAGGGCACCACCTTAGACACATAGGGGCCGATTCCGATCTCGGCCGGTAGGGCACCGAATCGGATTCGGCTTAACCGGATCCGATTCGGAGCCCTATTTCCCGACCGAGTCATACGTGCGTCCGGGCGAGCGAGTACGATGCGTGCGCTCGCGAAATCTCCGACCGACTCGCTCGCAGGACCCGACCGCTCCGACCGACTCGCACGGGGACGACGCGCACCTCGCAATGGAGACGTTCCCCGGCCGGGTGAGCACGATGCGCACCTCGACCGCTCCGACCGACTCAGCGCAGCCCGGCTCCAAGGAGCTGTCGGAGCCGCACTTTGGGGGTCCGTGTCGGACCCCCTGGAAGCGTAGGGCGTGCAAGTCGCACACAGGGGGACCCATGGGTCCCCCCTACACGTGCATGTACGGTGCGACCCGCATCGACGCGAACACGCTGTAGGGGGCGCCCTTGTTCGGCGTCGTGCCCATTGAGTCAATGGGAGCCCGTGTACGCGTCGTACGACTGGCTCCCATTGACTTCACTGGAGTCCGATCGAACCGAGTCCGATAGCATACGTGCGCATCGTACTCGTTCGGTCGGACTGCTAGGGTCCGATTCGGTCGGAAATCTCTCCGGGTCCGGCTCGGTCGGGGAGATTTCTGGCCGGAATCGGAATCGGCCCCTTAGTCAAGTTTAAAATTCCGGTTGGATTTGTGTATCACGACTCAAGCAAACTTCATTCTTCAATTTCAATCACATTCATACTATACATTCACCCCCGATAACATTAAAGTTCAACACCACACCTATGTATTTTTCATATAAAAAGAGAAGTGTTCCTTTATTCATATATCCAATCTCATCTGAGGGCAAATAAATAAAAAATATATATGTGTATATTTTAATAAGAATCAAATAGTGCAATGCCAAAGTCACAATAGTTAAAATACAATAAACATTTAAAAATTCATCATTGTGTACTCCTTTCTGACGGAGAGGAGGAACTATATTCTAAAAAACAAGACAAATAATTATACAAACATATAGACATAGACAAGGAGAATACAGTAGACAGTCACTTATGTCTTTACAGTCACCAATCTTTCTGGATCATTGTTTATGTCACAGAGTATCACAAGTTCATTAATATCTACTGTGTCCTTCAAAGTCTTCTAGATTTGGTGTTAATTGTGCATCAACGCGTTTCGGTGGTTACCCCGTGTTCAAGGCCACCTTCTTTAGAACAAGTAATTTTCTCCCATAGTTCTAATTTAAAACTGACTTACCTATATATAAAAAATATATATAAAACAAATGAACCTAATATATTCCTCCAACCAAGAATGCATTACTATTTTTTTTTTAGGCATTTCTTTCCTACACATTTAATTTTTAACATAACATCTACTATCAATCTTATACTTTTAGTATGTTATTCCATAAATTCACATTTTCCTTCTGTTTTTTCTACTCCACCATAATGTCCAACCTTCATGTCTCGGGGTTACCATATATTTCGACATCTATATCCACAACCATTCATTCCTAACTTTATACTTGTATTCGATTCACCAATCATACGTCCCTTCATTGAAAAATGAGGGTAGTGATAACCGCAAAACATTGTCAGAGATATAATTCAGCTAATAAAGTCTACCCACGGTTTTGACACCTCATATTTCAATGTAAGTTCTAATCTCATCAAGGGAATGTGAACTACTCACTTATAGATCGTTGAGCTACACTTGCAATCTTGTCACGCGTTCTTGTATTCACATGTTATCCCCACAACAATGGGATCCAAATGGATGTCTAAAATAGAGGAAGATTTGAGATAAATCATTTTCATTTTATTTTATACATTATTTTTCTTCGACTATGCATATATTTCCCCATTTGTTTTCATGCCTTTTAATTTTCCGTAATGTAGAAACAAAACCAGGTTCTTCATCAACAGTTTGACTTCAAGTAGTTTTGATCCTTTTTATATCCTTTGCTTCCTTAACTTTATCATGGAAACTAGGCTCTTCGGTTATATATATATATGGGAGCCTGAATAACATAAGATAAAGGTATATTCAACCCTCTATCGGTTGTAGGAAAGTATATTAAGAGATATTTCCTTATTTCTCAAAACTATTTGAGACACCCATTTTCATGTTCGTACCAGTTAGTGCTCGGTCGCAACTGTAGGCCTCCTCTTCCTACTTATCTCAATTTAAAAAACCTAATGGCATAAAGAAGACATATGTTACCTCTCTGACTATTATCCCCTTGTAGATAACTGATTTAAACAGTTTTTATTATCTGCGACCGCTTCACAAAGATCTTTTTGTTAGTGTTCTTACCTTTCAATTTATCGGGACGCGTCTGCCATCCTCTTCCCGGCCTCATCTTTGGGATCAAATGCCGCCATGGCGTCCTGACGCTAAATACTTGTATTTCCCCGGGCAAAGGTTACAGATACAAGCCTGATATAATTTTGTTACCAGCGTCACCATCTTGGGCTTGTTTGTTTTCTAACAGTAAGTACACATAAATTCTATTAGATTCCTGTTAATAACTTCACGGTTCGTATATATATATATTATCTACTGGCGGTCGCCAGTAGATAGTTATAGTTAGGACCTATTTTCCATAGGAAATCTGCGACATTCTATTTGAAATAACTCTTGCGTCGGTTGACGAATCTTCGCGAAATTTTCAAACTTTATGGCCCGCTCCGGTCCGCTCCTACCCTGAAAGTCTCAGGGTGATTCGTCAAGCGGGGGCCGAGAAAAAGGGGGTCCCAAAACGTGTTTTCCCATTCATTTTCCCATAGGAAACTTTAGACACGGCTACAGCTCGAACTGCTGAACGGAATTACACCAAATTTGGCAAAGAGGTAGTTCTTGGTTCAGAAAGAACCCTTTTGTTAAATGGTGTAAATCTGTTCAGTAGTTGCGGAGAAATTAAAAAAATAAGAGTCAAAAAATCAATTTCCCATAGGAAACTTTATGCAAGGCTACAGCCCGAACTGCTGAACGGAATTACACCAAATTTGGCAAAGAGGTAGTTCTTGGTTCAGAAAGAACCCTTTTTGTTAAATGGTGTAAATCCGTTCAGTAGTTGCTGAGAAAATCAAAAGTAAAAACACATATATATCTGGGCGGAGCCTAACCACACATGTCATCGTGAGATCTGATTGGCTGTCAGCACTTCATCCTGGAATTGCTGGCAGCCATCTTGGGACCAATATAAATGCATTGTAGTGAATCTAAGATTTTGAGGGTTACCAAAAGGAGAACTATAAAGGGTGATAACAGACTTAGAATTCATTTGTTGATGGTACCATACTAATTTCAGGAATTGTGGTGTGTTCTAAGGTGATTTTACCCTATGAAAAACCTTCTGCTGGGATATCATGAATCATGTTTGAGAGAAAACTATTTTCACATGCTTGTCCCATAGAGTTTTGGAAGGTGCTCCAGAAGCTAAAATGAGAGCATATTTTCTGTAAATTCACATTATCTTTCTCAGTCATGTGAGAATGAAGTCTGACATTCTCAGTAAAACATGTACATCCAACAAGGGCAGAGACTGTCAGTTGATTCCTTTGTGTTCTACTGCAGCTTCCCAGAGTGTTCTAAAGAACAACTAGAGTGCTAACAGCCTTACTTATGACAAAAGTATGGCACACCAGAAGCCATCTTGATTGGAATAAACTGGTAACACTTAAAACATTTAATTTAAAAAGGAACAAAATGATGGGGTTCATCTTGTCATAGAAATTATGGTTAGTGCTCTGGAAAGAAAAATTAGGACATGTTTCAAGTGTGATCTCAAATATCTTCCTGTTATATTTCAACAGGAGCAGCCTGTCAGTTGATGCCTTTGTGTTCTACTGCAGCTTCCCAGAGTGTTCTAAAGAACAACTAGAGCGCTAACAATCTTACTTATGACAAAAGTATGGCACACCTGAAGCCATCTTGATTGGAATAAACTGGTAACACTTAAAACATTTAATTTAAAAAGGAACAAAATGCGGGGTTCATTTTGCCATAGAAATTATGGTTAGTGCTGTAGAAAGAAAAATTAGGACATGTTTTAAGTGAGATCTCAAATATCTTCCTGTTATATTTCAACAGGAGCAGCCAGTCAGTTGATGCCTTTGTGTTCTACTGCAGCTTCCCAGAGTGTTCTAAAGAACAACTAGAGTGCTAACAGCCTTACTTATGACAAAAGTATGGCACACCAGAAGCCATCTTGATTGGAATAAACTGGTAACACTTAAAACATTTAATTTAAAAAGGAACAAAATGAGGGGGTTCATTTTGCCATAGAAATTATGGTTAGTGCTGCAAAAAGAAAATTTAGTGCATGTTTTAAGTGAGATCTCAAATCCTCTTCTATTTCATTAGAAAATTCTGACATGCAGACTGAAACAATCACTTTCAATACCAGCAGTAGACTTCCAGTTAACTCCTTGGTGAGCAGTAGCTTTACTACAGTGATCTAATGAACAACTAGAGTGCTAACATTCTGAATTTATGGCAAATGTGTGACACATCTGAATGCCGTCTTGATGGAATCAAAGTAAAAAACTGAAAGCATTTCCTACTGAGGAGACTGCAGTAAATGAGGAAATTAGGAAACTTCATAACAAAAAAGTCTTCCAAGATGGCAACCAGTGAAAAAAGAGCCCAAATGTAGCACAAATATTACCCAGATGTAGCCCACATATAGCCCAATGACAAAAGTGTGCAAAACACTTTTTATTTTTAGTTTTTTTGCAGTTTTATGTAGTGCAGACTGGTCAGGTATTGGAGCGTTGCATCTTAAAACATGACCCCCTACAGTACAAAAACACCACTGCACTACCCTAAACCCTAAAACACTACCCCCAGCACGACCCTCTACACTACACAAGCACCACTGCACTATCCTAAACCCTAAAACACTACCCCCAGCATGACCCCCTACACTACACAAACACCACTGCACTACCCTAAACCCTAAAACACTACCCCAACACCACTGCACTAACCTAAATCCTAAAACACTACCCCCAGCACGACCCCTACACTACCCAAACACCACTGCACTACCCTAAAACATGACCTCCTACACTACACAAACACCACTGCACTACCCTAAACCCTAAAATACTACCCCCAGCACGACCCCCTACACTACACAAGCACCACTGCACTACCCTAAATCCTAAAACACTACCCCCAGCACGACCCCCTACACTACACAAACACCACTGCACTACCTTAAACCCTAAAACACTACCCCCAGCACGACCCCCTACACTACCCAAACACCACTGCACTAACCTACATCCTAAAACACTACCCGCAGCACGACCCCCTACACGACCCAAACACCACTGCACTACCCTAAAAAATGACCCCTACACTACACAAACACCACTGCACTACCCTAAACCCTAAAACACTACCCCCAGCACGACCCCCTACACTACACAAACACCACTGCACTACCCTAAACCCTAAAACACTACCCCCAGCACGACCCCCTACACTGCCCGAACACCACTGCACTGCCCTAAACCCCGAAACACCAGCCCCTGCACGACCCCCTACACTGCCCGAACACCACTGCACTGCCCTAAACCCTGAAACACCAACCCTAGCACGACCCCCTACACTGCCCGAACACCACTGCACTGCCCTAAACCCTGAAACACCACCCCCTTCACGACCCCCTACACTGCCCGAACACCACTGCACTGCCCTAAACCCTGAAACACCACCCCCAGCTCGCCCCCTACACTGCCCGAACACCACTGCACTGCCCTAAACCCTGAAACACTACCCCCAGCAAGACCTCCTACACTGCCCGGACACCACTGCACTGCCCTAAACCCTGAAACATCACCCCCAGCAAGACCCCCTACACTGCCCGAACACCACTGCCCTAAACCCTGAAACACCACCCCCAGCACGACCCCCTACACTGCCCGAACACCACTGCACTGCCCTAAATCCTGAAACACCACCCCCATCACGACCCCCTACACTGCCCGAACACCACTGCACTGCCCTTATCCCTGAAACACCACCCCCTGCACGACCCCTACACTGCCCGAACACTACTGCACTGCCCTAAACCCTGAAACACCATCCCCAGCAAGACCCCTTACACTGCACGAACACCACTGCACTGCCCTAAACCCTGAAACACTATCCCCAGCAAGACCCCCTACACTGCCCGAACACCACTGCACTGCCCTAAACCCTGAAACATCACCCCCAGCAAGACCCCCTACACTGCCCGAACACCACTGCCCTAAACCCTGAAACACCACCCCCAGCAAGACCCCTACACTGCCCGAACACCACTGCACTGCCCTAAACCCTGAAACACCAGCCCCAGCACGACCCCCTACACTGCCCGAACACCACTGTACTGCCCTAAACCCTGAAACACCATCCCCTGCACGACCCCCTAAACTGCCCGAACACCACTGCACTGCCCTAAACCCTGAAACACCACCCCCAGCACAACCCCCTACACTGCCCGAACACCACTGCACTGCCCTAAACCCTGAAACACCACCCCCTGCACGATCCCCTACACTGCCCGAACACTACTGCACTGCCCTAAACCCTGAAACACCACCCCCAGCACGACCCCCTACACTGCACGAACACCACTGCACTGCCCTAAACCCCGAAACACTACCCCCAGCAAGACCCCCTACACTGCCCGAACACCACTGCACTGCCCTAAACCCTGAAACACCAACCCTAGCACGACCCCCTACACTGCCCGAACACCACTGCACTGCCCTAAACCCTGAAACACCACCCCCTTCACGACCCCCTACACTGCCCGAACACCACTGCACTGCCCTAAACCCTGAAACACCACCCCCAGCACGCCCCCTACACTGCCCGAACACCACTGCACTGCCCTAAACCCTGAAACACTACCCCCAGCAAGACCTCCTACACTGCCCGAACACCACTGCACTGCCCTAAACCCTGAAACATCACCCCCAGCAAGACCCCCTACACTGCCCGAACACCACTGCCCTAAACCCTGAAACACCACCCCCAGCACGACCCCTACACTGCCCGAACACCACTGCACTGCCCTAAACCCTGAAACACCACCCCCAGCACGACCCCCTACACTGCCCGAACACCACTGCACTGCCCTTATTCCTGAAACACCACCCCCTGCACGACCCCCTACACTGCCCGAACACTACTGCACTGCCCTAAACCCTGAAACACCATCCCCAGCACGACCCCTTACACTGCACGAACACCACTGCACTGCCCTAAACCCTGAAACACTACCCCCAGCAAGACCCCCGACACTGCCCGAACACCACTGCACTGCCCTAAACCCTGAAACATCACCCCCAGCAAGATCCCCTACACTGCCCGAACACCACTGCCCTAAACCCTGAAACACCACCCCCAGCAAGACCCCCTACACTGCCCGAACACAACTGCACTGCCCTAAACCCTGAAACACCACCCCCAGCACAACCCCCTACACTGCCCGAACACTACTGCACTGCCCTAAACCCTGAAACACCACCCCCAGCACGACCCCCTACACTGCACGAACACCACTGCACTGCCCTAAACCCCGAAACACTACCCCCAGCAAGACCCCCTACACTGCCCGAACACAACTGCACTGCCCTAAACCCTGAAACACCACCCCCTGCATGACCTCCTACACTGCCGGAACACCATTGCACTACCCTGAAACACCACCCCCAGCACTACCCCCTACACTGCCCGAACACCACTGCACTGCCCTAAACCCTGAAACATCAACCCCAGCAAGACCCCCTACACTGCCCGAACACTACTGCACTGCCCTTATCCCTGAAACACCACCCCCTGCACGACCCCCTACACTGCCCAAACACTACTGCACTGCCCTAAACCCTGAAACACCATCCCCAGCACGACCCCTTACACTGCAAGAACACCACTGCACTGCCCTAAACCCTGAAACACTACCCCCAGCAAGACCCCCTCCACTGCCCGAACACCACTGCACTGCCCTAAACCCTGAAACATCACCCCCAGCAAGACCCCCTACACTGCCCGAACACCACTGCCCTAAACCCTGAAACACCACCCCCAGCAAGACCCCCTACACTGCCTGAAAACCACTGCACTAAACCCTGAAACACCAGCCCCAGCACGACCCCTACACTGCCCGAACACCACTGCACTGCCCTAAACCCTGAAACACCATCCCCTGCACGACCCCCTAAACTGCCCGAACACCACTGCACTGCCCTAAACCCTGAAACACCACCCCCAGCACAACCCCCTACACTGCCCGAACACCACTGCACTGCCCTAAACCCTGAAACACCACCCCCTGCACGATCCCCTACACTGCCCGAACACCACTGCACTGCCCTAAACCCTGAAACACCAGCCCCAGCAAGACCCCCTACACTGCCCGAACACCACTGCACTGCCCTAGACTCTGAAACACCAGCCCCAGCATGACCCCCTACACTGCCCGAACACCACTGCACTGCCCTAAACCCTGAAACACCAGCCCCAGCACGACCACCTACACTGCCCGAACACCACTGCACTGCCCTAAACCCTGAAACACCAGCCCCAGCACAACCCCCTACACTGCCCGAACACCACTGCACTGCCCTAAACCCTGAAACACCAGCCCCAGCACGAGCCCCTACACTGCCCGAACACCACTGTACTGCCCTAAACCCTGAAACATCAGCCCCAGCACCACCCCTACATTGCCCGAACACCACTGCACTGCCCTAAACCCTGAAACACCACCCCCTGCATGATCCCCTACACTGCCCGAACACCACTGCACTGCCCTAAACCCTGAAACACCACCCCTGCACCGCCCCCTACACTGCCTGAGCACCACTGCACTGCCCTAAACCCTGAAACACCACCCCTGCACCGCCCCCTACACTGCCCGAACACCACTGCACTGCCCTAAACCCTGAAACACCACCCCCAGCACGACCCCCTTTACTGCTTGAACACCACTGCACTGCCCCAAACCCTGAAACACCACCCCCAGCACGACCCCCTACACTGCCCGAACACCACTGCCCTAAACCCTGAAACACCACCCCCTGCACGACCCCCTACACTGCCCGAACACCACTGCACTGCCCTAAACCCTGAAACACCACCCCCTACACTGCCCGAACACCACTGCACTGCCCTAAACCCTGAAAAACCACCCCCAGCACGACCCCCTACACTGCCCGAACACCACTGTACTGCCCTAAACCCTAAAACACCACCCCCAGCATTACCCCCTACACTGCCCAAACACCACTGCACTGCCCTAAACCCTAGAACACTACCCCCAGCACAACCCCCTACACTACCCGAACACCACTGCACTACCCTAAACCCTAAAATACTACCCCCAGCACAACCCCTACACTACCCGAACACGACTGCACTGCCCTAAACCCTCAAACACTCCCCCAGCACGACCCCCTACACTACCCAAACACCACTGCACTGCCCTAAACCCTCAAACACTCCCCCCAGCAGGACCCCTACACTACCCGAGCACCACTGCACTGCCCTAAACCCTAAAACACTCCCCCCAGCAAGACCCCCTACACTACCCACACACCAATGCACTGCCCTAAACCCTAAAACAACACCCCCAGCACAACCCCCTACACTACCCAAACACCACTGCTCTGCCCTAAACCCTAAAACACTACCCCCCGCATGACCCCCTACACTACCCAAACACCAATGCACTACCCTAATCCCTAAAACACTACCCCCTCATGACCCCCTACACTACCCTAAACCCTAAAACACTACCCCCGCACGACTCCCTACACTACCCAAAGACCACTGCACTACCCTAAACCACAACCTCCTACACTACACAAACACCACTGCACTACCCTAAACCCTAAAACACTACCCCCTACACTACACAAACACCACTGCACTACCCTAAACCCTAAAAACTACCCCCAGCACGAACCACTACACTACCCAAACACCACTGCACTACCCTAAACCCTAAAAACTACCCCCAGCAGTACCCCTACACTACCCAAACACCACTGCACTATCCTAAACCCTAAAACACTACCCCCAGCAGTACCCCCTACACTACCCAAACACCACTGCACTACCCTAAATCACTACCCCCAGCACGACCCCTACACTACCCAAACACCACTGCACTACCCTAAACCCTAAAACACTACCCCCAGCACGACCCCTACACTACCCAAACACCACTGCACTACCCTAAACCCTAAAACACTACCCCCAGCACGACTCCCTACACGACCCAAATACCACTGCAATACCCTAAACCCTAAATCTACCCCCTGCATGACCCCCTACACTACACAAACACCACTGCACTACCCTAAACCCTAAAACACTACCCCCAGCACGACCCTCTTCACTACCTAAACACAACTGCACAATTTGTTACAGGCGTTGCAACGCAGGCCTGTGGTGCTTACTGGAAGTACCTAGTGGGCTAGTTGAGCCCCAGGGACCCTCAGGATTCAAGGTGACCTAATCCCCCAACTTAAACCGCACCACGGGGCGCGTTTGCACAGTGGTGAAGGGAGGGGGCGGGGCCTCAGGTGACATGTGCGCAAACACGCCCTGTGGTGTGTTTTAAGTTAGGGAATTAATTCCCTTTGAATCCTGAGGGACCCTGGGGGCCAACTAGCCCACCAGGTACCTTCAGTAAGCACAACAGAGTTGCGTTGCAGAGAGGTGAAAAAGGTGCGTGGCCTCGGAACGCCTCTCTGCAACTCAGCTCTGTGGTCCTAACTGTAGGTACCTGGGGGCTAGTTGGGCCCCAGGGGCCCTCAGAATTCAAGGGGACTTAATCCTGCAACTTAAAATGCGCCACGGGGTGCGTTTGCACACATGTCACCTCAGGCCCCCTCCCTTCACCACTGTGCAAACGCGCCCTGTAGCGCGTTTTAAGAGGTAGTTTTAATCCCCCTGCCCTATTATGTACTAGGGACTTGCAGAGGAGGTCATGCTAATCACAGGGGTACCCCAACGCATAGTGTTCCCTAGTGTATGTAGGTGTTTTCACTGTATTCTAAGTGTCTTTTAGCATAGCACTGGCTCTGGTTAGTCAGAGTCAGTTACCACCAATACCCGTCTGAAAAAGTTGTGGGCACAGGATGATTTTGCAACAAGGCCTCTTTCTGCTCCTCTGTTGGTTCTTTCTGCACATCTTTTGCTTCTTTCTGTGCGTTTTTTCTTCTTTCTTCGCATGTCCTACCTCTGTAGGCATAGTTAGAAACTAGCATTTAAAAAACCTTTGAAATTCACTTAAAAAATCATAGGTTTCAGGCACGTTATAGTTAGAAATTAACATTTAAAAAACCTTTGAAACTCACTGAAAAAACCATAGGTTTTAGGGACAGTTATAGTTGGTTGGACATTTCACTCGTACAAAACCATAGAAATTCCCCCGTTATAGTTAGTTCAGCTAACTATAACTCGCGCCCCCGCAATGCACTGCTGATGACGTCACATATTACATCACTCATGACATGGTCAGTGACATCACTGATGACATCACTGATGACATCTCAAATGACATCACTGATGACATCATCCATGTGATAATTTCATGCATCTTCTCACACCCTAATATAACTTTCGATACACCCACTCTAAATTACAGACTGCCATTCTCAAAACCATAGACACTCCAATACCAAAAACTACATACCCACTCACTGATTCTTAGGTCTACACACACATCCACTCACTCACCCGTACAGTCACTCATACTTAGTCACTCAGTACAGGACTATCATATGCACTCATACACCTATATAAACACTCACACACCGTCACTCATCCATAGAGGTACTCACACACCTAGTCAGTCATGCAAAAACTTAATCACACACCCATTTACTCACCTATACAGTTATACACACATCAGCTCACTTACTCATACAAATACTAGCACATTCTTACGCTCTTATACAATCACTGATACAAGTACACACTCATCCATACAGCCACTCTCACAATCACACACTCTCACTTATAGCCATTTATATACTCCAACACACATATATACTGCCTTTCACATATGTAGTTACTCACACATGTACCACTGAGATATACATTCAATCACTAACACACCCATACACACACTCACCCACCCATACAGTCCATCACAGATGCACTCTTGAAACCATGCACCCAGTGAATCACCAACTCACACATCTATGCACAGAGTCACACACACCACACCCACACAAACACTCAGGCACCCATACAGATACTCAGACAATCAATCAATAACCCATGTAGACACTCATGTAGCTATTCAGAAAGCTCATGCAGCCGCTTACAAACCAACAGACAGACGGATACAGACATTCACACAGTTTAGTCACTAACCCATGCATTCAGTAAGATACATTTAATCACTCACTTGTAGAGTCAGTCACTCACGTACTAAATCATCCATTCAGACACTTATACACCCACTCATTCTTCAATACGCCTTTCCCTATATATATTAAACATATTTAAACTTTACAGAAACACACAGTCACTGGATGATGTCATCAGTGATGTCGTTTGAGATGTCATCAGTGATGTCATCAGTGATGTCACTGACCATGTCATGAGTGATGTAATATGTGACGTCATCAGCAGTGCATTGCGGGGGCGCGAGTTATAGTTAGCTGAACTAACTATAACGGGGGAATTTCTATGGTTTTGTACGAGTGAAATGTCCAACTAACTATAACTGTCCCTAAAACCTATGGTTTTTTCAGTGAGTTTCAAAGGTTTTTTAAATGTTAATTTCTAACTATAACGTGTCTGAAACCTATGGTTTTTTCAGTGAATATATATATATATATCTCTCGATAAATTTGCCGTCCCCAACCTCCGTGTGGCGTTGAAGAAAGCACAAACTCCTCTGCAGGTAGGCGAAATCAATTTTTATTTCTCACATGGAGCCAGTCATTACGCGTTTCGGCCGCCAAAGCAGCCTTGATCACATGCCATATATATATCTGCCGAAACACGTCTGTTTGCTGCGGAGTTCTAATAAACGTTTTGTGAACTCATCCCCATGAATGCATCGTTTTGTGCGTATTGGTACTAGAAATACGAAACGTCTATATATATTTTAACCTTCTTTTTCTTGTTTGTGTTCATTTTGTATATATATTTTATATATGTCTCCTACTAACTCTACATTTTTTTAATACCTATACGAGGAACTAATTAAAAACACCAGTCCCTGGAATATCTCTGAGGACATCGTTTTTTTTCTTTTGCTAATTCCCTATTATTCATTTTTCCTTTTTCTCTTAAAACATTACGGGTTTACGAATATCCTTCTACATTAATCTGGATGGTTTTAAAGCTCACTTACACACGTGTCCATGCCATGTACACATTCACCCCTATGTCTGTTTCTATATGTGTACATGCATGCACACATATGCACTAAAGACTATTCATTCAGTCATCCATCTAATCTTTTATCATTGATTTCCCCAATTTGAAATCGGGATGTATACATCTTGTCATGTGAGGTGGTCTGGAGTGCCTCAACTATCGCCATTTCTATAATATTCGATCTAATAAAATAAAATAGTCGACTACCCTATTCAGGGATTTAGGCTCACATTGCTGCCTGTTCATACTTAAACTATGGGTATCTACAACATTTTTAAATATACTCTGTCTATCTAATACATTTCTCCAATTCCTCCCTCAGATTCAGTCCTTTTTGTATTGTATTGAGTCTTGAAATATACCATTCTTCTCTCAATTTACGTTTCTCATTTACACTGCCTCCTCTCCTGTTTACAGTTATCTTCTCTAGTATGAACCATTTAAAGTCCAGGTGTCCGTTTCTTTTTTAGAAAAAGGATCAACCAGTGGGGCGTTCAGATTTAAAGTTCTAATGGCAGATTTATGTTCTTGTACTCTCATTCTCAGTTCTCTGCTTGTTTCTCCTACGCACCCTAATCCACAGGGGCATATAAGAAATTATACCACATTCTTACTCTTACAATTATTAAGAGTACTAGTTTTTATTCTTGCTCCATTATGTTCTATTTCTTCACAGATTAGGCATTGTTCACAGATATTACAATTGCCACACTCCTGATTTCCTCTAGCTTTTTTATTATCAAGAGTAGACTGATGGCTAGGTTTGTCATCCCTATACGTTTGAACCAAATGGTTCCTAAGATTCTTATTACGTTTAAAAGCAAACAATGGCTTCTCCAACTGGACATTCTCTTTGTCATTCAGAATACCCCAATTTCTATTGATGACATTTTTTACTTGGTTACTGATTTCCGAGAACTGACTCATGAATACTATTTTAGCCATCTCTTTCTTTTCATTAGTTCTGTTAAGCATTGCATCTTTATTATAAAATCTGACCCGTTTGAATGAATGTGTAATAAGTTGCTTGGGGTAACCTCTATCCCGTAATTTCTGTATTAGAACATCTGCATGTTTTTAAAAATCATACAATGTGGAACAGTTCCTCCGTAAGCAGAGGAATTGTCCAAAAGGAATATTGGGGCACATGCATCAAGCTTTTTTCCGTTCGCAAACGGGCGATTCGCAGAATCGGCCCGTTTGCGAAAGGAAAAAGGCCTTTTCAGATGCATGTACCTTTGTTCTTTCGCAATTTAGGTAATCGAAATTTTTTGTGATTACCTAAATTGTGAATGCAATTTGCGAATCCCTATTTGCCAGTGCATGTAGCCTTTTCTAAATGCAAACTGTGCATTTAGGAAACGCTAATTACCATCAACTTCAAGTTGATGGTAATTTGTGCATGCTTTGAAAAATGCACAAAAATGCATTTTTCAAAGTAACATGTAGCGCACACATGCCCTTAGGGCATGTGTGTGCTTCACATGTGCACACTTACCATTTTTGGGGTGGTGCTTCAGGGGGGCTTTAGGCCCCTGGGCAACCTTGGATTTGCATTCGCAATTTGCGATTACCAATTTGGTAATCGCAATTTGCGAATACCAATTTGGTAATCGCAATTTGCGAATGCATTATCATTCATTCCTATGGGCCTATAGGCCCATAGGAATGAATGGAATCACATTAGCTAATAGCGATTCACAATTTCCGAATCGGTATTAGCTAATGTTAAGGAATCGCAAATTTTATTGCGATTCCTACATGCATAGGCATTTGCGATTAACAAATAGCGATTCCTTAAAAATCGCTATTTGGTAATCGCAAATTCAGATGTTGATGCATGTGCCCCATTGTCTCTCTGTGACTTGAGGTGAAAGCTTGAATAATGGAGCAGGGTATTTTTGTCAGTTGGTTTAGTACAGTATATATATTCTAGAAGAGTTCTTAATTTGGCTCAACCTGGGAGATAAAAATGGAAATTCTCATCACATCAGAGTAGGCATTGAGTTGACTTTTTGGACAAGTGAATGAGGAAGTTAATGAGGTGTCACAGAAACGACAAACCACTCCCAAGGAACTCAATGTTCAGTGACCCACAGGCATTATATTTTATGGTTTTGGACCAAAATGTAAAAGTATTTAACAAAAAAGGGAATATTTTTAACTGTGGTGGTTCTTCAGTGAATTTCATGTGGAGACCAATGGCAAGCCAAGACGAAGACTTTGCAACGGATCAGTTTTAATTATAGGGTGCAAAACTCAGTGGCAGCTCGCCGAGGAGTGCTGCGGGGCGGGGAGGAGCAGGGTGGGGGTAGTGGAGTCCGACATACGACGGACAGGAGTAAGGTAAGTAATTAAATAAATAAAACTATTTACCTTGCGCTTGCTGCATCGCCGAGTTGCGATGCAGCAAGCGCAAGGTAAATAGTTTTATTTATTTAATTACTTACCTTACTCCTGTCCGTCGTATGTCGGACTCCACTACCCCACACCCTGCCCCGCCCCACCGCAGCACTCCCTCGGCGAGCCGCCACTGGCAAAACTGTACCCCAAAGTGCTTAACACACACCCACTGTGTTAACATGTACTCCAAGATGTGAGAATGAACTTCAGCCAGTGGGAGTATGTTTCAAGGCCAGCAGGACACTCATAGCCTCTGACTGAAATTGCTTTCCAAGTTGTGAAACTCACTTCGAAAAAGTTTCACCTGTGATCTCTGTACAATATCTGCTACACTAGAATGGACTTTACCCCCAAGGCCCTGACTTCCAAGTTGTTTGCCAATATTTTGATTATCAATGTTCATTAATTTTGTAGAAAGTGGACTGATGGATACTTTGACTGGGTAAAATATACCACTCTATAGTCCTAGCCTATTTTGGCAATAGAGCCATATTGAAGGAGTGGTCAGTCAAGTAAATAGTCAGTTTGAGCAAAGTAATGGTATCCTTTAATAAAGTGTTTTGCTTAGAGTGCTGAAATGCGGCTATATGGCACGACCCCAAACAAGATTATGTTGATAAGACATTTTGTTATTTTTTCATTATGAAATGAAAAAATAGTTTTTGGTGTCAGGACGTTGTTACCTTTATCTTCACTTCGAATCCACTTTCGATTTATATGGCATGTTTCTGTCCATTTCTCTAAACTAATTCCTGTTTCTGTTTACTGGATGTTTGGGCTGTTTTTTGGGTGAAATGTCAAGTATTTCGATTTTTTCAGGAAACATAAATGTATTTTTTGATTCACTGTTGTATTGGTATTATTTTAAAGTAGCTTCCTCTGATTTATATCACACATGCTTTGATAAAATGGCTATATAATCCGTATTAAAAGAATTGAGCAAATTGTTTTGGGATTTTGTGGTATAACCGTTGTTTTTATTGTGTTTGATCTGTTCCAGGGTACCGATGCCACCATGATAAACAAACTAAATTCTCATCACAGTCAAAGCAGTATCTACCTCCCTCCAAAAAGTGTCCACGACACCAAATTTGCCATAAACCACTTTGCAGGGATCGTGTCTTATGAGTCTGAAGGTGAGCTGCAGGAGTACCATATGCAACAGACTCAGATTCTCTACAACACTCAGAGTGTGTTGTTGTATGGCTGTAGTATGTTATAGAACTCAGAAAGCATGTGGATTGTGAATATGTAAGTGGTATCATCAGTTAGTCTATCAGGACGGTGTCTTGTATAATTGTTTTTCATCACTTTTTCTTCTACCCACAGGCTTTCTGGCGAAGAACCGTGACTTGTTGAGCTCGGACCTTGTGCTGCTAATTCACTCGTCCACCAATAAGTTCCTGAAGGACCTTTTCCAGGCCCGGAGCAGCCACGTTTCTTTGGGTCCTGGGAGTATTCGACATCTGAATTCAAACACAATGCCTCACAAGGTCAGACCTCAAGCTTCTTCACTTGATAAAATAGGCGTAGATCTGAAGTCCCAAAGCCTGGTATAAAAACCTGTGATTCATTCTGCATTTTGTAACGGTGATCTATGACTAGTCGTCTGACCGCTTCATTTAACAGCAGGCTTTCCTAGTCTACAGGTCTTTGAGGCTCAGGTAACTCTGTGTCTTACATCCATAGGACCAAACATCACCCGCTACGGGTGAAATTTGCTTTGAGTTGATAAGAGAAAAAATGATTACACTATTATGGTCCTCCTCGCACGTTTGTTACTCCAGCAGAGGATGAGTAACCTCTCTAGATTCATATCCTTTAGAATCTTTCCCTAGAGACTGTGGGGGACTGGGAAGAAGCAAAAATATTGTAGTCAGTGCTTTTGTTGTGTTTTACAGCAGTCTTGGGTCAATAAACAGTGCCAAATGCCTACAGTGGCTTTGCAAACTTTTTCTCTCATAAGCTTCCCATTATTCTTGCAAATTCTATGATTATTACCGAAGGTCATGAAGTTCTTCCCATATGGACTTTTAAGTTGTGTGATAAAAATATTGCCAACAACCATCCAAATTCAAAGTCACATGAAAAATGTTTTACAAGCTAATGCATGAGAAAGAGGCGCCTCCATTTTCAGTGGCAACTAGTGGTGCGCAGAAAAGTATGCCAGGGACTAGATGAGGAAAAGGAAAAACTGTGACCTATGGATTGCCCAATAATCGGTATTTACATAAAACTTCGCTCATGTGAATGCAATTTTGCACACCCATTACTTTTTTTAAAATTTTTTTTTTAATTATAAACAGTTTTATTGTCAAAGATATCACTGCAATACACAGCCGCACGCCTACAACCCTGGGGCCGGTGGTTTACAAAAATAAGGCACTTCACACAGCTTCATAGCCCACATCCCGGAGGTAGGGCAGCGTCACATTTAAGGGTTGCGGCTCTTTGCAATATGTAGTACGTGCCTGCTGTGCACCAGTAGTCAAAGACATTTACGAAATTAATAACAAACAAACAAAAAGATGTCAGCCCAACCTGCCGTTGTCAGGACCCTGACGTCGCGCATTCGCTGTCGACCTTGTTACCTTTGTCCGGCTGCCTATCCGCACCCCTTCCCTCCCACCGATCACTGCCAATGATCACAACCATCCCGCACCTGTCTCCTGTCCCATCTAGCAGTCTGGGCGCCACTATCTTCCCCACAGGTGATGTGCGTTCGAGTACGTGCATCTGCACTGTCCTCTATAGAGCGGGAGTGTTAGCGCCTTCTACGGGTTCTGTCGTTGTCCCCTCAGGTGGGCCCCCTTCTTTACTTTTCAAGTATGTAGTGTATAGCCCCCAAAAGTTCTTTGGCCTGCTCCGAGGCGGAAGTAGTTCACTAAAATTCTCCGATTGTGTGCAGCAATAAAGGACATCCCGTGTCCACTGTGACATTGTGGGCAATGGTCCCCTCATCCAGCAAATCGCCACTCTACGCCTTGCCATCAACAGGCCTAAGTCCACCAGTCTGCGGACCGCTTTCGGTAGTGTTTTGAAATAGCCCAGCAGCGCCAGGGCAGGGTCGGGAGTTATCTCCAACTCAACTATTAAACTGATCTCGCGGAATACCTTTTCCCAATACAGGGATACACCCGGGCAGCCCCACGCTAAATGCATAAAATCCGCCATCGGAGTGCGGCATCTGTCACATGTCGCTTCCTCCCTTAGTCCGTATCTGTGCAGTCTCTCCGGTGTGTAGTACACTCTATTGATATATTTAAAGTGGATTAGTCTGTGTTTACCGTGCAGTGATATTCGTTTGGTGTTATTGCAGCAATAAAACCACATAGCATCGTCTATCGTTCTGTCCAGGTCGCGTTGCCAAGCCAGCCGAGCCCTTGTATACTGATTAGCTCTGTGGGACATTGCTAACTTGTATAAGTTAGAGACGAGTTTGCGGGGAGATTTAGTTTTTGAGATACGACAGTTCCAGTACCTCAGGGGGCTCGTTCAAGTCATCCCCCAATTGTTGATGTAGCGCCCTGCGTACTCTGTGGAACTGGAAGCGCTGCAGTAGAGTGGGAGATTCAGTAATGCCCGCGGCCTCGTCCCATGTCTTGGCGATGCCGCCCGTGAACAGGTCTCCTGCTTTGTATATGTCCAGCGCTTGGAGCGCTCGTGTGACACCTCCGTCTCTGCAGGGGGCCAGCCAAACCATCCAATCTATTGGCATTTCCGGGGAGTATAGCAGTGCTCCCGCCTGGTGCTGCAACAGGCTGTGCCATGCGTGTCGCGTCGAGTTGAGGGAATCCAGCACCCCTGTCCTGCGATCTACCGGCTCAAAAATAACGGCCGGGAGGGGGAGAGGAGCAGCAAAAAGCTTTTCGAGTCTAAGGTACGGTATGTTATCTGCACCATGGATCCAGCTGTGTGCATGCGCTCCCTGCACTACTCTGTAATATAACTCTAGGTCGGGCGCGCCTAGTCCCCCCAGATGGTATGGCAGGGTGAGCACTCTCCATTGTACCCGTGCCTGCTTGCCCGCCCAAGCCAGCCGTGTTAATGATTTATTGAGTCTGACAAAGAAGGAACGTGGCAACACTATCGGAATATTTACAAACAAGAAAAGGAACCTGGGCAGCACCACCATCTTCATTATGGAGACCCTGCCGAGTAAAGACAGTGGCAGACCGATCCAGGTTTCGATATCATCCTCCAGTTTAGCTACAGCTGTACCATAGTTCTCACGGAACACAATGTCCGAATCAGTGTGCAATCTGATACCAAGGTACCTAACCGAGTCATCGGACCATTGCAACGGGAATTCCATCTCCATTCGTGTGGTGGCTGTGGTTAGCGGGAAGGCTATAGATTTGGTCCAGTTGACCCTTAATCCTGATAGCGCTCCAAAGTGTACTACCTCCCTAAGTACCGGGGAGAGGTTATTTTCTGGGTCCCTCACGTAGAGCAAGGTATCGTCTGCATACGTCGATACTATGATTTCATAGTTAGGGAATCTGATCCCTCTATGACCGTTGTATTCCCTAAGCGCACATGCCAAGGGTTCAGCAATCAGAGCATAGAGCGTTGGCGACAAGGGGCATCCCTGCCGGGTTCCCCTGGAGATAGAGATAGTGTCAGTCACCAGATTCCCCAGCCGGATGCGCGCTGTGGGGGCGTTGTACAATACTCCTATCATTTGCAAAAATCAGGGCCAAGTCCCATTCTGGTCAGCACGTGACGCATAAAGGGCCACTCTACAGAGTCGAAAGCTTTCTCCATATCCAGAAACACCGCGAGCGCTTTCGTGTCTTGCCGGACATGTTGCATTGTACCAAATACCGTTCGCAGGTTATAGGTGAGGTTCCTATCTGGTACAAACCCTGCCTGTTCCGGGGAACGAGTTCCGGGGTCAACAAGGCCAATCGGTTCGCTAAAATGTTTGCGAGCAACTTTGTGTCCACGTTCAGCAAAGAAAGCGGCCTGTAAGAACCGCATTCATCAGGGGGTTTACCTGGTTTTGGGACAGCCACTAACATTGCTTCCCTCATCGATTGCGGCATCACACCCGTTCCGCATAGGTCATCAAAAAGCACTGAAATGTGGGGGAGCAGTAGATCTATAAAGGCCTTGTAGAAGAAGCCCACCGTAAGGCCATCAGTCCCTGGGGCGCTAGACGCTCTCATTCCTGCCAGTGCCTCCGCTATCTCGTCTTTCGTAATGGGGAGCATGAGGAACTCTCTGTGTGTGTTTGATAAGAAAGGTAACTTTATGTGTTCCAGATAGTCTAGAATTTCCCCATCCATATTTGACATACGTGAGGCATACAGTTCCGAATAGTATCGTTTGAACCTATTCGCGATGTCTTCTTCTTCCGTTAACAGGTCGCCCTCTTCCGATCGAATCTCAGTAATCAGAGTTTTACTACGTTTAGCTTTCAACATATGAGCCAATACAGAGCCCGGCCTATCTCCCTCGCCATATGCACGCGCTGTGGCATATTTACCCAGATGTTGCACTTCACTGTCCGCCGTCTCCTGATATGCCTCTAGCAAGCCCTTCATTGTGTCTGTGACGTCCTCTCCTCCCCCAGCCGCCCGGCGAGCCTCCAAGTCCCGCAGTTGCCGCTCCAGAGTCGACAACCTCTGCCGTATGGAGCGAAGAATCCCAGAGTGTTTAGTCATAGCCACCCCCCTGATGTACACTTTGAAAGCTTCCCACACCGTCTGAAAGCTGTCCACAGAGCCAATATTGGTTACAAAAAACGTTTCTATAGCTTCTGCCATCTCTTCTTTGAAGAGAGGATCCAACAACGAGTAAGGGGGGAAGCGCCACGTGAATGGAGGAATTGTTTTCTTAGGTGTGGACAGGACCAGTAAAAGTGGTGAGTGATCTGACAAAGTGCACGGCAAAACCTGACGTGCGAATCTGGGGCATGAGGGCCGTCGATGCTAGCCAGTAGTCTATTCGTGTGTGTAGGTTATAGTAAGCGGAATAGTGCGTAAAACCTCCCTCTTGTGGATGCGTCTCCCTCCATACATCGGTAAGGTCCTTGCTAATCATGACACTTTCTACAGTTCTGGCCGCCGTCGCCGGCCTCCTCATCGGTCCCCCTGATCTATCCAGCACCGGATTCCTAACCAGGTTGAAGTCACCACCCCAGAGGATATGTATCGTCCCGCAACCACTTATCGTGTTAGCCAACGTTGCGAAGAACTCCGGGCAATCATAGTTGGGGCCATAGATGTTAACTATAAGCAGATCTAACCCCCTACCCTGGCATCGGGAGATCACAAACCGGCCCCCCGTGTCTGCATTCAACTGTCGGATCTTGTAGTCCGATCTGGGGTTAACCCAGGTCATTACTCCTCTAGCAAGTGTTGTGAAACCTGCTACGTTGACATTACCCAGGAGGCCTCTAGCGCGCATCAATGGACTATGCAGAGGGAGATGCGTCTCCTGAAGTAGGGCAACATCTATATTATGCCTAGTTAGGTAGCTCAGCACTTTACGTAATTTGCGGTGGTCATTTAGGCCTCTCACGTTCCACGACAGTGCCCGGAGGGAATCCACAGGTCGTGGAGCAGCAGCCCCACTAGTCGTTGCCGTCATGTTTTTCGAGTGTCGCAGTGTGTCCCAACTTATGTGATCGGCATATGTAGTGCGCTTCGTGCATCAACTTGGCTGACATCTCCAACATCAAAAACAACATTATCCCCCCCTACCCACCCCCCCTCCCACAGCAGACCACCCACAACTCGGTCGCGCAGCATCCCCCGTACCCTCCACCCGCTCCCCCCCCCCGAACTAGTTAACAGTGGTAGTGTTTGGCACGCGTGGGCAGAGGTCGCTCTGTGTTCAGCAGCCAGCCAAATGAAAGCTTTCTCCTATCCCAACCCCCACACCCCGACTTTTAGTGTCACAACCCCCACAATAACACATTTCCCCAGCATGTATGCGGGAGCACCACACCGCCCTCTAACCTCTCTCCTTCACTAGTGTCTTATATCCGAAAGGGCGGCTCCTGTAGCTATCGCTGTGGCTGAAATAGAGTCCCTGGAGAACCATCTGACGCCATGCTACCAATTCTTAACTGTCAGCCTCAGCGTTTGTCTATGTGTAGTAAGAACTGAAAGGGGGCGCCCCTGCAAACCAGTGTGTACAATCCCAACCCATCTCCCGCCCCCGCCCCTCCCCGACCCTCACCATACTTATCAACGGTAGGTAAATAGACGTGGCTCAGTCCTGTTCCCCAGCGATCCTCCAGCCGCCTCCTCCATCGGCTGCCGTTCCGGACTCTTTAGTTGTTCCCTGGACCAGTCTTTGAGTGCCTTCTGCAGGGCCTTTGGATCAACGAAAATGTGGGAACGTCCTTGTTTGTTCACCCTCAGCTTGGCCGGGTACAGCATGGCGTAGTCCAGCCCCATCTCGCGCAGCTGCTTTTTCATGGGCATAAATTGTCTACGCGCCTCCTGGACTCGTGCGGTGAAATCCGGGTAGAGTGCAATGGTCGATCCCTCATATGCCAGCGTTTGTTTGTCCCTCGCCGTTCGCAAGGCAGCGTCTCTGTCCCGATAATTTAACAGTTTAGCTATGATGGGACGCGGCGGGGCTCCTGGCGGCGGACGGGGCCCTAAGGAGCGGTGCGCTCTCTCCACCACGAACATATTCGAGAACACCTCAGCCCCCAGAAGGGACACCAATAACTTCTCCACAAAGTGTTCCATGTTACCGGTTTGTGTCGTCTCTGGCAGGCCCGTAATTTGCAGATTGCAGCGTCTCGAGCGGGCTTCCAAGTCCTCCGCTTTATTTTGCAATATACGAATGACCCTCCCAAGCTGTTTGTGTTCTGAGTCCAATGTGGTCTGTGCCTCCTCTACCTCCGTGAGCCTTCGTTCAGACATATCTAACCTCTCCGCGTGCTTGTCCAGCCGTTCCCCCATTCTATCCATCCGGTATGAGAGGGCATCAATTTTCATACCCAGGGAGGTAATGCCATTCTGCAAGCCCTTTTCCATTGACAGCAACAGACTCCTAATGTCCGAATCCTCCTCCATAGGGGTCGTAGGCCTATTAGCCTCCCCAGACGCGGTGTCATGCGATTTAGAGCGTTTTTGCTCAAAGGTAAGCTTGGACTGCGTCCTGTCCGTTCTACCCATGTTCTTCTCCAGTTGGGGCCATTGTCCAGGGGGCTATCATCAACGTCCCCGTCCGTGGTGCCCCGGTGGAGGCCGGACCCCGCACACCCGCCGAAGAGGCTGCCTGTAGCGTTTCAATCCGATAGCAGGAAGAGGGCCCCCCTGCTCCGGCTCATTAAAGATGTCAGCTATGAGGCACTTCGTCCGTCGGCACGCGCGGCTCCGCTGCCCTCCGTACCGCCACCACGCCAGCGTCCGTGGGTCTTCGAGTACACACCCGCAGACAACTCCCAGCACCTCTCAACGGACGGACCCCTCCGCGCTGCTGATGTCTTGCGCAGTTGATTATTTTGCCGCCAGGCCTAATGGCATCAGATGCAGCGGTGGCGCTCCCATCATTTACCCCCCAACCGCAGTCTGATCAGTAGGGCACAGCCGTCACCGGAACGCAGCACTGCCAGGGGTCTGCTAGCACCGGATATGCGTCCACAAGCGCCGCGCAACCCAGCACTCCACTGCGTGTTATATCCCTCACTGCGCACAGTTCCGCCACGGGCCTGAGTCGGTCTCGCACGCTATCCACAGCTTGCGGCGCTCTGAACTCCTCACTATATGGCGGCACCGAACTCTCAGCGCTAAGCAGTCACCGCCTCCTCACCGGGCTCTCTGGTCGTGTGTTTCTGCTGCCCGGCGCCACGAACGTCCTGCGCCTTCTGTCGCCACTCGCCACAGCCCCAACTGCCTTCCACTCAGCGGGGGGGGGGGCAGCGCTCTGTTACCTGCGCCGGGCTTCTCGATGCGTCCGCGCTGTACTTGCCGGTCGCCACGGCTGCCCCAAACGCTCCCCGGCTCCGCTGGCGTCCCAGTAGCTCCTTGCGTGGGTCTGCAAGCGCCGGTCCCTCGGGCTCGGGGGGACCAGTCGGAGATCGCCGTCCCTCGCGGCACTCACTGCGGCGCGACTCCGCCCCCGCACTACTCTAGCACGGGGATCAGCGGCCCTGTGCCGCGCCCGACGGGAGCCGATGTATCCTCGGGCCGAACAGGGTGAGAGAGATCTGGGCGGGACTGCTGCGGTGCGGTCATGTTCCGATGTCTAAATTACGGTCAGTACACCGTTTTCGCTCGGTGGGTTGACTGATAATTGCAGGATATTGTGTCGGCGGTGTGGAGCTCGAGACTCAAGCAGCCATCTTGATCTCGAGCAAGCTCCGCCCCCTTGCACACCCATTACTGACACCCCACAGTCTCCTATGTAGGAGTGTTCAAAGAATGTTTAGATTCTTTTTTTTTACAGCAGGATCTTTTTACACAGTTAAGATCTTATTTTTTTATTCCACCTGAACATGTGTTTTTCCTCAATTTTAGTCTTATTTTATTTCTGTTTGCTTAGTTTTAAAGGAGTTGTGTAACTTCAGCAAGTATACCATGATTGCTTCGGATGTAAGTGTTCATAGTCAAATTAACTGGTTAAAAAGTCCTGTGATAGAACGTCTTCCTTTAAAATATTTCCTTTACATAACATTACTTTTGGTTGATTGTTTTCCAATGTGTTGACAGTTTTCCCCTTGTAAAGACTACACTGTGCTAAAATGCAGGTTTTCCAAGTTCATAAACCGTGGTCACAATGTACTAAGTAGACATTAGAAGTTGCAAATAGATTTGCAAATTGCAAAGTCCATATGGCATTTTTTTCCCATTGCGAGGAAGGGTATCGAAAGAGGCAACCCTTTCTTTGCAAACAATATTTCAATCGCAAACCACTGACTGGATACCCATACCCTAAAGGAGGTGGTATCTATTTGCAAAATGGATGCTGTCAGTGAGGAACACATATAACTTTGTCAATGACAGCTGTGATCATGAGGGGGAGAGCCGACAGCAATCAAGAGGACCTCTGCATGCTCTCTCCAATGTCTCCTCCCATCCTGCCAAATATTTCTCATTTGAAGCTCTTCTCCCTTTAGAAGACGGGACTGCATTGTACACACTGTGCAAATGAGAATGCAGGAGTGGATGTCTGCTGTCCCTCTTAGGCCTCCATCGCTGCATTCACAGATATTCATTTGGATATGAAAGGGAATCCTGCCTCATTAATTCTGCAGATCTTTGTGAATGACATTTCTGCACTGGGATGGATTAGTAAATCCTTTGGAGCACAGGATCCCTGTGTCTCGTTGCAGATGCTGTACTCATATAGCATCTGAGATATAATGCACCTAAATGCGATATTTAGTTCATTACTCCCCAACACTATTCTGGGACTATTGATTACATTTTCATTTGACACACTTTGGCGTAAGGGCTTTGTGCATCAGAAGCATACTGGGAACAGGATAAAACATTCAGGAGCCCATGACTGGAAGAACAGTTTCCCAGAGGGGATACAACTCCGCCCCCTTCCATGTTTTACTCGATGCAGGGATTCACCTAGGAGAAAAATATGTGTGAAAAAGGGCTCGGAATTGTTGAAAAAATACAAAATTAGACCTGGTAATTCCAGGACCAGCAAGCTTGTCCCCATTCCAGAATGATTAATGAGAATATCTATTAAATGGGAGTGAAGATACCAGCCAGAATTGGTATCTTGGGCACCGTAAGCTTTATGACCAATTACCAGCCCACTTGGAATGAAGGTATTGTATATAAAAACAACACAGAACATTCAATAAATACATTTGGTGGGGCCCATGAGTAAAAATTAAATTTGGGATCAAAGGATCAAGGTTCTGAGTAAAGAAGTATTATTTTAAGAACAAAATTGTATGCTCACAGGCATGTTGAAGCAGGAATTGTGTTGGACCAGGCCCTTTTTGCAGGGTTATCCCCAAACATTTTGCCTTCCTCCTGTATTTTTCTGACTTCGGTTTTGCTGGTTTTAGGACTCTGGGCACTTTACCACTGCTGACCGGAGCTAAAGTGCAAGGGCTCCCTGTGTAAATTGTATTGGTGATTGTTTTATCCATGATTGGCATATTTGATTTACTAGTAAGTCCCTAGTAAAGTGCACCAGGGGTGCCCAGGGCCTGTAAATCAAATGCTACTAGTGCAGCACGGGTTGTGCCACACATATGAGTAGCACTGCAAACCTGTCTCAGACTTTTCACTGCAGTGTCTGTGTGTGCAGGTTTAAACTGCCATTTCGACCTGGAAAGTGCACCCACTTGCCAGGCCCAGAGCTTCCCTTTTACTACATGTAAGTTACTCCTGAGGTAGGCCCAAGGCAGCCCCATGGGCAGGGTGCAGTGTATTTAAAAGATAGGACATGTACTGGTGTGTTTTACATGTCCTAATAGTGAAATACTGCTAAATTCGTATTTCACTATTGCAAGGCCTATCTCTCCCATAGAGTAACATGGGGATTGCCTTAAAATATCTTTTAAGTGCAATTTCCCATTGAGCGTAGATAGAGAATTGGAGTTTGGGGTCTCCGAACTCACAATTTAAAAATACTGTGTGTCTGGGCATTCAACTTTGAAAACCCAAACACACAGACTCTGTTTTTGCAATCCGGAGCAAGATACGGTTGCTTGATACGTGTGCTGTGATTATTTCACCACGTTTGCTTGCTGTGAAATCTGTGAAAATAAAGGAGTACAGTGAGCATCCTAAATACTACTTAAATCACTTCTTTTCGTGGCCCCTAATTGCATGACGTCATCTCTAACACGCACTCACCGATTGGGCCACAGAAAGGGGTCCCTTATCATCTTGAAATAGCTACAGTACTGAAGATAGATTTGTTAACTACCGGCACCGAAACGTCGACGTACATTCCAACTTCCTTTGTAGTCATTGTTAAATATGCTATTTAAAGCCTAGTATATTTTTTGACATACTTAATCTATGTATATAGGAGGTGGTTGTTTGATACATTGCCATATGGCATATGAACTTAGATATGATTAAGTAATGACCAATGTCAATATGTCATAGGATTTATTTTTGTGAACCCCTGTTATTGTATATATGAAGATTTATCTTTTTCAATATAAAGACATTTTTTTAATAATACACCTACTTTTTGAAATTTTGTTTCTTTTTATGTCAGTTGAAAATAACCTCCAATTAAGTTGTAATGTCAAGCTTTGACATATTGAAACGTTCAGAAACTTACATATTAGTGTTTGAATAATTCCCTGTTTTACATTCTTACCTGTTATATTACATTAACCCAAGCTCTCAAGGGAATATTGGGCTGCCCTCTTTTGTCTAAAAACTTTTGGAAAGTGGGTATTTTCTTGCTTAACCATTCTTTGCCTCTGCCTGTCTGTGGAATCCACATCTGGGTTGCTTGGCAGTTGGGCTGTTGTGCATTCACTCTAGACAGTCGCACAAAGGGGACTGAGGTGTGCCTTGCATATCCTGATGGCCTAGCACCAGGCTGATGGGCCTTCCTGAGCTAGAGTGGTGGGAGGAGTTATCACTGACACCTGAATAGGGCTGTGCCTGTCCTCACACAAAGCTGTCTCCACCACCCCTGTTGTGTGTCTGGATCTAGGTCAGGGAAAGGCAGGGTCTTGAGCACTACAAAGACTTTCCTTTGAAGTTTGCCTACTTCAAGGGCAGAAACTGGTATAAGTACTGGAGCTGTGACTCCATTACTACAGAACACTTCCGGACTGAAAACATTCTGCCAGGAAGAAGAGCTGGATGCTGTAGGAGGGACTGCCACTCTGCCTGTTGCTTTGTTGTGCTGGCCTGCTGCTTGCTGTTTCTGTCCTGGGAGTGAAAGGACTGGACTTTGCTTTCTGTATCTTGCTTTCCAAGGTGCTCCAAGGGATTGAGTTTAGCTTGCTTCCTGTTGCAGAAGTCTCAGGGACATCAAAGACTTTATCCACATCTCGTGACTAGCACTTGGACTCTTCTGCTGTGAATCCTATATTGCTATGTGGTGACAAAACCAGTCCTGGGCCCTTAGAGTTGAGTGGTTGTGCTGTAATCCCCAGAAAAGCAATCCCAACACTGTCTTCGATGCCGCTGCATGCACCGAAGCTGTGGTCACGTCTCGTGAAGAACACAACGCATTGACCGCGACGACATCGCAGCCCCTGATTTGCCGATGACAGCACCATCGACTCCGACTTCATCCAACGATGCCGCTGCCTGCAACGTGGCTGAGGGCACCACTTGTGAAGAGCACAACGCATCTCCCTGTCTCACATCACAGCCTCGAGTCTGCTACGACCACGCTCAGCACCAACGCGCCGTGCCACTGCTTGCACCGAAGCCGTGGTCACCGCTCTTGAAGAGCACGACATATTGACTGAGACAACATTGCAGCCCCGGCCTTGCGGACTCCAGCACTCCTGACCTCGACATCACAGAGTTCGATCCCCAGGGCAGGTGACTCCGCGACTTCTGCCCGATCTTCGGAACCCCCGCCGATGCCTCATCTTCGGATTTCATCGTAAGGTCCCCAAGGCCTCTTCATTTCCAAAGGTACTGTTTTGCAGGTCTTCCCGACGATGTATCTGGCCTGCGCTCCATCGCGGTTGGACTGAACTTTTGGATTTGTGTGGTCACGATGCCGTGATAGCCTGGTTGGGGCTATCGACTTGAAGGAATTGTATTTTTGAGTTATTCTTGCAAAATTCATATCTTTACTTGTGTATGTTTGATTTTTATCATTTTGGTCTTGTTTTAATCCGATAAATACTGGCTATTTTTCTAAAGTGGTGTTGTGTCCTTTTGTAGGGTTTTCACTGTGTGTGTATGTACAAATGCTTTACGCATTGCCTCTGAGATCGGCCTGACTGCTCGTGCCAAGCTACCAAGGGGGTGAGCAGGGGTTATCTTAGCTGTGTAAACCCCTTAGCCTGACTAGAGTGAGGGTCCTTACTTGAACAGGGTGCAAACCACTGCCAACGAAGGACCCCATTTCTAAACAGATTAGAAGAAAATAGAATTATTGTATTGTCAGATTAAGACATATTTCCAAGTTTCATAGACTGTGAGATTGACTAGTAGTGCACATCACGGAAATGAAAAAATATTCACAGAATATGATAATATATACTAGACAGATTAAAATATAGGTTAAAAGGGATAGTAATATGTAAAACTTCCAGTTCACTCAGGCAATGGCATTTGTCTATGATAAGATAAACAATGTGTTGTTTTGTAGGCAAGAAATTCTTTGTGCAGTTTGCCATATTTCACTTTTTAAAGATTGTTCTGCACTGGACCAGTGGGTGAGGTGTATTTTATTAGTGTAAAATCATGGAAGGGCCACAGGGTACCAAATTCCAGTATAATTTTGAGAGTTAACTTTTTCTTTTGCAAGTTCTTATTTTAGCTAAAATATTCTGGTACATTCCCCTCTCCACGCGCAATAAAGATACATTCCATTATATATTCCTTTCTGTATGTAGATCGTTTCCAACATTTGTTGTAAAAATCATTTGATGCTGTGGGGGGAAATGTTTGACCCACTAGCGTTCCAAGCTTGAAATAGCTAATTCCAAGGCTCTGCATAGCTGTTACAACAAGTTCATGCTGGACTGCTAGCAAATGTGTCTCTTTTTTTCCTGAATAATACCTATTAGCAACACTATATGTGGCACAGAAGGAAAAGCAATTGTCTAACTGTCTCAGCATGTCTATGGTGGTTATTTCCAACAGAGCAGGTAAAGAAATAGCACATATGAATAACGTCTTGCTCGAGACTGCGACATTTATGTGCAAATTTGGAGAGCGCGTTACTGACTTTTCTCAGGCACCTCTCACGTTGGTTCCTATTTTGATAAAAGCCAAGAAAATGTAAATAGAGTTTGACTCCACTGCCAAGTCTGTCTACTTAGAACAGAGGGAGTGATTCAGGGTCTATTTTTAAGGTCCTTAGAGAATATTTTTCAGTGAAGAGGGTGGAACTCAGGCAATGACCTCAACATTGTGCTACAGCTCAGCAAAAGCAGCGGTCAGTGCAAGGGTTTTTTACCCAGCAAGAGTCTTAAGGCAGGCAGCCAAGCCCTAGCTCAGTGACTCATTGCAGACTTACCCAGAGAACAATGCTCCTATTTGGTGATGTGTGCGGCTTTCCACCGCGTGTGAAGAGCTGCAACCACTAGACACTTGGTGGTTGAATGCTTTAAAGATTTATCCAAATTTGGTGATATCTCTTGAAATTCCATCCCCACACACGTACATTTTCAGCTTTAAGAAACAGTTCAAGCATTATTCTGCAGTTACAGAAGTCGGCCAGAGAAAAACAGGCAGCTCAAGTTCTTTGTAAAATCAAAGGAACAAGACAAACATCTGGATATTGGCGCAAGGCACCAAACACGTTTTAAAAGAAGCAGTGGTGTAAGGTTTTAACATATCAATCATTGATTGAGGCTATTGTGAACAGAAATATCTTGTCCTTCTGAAAGATGCATATTTTCATATTCAATGCAGAAAATGCTTTGCAGGTTCCTCCGGTTCAAGAAAGGAGCAGAACCCCAACAGTTCTGTGTTTTACCATTCATAATGGAATCACCACAGACAATGTTCAACCAAACTCAGGAAACGCATGGCTGCCCAACTGAAATGTAAAAAAAACTGCTAGTCTTTCCCTGTATTGATTATTCATTAATCATAGTGAGCCTGTAACAGCAGTCTGGAAGAACGTGGTAAAGCTTCTACAACATTGAATTCATTACTTTGCACCATTGACCCTGGAATGGAGTCAGCGATGTGTCAAGATTGGGTCAGGGAGCTCTTGTGCAGAAGCTAGCAAACAGTATCTCTGAATCATGAAGGGGTTCACTTCAAATAAAACGTCCCAAGTGAAGAGTACTAAAAGTGACCATTAAATAATTTCTACCTATTTCCAGGCACACTTTAGCATTTCACTACATAGGCAATACAGCTAACCTGTGGAAGCTGGGAGGGACTTGTCTTGCATTCTGTCAGTCACTCTCTTGGGGTGGACTTGGACTCTGGAGACAAGGTTCAATGCTTGGAGGAGTACTTATTAGACCTTCTAAATTAGGGGATATACAAGCTCAGCAGACATGGTTCAGAAAAACTGTATGGATGCTGCAGAAACATCTAATGCATTCCCTGTTCAACTGGTGGTGTACACTGGTGCAAAATAATAAATGTGAACATTCAGCCTCCGGTGCCTCGATTAGTGGGTGTTTTGCAATGTCCTTTTGATAGACTAGTGCAGGAAATGTTGTGCGCCTTTTTAGGTCTCGCCTGGCGACGCAGTGCGAAAGCGCTGTCGCTAGCGAGATCTATTGTTACTGACTTGCTTTGGAAGGGAGACAGGAGCTGTGCACGCGCAGGACGGACTGGAAATGTGAACGCGCCCGTGAACACGCACGTACAGACACGCGATGTGCACATCTCCTGTCCCCCTTCCGTCCTCGCAAGCCTCATGCAATATCATTTTTTTTTTTTTTTAATGCACACGCGAGGTCCAAGCGCGGCGCGCTTTACACGCACAGCATGCCTCACCCCACTTACCTGCTCTTGTGGGGACTCTGCGCTGCTCCTCGGCTGGTCTCCGTCTTCAGCCGGTCACTGCAGCAACACGCGTGGCTCCGTCTTGCTCCCAGGAGCCCCGCCTAAAATCCTGCTTTGGCCGCAGCATGCGGCATTCACGAAGGTGGGGTGGGCTCCCGCCGGACTTCCTCTCCTGTTTTTTTTTTGTTGCTTTGGCGGCCCCGTCCCTGGGCCGCACGAGCCGCGCAGCACTTATTGAAGTACGGCGAAGTCTGAAGGCGCCGCCACTGGGCACGAGCCGCAGGCCACGCCAATGTGCACGCTCACGGCGTGCCTACAACGCGCGCATGGCGCTCTTTCACTTTCCCTTGTATAAAGAAGTTTCGGCCGCAGCTAGGGACACCATTTCCCACAAGGCCACCGTCCTGGTCAGGAAGTGAGTGAACCTCGGGTGCTTGCGTTCTGTTGAGCGCGTTGCATTGTGGGAGGGAGGGGGGTTTCCATCATGGCGGCTTCCATTTCTGGTTACACCTTCAGTTCCGTGTGTTTCCACAGTGCCAACAGTGGAGCGGACCATGTGAGCGGGGCAAGAGGGAAAGTGGGAGGAGGGCAAGGGAAATGGCAACTTGTTGTTAGCCTTTAAGAGGTACCAGCCTGCTGCAGTTACTTATGCTGTGTTTATGTGCCAGAGGTGTGAAGCAATCTATAATGTTTCCCTCCCCCCACCCCTCCCTAAGCCGGCACGTAGTGTGGTACTTTTTTTTCTATTTCATTTAACATGATTGATTTTGGAATTTAAAGTGCGTCATACATGTCGCCGCGTGCAAGTATGCCCTGTAGCGGCAATCGAAACAAATTATTTTCAAGATGAAGAGAAGTAATAGTGCTGGTGATATTTCTTTCCACTAATAGCATAAGGAATAGCAAAAATGGGGACTGTGAATATTTTACGGGTTTTTAAATTAAGTCCTGTTCAAGTCATGGAAGACGAATTGGGGACAGTGTATGAATTGGGGCCGCGCACCCTGTGGCCAAACCCCACACACAACATATTGGAATTTATTTATGTTACAGCGCCGAGAGAAAAGTTTCGGTTTTACTCGAGCGTCATAGAAGTATCGTGTTATACTTAAAGCAACGGCTAAATCGAACATCTGAATAAAATCTCATAATTAATTTCCCAATCTTTGTTGAAATCTACATATGCCACACCAAATGCGATTTCGTGATGCAAGGAAGGTGTGGCGTTGGCCATGAACGCAGCATGATTCAAGAAGACTTATTTACTCGGGGACCTCTTCCTACCGCCATCAGTCGGATTGGCGACTTTAGTGAGTTAACACTCACCACTGACATCTGCAGTGATATTAAGGTAGTAAGATCGAATTCCTGGGAGGACGACTCAAACTCCCATTCCTCTGATGTCAGTAAGTTGAGTATCATCAAATAGTTTAATAGTAACACCAGGGCTTTAAGTGGGCCGGGTCCTGCCGGTGCTCAGCACGCATTTCTAAAAAGCAGGTACTGAGACGGGTCGCTATCGGCCTCTCCATTATTGCCCTCACCATCAGGGTAATTTTATTTATTTAGCTTTGCAGCAGTACCGCCCCTCACTGCCTGTGATGCAACTTCAAAGCGACTCGTTATAGTTATTTCCCAGTCTCATCATTTCAGAACTGAATCATTTTCAATATTCTATACAATGAAGCCATAGTTGTTGCCTATTTATCTTACACAACTAACAAGCATTGGCAAAGCCAATTGCCCTGATTTGTTGTAGGTGTAATGTTACTTGTTGTATTATATGTCTGAATGCAACAACAGAAGCATCAAAATACCAGTCGGGGGCACACTCTGCTAAGCACAGATATTTAGCGTAAGTGTTTTTAAGCCACGCCCTTAATTACATCGCCCCTTTGAGAGACCCCTAGTTTTTTCATTCCACTTAAAGCCCTGAGTAACACCTGTTATTTAAAGCGCTTAGACACTAAGGAACTACAGTCTGAAGCACTCTATGGAAGCGTATGCATACAGAAAGAAGTCTGCACAAGAGCTGCAGACGCTACAGTACGCAGGGTGCTACCTAATGCAATTGCTGTTCCGTGCCGGCCACGTGGAAGCCATCTTGGGCATACCTGCTTAAGCGGTCATTGAGCTAATATGTGGCGTTACTTTCTTCGATGCCAGATGATCTTTGAGCTTTATTCCTAGAAGTGCACTTTGAAATTAAACTCTCTTTTGTGCTGGTGCATCATTGTCAATAGACTATATTCTCGTCGAAAGTCCATTGTGAATCTAAACCATCAGTACAACAGATGACAACATTTAGCACTTCACCCTTGGCATACCTCAGTCTAACCTTGGGTCTGCCTCCTATCTTTGAAGCCGAGAACATTGCTCAATAATTGATTTTAGTTCTGGATGATAGTTCCAAGGCTGGATTTGACAACTATAATTGTATTTTGTTTAATAATCTGGGATATAGCTTGTCGCAACATTCTCAGCATCATGCTTCTGAGCAGAAGTTGCCGCTTCTGGAAAACAATGGTTCATGAACAGAGACAGTCTGGGATCCTCTCAGACTCTACATGTTATTGTGCTCTCCCGTTTATATGCGCTGATGGACTTCTGTGGTATGAGACACGAAAGTGACTTGCTTAGTGTTGTGTCTCATCCGCAACTTATCACGCGTCCAACGTCTGTGTATACCAAAAAGGGTAAAGCAAAGACATTAAAGACCTATAGAATCTGTTTGAACAATCTAAAATGCCATGGTAGTTCAAGTTTGATTCCAGCTTGGGTTTCCTTCTGCAGACCTTTGCTACTTAAACATCTAGACTGCGTACCCAATACAACAAGCATTTGCAATGCAATAGGTCTCGCAGTTACGAGAGTTTCAGCTATTGGCATTGTAAATAACAATGCCTTTTATTTATGTTTTTAAAACAAAAACAAAAATAAAAGGCATTATTATTTGCAATGTCAATAGCTCAAACTCAGCGTAAATGCGAGACCTATTGCATTGCAAATGCTTGTTTCCATTGTTAAACTAGAGCGAGGACACCACAATTTCTATGGCTTCAGCAGAGCTTGTAAAAAACATTTCTTGCAGTTACTTAGAATATTAACGATACCCATTGCCAAAGAACAATGTTCTCAGAATCTCAGATGTTTGTAGGTCATATTCACAGTATTACATGACACAGATCAGGTGCAGCATGCTGCTGTATTGTCCTTACCAGTTACTGAATTACAGACCTTCTCTTCCTTTTAAAAAGATAACTATTAAAATAGAAAATGTATACATTTTTAACAGGAAGAGGAAACTATTTGATTACATTAGTTACTTAGTACCCAATTTACATGTTAGGAGTATGTCTACTCTGTCGCAACATCGACGGAGTATATGTACCGCCAACATGAAGGTCTGCCTGCCCGATTTAAATGTGGGCAGACCTTCGATTTGGCTATGGCGCCACTAGAGACATGTCAGGATAGAGGTACATGCAGCCATTTTTTGCTGTCTGTCACAACCAGGCGATCCCTGGCGGTGCAAAAAACCAAATACTGCTCCCTCCATGGCGAGGGGGGTATGAAAAAATTTATTTTCAAAAATAAAATCCTGTTTTGGTATTTTTAATATTTTTAAATAAAAAAGAATACTGTTTGGTGCAGGGTTGCGTCATGCCGATGCAGCCCTGTGCCAAACAGTGGATTGCATTGTCGGGGACCGCAGTGATGACGGTTCCTGCCAATGCTTTATTATTGACCGCCAGCTAGGCAGTCATTTATGAATTCGGCGGTCGGGACCTCCTCCAGGGCAATGGAGGAATTTACCCCATCGCTTTGGCAGAACAGCCTGAACACTGAGATATAAATCTGAAAGAAACAGTTAGTTATAGATTCCGTGCCTTAGAATTACCCCCAGGCGTCAGACTGGATCCGGAAAGTTTTTTGTCAGCAGTACCCCTGCGCGTCGGAAGGTGGCGTGGGTTGACTCCACGTTCGTCATCGGCGTCGTGGTCGCCGGGATGACGTCGCGGTAGCTACATAGACGCCGCCCTCGTGCACTGACGTCAGTTCTTTCTTTTTCCGTGCAAGCAAGCGCAGATCCGGAGAGAGCGGTACACCCAGTCACTTTTTGACTGAGTTTTTTTGCGACTTTTGTCGACTTCGTATTTGAGTCTCAACCGACTCCTGGTGCGCGAGGGATGCCTGGTTTCAAGGCCTGCGGTTCCTGTACCCGACTGATGTCAGTGACGGATCCGCACCGCGTGTGCCTCTTCTGCCTGGAGCGCGACCATGACCCCAAGTCGTGCTCCGACTGTCGAACCATGGCTCCGAAGTCTTTGCGGGAGCGGTCCCGAAAGCTCCTCGAGGCCCGGCAGTCGGCTCTGCGTCGCTCAAGGTCCCGGTTGCGTGGGAGGTTGAGGGACCGATCGCGGAGTCATCATCACTCCTCATCTAAGTCTTCGCACTCGGGGTCAGGTATGTCGAAGCACAAGAAGAAGTCAAAGAGGCGTCGTCGCTCTTCGACTTCCCCTCGTCCGTCGGTCGACGCGATGAAGGGTGCCGGTGGTCCCCCTCCCGCGGCTCCGCGTGCGGAGCCTTCAGGGTCGACTCTGGCCTTCCCTCCCTTCCCGGGGCCGGGAGCGACCCCTGCCCAGCTTAGTCAAGTTTACGAAGCGATGCATGCCATCTTTGGGCAGCCCGACTCCACCGGCGCTCCTTAGGGCCCCACGGACTCGGCTGGGGGCCCTAGGCCTTCGACGCCGGCAGCTTCGGCCTCGGCACCGCAGGGCCCCCTTGGATCCAGGCCTGGATTCGGATTGGCACCGGTCGACCTCGTTACACCTCCAACGGCGCCGACTCCACGTCCGCAGCCGACGCCGGCTGGACCCCCAGCCGGCGTCGACCCCAGCTTCCGCCCCAATGTGGACGCCGGATCCGACGCCGATGGGTACTTTTGTCCCTGTGTTCTACCCTGGCCATTTTCAGCCAGATTGGCAGCCAGAGGAGGGTGAGAAAGACTGGGAGGGGTCTGGTGACCCTTTGACAGACCAGTTGGAGTACGATCTGGACTGGAGAGAGGAACTGGGGGATGCCAGTGGTCTGGATACCTCCCCAGACCTAGGCATGTTGTCTCCTCCTACCGTGGCTACGGAGGAGGGAGCGTCATACGCAGTGGTGTTGCGTAGGGCGGCCGAGGCTCTCAACCTCGAGCTTCCTACAGTGGCAGTCAGGACTAACTTCCTGACAGAGGTGCTTCAGCCGGCAGCGAGCTTTTCGGAGCCCCTGCTCCCGTTTAATGAAGCCCTCACTGACATCCTTTTGGGCACCTGGTCCAGGCCCAACACAGGGGCTCCTGTGGACAGGATGATTGCTCAACGCCACCGCCCGGCCCCGGGCGACCCCAGTTTCCTCTCCCAACACCCCACCCCTGAGAGCTCGGTGGTTCAAGCCTCTACTTCTAAAGGCGCCTTCCCTACCGCACCACCGGAAAGGGAATCCAAAAAGCTGAACCACCTTGGGAAGAAAATGTTTTCTTCCGCCAGCTTGGGACTGCGGTTGGTAAACACAGCATGTCTGTTGGGCCGTTACACCCACTCTGTGTGGGATGCGGTGGCGCAGGTGCGGCCTCAGTGCCCGGAGGAGGCCCGGGCCATACTCTCCCGTGCAGTTGCCGAGGGGAGAGACGCAGCGAAGTTTACCATCCGCTGTGGGCTGGATTCCGCCGACGCACTTGGCAGGATGAGTTCAACGTCAGTAGCCCTTCGGCGCTACGCCTGGTTGCTTTCGACTGGTTTTTCCGGGGATGTCCAATCCACCCTTATGGACATGCCCTTTGATGGCCGTCGCCTTTTCGGTGACGAGGCAGACAACGTGCTAGAGCGCTTTAAGGACTCTCAGGCTACGGCCAGGTCCTTGGGCCTTTCCACCACCCATCCTGCGCAGTCTGCCTTTTGCCCCTTTCGTGGCTACGGAAGGGGTGCCCCGCTACGTCCCGTCCAGAGCCACAGGCCGGCGCAAGCTGTTCAGCCCCAGCGCGGCCAGGGCGTGGGAACCACCGGTGTGGTTCTGGGGGCCAGCGGGCGAGCCAATAAACCACAGCCCCCTCTGCAGCAGCCTCCAAACCTTCCTTGTCCGACCTTTCAGGGCCACCAAACGCCAGTGGGTGGCAGGATCCGCCATCACCTCCCCCACTGGCACACCATCACGTCGGACAGGTGGGTTTTGCAAATAGTCCGAAGGGGCTACTCCCTCCCCTTCGAGACTACCCCTCCCTCCATGCCACCTCAGTACCATCGCATGTCGGAGGATCACCTGGCCCTTCTCCAACAAGAAGTTTCAGCACTCTTGGCCAAGGGTGCCATCGAGCGCGTTACTGCCCCAGAAATAGGTCGTGGTTGCTATTCCCACTACTTTCTGGTACCCAAGAAGGACCAAGGCCTGCGTCCTATCTTGGATCTCAGGAACGTCGACCGCTTCCTCCGGAAGGAGAAGTTCAAGATGTTGACGCTCGCTCAGGTCTTGTCTGCCCTCGACCCTGGAGACTGGATGGTAGCGTTGGACTTGCAGGACGCTTACTTTCAGATCCTTGTCCTGCCGGCCCATCGGCGTTACCTGCGGTTCACTGTAGGCCACGAGCACTTTCAGTTCACCGTGCTCCCCTTTGGCCTTACCAGTGCCCCTCGGTGTTCATAAAGGTGATGGCGGTGGTCTCAGCTCATCTGCGCAGATCAGGGGTTCCAGTCTTTCCCTATCTCGACGACTGGCTGTTGAAGGCGGGCTCGCCCCAGGCTGTCGTCTCCCACCTCCAGACTACGGACGACCTTCTGCATTCGCTGGGGTTCTCCATCAACGTGCCGAAGTCACACCTGACCCCCTCTCAGAAGCTCCTCTTCATCAGAGTGGTTCTGGACACGACGCAGTTTCGGGTTTATCCTCCCGAACAGCGAGTCCGGGATATTCAGGCTATGATTCCGATCTTTCAGCCCCTATCCTGGGTTTCGGTCAGGATGACCCTGAGGCTGCTGGGCCTCATGGCCTCCTGCATCCTGCTGGTCGATCATGCCAGGTGGCATATGCAGGCTTTGCAGTGGGACCTGAAGTTCCAGTGGGCGCAGCATCAGGGGAATCTGTCCGATTGCGTCCAGATCTCGGAGGGCACTGCACGACAATTGCAGTGGTGGCTCACGAACCAGGATTGGGTCAACGGCAGATCCCTCTCCCTTCCCCAACCAGAACACACAGTGGTGACAGACGCATCCCTTCTGGGATGGGGCGGCCACATGGGAGAGGCGGAGATCAGGGGCCTCTGGTCTCCGGCTGAGTCCGGGCTCCACATCAACCTTCTGGAGCTTTGGGCGATCCGTCTTGCACTCAAAGCATTCCTTCCCTCTGTCCGGTGAAGAGTAGTGCAGGTGTTCACGGACAACACCACCACCATGTGGTACTGCAACAAACAAGGCGGGGTGGGGTCGTGGACCCGATGTCAAGAGGCCCTCCGCCTCTGGACATGGCTGGAACATCAGGGCATATCCCTGGTGGTTCAACACCTGGCAGGTTCACTGAACGCCAGGGCGGACTAACTCAGCCGCAGGTGCATGATGGATCACGAATGGCGTCTTCACTCGGAGGTGGTGCAAGGTCTCTTTCAGCAGTGGGGAGAGCCTTGGTTAGATCTATTCGCCACTGAAGAGAACGCGCAGTGTCAGCAATTCTGCGCGTTGGAATTTCCAAGGCGGCACTCGCTAGGCGACGCTTTTCGTCGTGAGTGGAATTGCGGTCTTCTATACGCCTTTCCGCCTATACCACTTCTGCCCAGAGTGCTGAAGAAGATCAAGCGCAACCGGGCCCAAGTCATTCTTGTGGCTCCGGATTGGGCACGAAGAGTCTGGTATCCCAAGCTGCTCAGCATGGCCATCGATCCTCCGATTCGACTGCCTCTTCGGGAGGATCTTCTGTCGCAGCAGCTGGGGACGGTCCTCCACCCGAACCTGTCCAGCCTCCACCTCCTTGCGTGGAGATTGAGCAGCGGCAGTTGACGTCGTTTGACCTGCCTCCCGAAGTCTGTGATGTAATCTTGGCAGCCAGGCGTCCCTCCACTAAGACGGTATACGCCTGCAGATGGAATACATTTGTGGCATGGTGCACAGCAAAGGCTGTGGATCCCCTTTCTGCCTCTCTTTCTGAGGTTCTCTTGTTCCTCCTTTCTTTGGCCCAGCAGGGCTCTGCTCTGGGCACTCTTGAAGGCTAACTCTCAGCCATTTCAGCCTTCCTCAGGCTCCCTGATCAGCCTTCTCTTTTCAAGTCCCCTGTTGTAAATAGATTTCTTAAGGGCATTACTCATCTTTTTCCTCCTGTTCCCTTCGTAATCCCCCAGTGGGACTTGAACTTGGTTCTGACATATCTTATGTGCGCTCCCTTTGAGCCACTACATAACTGTCCTCTTAGGCTTCTCACTTTGAAAACTGCTTTTCTGGTGGCCATCACCTCTGCACGCAGGGTGAGTGAGCTGCAAGCTTTGTCTTCCAAGCCTCCCTTTCTGGCTGTCCATCCCGACAAGGTCGTCCTTAGAACTAGACCTTCCTTTCTTCCCAAGGTGGTTACTTCTTTCCACATTGGCCAAACCATCACTTTTCCCACCTTCTTTCCTCCTCTGCATCCTTCAAAAGAGGAAGAGAGGCTCCACCGTCTGGATCCAAAACGTGCGCTTTCTTTCTACTTGGATCGCACCAAACAATTCCGGGTGGACGACCAGCTCTTTGTTGGTTACGTGGGTGCTAAGAAAGGTCGGGACGTGCACAAACGGACCATCTCCAGGTGGGTCGTTCTGTGCATCAAAGCCTGCTATTCTTTGGCTAAGAAGGAGCCTCCAGTGGGGCTGCGTGCCCATTCCACCAGGGCGACGGCAGCTACTACTGCTTTGGGACGAGGAGTCCCCCTACATGACATCTGTCAGGCAGCTACGTGGGCATCGCTGCACACGTTTAAGAAACAATACTGCCTGGACAGCCAAGTCCGGAGAGAAGGCTTCTTTGGCCGTTCTGTTCTCCAGGACTTTCTGGTGTGAACTTGGTTCGCAGACCCACCTCCGGGGTTGGTATTGCTGGGGTATCTATTCTAAGGTAAGGAATCTATAACTAACTGTTTCTTTCAGATGAACAAGTTACTTACCTTCGGTGACGATATATCTGTAAGAAACATAGGTTAGTTATAGATTCCTTACCGCCCCACCCATCCTCCCCGTTCTGCGAACTGATTTCTAGAGTTAAGGACATCCTTTCAGGGCCCTAGTTTTGTGCACCAGTGGTCAGTGTCTTGCATTGCTCTGCGCTTCTGGCATGGAAAGTCGTGTACAGAACTGACGTCAGCGCGTGAGGGCTCCGTCTATGTAGCTACCCCGATGTCATCCCGGCGACCTCGACGCCGATGACGAACGCGGAGTCGACCGACGCCACCTTCCGACGCGCAGGGGTACTGCTGACGAAAATCTTTCCGGATCCAGTCTGATGCCTGGGGTAATTCTAAGGTAAGGAATCTCTAACTAACCTATGTTTCTTACAGATATATCGTTACCGAAGGTAAGTAATTTGTTCATCAGGGCCTTAGTTTTCTGGCCATGAAGGGTGTCTTTTTTTAATATCTCTGTGGTTTAAAGTGGGCACGTAGCATGTTTCATTTTAGAGTCTTGTTTTCTTATAACTGATCTTCTGAAAAGTCTATATTAAAACAAAACTAGAATAAAACCACTCTCCTATCCACCCTGCTTCCTTTATTTTATAAGAGACAGCAGCAGGATACTCTAAATATGTGTGACAGAGTGCTCTACAAAAATCTTAAAATTGGTTTTACTTTCATACTTTGATGCCCACCTAATGAGCATTCATAATATTCACAGAAACCCAATTGAATATTTGAATTGGTTGGATGATCAGTCTCGTTTTAATTTGCCACATATTGGGGCTACTTGTTTTGTATATTTGTTCCTGGCAAATATAAATCCACCCTATCTGCTTGGCCTAGACATGCCGGGACACATTGAGGGACTCTGTTTCTTTCCCTCAGTACTTGTGATTATGGCAGATATGTAACATTCCAAAATCCGTTGCCTGCACTCTCCCTCTAAGTCAGGTTACACTGTACAATCAATTCCATGTGGTCCGTATTAGAGTGAATCTGACATCAATGCACTCTTAATATGACAGATGAGACATCTGCTAATTTTTGGCAGATGTCCTGTATCTAGCAAACTCTAAATAAGATCCTACGTTCTTTGAAACATTCCTCACCCACGGTCTGTGGATACCGCTGTGGAACTAATTTCTTATTCCCATGCCCTATGGTATGTTCGGTTTGTTACTATTATTGAGTGAATATTTTGATCAGGGCCCTTTACGTGGCAGGGAATCTATGGTTAGGCAGTTTCATTACTTTCCTCCTATCAAACTTTGATAAGCCTCCAACCTGCTGCTTTGCTGCCTTGTTATTACTAAACACCTTAAAAACCTACTAGGCAATTGTCGCCGTGACCATCCTACAGAATGTGCTACAATCACCAGGGCATACTTGTGTTGTGTGTGGGTAATGTTTACTGCTCATTTGTTTGGAAGCGGGATAGTATTTGACAATGTTTTGTGGTCATTTGTAATTTTTGTAGCTACAACAAACTCTTGCTTTAACAGTTTGCTTTCACTTAACAAACATGTTTGCCCTGTGGGTGCATCAACATGGCATCTCCTTGGCAAACCTGCAGTGCTCTGAAGCTGTCACTCAGTGTCTCCCTTTAGACCACAGAGATCCACACCAGTCAGGCGGGAAACTCTACATATGGGTGCAGTTCTCCACCAGGGTGGTGGAGGCCATGATTTCGACCTCCCCTGGCAGACGAGCATACTCTCTGCCAAGGACTTAATGCCCCCCCAAGTTCTTTCACGTTATGATGAACTCGTTTTGATGATCCTAAGAAAGAGATCTTATCATCCACAGTGATAGATGGATCCTGTTCTTCAAAGCACCTAAAACCAGGTGTCCTGAAGGTAGGCACTGACATTTGGCAAAACTCACTCTTTAGTGGTGACAAACCGATCAACATTATGGAGAGGTCTCTGACAGGGAAGAGTTTATGTACTTCCTGTCTTGCCCAGTGCTGTCTTGAATGATGGAGGCCTCTTTGAAGTATTTTGAGAATACTCCATCTTCAACTTCTGTATATTTGTTACAAAGAGGCACATTTTCTTGACATTAATGGTAAATTGATTTATTATACTGTAGCCACTCACCTGTTACAGTATAATACCAATGTAATCTTGGGAGAGAATAACAATAGAATGGGAAAATTCTTATTTTGTTTTCTTCTTGATTTCTCCCTGGTAACTATCACAAAAGATAAGCAGACCTCTTCTGTTGCTTAGCTGCAGCTTGGAACTTGTGGATAGTAACCCTGGGCGTAGTTTGCATAGTAGCGCTACGCGTAGCTACGCGAAGTGCACTTCGCACTGCGCACGCTACGCGTAGCTACGCGACCTGCATAGTGCGGTAGGGAAATGCTGTTCGCACTGATTGCACAGTGCCGGATGCTTGTCCGCACTGTGCAATCATTGCAAACGGCATCTTGCACAGTGCAGGCGGTCGTTTTCTGCCGCTCGAGTAGATTTGTACTCGAGCGGCAGCTTTCTCAACGCGGACTGGTAGTTTCTCATCGCGAGCGGTCGCGAGCATACGCGACCACTCGCAATGAGAAACCTGACTTCCCTGCGTTGAGAATCTCGCCGAGAGGTTTATTTTCCACGCTCGCGATCGGCAACTTGATGTTGCTGATCGCGAACGAGAAAAAGTCTCGCCGGGATGTTGATTTTGCTCGCTCGCGGTCGCCAACTTGACGTTGAGGACCGCGAGCAAGCAAAAAATGCCCGCTACGCTACGCTTTTTTGCACTGTGCTACGTGCAATTCGCGTAGTAGCGCAGACTACGCGTGCTCCGCGAGCGTAGCGTAGTACTACGCCCAGGGTTAATGGATAGAGCAGTAGAGGACATGAACAGCCGGGTGGAGTGGAGGTGCGCTGCAAATCTTAGCTCCATCCACCGCTATTCCTACCTGTCCTTTGAGGACCAGAAAATATTTCTTAATCTGACTTTTAAAGATTATAAATTATTTATGTTTTCACTGATGAGCCACTCTCCAAAAGTAGATTTACAGTTTTTAAGCAGTCCTGTGTCAGGCCCCTTTCCTGTTCTGCTCATTACAACATTAGGCATTAAAGCTTCCTGTTAGACAAACTTTGACAAACTGAATTACCAATTGAAACACGCTATCAACAAGCCCCACCTTTGTACTATGAGGGTATAAACCTGCCTTCCCCCATATGCATACAGTGCTTGGTTTTGTCTCCTGGAAGTATGGTATGCTCAGCCAAGTGTGAGGCAGCATCAGCAACAAATGAAATTCTTCCTCAGCTTTTGCTACACTTGGGCCACAATTGAGAGGCTTTCATGAAAAAGGCATGGTAAAGGGAGCTTACCTTGGTGACAGTGGTCTTGTTTCCTTTTTTGAGGGAACAGATGGGGACCCAATGCAGCCTGGGATCTGACACAGAGGGTAAGGGCACACACCTGAAGCTAATAGTGACGGCGTTACTTTCAGAAGATTAAAAGGTTCATCACATATAGAAGCTATATCAGTATAGTGAACCTTTGCACATTTGAAACAAAGTGTATGTCTGAGGCTATGTCTGACAGCATGCTTGTTTAGCAATTAAAGGTAGCTGTTTATGGCTGATGAAAGTAGTGAGTGAGGATTAGGAGTTCAATTCCCTCTTTTTTCCATGTTCATGTGTATGCTTATGAAAGGAACAAGTAATAGCAGAGAAGACTAATGGTAGCCTTTGTGGTTATTGGTTAATTTCTGTCCATCTTCTCATTATTTACTAGCCTAGCCTTTAGCATATGTTTTGTGAGCAAAAACAACAAACTGATGGATGGAATGCTTGAATCAATCTCAGCCATTAGCAATCGCTCAGGGCTGCATCCCAATACATCGTTTTTCGCCCACCATGCCACCTAAGTTTGGTCCCAGCTATATTAAAATCAGTATTGATCCTGTTCCTCATCAGAACAGTCCAGCCCGAACGTCCAGGCCAGGTCCTCTCTATACCAGAACTCAAGCAACCCAGGACAGGTCTTGACCTTGTTATGGGCTCTTCAGAAGGTATAGATTGGTTCCAGTGGCATAGTGAGCCTGGGACCCACGTCTGGGCATACCTAAACACAAGGTGATGGATGGAATGCTAGAATTAATCTTTGCCACTGGCAATCGCTCAGGCCGCATCCTAATCCATTGTTTATTGCCCACCATGCCACCTCAGTTTGGACCCAGCCATATGCAAATCTGTCTTGTCCCTGTTCCTCATGATGAAATTAATTCAAGTATTCCGTCCATCACCTTGTTTTTGTATTTTGTAAGCAGGCAGAGTTCATCCTTCTGTTTGGGGTTATGGAGGTAAAACGAACCACGAAGCGTGACATCTGTCTCCTACCTTCTTCAAATTAAGCTGTAGGAAGGGCTAGTAGGAGCATTTCATGGAATTCCTCAAGATTTCATGGCCCTAATCCTCCTTAAATTTTGTCAGCAAAAGACAATCAGAAGTTAATTCAGGAGGCTGTTGCTGATACCATAGAAAGAAGTATAAGAGGAGATGTCACTGTGTTCTTGAAGGCATGATGATGATGGTTCCTCCTCTGCTGCTTCAGACCCTGGTAAAAGTACTCCCATTTCAGGCAAGTACATAAGGAGAAGGAGACGGGCGGCTAGCCTGGTACTAGATTGTGTCAGCGGCTTGTTGGGCTTTCCAGATGTGGCACATTTGAATGAATCACAAGGGCTTTTTCGCAATGCAACAGACCTTCAAATTAGTCTCTCCCCTTGCATGTCAAAATGAAAGGCATAATGTCCAAAGAATAAAAAGACTTGGAGCACCTTAACATCCCATGTTTTTCGCCAAGGATGTAGATTTTGGATAATGCTGATGAGGTTCTTTTGCATTCATTCAAAATGTATTCAATTCTTGCTACCTTGTTTGGGTGTACATCGGTCAGTCTGGAAGATGCCACACTTTCTGTATTTCTAACAAAATAGGGTCTGTTGAAGAAATCATATACTGGAAACAACTTGTTATTGCTAGCAGGCACTTATGCTGCATATGTAGCGCAGTCTTTTGTACTTTGAGTGCTTAACCACTGCCATGCAGGAGGGAGGAGACTATTGTGGAAATATGTTCCTCATTTCCGGCAAACAGAACCAGAGGTCTTGACTATGAAGGTGAAGGAGAGGACAGTTGTTCTGTTGAAGGCCATATTAGCTTTTTTGGAAGGTCTGTGAAGCAGATGTCATGTATCTGTAGCTGCTGAATATGGTCATCTTTAGCACTCTTCTTATCAGGTATAATGATTGAGTTGGACCAAGACTCCTGGAGGTTGGAACAACAGGCCTTCTTAAGGGCCCATAAATCCACATTGTGTTCATAAAGGTCCATAGGGACCTCTTCAGGAGCCAGGGCCATGCCGTTTGGACTAGAAATAATAGAAACTTTACGTGCCTTGACATCAAAGACAGTAGGATTTAAAAAATAAAGAAATATGTAGTAAAGAAATTGCTGTCTGGCCAGAGATACAAAATGGATATTTTGAAAGCAAGATACCCAAATATCGGTGTATTCGCCTTTGTGTCAGAGTTGGAGTTATTCCAAAGCAAAGGGAAATTATTAATCTTCCGGAAGGTGGCATTGTCTTTAGTGATATATGTCTTGTGCAGATTATCCCAAGCTTCTACCCTTAAGGCGAAGCGGGTACTTCAAGAAAATTGTGAGTTTTTTTCTTTAAAGCGCTTACAGGGTTACAATGTGCCTTCGTACTGGCTTTATCGAACTTCTTGACTATATTAATCTGATTCTTCCTACAAGTCACGGTTCTTTAATGTGGCAATTAAATCAGGTCATTCAAAGCTTCTCCTACTAGTCACGTTTCTTTAACAGAACATTTAAATGAAGTCATTCAAAGCTTCACCTTTTAGGGTCGTGCTTACACTAAAAAGAAGCATCAGATAAGTTGTCAACAAGACCCTGAGAACATAAATTAACCCCAGAACACATATGCAAGAACAAAATAGTACATATGATCGGTTGAATCCCTTACAGACTACAAAATTGTGATTTATTTTAATATTGCCATAATTGTGTTGACCAAAGATGTCGTAAATACTCCTGGACGTTTGGTGAGTTGGTTAGCAATGTTGTAACTTTGCAAATTCAAGGTTACAGCCGGTAAAATAGTAAGACCACCTTTAGCCTAACCAAAGCGTGAGGGAGTAGCTGAGGTAGAATATATAGAGTAACCATCTATAAATGGAGTAGATGTAGCCCACCTTTCTTGTAACACAATATTATTAAATTGTTTAAACAAAGTAAGTCATTCAGGATTATCTACCTTCCTTTGCAGGCTGGCAGGAAAGAGAGATCTGTCATAAAGGCAAATGAAAGGGCATGTGCTCTAAAGGTATCTGTCGCTAAGTCAGCGGCAGCTCCTTTAAGGCCCCACAGGAAATATAATATGATAATAGCACCATGTTTTTATCATTTTATTTCTTCCGTACTGGCTCTGTAGGTGCGGGCGGGGCTGCCCACAGAGCAGGGGGAGGAGTGGTGGGCATTTTCTAAGTGCGCATGACGGTATGGCTGGCCGTCTTGGACCGGCCAAACATTCATGCGCAATTAGCATGTTCTCCACCCGGCTGTATTGCACAGCCTGGGTGGAGAACATGCACAGCCTCTCACTCCCTGTCTAAGAGGTGAACCACAGCGCTCAGACCAATCACGATGCTGCTGTTTTGCTGATGACAGCAGCGTCCTGATTGACTAGAGTAGTCTGGGAGCCTGGGTGCTTCCTGTTGTTCCTGCGTTGGACGGATGGAGGAGAGGCGGCAACCTGGAGGTAAGTGGATTTTTTTTTTTTTTAGCCCTCCCCGCCCCAGTTGTACTGCGCTAAGTAAGGAAAAGGGAAATCTGAATCTCCACTACATTGCATTAGCTTAAATCATACAATTCTAACATGTTGCTGCACCTACATATGATTTCCAGATGAAGGACCAGTCAGGTTAAGACACAAACTGATAACTAAGTTAATTATTCTGGTCCACATAGCGCTGGGAAACCCGGTTTGGGAAGCAATGCGCTTTATAAAGAGAAATGGTGTGAAAACATGCCTTATGTGGTTTAAATTGGGCAAATACTAAGATGCCCACCCTCCCTCCCCAGTGTCTCTGTTTGGTGTCATGTCTGTTGGGAACAAGCTCTTTTATTGTTGGCAAATGCATTTTGTTTCTATACGCCTGGAGAGAAAAATAAATAAACACTAGAATCAGTGGTAGGCGAACTGCATGAATCCATGCTGCAGCAGTTGCATTCTTCTACAATGTAAGTGGGTCATGAATTCGAGAGCTATCTTGGATGCTTGAGCAGCATTGGTGTTGCTAAGTCTTTCCTGATATAATACCTCTCATTCTTATCCTCTACAGATTTCAGACACAGAAAGACATCTTTCAACACTTGGAAGTCAGTTCAAGCAATCGCTGGAGAAGCTTATGAAAATCCTGGAGAGCTGCCAGCCCTACTTTGTGCGTTGCATCAAGCCAAATGATTTCAAGAAACCATTGGTAAGATGTCAGGGTCACACTATACTGGTGAAATGAGATAAGTGGATGTATAAATTGTGCTGCTACAGTAATATGAATATGGAAAATATCTATGAAATCCTCAAACTGAGGGTGGGGATGGTCATGAGAGGATCTCTATTAATCCGTGACACTGCTTAGGAGCAGATGAGTAATATTTATTTGATAAAAGCTAAGAGCAGATCTTCAACATTTATTTGACTAGTTGTCAGTATTAAGGAACTGATTTGGCATTTTGTGATTATTTACTCCCACTTAACAGAGGGTCCTCCACACGCCATATTTAGAGTTGTCTGATAGCCCTGCGGACAACTCTAAACATTCTCAGGAACCTCTGTCACGTTGGTTCCTGTCAATGTACTAAATGTTTGACAGTCAGTACTGGCAAAATGAAGGCACAGTTCAACAAACTTTTAACATGTTTTTGTTTTTCTCAAGAACAAAATCACAAAGCTGCATTTCGTTTTTGAAAAAAACAAAACTAATGACCCCTTCACCATTGGTGTTTTCTCCCATGGTGTGAGGGTCATTTAAACATTTTTACTGTCCCATAACTCCACGTTTTTCATGAAGCATACGCGAGAGTAAAACCCAGCTATTCGCCTCCCACCGTAATCAGGAGGGCAGTCGAATGGCCAAACCTCTGAAGGCCTTTACTCCGGTGGGCCGTCAGAGGAGTATGTCAGTGACTGAGATAAAGTAGTCTGTCAGTGACATACTGAAGATCAGCCCACCTGCAAATCAGGGCGGACTGACCTTCAGTTTGATGGAGAGGGTACTCTGTTGCCGTTGCAAAGGAGTACCCTCTCCGCTAAAATCTAAATCAGTCCCTAAATCTGTAACACTAATTGGTTACATGTCAAAAGTAGATCTGTAGCACTTATAAAATTAGGGAATGCAATTATAATATGTTTGTCAACATATCAACATGGAGATAATAATGAGAATAGATTTATAACAGTACTCTAGTAATATATTAGAATTTGATTTGTAACGCACCTTTGACTGATGAAATATAAATCCCATTATATCCTATGGGATTTATATTTTGGTGGACTGGATATCCGTCACTGTTGTGATGGAGTAGCCTGTCCACCAATATCAAAATCAGGCCCTGAGTCTGTAACATGGGTACAACAATAGGAGTAGATCTATAACATCTCTGCTAACATCAGGCGCAGACCTCTAACACTTTTGTGGTACAATGTTAGTGGTGGATCTGAATCATGCACATTAGTGGTAAGAAAAAGATTTGAGATACTTTACTGGTCATAGTTCAGAAGTATGACTCAGATGAGATTGTAAGGTGTAGATCTGTAACATTCCTGTACTTGGAACAATGTCAGAAGTAAACCACCTCAACAGGTCATGTGTAAGGAGTATATGTGCAATTGTAACACTCCTCTGGTAAGATGTAACCCTATACTGGTAAAGGTCCTGGGATAGCTCTATAAAAAGTACTTAGCTTGAGGTCAGGACTACATCTGTAATACTAGTACGAGGCCAGGGGCATCAATGAATTAATGAATATTCCCCTCAGTATGTTGTATTATGTTTATGGTGTAAATATGTATATTAGAATTTCAAATAGCAGATTTGAAATATTAAGAATGGACAATAGATAGCTTGATTCTGAGCTCATTCTGAAATCAGCTAGAGGACTAAAATGTGGTTACAAATAAAAAATCATCAACTAAGATACAAAAAAATCCGGTCCTCAGCTGTGGGGTTTGAAATTCACAGAAACAGGTCCTCGATCCTCTGCAGTCTGATTGGCCAAGAGCAACATATTGATTACGAGTTCTGTAAACCAACTTTGCCAATTCTTGATCCTTGTTCTGGTACATAACATGGGGCCACTGTGGAGAGTGGAACTTCACCCAAATCCCAGGTAGGATCTGAGCACACCAGAGCAGGGAAAATGGTCAGTCAGATTCCAAGGATAATTGCTACAAATCTTGACACCATCACCGTACACTGAGGGCACTTCACCTTTAAAGAGACAGTTTTCGAATCCAATGTTACCAGGAATCTTTCTATAGCTCTGGGACTTCCTCCAGCGATTATCTGCAAAATTATCAGTCAAGATGTTAAAATGTCGAGATGCTGGTCCCCTTTTTAAATGCAGTGTCTTGATTTTCGGGCTGAGTCTAAGCAAAGAAACATTGGCAAAGCCAAAAAATGTATGTTTAATATGCTAACACTTCATTATAACCACATTGAAATAAGAAAATAAACGAAAGACTGGCTGTATTGAAGGCCACTTTCCTTTGGTGCAGTCCTGTTGTTGCTTCTATTTCAAATAAAGGTCAGATAGTAGAGGAGCCTTCATTATAGTCTTTTTTCTAGTTTTTATGACATAGAATGAAAAGATAAATTATGACAAAGGCTTTCTTGCCACCAGACCATTTTTTGACATAGAAACAAAAAGAGGATAGACAATGTAGTCTTCAATGTAGCCAAACGTTAACGTCTATGAAACAAACAAAAAAAGTAATTGCTGGCAGCAATTATGAGAAGCCACTGGAAATGGGTGGCTGCCAAGAGGAACAAGGAGTGCACAGGAAAAAGAGGGAGGGGCAGGATGGTGATAAAAGAGGGTGGCAGATGAGGCAATGAGGAGTGTAACTGGAAAGGGGGAGGAGCTGATGCAGTGCATCACTGTACCACTCCCCCAAAGTGCCCTACTTCCCTGTTGTGTGAAATGGTTGACCATCTTATGCCTTGTGGAAGCAGTCTGCAGTCTGCTCAATGCCAGTGTGACACTGGAGGGGTGTCACACAACATGCTTAGGCCGAGGATTCCTGTTCTCATGCTCTGATACCATTGTAAATGATTAAGTATTTTCTTCTCCAGCTCTTCGATCGAGCGTTGTGCATTCGACAGTTGCGGTATTCAGGGATGATGGAGACGATCCGCATTAGGAAATCTGGCTACCCTATTCGACACACGTTTTTGGAGTTCTTTCAGCGCTACCAAGTACTGCTGCCACGAGCATCTACGCAAGACAAGGTATATGGTATTTAAAAAGGACTAATCTTTTTACTGGCCTTGTCACAAAGGAGAAATTACCCAGGAATCAATCTTAATTGCTATCAACCTCAAGGCAACAGACACCCAACATTTCTCATCTCTGCACGCTAAGGTTCTCATTAAGGGGGGGGGCAGAATTTCTTTATGCAATTCCACTCTTTGCAATCAAAAATGACATGGTGTTTTCGCACATGGTTTTCCCCAGTGCCGCAACACCAGATCTGATTTTACTGACTTATAAAATAGGCTGTAATATCACTTTAAGCTTTGGCTGCAAAAACAGTCAGGTTTTTCCCCAACCCCCCACACACTCCAGCCCCTCCCGACCTCTGTGTCTGGAAAGACGGGAGCTTTCAATGCTCTACTCTTCCACTACCCTCCTTATCCCCCTTCCCACACCCCACGCCAGACAGTAGCCCCTACTCCTGCTGTTTTATGGCCAGTAAAACCATGTTCACACAGTTGTTCCCATTCTATGGGGTTTAAATGGTAATTGCACGGTATTGAGGGGTATGGTACATAAAATATGGAAGCAGAGTTTGCACCCTACCAATTCTGTGCAACTCGTAAATAGAGCCCTAATCTCAGGACCTCTCAGAGCTCAAACACTTCAACTTTGTTTCTTTGAGACCTTCACCCCCAAAACACCAACAGGCTACAATTTCTTTTAGGCTGGATATTAGGCTTTTTATATTCTGCCACTAAAATTATCCAACATTCAGAGTTCAATTTAGTCCAGTTTTGCAATCTGAGATTATCCCAGGATATTTTAGAGCCTGTGTGTTTTCAATGTCTCCAATATCAATCTAGAGGTTGCTTACAGCTCAAACTTCCATTATCTTCTCATTCCATGACCTCGCTGTGCGCAGACATGACACTCTCTGGAATCTTTATCTCAGTCTCCCATAGAGATCATTTTGTACCATTGCCAGCACATTCAATCCCAAAGCCCGTCAGAGCTCAAGCACTTCTAATCTGTGGTAGGGCCTGTCAGTGCCCAGATACTTTCAACCTCTGGACCACCAGTCCTAGGATCTGTAGGAGCTGAGGCTTCATATTTCTATGCACGCTGAATCCCAAAGCCCCTTTGAACTCAAACACTTTAATTCTCTGTATTCCCGGTTTCTGAGCCTCTCCATGTCCCAGGCACTCAAGTTCCCCGTACAGTGAACCTCCCCGAGCACATGTATTACCAGCAACTGCACTATGCACTCCCGGCTGATAGGCCTCTCAGCACTCAAGAATATTTTGCACTCCCAATCCCTTGCCCTCTCAGGGCTCAGGCACTTTAATATAGAATGAACAGGGATTTCAGCAGAAGAACGATGCCTGGAGTAGTAGAGGTGTTTGAGCATTTGAATTGTCCTAGATTCATTCGGCACATACCTAGTCTTTTTTTGTTACGAAAACATTGAAGATTTTTCAGTTTTGCTAACCTGCCTGCTCAATAGCTTCTTTGTTCCACTGAGTATTATGCATATCGAATTTCTTCCCCAATGCCAAGACCCCATTTTGGGTGCACAAATTCAGAATCATCATCATTATGAAGTTCAGCGGTTATTCATGGTGCAACAGATTGCCGTAGCCATTTTGCTTTTAATTTGCTGTAATGATGTCTCCTGGTTCTGTAGGGCGACCCACGTCAGTGCTGCATTAGCATTGCTGAGAAAGTGCTTGGAAAGAATGAAGACTGGAAAATAGGAAGATCTAAAATTTTCTTAAAGGTATGTCATAAAAAAAGGGAGATTGTTTGTTAGGTGCCAAATGGAAAAGGATGGAATGGGGCAGCTGAACACTGCCATGTTTCTGGGAACTTTCTGGTGAATATATGATCTGGTATTTCGAGCATTGCAATGAGAAGTGAAATTTAGATATTGCGTGCAATTGAGTGTGCAAATAAACTATGTATTCAGGAACTTTGTGATGGTCTGAGTCAGTGAACAGAAGTGTTATTTGAAAAACAGAGCAAAAAAAAAAAGGCGAGAGGGTGGATCACTAGGAAATTAAATTAAGCTTTCCTCACTTCTTAATTTACTCAGCCTGCTGGCAGCGTTTGTTACAATTGATCATTCCTTTGTATCCTCTACTCCCTCCTTACTGGGGCTGTTGAGTTCTGCCCAGTTCTCCATTGAACTCTTTTACCTTAGCCTGTAGAGTGACCTGGTTAGTGCAATCCTTTTTCCTTCTGCGCTGTGATGCAATTTGGATCCTCAGATCTCTTTTACTCTGAGTATTCATGGCCTCTATTTATTTTCACCCTCGTTCTTTCTTTCCACTTCTACACTGAAGAGTCGGAGATCTTTTTTACCTTCTTCTCCTAAATGTCACTCCTTCACCATTCCATCGCATCCTGCCTTTCTGGCATCCTGCCTTTCTGGCATCGTATGAATGTTGGATGACAACTCACTTTCCTCATCTTTAGTCCACATTTACCTGCAATGTGTTTCCATTAAGCTCTTTTTTCATGTTGGCTTTCCTTCTAATATTCCTTTTCCTCCCTTTTCCGTACTTCTCACTTCCTGCAATGATTTTTGCCCCTGTTATCTTTGTGCACCCACATTAGCAAAACTGTAAATATTTGTAGATTTAGGCTGTTTAATTCAAATGTAAAATATTTTTCCTTCTTACCTTTCAAGCTGTTGCACCCCTTTTGTATTTGTCCACCATGATTACTGTTGCTCTATTTTGTTTAGTCTTTCTCCCTGTCCTTTTGAAGTTTCCCGTCTCGATGACTGCTTCTCTTGTCTCGTTGGTCTTCCTGACAGTGCTTTCTGTCCTCACCACTCCTTGTTCAGCTTTGCGATTTGCCTCATTTTCAAGCTGGCCAACCCCACCATTTTCCGAAGGCCACCTCTCTTATTGCTGTCGACTGGCAATGTATCCATTTTCCACATCAATGGTCTTTTTTCTACAGTTTTTTCTCTCTCATCATCCGCTTTCCTGTTACCCCTCCAAACTCTGGAATGCTCACCCCTCTCTGCATCTCCCCATCACTTATACTCTCACTCATTCCGTAAAGAGCACTCACTTGGCTCTTCTCCCTAATTCCCTTCCTCGTTATTCTACCATCTGACCAGTCACTGAATTGAATATTTTGAACCGTTATAACAGAAAAACAGACGAAGTAGATAATGAAGCAGAGGCCATAACAAGCATTGTTAAAGCCAACAGGCCCTGGCAGTTAAACCTATTGGCTTTGACAATCCTCTTTTGCCTTCGATAGCCACCGTGTTTGTGTATACAAGGGGGACATCTTGGAATAGTTTTTAGTAGATTACAAATGCTGGTCGGAGATGGCCTTTGTAGATATGCACACTCTTTTTTTTTAAATTTATTTTATTGAGTAGCTTGTAAAAACAGTACATATAGCCCCAGATCAGGGACCAGCGATATCAACATAATGTATAGTGATACAAGCAATTTTTGTTCTTATCATGGCATCCTGCAGCAAACTCAGAACAAAAACAAACCCACAAGGAAACAACCCGCCCCCTCCAACCCCTCCCGGCACATGGATGATATTTATTCAGTTGTTGAATCCTGAACATCTTAGACACACATTAGTGATATCCCTGAAAGGGAGCCCTGGTTCCGACAATCCCTGGTAGGGCACAAAACAGTACAACAAATTCACTGCAAGTCAGGATGGTTTAGTAAATACATAGTAAGTGGGGCCCAGAAGTCTTTGGGCCGTGAGGCCTCAGGGAGCTCCTCCGCATAGGTACCCAGCTTTTCTTTGCAATAGACCAAATCGCGGATCCATTTCTTAACAGTGGGAGTGGTTTTTGCTCCCCAACATTGCGCCACAGCCCTTTTTGCCAACAGAGTCGAAACAACGACAATTCGCTGATTGCAGGGCTTAAGGCTCTTCACACTACCCAGCAGGCAAACCTCCGGCGCACATCTCACAGCTTCCAACACTACATCGGTAAGCACACATACCACATTGGACCATAATGCAAATATCCCTGCGCAGAGCCACGTCAGATGCAGAAAATCAGCGTCAGTTGTCCACACCTCACACAACAAGCAGTTTCACGCAACCCGAATCTCCGCAGTTGTATTGGGGTATAATATAATTGGTGCAAAAACTTAAAATGGATTATGCGGAGATTACAATTCTCCGTCAGGCGACCCGTTAACTCACAGCAAAACTTCCATTGCTCAGGCGGTAGTGTGGACCCCAGTGCAGTATTCCATTTGAGATAAGAGGGGTGTTCCCCTGGCTCTCTCTCACGTAGTGGCGCGTTGTATAGCTTAGTGATCAGGCCCCTTCGCTCTTTCCCTGCCAGCACCGCCTGCAGTGCCAGCAACGTTGTTGGTTCAGTTGGATAGTCAGGGTAAATGGCTCTAACTGCTTGCAGCACTCTCACATATGTAAACCCCAACATCAAGCCGTGGTCCCGACCCCCCTACACCTCCTGCAGCGAGCGAAATTGACCCTGTGTGTACAGGTCCCACATCCGCGCGATCCCAACAGCCTTCAACGCCCGCAGAGCGGGTTGCTCTCGTGCCGCAGAAATATCCGGGTGCGCAGCAATTGTTAGCGACGGGGCATATAGGTAGTCCAGCCGTGCCCTTTTTGCAAGGGCCTTCCAGGCCCACGCAGTGCATTGGACAGGGTTCATTTCCGTCCTGGGGCCTCCTCCACCGCCCGAGAGCGCTGCCGCAACTAGCGGCATCGGGAGCACCGCATCTGACTCAAGCGCCGTGTGGGGCAGAAACCGCTGAGGATAAAACCAATAATGCGCAGCCTGCACGCACAGGTAATATAACCTCATATCAGGGGCCTCAAAACCTCCGCGGTCAAATGGTTGTACAAGAGCTTTCCAACTGCATCTGGGCTTTTTACCTCCCCATACAAATGTCAGCAAGGCTGACTGGAGTGTCCTAAACAGCGAGGTATTCCGTCTAATGGGGATATTAACAAAGCAATAGAGGAGTTTGGGCAATATCGAAATTTTTATCACCGCAATCCGATTAGCAAGCGATAGAGGCAATCGGGCCCACCGCTCCGCCTGGTCAGTGATCTGTGCAATAACTCCGCCATAGTTCATAGAGATGACCTGCTCAGGATCCCTATGCAACCATATTCCCAAGTATTTCACCGGGTCCTGAGTCCAAGTCAGCGGGAAGTCCAGCTCTACCTCCCGAGAGCCGGCCGTCAGCGGGAGCACCGTCGACTTTGCCCAATTAATCCCCAGGCCAGAATATCCCTCAAATTTAACATACTCACGGAGCAGTTCAGGTAGATAAGTAGCAGGCTCGCGAACATACAACAGCATGTCATCGACATACAATGAGACTACAAGTGGTCTCTGCTGGAAGCGCAATGCAGCCGATGAATGCCTCTGGTGCAGCTTACATGCCAATGGCTCGAGCGCCAATGCAAAGAGTATCGGCGACAGGGGGCACCCCTGCCGCGTGCCCCTCCTGATGGAAAACGCCGGAGACACCCTGCCGTTGACGCGCACTCTTGCCACGGGCTCAGTATAAAGCACCCTGATCCACTGAAGGGAAAACGGGGGAAGGCCCATTCTTGTTAACACGGTAAACATATAATCCCATTGAAGGGAATCGAATGCCTTAGCTGCGTCGAGCAGCACTGCCACAGCTTGAAAGTCTGGGTCGAAGTAATGTAGGGTGGCAAAGACCGTGTGCAGGTTGTGCGTGGTTGACCAGGCAGGCAGGCACAAAGCCCGACTGGTCTGGGAGGACCAGTAGGGGAACAAGCGGCTGGAGCCTATTAGCAATCATCTTTGCCAAAATTTTGGCGTTGATGTTTATAATCAAAAGAGGCCGATAGGAGTCGCACCGATTAGCGGCCTTGTCAGGTTTCAAAAGCATCACCAGCAGGGCCTCCTTTAGAGAGAGTGGAAGGCGCCCCGTTTCATACGCCTCCGCATAAACCTCTGGGGGCCAGGTCTTCAACATAGGCCTTGTAAAACTCGCTAGGGAGCCCGTCCAGACCTGCGGCCTTACACGTGGGGAGTGACATTATAGCAAGTTTTATGTCCTCTACGTCAAAGGGCTGCGTGAGATATTCCCTCTGTCCCAAAGACAGCCACCCAAGGGCAATATCGTCGATATAGGAGTGTATGTCCGCCATCTGTACCATAGGTCTGTTTTCGTAGAGTCTGGTATAAAAGCTCAGTATTGCCTCACTAATTTCAGACGTATTGTAATGTGCCTCCCCCTCATCATCAAGCATCTCCGTGATACACACCTGACTTCTGGGAGCCGCTAACTTTTGTGCCAACGAGCGGCTTGGTCTGCCCCCCTCCCCGTAATAGCGAGCCGTGCTCCGTCTGGATCTGTGCACTAGCTCCTGGTCGACTGTAACACAGTCACAAGGTCCCGCATCGCAGATAGCATCTCTGGGGAAGGGTTCTTCTCTTATTCCCGCTCTAGAGTAGATATCTCCGTGGCTAAATTTCGGATTCTACGCCGGAGGTCCCTCAATACCCCGGCTTGCGCGCCTATGCAGGCCCCCCTGTCTGTCACCTTGAATGCTTCCCACAAGACCCCAGCGCTTTCAACGGTGCCCTCATTCTCCCTGAAGTAGTTTCGGATTGCCTCCCCTATGGTGTGCTTAAAAACTGGGTCAGTCAAGGAAGTCTGTTGCAGACACCATGCAAAAGGAGGCCTCTCACATGTAGGTACCTGCAGCTCAAGGATCACCGGAGAGTGATCGGAGAGCGTTCGAGCCTCATGGCTAACCCTAACCGCCCACGTGCAAGCGGCCAAGGTGGCAAGCCAGTAATCCAAGCGTGACCACGTCCCATGCACAGAGGATATAAAGGAGCTGCCCCGCACCCCGGGATGTTGCAAGCGCCAGACATCACATAAATTCCCTGCATCTAATATTCCAAGTAGAACCTCTGAAGCTTGCTTGGGCCGCACTGTCCCACATCCCAAACGATCCATGGTAGCATCCAAGCACACATTAAAGTTGCCACCCCAGAGTATCTCCACAGGAGGAAACCCCGAGATGCAGCGCCATACATCCACAAAAAAGGACGGGTAATCGATATTTGGTCCATACACATTAACCAATAGAACATTCGCTCCACCCAGCTGGCCCTGAACCAGCGCCACTCGGCCTTGCTCATCTGTTTCAGCACGCACTAGAGTAAATGGAACCCCCTCTTAACTAGGATCATCACTCCCCGTGAGTAAGTGGAGTAAGAGGACGCTATTCTGAGCCCCGCCCAACGCGCACCCACATTTTTTTCCGAGGCTGAGGTGCGTCTCTTGTAGAAAGGCTATTTGAACGTCCATCCTATCCAAGTATGCCAATACAGATCGAATTTTCTTGGGAGTGTTCAGACCCCGTACATTCCAAGTCAGGAATCTCACTTTACCGCTCATTTGGTCTGCTTGACAGTATGATAAAAGATAAAAAAAGAGCCAAAGGCGTGTGCCCACTATTCCGTAAGACAAGTTGGATTCAATTACACTAATGTAGAATAGTGCCCTTCGTCCCCACCCAACCCCCACTCCCCAACCCCCCACCCACTTCAGCAACCCCAACTTGCTAAAGCCATCCCATCGCTGTCTAACCCTTACCCAACAAAGGCAAAAAACAGAAGTATGCATCTGGGGTTCTCCCATCTGGGGGGGCGTCAGAGCGCTACTGACCTCCTAACAAGTAGGAGGTGGCTGAGCAGGTCTATTACCTGTGCCAAGACATAAACTCGCAACCGCACTAGCAAGTATTGCAGAATAGGCTCACAACAGCGGGGGAAGCCCAGGAAGTCCGACCTGTAAGAAAGCAATTATAAAACACAACATTATGCAATAACGAGGATGCATGCATTTAAAAGTTTGAGATGGCCAGACAACAATAGTCCGCTCCACCTCCTTATTGCTCCTCATCGTCTTGTGTAGTGTGGGACTCATGCCGACTCCGCTTCAATTGTTTGGCATGCTCAAGGGCCGCCTTGGGGTTGGTGAAGATTTTGGTGTCCCCATCTGGACCAATCCGCAAATGGGTGGGGTATAACATTGCATAGGGGACCCCCTCTGACTGTAAGAGCTTTTTCATCGCACCAAACTCCCTTCTTGCAGCCTGCACAGTGACCGTAAAGTCAGGGAAAAACGCAAGTGAGTTGCCTTGATGCTCAATATTGCCCTTATCCCTGGCCATCCGCAAAATAATGTTGCGGTCCCTGTAATTAAACAGTTTCGCAATAATTGGGCGGGGGGGAGCACCCGGGACAGGTCTAGCTGCGAGAGAGGGATGGGCACACTCAATGATGAACATTGAAGACAGATGTTCAATGCCAAAAATGTCCTTAATGAGATTCTCAACAAAAGTCTCCATCTTGCCCACATTTGTGGACTCTGGTAGCCCTGTAATTCTAATGTTATTTCGCCGGGACTGGGCCTCTAAGTCCTCGTTCTTAGCCTGAATGAGAGCCAGGATTTTTTCCATGTTGAGTGCCTTCCCAGCGACCTCACTCAGACCATCCTCTGTTGCAGATACCTGCTGCTCGACCTCCCCCATGCGAGCATTTTGCTTTTCTAGCTGAGCCGACATGTGATCCAGTCTGTGATTTACTGCCGCCATTGTTCCCTCAATAGATTGGAGGCTCCGCTGCATCGCCAACAGCGGTGACTCAAGTGTGGGGGAAGCATCGCTTTGGGCATCAGCCTCAGAGTCCGAGGCAGCTTTCTGCTGAGTGTTCGTGGATTTACGTGCCTCAAACGTGAGGCGAGGTTGGGATTTATCAGTCCTCCCCATGGTTGCCGTCACTGCGACCAGGTCTAACCCGCAGGCCAAGTATGTAAAGTCAACGTCTCCAATCACACACGGCACAGTCCTGGGGATGGGCCCGCTTAGGGTGCAAGGAAAGACCCGCAAGAACAAATGTCACCGGGGGGGGGAAGGGCCTCTTAGTCCCAGGTGTACGTAATGGCCCACAGGAATACAGGACGCACCCCACAGGAACCCCCTCAGGGCCCCCGGCAATGCGCACAGCAGTGCAGGATGAAGGTATCTCAGCAGCCACGTGTGCCCCCATACGTGCAGTTCACCAAGGGCAGTGATATACTAGTGGTACTTTTACAGGGAACACATGCGGTCCAAGGCGCAAATTTTCTCAATAGCAGCGCTTACCACTGCAATCCCCCCAGGCCGCCTCACGCGCGAGGACCCAGGCCCCACATCAGCAGGATCTCCAGCGGGATGCGCCCAGCACACAAAAGCAGAGTGGGCCACTGACAGAGTCCCCGCAGGTATGGCAGAGCTATTCAGCAAGTGGCTGCATATATACGGGCATCAAGCCCCCTACTTGTGGGTATGGGGCAATCTAGCGCAGCAGCAGGCCTCCATTCACGCCGACATTCACTCCGGCTGTAGCTGTGATTGCGTTGTCCAATGACCAGCTCAACACTCGGGGGTGACGCACCCGCCACTAACGTGCCCCCAGGCGCCCGCCACAGCTTGCAGGCCGCGACCCCCACCAGGGCCCACACCCGCCTCCGCAGCTACGGGCCCAGGCAAGGCCGTGCCCCACTTACCGCAGCTAGCACCAGGAGCATCAAAGTCTCCGTCGGGCTCTCCCCAATCCAGCGCCGGGCCCAGGAGTAGCCAGCTAGGCCGCCGCACTTCTCCACGCCAAGTCAGGGGCTCCGCATCTGCGCAACCAGCGCCCAATGTCCTCTCGCCTGGATTCGCCACCTCAGGGTCCACACAGCGCTGGCAGCACCCCAGCCGCTCGTAGCTCGTCGCTCTATCCCTGCTCGCTGTGAGATGGCCGCCACCTACCCACGGTGGTGGGATCGTTAGTGGGTGCGCTCCGTCATCGAGGCTCCGCGGCAGCCGCCATCTTGCGAGTGCGCCACTCGAACCACACACGTCGGAGTTCCGATCTTTGTGGCGGCTCCCAGTCCTCCACCGTACCCCCGATGTGTGCAGGGGAATGCACGATGTAGATCGTGCGGTTTCTAGCTTCTGACGCTGTGATTTTAAGGCGGATTATGGGTGGATAGTGGCTCTGCCAGGCAGAGCTACACTAGGGTGCGGCCATCTTGCCGTGCGCCCTCTAGCGCCCCCAGATATGCACACTCTAGGTGGTTATCTTTGAATGCATTTTGGTTTATTTGAATTAATCCCATTCAAAGAAAAGATGGTTACTGTGTATGCACGCTCGTCTGTGATAGCCATCTTTGAATGGGAATCTAAAAATTAAACAAATCAGTTGTAGGTGCACGCCTCACATGTGTGCGCCATCATATTATGCTCATGTTAATGCGATCTAGAAAGATGGGTTTCTCCCACAACAGTTATATAATAAGACAGCCATAATTGGTGTAACTCTTCCTCGTGCTCTGGGTGTCCAGTATCACTGCACCTTTGAAGCTTGCATCCCCTGGATGTATTGTAAAATAGTTGAAGTGCTCACGGGTTCTCCAATTAGGAAATGATTTGACAGGAATGACTAGTGCCCTCTGGCAAAATACTGTTCAGATAGCACTATTAGGAAGGTTGAGCCAAAAAAGGTTTCATCTTATTGAGTTTGGGACATTGGATGTCCTGAACTTGTGAGGGGGTAGAGTTAGGATTTAATATTTGTGTGAGTAAACCATGGGATTTTAGGAGTTTTATCAACAAATTAATTTTTGAAGTCTGAGTTGTCAGTAAGGCATTTTTGAGGTGACAGAGTCTCAGTGAGTGACGAATTTGTGACATCAGAAGTTTCTGGGAGAGATGAGTTAGAAATCTGTAGACTTTAAGGGAGAGAGAAGTTAGACTGTGTTAGATTTTCTATGAACGTTACGTTTTGGTTATTTGGTGAGCAGTGGTTTTTAGAAGTCTGAGTTTGAAAGATGTCAAATATGCACAAAGTTATAAGTGGAATAATAAAGAAGTGGGGTGGGTCCTAAGAAGTGTATCTAAAAATAAATCCACACGAACGGTGGTCTATGTAACTAAGGGCACAGCCTAATACTTGTGAAAAAGTATCATCTGCTTGACAAATTAATAAATAGCCAAAATCAGCAGGCAACAAGATATTTAGTTTACAGTTCCCATAACCGATTATATTAGGTAAATTTAATAGTATGCAACAGTAACTTAGTTATTTGATTGGAATGAAATAGCATCTTGGGACCTGGAGCACCAGTGTTAACCAGTGGTAACTGAAAGTATCCACCATATTCCTTCGTCCCATATCACAAAGGAGGCTTCCAGTGAGGTTACCTTGAAACTATGTCATGTGACAGGCAGGCAGGTACAGGATCCTTTTCTTCAGTCGAAAAACGACAGAAATAGAGAGCTTGAAAAACCCTGGTTCAATGTCTGTTTTTTGCCTTGTGAGGACTCAACCATGGCAGGCCCTGGCCCACTTAGAGTTCTCTCTGATGCTCTTATTGAGAAGATGATGTAGAAAGAGGATGTTTGGAATTGTGAGATTTGAGTGTGGTAGAAATATGTCAAGTATGGGTAATGTCAAAGTGTTAAGTATTTTGAAAGAGATATGATTTGTATGTTGAGAGCTGAGTTAGACCTCTTTGTTTTTCAGGACTGTGTGCAATGTTTGGAAGGAAGAGCTGAAATGTGTGACCAGGGAATTGATTTAATATGAGTAATCTCTTCATCTCTTCTTTAAGGATATGCATGATACAAAACTCGAGAGTAACGCGTGAGGAAGTTATTACCTCAATGGCAATCCTCCTGCAGAAGGTGATACGTGGTTACAAGGACAGGTGAGTTATTTATGATGGATTTGATTTTAGCATTTTTAGGTAATAATAAAAGTAAATAGAGAGAGCAATACCCTAGAGTTTCGTTCCTAAAAACTATGGGAGTGAAGTTGGTAATGAACCTCATTTTAGGTATAGATGTGTGCAAAGGGTTACTAAAAATCTCTTCATTGTTCACGGGTTTTCCGAAATCCACAAAAAGTGCTTGATTATTAAGGATTTGTGCAACTAAATGCAGGCTTACTACTTATCTCAGATTTTCACTACCAGACCATAGAACACTGCGGAAGTATCCAAAGCTGCTTTTGCCCCAGAATTTCATTCCATTCATTAGCCCCAGGTTCATTGTATCTTTCATAGATTCACATGCTAGCATTATTCCAATAGTCATGCTGGGAATCCCCAGTACTTTTAAAATCGCAATAGCCACAGGTCAAACAACATTGTTTATATAGGAGCACATCAATTTCAGTTGAAATGGCTCAAACTTCAGCCATTGAGGTGTAACTTCTAAGCTGTCCACTACCTCTAGATGCCACCATAGCAGATTTCTACTCTGTACCCTTTGTGAAGCAGTCCCTGCAAAGAGCTCTGCGCTTTACTATCCCAAGCCTTACTTTTACTGCTTGTAACTTCTACTTGGTCTTCTCTGCAATTCAACCAGACTTAGCTTCAATTCCAACCATCAGTTGTTTCTAGAGTTGAATGCTCCAGTATCCTCTGGCTCAGGAGGACTTCACCCGCTACCACTATGGTAGAGAAAGAGACGTGATCTCTGTTCAATTCCTGCCCAGACTGTGGATATAAGAAAATGTATATTGACGATTCACACAATCAGAGCATATATTGTCATTATCCATCCTTCAGACCTTCTTGCTGTGTAATCTGCAAGACATTTCATTCAAAAGCTCTAAAGAACATGCAAAGGAGGCTGACCTTATATCTTCATAAGAAGAAGAAAATTTCCCCTTCTAAAGGCGATGCCCCCTCTTCTGTGTATGATTCCGTTCAAAGTGCTCTTTCAAGGACTTCTAAATCTAAATCCGTATTTGTAAAGCACGAACTACTCACCCTTAGGGGTCTCAAGGCGCTGGGGGCCGTTGTGGAAATTAAGTGAGCTATTGCCCAGAGTCACACGGTGCTGAGCTGAGCTGCCGCCGGAGCCGGGGATCGAACCGTGAACCCTGTGCTCCGAAGTCAGCTGCCCTGGCCGCTGCACCACAAAGTGAGCACAAACAAGGAAGCATGTGGAGCATGAGGAAGGATACAATGAGTACTCTCTTCAGAGCCCACCATATAAAGGTTGCAGAAGGGATTATGTATGTCCTTACAAGCCCAGGCATCATTAAAAATAACATAGGTGATGCAGGTTCCGGTCATATTCATGAACACCATAAAGCATATGATGGAGGCCTTTTAAAGGCTAGTTCCACATCTGCAACATCATTACTCTTCACAGTGCCACCGTCATGTCCACCTCAGCAGCATCTTCTGGCGCTACCTAGCCACAGCTACCCATACATCAGAAGCCATCTTCACAAGACTTACCAATTCCACATCTGGCGTCACAACCATCCTCTCAGACACCAATACATATGGGTGACAATAACTTGCTGGACAGTGATCAAAACACATACCCGGACAAGTCTGAAGGTGAGTTTGTAGATCAAGAGCAGAAAGATAATGGTGATCACCAAGATGAGGAAGAATGGAGGGACTTCATCCTCCCAAAAGAGGAAAGCAAACACCCCCTCATCCAGACTCTCCACCAAATGACATTGCCCTGTTCCATGCACTGATAGGAAGAGCGGCTAAGAAGGTGGACCTCCCAACATCTTTTGTGGAACAGCAGTGCATTTTTTATGACTTTGGCAGCTGGCTTCCACTGCAGTGCTCCGAAAGCAAGGCTCACTCTGGTCCACTTTGTTCTGCCTGAAAGTATGTGTGTGGAAACCTGACATGCTCTTTGACAGACACGCACTATTTGACAAACGTGAAAAATATGCTGCACAGTATATATGCAGACCCTGATATAGCTCTCTTGCTAGGAGCCCTACAGAAGTCCTCCTCTCATGTCTTTTTTGGTTCCAAATGTTCGTAGGTCTAAATGTGGGCCTACAATCATAACAGCAGACAAGGTTGCAAATACTGCCCTTCAAGCAGTCCAGCTATGACCAAAGCTATTCCACAGGCAAAAGCAAAGTTCATTAAGACTTACCACAGGTCAGCAGGGAAGAAGAGGGCTCTTCACAATTGCTCTCCCATGATATGACTAAGCAAGCCTGACCCGTCCATGCACCACCCTACCCAAAAACCAAAATACAGGCCATAGGGGGAGAATCTCCTTCTTCACTCCAGATGAGGCATGATTACTACCTATTGCTGAGTACCACAGATAATGGAGTCAGGGCACTTGGAAAGACAGCACAGTCTCACATCCATGAAGGTATACCATCTGCTACTACGAGAACTTGAGTAGGAAATTCTACTTGTTCTTCTTAAAGGAGCGAGTGAAAAAGTGCCAATTTGGGTTTGAAGACATATCTTTAATCTTAAGGAACGCAATAAGTTTCTGAACAAGCAGTCATTTCAGATGGTCACCCTGCAAGAAGTACTTCTGTTTCTACATGAAGAGTAATTCCTCATCTCCTTGGATCTACAGGATGACTATGTCAATTCAAAAGGTGTTTAGCTTTTGCATAAGATCCAGGTGTGGGCCAATGATAATGAAATTTTAACCCCCTACCAAGCGGGTTTTAGAGAAAAAACTGGGACAATTGACCAGGTATTTTGCATTTTTTTATTGATTTGAAAGACCATGATCATTGGCCAGGGTAGTCTATATGTCGCTTTTATTGATCTAAAGACAGCCTTTGATCTTGTCCCTAGAAAGAAACTGTGGCAAACACTCAAAGATATTGGTCTGCCAAATGAAATTCTAATCCCAGTCATTCGTCTCCATGAAGACAACTATGCCAGGGTACGGTGGGGCACCCAGGAGCAACCCACCAACCAATCCATGCTAGCAGGGGAGTATACCACGGGGTGCGTATTGACACCCAGGCTTTTCTCTCTTTATATGAATAGCGTTGTCCGGTTTCTATCTTTGGAACCAGCAGATGCTCCCTCTCTAGGAGGGGAGAAAGTAGTGACCCTCCTTTTTTGCAGATGACACCTTATTGGTGTCCAAAACTCTGGGGGAGCTCCAGTTACTCCTTAATCAATCCAAAGACTTCTGTGACATGAGGGGCCTAGGGATAAATACATCAAAAATGAAATTCTTGGCATTGAAACCGCACAAGACCTATAGGGGTAGGCCCACCCTTGGAGGAGTACTGCTTGAGAGGGTCAGCACCTTTGACTATCTAGGCCTAAAACTATCTGAGAATATGTCATGGAAACCCCACGTGCCCAAGATGGCTTTGAAGCACAAGCAGTTAGTCGGGCCCTGGGGAAAGAACATCGATCCTCAAACCAGTAGCTGCTGCTTTGTAGGTTTACGATCTTAAAGCAGTGAGCTCTGCCCTATATGGGTCCGAATTGTGGGGATTTGACAGACTGGAAGAGCTCACCAGTTCTGAGCACAAATTTCTAAAAAAAGTCTAGTGATGTGGCTCCAGAGCACCCCTCTTCATTCCCTAATGCTGGACATGGGAAGGCATTCAATTGCTGACAAAGCTAAGCTCTGCCTTCTGCTGTTCTGGTTGAGGATCAGGTCCACAGCCAAATTACTCCCATACGCAAATGCACTGGCTGAAGTCAGCCGATTCGATAAATTTAATAAAGCCAGTTGGTTAGGCAATGTGAGGAGGCTTTTATTTGATATTGGGCTAGGAGACAGCTGGGAAGAAAATGACCCCTCTTTGCTCACCCGAAAGAGCCAATTCAAAGTATGGTACAGGGACTGAGTAGTACAAGCTGAGTTATGCAATGCGTCTAGGGGGAAGTTAACTTTAGAATTCATGGCCAACAAACTGAATAGGTCCTTGGAGGCCTATTTGGACTTTATACAAACACCAAGGGACAGGAAACTGTACATCCAGTTTAGGTTTGGCACTCTTCCCCTGGATGACTTTATAGGTGGATGGAACAGCAACCCATTGCAATAACAGTGCTGTCCTGGCTGCAAAGCCCCCTCAGAATCCGTCACCCATGTAATATTTGCTTGCCCAATTTATGCAATCACAAGAACTAACTGGTTAAGCCCCATTTGTAAACTAATGGGAACTGGCAATGACTCAGAAGCTCTGCGAATACTAAGATCGGACACCAGACCATTGTTCGCATGTGCGGTTGTCAAATTCCTTGGCCATATGTGGGGCATCAGGAAAATAGCTCAGAAGGCGAGAGAAAGTTTATTTAATGTTACATTTTTAATCATAATCTTGCATCCACTGGGTATTTGAATAAGGCTGAGACACATGTGCCCACTCTGTAACTTATTAAACCCCTATATTCTTTTAGTAACTGTACTTGTATGCTCTCAAAACTTTCTAGATAGCTAATCTCCTTTCCTAATTCTTGCATCTGTCTTATAGGGTTTTTTCTCTGATTTTAAACTTTTTAGAATAATTTTTATTCTGGGTTTGAACTGCGAAATAAGTAATATAATTATCAATTTCGCATGGTTACTTTTGAAGTTGGAGTTTTATGGCATGTATGCCGAAATAAAGTATTTAAATTTAAATGTTATTCGAAATGTCCAAGCTAAATGGGGTTTAGCAAATTGTCAAAGTCTATGTAATCAATACCATTTTCCTTGAATCTATGAAGTGTTTTTTCTCACTGATTACTTTCGTTAGACTCCCTTTAATTTTACCCTACCTCACAGCCTCCACTTTTTCCTGTTTTTCCCCACAACTAATCAAGGCGAAAGTTTTCTCTATTTCATTTCTGCTTCTAGGTAGCTTATGTTCCATACCCTTTGTTTCTTGCTCCCCCTCTATCTTCCTTTCTATTCTCTCATGTTTATTTTTCACATTTTCCCGCCCGAACACCATATCAGTTTGCTTTCTTCTCCCTGCCCTGACCTCCTATGTGCTTCTTTTTTTATCCTTATTGATTTGACATGTATGGCACCTGTGCCAATCATGGCACACCTTTTATATACTGTACTTACTTTAAGGGGCTTTGCTTGAGCTTTCAATCGGTCACTGCCTTTTTTTGAGAACTTTCCACCAAAGGCTTGCAACATTGTCATTCATACCTTGGGTTGACCCACAGCAGGCTATTAGTTTCACCTTTTGTCCGTTTCCTGTTTGGGTGTGCCCTTTCCCCTCAATTGTAATGCATGAGGGACTATTTTACATCTGAAAACAGTCAGCAAGTTGTCCATTGGCACTGAAGAGCAAAAAGATTTTTGTCTGTGCTCATTCCACAGTGCTGCTGGGAAAACAAGTATTGGCAAAACCAATACGTTTACTGTTTGTACAACATCCGCAGGCCACACAAATATCAAGCTTATTGTCTTTGCCAATGCTTATTTTATCTGGGGTTCCCTCTGCACCCCCAATGAGCTAATTAACTGCAGCCCATCCTCCTTTGTCCCTCATCGCCTCTCCCCACCCTCCATTCTTTTCTTTCTGTTTGCTCCTCCATTCACCCATCTCCTCTCTTGTTCCGTTATCGGGGGTTGCATAGGCTATTCACATTGTATTGCTTTTTCCCACACACTGCAGCCCCACCCATTCCAACTCACTTCACTTTGTCAGTGCTGCTGTGCTCCCTCAATGCTCCTTCACTACTGCTGCATTCCTGTTTAGGATCACAATAGACAAAGTAGAGAGTCTACCATGACTATAAAATTTCTCCATACTTATCTTTTATAAACATACATTTTATTGACAATGTTTGCAAAACCTTCTTGTTCCTTCTGCTTTGGGAATGTTGGGATTCTTTTGTTAATTATTTTTTCCACACAGCATTTTTCTCATTTTTTGCATTTTCAAATTAGGTTTTCTCATAATTGGTTTTTCGATTTTTCCGTTTGTCATGTTTTGTGTTATCAGAAGTTATCTTTCTGCTAAACTACATACTCATTAATAACTAACATCCTTTCACTGCCGCTTTCAGGAGGCGATTTCTGAGGCAAAAACAGGCAGCAGTTAAAATCCAGGCAATATGGCGAGGCTATCACTGCTGGAAGAACTACCGTGTGGTAAGAGCTGAGCTCCCTGTGTGAAAGGCTAACAGTGTCTTGATGAATTGTGTTGGAAGGTGAATGGCATGGGCATTAATGCACATAAGTGCCAGCGATCGCAGAGACCGCATATTGCCTATTTTAACCACTGATGTCATGAAATTTAAAGTTTCACCCACACCTAGTTGATCAGTAGATTCCTATTTGCAGTGGTGGGGCTAGGAGAAGAGCAGAGTGGACTTCAGAAAGTTAAATGTTACTCGTAGAGATCATATTTACTTTCTGTTCCTGCCACTGCCCTCATGTCCTTTTAGACCAGGTAAAAGCAGTGCCATGGGTACCATAGTGCAAGCCAGGAGAAGAACTTATACCCATGGCTTCCCCTAGTTGAGTTCCATGGTGTCCAGTGCTGAATTGGATGTGCTGAAATATTTGTGTAACAGGGTGACCCCAAAAAAAGTGTGCGTACAGTATCACTTTGAAAGTAGGAGATATTTATTTCCTATATAGAACACCCTAGCCATCAAGAGCTTATCTTTAACTGCCATACAGTCAACCCCCAACATTCTGATGACATAACTGCATTCTATAAAGCAATTCTCAATTTAGAGAACAGTGCTGGAGAGATAAAAAATAAAACATACAACTAAGGAAACTGTATAATGTGGAAGTAAGAAAGCAATCAACTTTCAAGTGACTGAGACGGAATTTGAACTTACATAGTCCTCAAGATACACTGGACGTTTGCATGATCTGGAACTTTTCCTATCCATTACTTTACCATTAGCTGCACTAATTATACAAGCATTCTGTACACACTTGTCACAACCTACCTTTCTATTTGTTACAGCTCCAGAGTTATTGGAATCAAGTACTACAATCAAACTTTTGTTTCAGATCCTGCCATCAGCTGTTTTGACGGCATGTATAAATGTCTTACCCACTTTCAGAGCACTTGTAAATTTAGTCCACTATCCACATCCCACTGGTGCTCTTGTCTTAACCCAATCACCTATTTTGACATATAATCTTTCACCCTTTCGTTTTGTCAAAATATAGCTTTCTTTTAAACTGTAAATCCATTTCTTTCTCTCTCCACTCACCTAACCCATGAAATTTGACACCTTTCCCCTAATTCATCCACCCTGAGCACAGCATAGTGCTTGGAAATATACCTTTAAAAAGTTCAAAGGGTGTATTTCCTGTGGAGGAATGCAGGGACATATGATATGCAGGGATTCTTTGCTGTTAACCTTTTTTCCAATCCAAATTATTTGCTCTAGCTAATTGAATACTCTCTTTCAAAGTTTTATTCAATTTTTCCACAACCCCATTAGTTTCAGAGTGATAAATGGAACATATGTTGTGCTGTATACCACAAACTCTAATGCATTCTTCAATTTCGGAACAACAGAACTGTAGTCCATTGACTGATAAAATAGATTTGAGAAAAATCTCCCTTTTAAATATTTCTTCTGAAATTGTTATCACACCTGTAGAAGAAATACCATGTGCAGTTGCTACTTCTATCTATTTGGTACAAAGATCCATTAATACAATTAAATAAGGTGTTTGATATTCCTCTTCCAAAGGTCCAACAATATCAATAGCAACTTTATTGCTAAAATGACCAGACAATTTCCTGCATAGTATGGGAACCTGCCTAGTAACTAAGATTCTGCTACCATTATTACATTCCAAACACCCCCTGATAGCTTGTTCAACCTCCACGTCTACCTTGGGCCACCAAAAACTAGTTCACAACCTTTACTTGGTCTTTACTATACCCATATGACTTTCATAACCTAATGCCACCAGTATACTTCTCTGACCCTCACGAAGCACTAGTCTTAATTTTCTCAATAGCATGCCTTTATCAACAGACATTTCATTTTTCACCATAGACCAGGATTTGTCTAACAGATCATTTGTACCAGATTGTACTACAATTAACACTTTCAATAACATTTTATTTTTTCCCATCTTGGTTTTCCAATCCTCAGTTACAGCACCCATGGCAACTTCACACAAACTTATTTCATCTTCTTGAAATTAATCTTGTAACTCATCTTTATCAGACTCTGCTACCAAAAATGACAAGCAATCTGCTGACACATTTTTAACTCCAGGTATGTATTCCACACAGTAATCAAACTCTTGAAGAGCTACTTCCCATCTCTTTATTCTTGATGAAATAAAGTACAGTCCCTTCTTCATGAATACCACCTTCAATGGTTTATGATCATAAAAACTTTAAAGGTGGTACCCCACACTAAATTCTTGAACTTCCTTAATGCCCAGAAAATAGCCGGGACCGCCCTCTCAATTATAATTTATCTGTGATCCCTTCAAACATCGGTAAGCACATGCTATCATTTGTTCTATTCCTTTTCTTTTTTGCAATAAAATTGCACCTAGGCTTTTAGAACTAGCAACAGTGACAATTATAGTTTCATCACCTGGCACAAATGCCTGTAAACTAAGTGCATTCTTCAGTTCTTCCTTTAATGTATCAAATTCTTTTAACATTCATCACTCCATTGAAACTCTACCTATTTGCCCAATAAAGGTCTTAAACTAACTGATTTGTCTGACTAACTCATTATGGATTTATTATAGTACTTTACCATTCATAAAAATGACACCAACTCATCTTTTGTGCAGGGTTCTATCCTATGAACAATAGAATCCATAAGGTCCTTTTTAAGTGAGACACCCCTTCCGGAAACATGATGACCCAAATAGTGTATCTTCCGTACTCCAAACCTATACTTCTCTTTTTTGACCGTTAATCCTGCTTCCATCAACTTGTTTAAAACCTGACAAATATTTATGTAACGTTCAGCCTTTGTATTTCCAAAAATCAACAGCTTATCTTGAAACACTCTACCCCTTGTAATCCATTAAGAACTTTAGACATGACATGCTGGAATACAGAGGCAGCAGAGCCAAGGCCAAAGGCATTCTTTTAAATGTGTACGCCCCCCCTTTGGTGTGATAAAGGCAGTGAGGTCTTCAGAATTCATGTCCAACTCAACTTCATGGTAGGTGATGTAGGACAAAGTGATGTGAAATACTTTTCCCCAGCTAATGTGTAAAAATGTCATTAATATTGGGAATTAGAATTCTATCTACAATAACCTCCTGATTGAGTGTTCTCAGGTCTATGCATACTCAAATTTCACCAGTACCCAGTTGAGAGAACCACTCTGTTGCTTTTTCAGGTTCTATTACGCCGATGTAATTGAGTTTCTGCAATTCTTTACTCACACAATCTTGTGTACTAACAGGTACATGCCACACTTTTGTAGCAACAAGTCCTGCTCCTTTCTTCAGTCTTACCCTATGTTTGTGACATTTGAGACACACCAGTTCTTCACAAAATAAGTGTTGAAACTCTATTAGAAAAGCAGCCACATTTTGATCAACTGCTTGAATCTGTACTTGTGGATTAGCATTGGGGTTCAAAGTAATGCCTAACAGTCTCTAGTGTGGCCAGCCAATTAAGTTGTCACCTTTTTTGACACATAGACCTTTCTGACTACATATCGGTTACATAACTCTAAGCGGGTACCATACCCACCAAGACGAAGATCCATTGTGCTCAATTTCATTCTATGTTTAAAGAATTGTTCATAGGTGGACTTTAGAAATTATTGTCACAGTTGAACACGAGTCAAATCTAATGAGCACCTCAGTATTGTCAATCCTCACTATATTACTCGGATGTTCTGTTCCTGGACTCTTGGCTTGAAATATAAAATCATGCTTAACTTCTTTCACTTCCTTCCATTGCTCTTTCTTTACTTTACTTTTCCAGCATTTGAAAACATGTCCTTACTTACAACAGCCATTATATCACACACTTAAAGCTGTACACTCTTGGACATTTGCTTTATAACCACAAATGAAAACACATACCACTAAATTTGTTCTTGCTATCATTTGCATCAACTTTGTGTTTTATTTTGCAGATAAATTAATCTACTATCTTTAATTGGGGAGTTAGTTTGTTTTTATCACCAATCAGTTAATTGACACACGAGCATATGCTCAGCTCTTTTTGCTATCAAAGTCCCTTCCTCAAAGGGAGGTTGGTCTTTTAACCACAGTTCCTCTCAAATTTGATCACTTCTGCATTTCAAAACAAACTGGTCCCTTATGCTTTCTTCTACTGCTGCTTCAAACTTGCAAGTAGACTGAGACTAGTAATATTAGGCCAGATGTACGACCCTATTTTGCATGCGCAAACGGGTTTGCGACCCGTTTGCGCATGCAAAATGTCACAGGACCATGTACAATTCCTAAATAGCGAGTCGCAATTTATTTGCGACTCGCTATTTAGGAATTGCGAGTCGCTATTAGGAAGGGGCGTTCCCTTCCTAATAGCGACCCCAAAGCCATGTATGAATGTTTTGCAACCGCAACTGCGGTCGCAAAACACTCGCAATTTACCACCCTCTTCAAGAGGGTGGTAATGCACTCGCAAAAGGAAAGGGGTCTTCAGGGGACCTCTTCCCCTTTGCAAATGCAGGGGAAAATATTTTTTAGGGGCAGGCAGTGGTCCCAGGGACCACTGCCTGCCCTTAAAAAGAAACGAAAACGGTTCATTTTTATTTTTTTAATTCATCCCGTTTTTCTTTAAGGAAAACGGGCTGCATTTAAAAAAAAACCCTGCTTTATTGAAAAGCAGTCTCAGACATGGTGGTCTGCTGAGCCCAGCAGGCCACCACCCCTGGGAGGGCCAGCCATTCCCAATGGGGTCGCAAATTGCGAGTGGCTTATTAATATTCATGAGCCTTGAATTTTGCGACCCCATTGGGAATCGCAATCAGTGTCTCTGACACTGTAGTACATTGTAAATTGCGCCTCGCAATTTGCGACTCGCAATCGAGCGCAAATTGCGAGCCGCAATTTACAAGGGTCGTACATCTGGCCCATAGTCCTCAACCATCTCTTCTTTTCCTTGTTCCCTTAAACCAAAATGATACAGCTCCTTAGTAGTGTTGACATGTGGAAGATAATGTTGGTCGGGTATGGCCAGACACACCTCATACTCATTCAGTGTTCTCTGTTCTTCAACAGTTAATTCAGGAAGTGTTTCTAAAATTTCTTGACCTTCGCCTGCTAAGCAGTTCAATAAAAGAGATTAGAACATTGGAATGTTGAGAGCTCCATTGAAGACAATGGAGCAGTAGCGCCTATATGAACTGGTATAGGGCCTCTGCTGTCAACATCTCAATGCCCTAATACACAGCCTCGGACTTTCTCTTTCCCCTGCCTCTCGGAAATATATTAGTTGGGCAGCGGAAAGCAAAAGGGAGAGCCTGTGCAGGAGGACACGCAGCCTTCAACCTTCCTTCCTTCTGTAGCTCAGTGTCACTGGGGCTTCAGAAGGAGAGAGGGGTGAATGCTGCTCAGCTCCTGGGTCTCCCTGACTTGGCTGATCTACAAACAATAGTTCAGCCAAGCTGGGTAGAACCAGGGGCTGACTTCAGCCCCCTTTCACAGCTCCTGCTGTGAATGTTCAACAGCTAACAGCCGTATCTCTGCACGAAGGGGATTTCAACCCCCTTGGGCTCTGAGAGGCCTTTGTTTTTCTAATTAGAACATTCGGCCCTCATGGGGCCGAATGTTCTAATAGCTTTATAGCCCACTGTAGCAGGGCTATACCTGCCATTAAAGGCCACTCCCTTGTTAAAGGCCCTCGCCTTCAGCTGGGGCCTTTAACATTGGAGCAGGCCTTTAATGACCGGTATAGCTCTCTGGCTGGCTATAAAGGTATAATATTTGCATTCTGCACTCAGGTTTGTTCCAATATTCTGGTTTAGTGGCTAATTAATTTATAACTAATTTTCCATTTTATAAGTGGTTCACCAGGACTGCTTAAAAATACAGCGGATGTGTTACCTTCTGCATATTCCAAATCCGATGTGGTTTCTACAGATGCTTCCTAAATAAACATTTTATGAAGCAGCACTAAGTTGCTATAAGACTTTGCAGAATACGTCTAAACAACTCCCAGAAATGTCTTTTACATGTAGCACCGTTCATCATTTACAGATATAAAGTGCGCCTGTTACTGCTTTAAATGATTCACTGCCACCACATTTGATTATGAACACCTGAGCCATCAACAGCTTATTTGTAACTGCTGTACAGTCAAACCCCAACATTCTGATCACATAAACTACATTCTATGAAGGAATTCTTCATGTAGAGAACAGTGTAGGAGAGAAACGCCACAAGTAGTAGCTCGTCCAATTGAAAAAAAGCTGTTGGAAACTTGACATAGAGTTGTCTTTTATTCCTGTCTTTTTGATTGAAGGGCGGGAGGGACTTGCAAAGAGTGGTGATGCAGCATAACCTCCTGCAGCTTGGGACCCAGTTCTCTTCCAAAAGATGCTGTAATTTTTGTTCTGTAGTCGAAACAGATGAGGCATGGTAGCACATTCATAGCCTTGTGATGGGACTTTGCTGAAGCCCTGTATTGGGGCTTCCCAAAGAACAGCCCCAAATGAAGCAATTCATATATTTAATGGGCTGAGAAATGTGATCAGGTTACCCAGCAACAACTACACTGTCAATTTGAACATGGAATTCAGCTTAAGGTGTTGTGCATTCTTCATAGAATATTTTATCACACAAGACCTAATTTTCTTCTAAATTAACTGATAGCATAGGTTCATAAGAGGATGCTATCCTTCACTAAGGAAATATTGTTGTCAGTATGTGCAGTAAGGAAAGCAGGTCTTGCAGGGGAGCCTTTTAAGCTCTACCTCCCGGGCAGTCTACCTGCGGCAGTCAGGGCAGTGAAGAAAATCATCAGACATTTGACATTCAGGAAAGGCAGCAAAACCCAGTTGTTGGTTGATGAAATTTTAACCTGCTTGGTAACCCCTTCTCTTTGCTGCCCAAGCAGTCAGGTACTCGAATGCTCTATAAAACAGGACAGCAGAGGAAGCACAAATGCAGTGTAACTCTGGACAGCCTGCTATAAAATGAATCAAACAGGGAGCGGAAATGCATGTGTGTCTGTCTGTAACATTTATAGAGCTTGTTTATCCTTTGGGGATTTTGACACTTTCAGAAGAGGTTGAATACACATAAATGATGTAAGGTTTAGACAGTAGCAAAAAGCCAGGTTGGACAGTGCATTCAAAAGTAAAGATGATTAGTAGTTAGACAAAGATTCACATGTAGTCAATGGAAAACAGTTACTTTTTGAGAAAGCAGGCAGAGGACGTTTACACTGAGCGTGAAGCAGGGCACAGGAACAGTGTGTCCTTAAGAAACAGAGTTGTTGCACCATGATTAGAAAGGTGCATAGAGGCTGGATTGGATTCTGCCTAAGACAGGAAGAAATTGCATGGCTACAAGTAGAGGAAAGGCATGGTCATGGCAAAACCTGTGAGCAAAAGTAAACATTTGTTCCCTCACATCCTAAATGGCTTAAAGTTGGGACAAGAGAAATGTGGGCAAACCAAGATACGAGGTGTTCTTGTCCAGCCATAAACCCCCAATTGTGTTGATAGACAAAATCTCGATGCTAAACATAAACAGAAGCTTAAGTGGTAGAAACAAGCTAGTCAGACACTTGCAAACTGAGTGGTAAGGAAAGATCAGAATCAAAATGAAATGTAAGCCTTTTAATTAAGCTCACAGAAGTTGAATAGATGCCCAAAAGTATCTTCTGAGTCAGTATTGCTGACAGTTCAGCAAATTCTTAAACATGCCAGTACAAACCCTTTAAACTATTAGCAACACTGCAGTTAAGCTCTAGTAATGTGTAACTAATAATATAACAGTGGTGCTAACAATTTCCCCATTAAATATATGAGTACTCGACAATCATCTAAACATTCTAATATCCCAGTTAGAACAGGATTGAACTGTTCCATGGAATGTATAGGTGTTATAAGAACTGCTGGCACTGCCTCATTCAAGAGTAGTAGTCAAGTTGAGACGTGCAGGTGCTGCGCCATTGAAAGTATTTCTGACCCTCTGTGAAGACCTCATGTTGTCCTCATAGCAGACCTGTAGAAATGTACTCCACTGTCCACATAACAGCACTGAGGGTAAGCGTTGACACTGTACCATTAAATGTTCTTCGATGTATGTTTAGACGCATGGTACTTGTATGTCACCAGAGTTCTTCAGTCTGCCTGCGATGTTGTTCCTGGCATTCTGCTGATGATGGGGGATCACTGGGCAAAGAGCTATGCTTTGATACTTGTCCTGAATCGGCGCTGACATCTTAGCTGAAGCTGTGGCTCGATGAGCGAGTTTCTGAGGGAGTGTTCCAGCTCCATGACAGCTCAGCCTTTATGAGGGAGTGTTCCAGCTCCATGAGAGGGAGTGTTCCAGCTCCATGACAGCTCAGCCTTTATTTATTTATTTATTTTTATATATTTTTATTAGTTTCAAAACAAAAGTATTCTGGCAGATTCAGGATACAAATTCTAACAGGTGCCCATCTGTCAACAGCATGCTCTGATCACTCCCATATACAATTTATATATCTGTGGTCTACAATTTATGTGCTCCGGTCTACAAAATCAGAGCACTATACTGGCCCCCGGACTGCTGAGAAATGAACACAATAATAACGGGCAGTGAGCAATGAGAGCCGTAAGAGTGGTACCTGAGCCGCGCGCTATAAGAAAACGAAACAGAAATAACCCCCCACCCTCTCACCCCTCCCCGGCGTGTCACACAAAGCAGGATGCTATAACAACAGAAGGGTGTAGCACATCAGTCCGCGATACAGATATCATACATTGCATACCAGGAAGTTCTGCAGCAACAAAGGTAATTGCAGTTGGGGATACAATAGGTTCAGTTAGACAGGTACGGAACATATAGTCAGGGCAAAACAGCCGGATCGCCAGCCAAAGATTCCACCTCCGAGTCAGCCTCTGGAGCTTTCAATAACACCACCAATGCTTCCCAAGCCCTCGCAGCCTCCAAAGCTTTTTCGCTGCGCGCGCGGCTAGCCATCTGTAACCTAATAGTGCCCTCACATTCCGCCCATTTAAGAAAAACAGTTCTCCACCTCCGAACGCTTGAACCCCGCTTAGACTTCCAATGTGCCGTAATGTCTCTTTTGGCCAATAGGAGGCCCAAATCCAAAAACTTGCTAGTGATCTTGTTCTTGGAGGTGTGGGAGAACCAGTGCAGCAAGCAAGGGCCTATAGCAGGCTCAATCTCTCTCTCGGTAATATTGCACAACAGCGCCACCACCTCCTCCCAGTACGTCCCAAGCTGGGGGCAGTCCCACATCATGTGACGGAAATCCGCACCCTCTGTGTCGCATCGCGGGCAGAGCGCTGTGGCCGTATCGAAATATTTGTTCATCTTCGCCGGGGTAAGATACGCCCTATGCAATATAAAAAAATGCACCAGCTGAAAACGGGCATTTCTAGTGCTTTTCCACGCCCGTTCAACCAACTCGGCCCACACCTTCTCTGGGATCTCAACGCCTAAGTCCTCCTCCCACTTCCGCCTCAGCACCAGCAATGGAGTCAGCGTCTCACGCGTCATTCGCCGATATAGACAGGTAACTGCCCTAAAGGTTCCTGCCGCTAATACTACGTACTGGCAAGCCATGGAGGTCTGCGGCTCAGATAACCCTTCTCTCCAGTGCTTTTGGATGGCTGATACGAGGGCCGAATGGAGTAGATAGTCCCCACGAGGCAGGTCGTGTCTATCCCGCAATGCATCGAAAGGCAAGAGGGCATTATCCTCATATAGGTCCACCATTGTAGTCAGACCCCTCTCCCCCAGTCAGTCAGCGCCGCCCAGTTGCCCCATGTGGTAGAGCCGTGCACATGGCCAGAGGGATCTCAGGCGTGTAGGGGCACGCGATCTGCGCTCTCCGCTGGCTCCTGTTCCAACAAAGCCGAAACGTCCGTAGCTCAGTAGTGAGTGTTTTGAGCCGCAACGGCAGCTGTAACATAATGCGAGACAATATCTGCCCAGGTACCCGACCACCCTCCCACTCATCCGGTCCCCGAAATTCCAGCGCCACTGCTTGGGTAAGCCACTGTAACTGGGCCACCAAATAGTATGTCTCAAAGTCAGGAACAGCCAGACCCCCATCTGCTCTCGGGCGCATGAGAGTCCTCAGGGCCACCCGTCGCCTTCCAGCAGCCCAGAGAAAACCCGTAGACATCGTTTGAAGCCGTTTAAAAATCAACGCAGGGATCCAGATTGGGAGGGTTTGGAAAGAATACAGGAGCCTAGGGAGGGCTACCATTTTAAGAAGGGCCACCCGGCCGGCTACCGAAAGCGGCAAGGTCCCCCAAAACTCCATGCTGCCCTGAAGGCCCCTGATGGCTCTTCCCACATTACCCTCTAACAGGTCAGCCTGCGAATGATAAATACGGGTCCCCAGGTACGTTAAGCAACAGTACTCCGGGGGCGTGGCCAAGCCGTGGGCTAAGATGGCCGGGCGGTGTTGAAGCTCCGCTGGCCGACCGACGATAAATGCGTTTTCCCCAACTTCCAGCTCAGACATGAGGGAGGCGAGGATATCGGTGCACCCCTGAACCGACGCGGAGTGAGATGTGAGTCGTAGCAGCGATGCGAAGTCCACAAAACGGCTCTGAGGTGAGATCCACCCGGGAGGCGACGGAAGACAAAATGGCGGCCTGAAAAGAAAACTTCGGACGAGTGCTCCCCCCGCAGACATCGGAGCAGCGTTCCACCCTGAGCGGGGACTAACAATGCGGTGAGTGCCCGGGTGCCGGTTTGGTGGTCTCGGCCCCCCCCGCACTTTCATATTCAGCGCCGATCCAGGGACGTGACAGAACCGGCCAGGCGCTGATGCGGGATCGCGGCCGCGCTGCCTTCTGACCCCCATAGCCTCCACGGACGGGTGTGTGGCGGAGGCGGCTGGAACGGAGGCGGCACGAGAATTGCGGGGTGGGAGTGGGCCCGAGGCTGCCGATTGCCCCCGGCGCCCGGTAAGTCTCCCGCGCGGTCCCCCACCTATAGGGCAGCATCCATAATGGACTACATTGGGCATTAGACGGGAGTGACCTCGGGCCCTACTGTCTCCACGAACACTGAGGTGTTGAGCTCGGAGGCCGTCTGGGGGCACCCTGGCGGTGAGGCTGTTTCTTGCCTCTGGCGTCCGCCGGCCCCTTGTACTTTCCGTGCTCCGGCCCGCTGTTGGACTTCGCATAGAGCCTAATGCCCCTGCTGTCGTACCTGCAGTCCACGGCCCTAATACAGAGGTACCACACACCAGGCGGCAACCATATGCCAGCACCACTCCGACCAGCGCCGGGGGACTGGTTTGTGGTACAGGGGAGATGATGAGACAGCTGGCGTTTTGATATTATTGCTGAGGCTTATAGGGACGCTGCGTCGCTGCTTAATGGATGGATGTCCAGTAGTTACCTCTAGACCTCGACATCCATAGCCCTGCCAGCACTATCCGAGGAACAACAACGGCGGCTGGTCGGTCCCCGGACGTTTCGCGACGGCATGGGTCGCAAAGACCCGAAACAACGGACACTCCCATTCGAGAAGCTAGCGGATAACACAGCAGAGGGAGGCCCTGACATGGCGGAACGTGCCGTGAGCCCTGCTGGTGACGCGGCTGCCTTGGCCCCTCCAGCGGAGTGGCTACAAGAGATGAGGGCCGGTTTCAGGTCTTTAGACAGTCGCTTTGACTCCCTTGACAAAACGCTGGAATCAATGGGCACGAAGATCCAGGCACATGATAGGCGTCTCGATGTGGCGGAAGCGCGGATCTCCGACATTGAAGACGGAACCGCGCAAGCAACCAAACGACTGGACAGAATGGAACGCATACTGAAGGAAGTGGCCAACAAAAATGAAGACCTTGAAGCGCGCAGCCGCCGCAACAATGTGCGTATTCTTGGGGTTCCGGAGTCCACAGCAACGGGCCGCCTGGACATCTTTGTGGAAACTCTGCTGGCAGATATGTTTGGGAGGGAATCTTTTACGCCTGGCTTTGTGGTGGAGAGGGCCCACCGCACCCTGGGACCAAGACCTTACCCGGGCCTCCCTCCTCGCCCCCTGATAGCCCGGATCATGAACTTCCGAGATAGGGACACGGCTCTGCGCTTGACCAGGGAACGTGGGGACACTACCTGGCAGGGCTCCAAGATCGCTCTTTATCCGGACTTCACGATGATGGTGCAGGAGGCCAGACGCAAATTTACGGGGGTAAAGGCCACCCTCCGAAACCTTGGCCTTAAATACGGCATGTTATATCCTGCACGGCTTAGGGTGGAGGCTGGAGGCCGGGTGCGTTTTTTTGACAATCCTAATGAGGTCCAAGAATTTTGTCGCACCTACAAAAATAACCATGATCAGCCGCGGGACGGCGGGGGCGGCCCGTCCCCTCCACACAGTGGATCCGTCGCAAGTTTGGAACTGTTCACTGGCTCCGGTGTTGGGTGACACCGTTGTGTCTTTGACCCCCCCCTGTTATTTTGTACTTTGAAATATTTGGGGACACATTGTGTTTTGATTAAGTATATTCTTCACAGTTGGTTGACTGCCATGGCGTTGCCACCCCCCTAGTGTGGAGAAGTGTGGCTCAATGGTTAGAGCGGCAGACCCTGATGCAGAGATCTGGCCCGGGACCAGGGTTCAATTCCCGCCTCGGCGGGTCTTGGGCTCAATTTCCTCGGACCTGATAATTCTCGCCTCGGTGCCTATTCTAATCATGGGTCCCACTCTGCAACTCTGGGCAATAGCTTGCTTAATCTCCACAACGGCCCCACCAGCGCTGGGATGCCTGGCTTCACCTTGGGGGTGCCCAGGAGTGGACATTTCACAGGGAAAAGACAGGAAGGGTTCCACAGCGGTATGCGTACAGCGCCAGGACACCCTAGGGTAACAGTGCGCTTTACAAGTACAAATTTCATTTCATTTCATTCCATGTATCTGTTTATAGTGGAGCTCTTCTACTGTACAGTTGATTGGTATTCAGTCTTTGGTTTCCAGGATGGGGTAGGCCTTGCCTTTTTTGCGGTAGGGCTGGGTGGTGGGGGGGTTGGGGTAGGGCTAACTGCTTTCATTATTGATTATCGTTTATGTTGTCCTTGGTATGGGTTTAGTGTTTTCAACATGACATTCGTCCTCTTCAGACATCTTACAACTCACAGATGGCGCAGCCAGGTCTAATTGCAGGCCCCTCTAATTTGTCTCTGTTGTCATGGAATGTCAGAGGTCTTAATAATCAGCGTAAACGAAGGCAGGTGGTACATTACTTGAATAGACATAATATCGACATCGCATTCCTGCAAGAAACGCATTTGCCTGTTACAGATGCAGCACGTTTTGCTGCCAGCTGGGGTGCCCACAGGTACTTTGCTAATTTTAGTAATTATGCGAGAGGCACAGCAGTTCTTATACATAAGAGAGTCCCCTTTCACTGCCGGTTGGTCATCAGGGATAAGGAGGGTCGGTATACTATTGTGGTAGGGTCCGTGATGGGTCATAGGATCACTTGATTTGTGTCTACGCCCCCAATACTGACTCCCCGGAGTTCTTTCATGCACTACACACCCAACTTTCTAAACTAGAACCCGCGCTGCTTATAATAGGTGGGGATTTCAATCTCCTTTTGAACATAGACCTGGATAGCACATCCGCCACTCCAGACACCAAGCCTAGAGCGCGGCGCGCACTTCGAGACCTATGTGATCAGTTTTCATTGATAGACATTTGGCGCAGGCGCAATCCTACCACTACTAATTACACACATTTTTCAGGTCAGCACAACACATGGACCAGGATCGATTTCTGGCTGATCTCCCCGGATGTGTCTTCCTGGTATCAGGTGTTGAAGACACTTCCTAGAACATATTCAGACCACTCCCCGGTCCAACTATGTCTCCGAGTCCCGCGCCCCGAGGGTTTTGAAAGGCAATGGTGCTTTCCCGGTCGTGCTCTCCTAGATGACCTTTTCTGTCATGAGGTCAGGGAGGCAATTGAGGACTATTTCACCATTAACACTGGCTCTGTGGACTCCTGGGCCGTGCTGTGGGAGGGATTCAAAGCCTATATTCGCGGAGTGTGCATTTCCAAACATGCAGGGGTACTTAAAGCACTACGCACAACATTAGCAAGGTTAGAGGGAGAACTAGCAACGCTGGACACCGAGGCGCTGCACGCGCCACCAGACTCTCTGCAAGGCAGGATGCTGGCCCTCCTTTCCGAATACAGAGAAACTGCGGATCGCGAGATCCTTTACCTAGGCAAATATCAAACAGCCCTTAGATACGGTGAAGATGATCGCCCAGGCCGCACACTGGCTCAGATCCTCAAGCCACCCTACAGCAAAGCATACATCACAGAGATTTGTGACAAAGACGGGACGCTGCTCACGACTTCCACGGATATTAGGGACGAATTCCTCTCATACTACAAGACGTTATATACATCCAGACACAGCAGTGACACAACCGCACAAGAGGATTATCTATCCGAAATCGCCTTAGTATTCCTGGAAAAAAACATGCAGGAATTCATGGCAGAACCCATCACAGAGAATGAGGTACGTGGGGCTATTAAAGTTCTGCGTGGCTCCTCTGCCCCTGGCCTCGACGGCTTTACCGGGGAGTTTTATAAGACCTTTTCAGACCTTTTAGCACCGAAATTGATTGAGGTTTATGCTGAGGCCCTGGAAAAACAAACCCTGCCTCCTACGTTAAATGAAGCAGTAATTATTCTCATCCCAAAGCCTGGTAAAGACCCATCTCTTTGCGGCTCATACAGACCTCTATCACTATTAAATATAGATTATAAAATACTCGCTAAAATTGTTGCTAACAGGTTGTCACAGTTAATGGAGTTTATTATTTCCCCGGCACAATCAGGCTTTGTCCCACATCGCTCGACCTCATTAAATTTGCGAACCTTGTTCGCAGTATTGCATAGAATAAATCCCGAAACTCCTGCTGCGGCTATTCTTCTTGACACAGAAAAGGCCTTCGACACACTCGAATGGCCCTTTCTCCTCGCCATAATGCGTCGTATGGGTATGCCAGCTGGCTTTATAGCCACTACGGGCTTATTATATAGTTGTCCTACGGCACGGCTTCGCATAAATGGCACTATATCTGCCCCTTTTACATTAACCCGTGGTACGCGTCAGGGATGTCCTCTATCACCCCTTTTGTTCATCCTCGCCATGGACCCTTTAATACGGCACTTCCAGGAACGACATCTCCATAGAGGGCTGCAGTTCAATACGGGCCCCCTTTTAGTTTCATTATACGCCGATGATACCATCCTCTATGTCAGAGAGCCACATCTGAACCTTGCCCCGCTCATCCGGGAAATCCTCCGCTTTGGGCGGCACTCTGGGTTAGGTATTAATTGGCACAAATCGATTATTTTTCCCTTGACCACAAGTACGACCCCTTGGGATTGTGAGTTTCCATTGGAATGGTGCTCAGATTCCGTCAAATATCTGGGTATCCACGTACACTTGAACCAGGACCAGATTATGTACCTTAATTATGGACAAGCGGTTGAGAAACTGAAGACACAAGTGGAGAAATGGTTACGACTCCCGCTATCCATGGCAGGAAGAATCGCTATAATTAAGATGATGGTCCGACCTAAATTTCTATATCTTTTTAATAATATCCCCATGCCTCTCACCCATAGTTTCTTTGCAACACTTCGATCCCATCTTATCAGACTGGTATGGGGAGGCAGACGGCCTTGTGTTCGTTGGAAGATACTTACTTTACCATATGATAGAGGCGGACTTGGAGTGCCGGATTTTTATTTATATTACTTAGTGGCTCAGTGTAGTTACGCCTTTGCTTGGTACCACCCAGACGCGCGGATTCCATTTCTGCGCCCGAAGCCAACTTTGTCCTCCCTGAGCGACTGGCGGCGGTTTTACCCAGGGGCGAACCCAGGAGTCCAGTCGACATACAAACGGTCTTGACTACCAGCTGGGCGTGGAGCAGGCTCCTCCGCTACACGGGCAATTCAATTTTATACTCATCGGCCCTACCGCTTCCGAATGCTCGTTGGCTTCCCATAACAGGTGAGAAAATTGTGCAACGCACTTTGACTAAATTTGACATTGTCAAAATAGGTGATCTGTATCCGGGTGGGCATATATTTTCGGCCACTGAGGATATCCGTTTCCATGCGGCCACGTTCATGGATAAATTTGTTCTCCGGAGACTACACTCAGCCTTAAGAGCCACGATCACTGGCTTCCCGCTGGAGCCTGACTCCTTTGCGCCACTGACTCTACTCATTGAGAATGAGAGTGGAACACACATAATTTCCAAACTTTACAAACTATGCATAGCACAGGTTCCTATCACGGACGACAGGCTACGCACGGAGTGGGAGACTGATCTGGGACATCCCATCTCGGACGACCAGTGGTCCGCCTGTTGCAAGGTAACAAAGGACGTGTCATTGAATAGTCACCACAAACTATTACATTATAAATTTCTTCGTAGAACTTACATGACACCGGCAAAATTACATAAAATTTACCCCGAAAGGCCCCACACGTGTTGGAAATGTGGCGCTCAGCACGCTGATTTCGTCCATCTCTCCTGGACATGCCCCCGTATACACCCGTATTGGGACCAGGTACACAAAACATTAGGGAACATTCTTGGGCTTACACTGGTTCCTATTCTGGAAGTGGCACTGATGGGCTACACGGTTAATTTTCCTAAAGCAGTCTGAAAACTAGCATCCCTTGGCCTCCTCTTGGCAAAACGGGAGATAGCATTATATTGGGGCAACCAGGTTTCCCCTACAACACAAGGCTGGCTGAATAGTTTAGCGTTCTGTAGTACAAACAGTGAGATCTATTCTAGCCTGCTACCCAGCACAGCGCGCCCCAAGGATATCTGGGGCCCATATAAGGCATATATTGACACCCTAAACAATCCTCCTGCCTCCCAGCCTAACTCAGAGATAGTACCCACGGGTATTGGATAGGCCATTCTGACTGCACATTGATAAGTCGGATAGGCTCTGTACTGCACTGCTGTATTTAATACCACCTCCTGCTCGCTAAGTCAGCGCCATCGATTACTCTGGGATAGGGACAATAACGGATAGAGGGCAAGGTTCTGCCGCTTTGATAAAACTGAAAAGGTACTTTCTGCACTGGATCGATCTGTTGAGAATTGTATGACAGGTATTGTGTTGCATACTATGTTGAGTTTATAACCTGGCAAGACACCTTCGTTTATTACAATGTGAAATTGACATGATGCTATTTTATATGTATTATACTTATCGTGGACGACTGTAACGACTGAAACATAAATCTATGTTGTTGATAATCAATGAAAAATAAAGTTATAAAAAAAAGCAACAATACTCCCACTGCACGCCATCAGTAATTAAAGGGCCCCCATCCGATGGGGCAGTGGGGAACAGACATGACTTCGTCCAATTCACCTTGAGGCCTGCAACAACCTCGAGATCTCGGAGTAAGCGCTTCGCTCCGACGAGGGCATCATTCGTATTTGCTAAGAACATGAGGAGATCATTGGCATATAGCGCGATGTAATGAGTAAGGCCACTCACACAAAGACCCGAGTATCGCCGTCCTGTCCGGGCCTGGGCCGCTAGAGGTTCTATGCCCAGGGCAAATAACAGAGGGGAGAGCGGGCATCCCTGCCGTGTCCCGCGGCTCACCTCACATGCATCCGAGATCAGTCCACCCGTTTTAACCAGAGCGGTGGAAGACCTGTACAACAATGCCGTCCAAGCCACAAAAGCATCGCCCAAGCCATGTGTGCATGACCTGAAACAAGTAGGGCCATTCTAAGCTGTCGAAAGCTTTTTCGATATCGACCGAAAAAATGGCAGCGGATGCCTTCGGATATGTATCAGCTTCCAATATGCGAAGCAGGCGCCGCACATTGATGGCAGTGTTTCGTGTCGGGATGAACCCCGCCTGATCTCTATGTACCAAGTGGACCATATGCGGGAGCAATCGGGTCGCCAGGATCCGACTTAAAATCTTATAATCAGTAGTAAGCATGGACAGCGGGCGATAAGCTGTCCTATCTGAGGGCGACTTCCCTGGCTTCAGCAATGGAATAATAATAGCTTCGCGAGTAGTGACTGGCAGTTGTCCTGCGCTCTTTGCCTCATTATACAGAGTCACTAATTTTGGAGCTAAAAGGTCAATGTAGGCCAGATAAAACTCGATCGGCAGGCCATCTACTCCGGGGGTCTTTTTCCGCGCCATATGTTTAATCGCCCCTCTAACTTCTCCTACTGTAATATCTTGGCCTAGTAATTCTGCCTGCGTCCCTTCAAGCTCTGGAAGATCGGCTGCAGCCAGGAACTCCCCAAGAACATCCCCATTCAATGTCACCTTGCTCTGATAAAGATCTGTGTAATAGGTGTGGAATTGATCATTAATCCCCTGCTGCGTATAGCAAATTTCCCCTGTTGGGCTACACAATTCCAAGATGACCGTCCCCCGTCTAGCGGGGTTGGCTAACCAAGCCAACAACGCACCAGATTTATCACGCTCGGCATGAGCACGCACCATATATTTTTTATAATCAAAACAGCGCAGTCTCTCAACCCCCACGGCTACCTCTTCCCTCGCCTCTAGCAGGTCCCGCTGTCTATGAGGCTGCTCTGGCCGGTCGCGTTCCCGTTCTCATAAGCGCTGATCCGCGGCCTCTATATCCTGCAGTAGTGTCTTACGCACCCCCAGCATGTTGGTAATACAGTGTCCCCTCACCACTACCTTAAAAGCATCCCACTCCACTCCACAGCGGACGAGGACGCCGTACCCGTGTTTTCAAGAAAATATTGGGTTATCCCAGCCCCCACAGCCTCCCGAAAGACCTGATCTTCTAAGAGCTCTGGATTTAATCGCCAAGTTGGGATTGCGGGGCGCGCCTGGGACCATTGCATGCGTAAGAGCAGTGGGTTATGATCCGAAAGTGTCCTGGTGAGGTATTCACTGTGTTTGACTGCAGCGTGTAAGTCTGGGGAGCACAGTATTGCATCTAGTCTAACATGGAGCTCGTGCAGCGCTGAGAAGAAGGAATAATCGCGCTCTCTCGGGTGATGTGCCCGCCACGTATCGACCAGTCCCCATCGGATCTGCCAATCCCTTCTGGCCTTAGAGATCTTATGAATAGGTGCAGCGGGGAGAGGCGGGTGTGACCTATCCAGGGAGACATCAGGGATAGAATTAAAGTCCCCGCCCATAATCACTGAGCCAGTCAGGAATGGCGCTAATTTCCCGGACAGTTGAGTGAAAAAAGCCGGTTGGTCCATGTTGGGCGCATATATACTGCCCAGCACAACATCCCTACCATTGAGCCGGCCCGCAACCATCACATACTTCCCCTCTGGATCTGTGAGCTGCCGCACAAGTTGGAAAGGCACCCCCGCCCTATACCATATCAATACACCTCGCGCAAAGGCAGAATAAGCTGTGTAGAAGATCTGGGCCCTCCACCTACGCTGCAGGGCAAGGCCCTCGCGTCCTGTGATATGCGTCTCCTGGAGGAAGGCAATTTGGATCCCCCTACGCACTAAGTAAGCATGTACATTGTGGCGGCGCTCCCTAGTATGCATGCCCCTGACATTCCACGATATGCATTTCATTTCAAGCAGCGAACCCATAGCAAAGCTGTGTACAGCACCCTAGTTGACTTCTTAAAGTGGCACGCCGAGGCCCCGATATAACATCCCCAAACCCCCAACTCCCCCTCCCAAGGGCAGTTACTATCAAACGAGCTTGCATCCAAACTATATTAAACTACAGATAAACCTCTGACTAGTTCAGAGGTACAAGTGAGCGCAGCTGTCTTGGGGTGTATGCCCAGGTCGCGGTGCATCAGCCGTACTTAAACAAAGCTAGCTCAGGGTCCTCATAAACATTGTGAGACCAGTGTCTCTCAGATCGCCATAGTCACTCTAGCCTACCATTACGTTTCATACAATGTCATCTACACTCTGAGGTGTTACCACAAGCATCTTCCCACTGCCACTGTGAGACGTGTCCGAGTCATCATCGGCCGACTCCTTGGCAGACCCAGCTTCTTCATCCGTTGGAGGCGGACTCCGGTTCTGTGACAGTGTCGCCACTGCCTGTAGCGCCGCGGTTCGTTCCTTCATAGCTTGAGATGAGGAAGGTTTCCTCGGGCCCTCCTCCGTGACCTGTGGGGCATACGTGCCCCGGGGATCGTGGTCTTCGGCCTCGGCCCCTCTCGGTTCACACGCTCGTCAACCCGCCCTTGTAAACTTCCAGCCAGTCCCATGCTTCCGCGGGAGAGTCAAAGTAGTGAGTGGTGCCCTCGAGAGCAATGCGCAGTCGGGCCGGGAACATCAGGGAGTACTGAAGGCCCTCTTCTGTCAGCGCCTTCTTAACCTCCTCATAGGAGGCCCGCCTCCTCTGAACCTCCAGTGTGTAATCCGGGAACAGGGTGACTCTACTGTTGTCCACAATGAAGGGGCCATCAGCCCTTGCTCTCTGCAGTAGTAAGTCTCTGTCTCGAAAGTGGAGCAGGCGGGCCACCACCGGTCTCGGAGGCCTTCCCGGGGCCAGCGGCCTAGCAGGCACTCTATGGGCCCGCTCCAGAGTATAGAAGGTGGACAGCCCCTCCGGAGCCACTACGGTCTTGAACCAATTCTCTAGATAGGACACCATGTCACTCCCTTCCGTTTCCTCCGGCAGTCCAACCACTCTAACGTTGTTCCTCCGACTGCGCCCTTCTGCATCCACGGCTCGGCGCTCCAATACACTCACCCTGTCCGCAAGGGCACTCAACTGCTGGTCCGTGGCCTTTTGCGCCGGCATCAATCCTGCAAGACTTCCCTCATTGCCCTTAACCCTCTCCGAGAGTTTCTTGTGCTCCTCACGCAGCAGTCCCAAGCCAACCGCCACCGTGCTGATGTCCTTATGAAGGGTGGCTTTGGTGTCAGCAATGGCGTCAAGTATTTGTTTTAATTGCTGCTGTACTGGATCCTCTGGCCTCGTCTGCGATTGCTCGTTCACACTATCTTCAAGATCCGGCATAGTCCCGGTCGTCTTAGCTCTGAGTTTACCCATAATGGCGCACCAGTTCACAGCGGGGGCAACTCTGGTCACGCCGCGAATAGGCCCAATCCCAGTGCAATGCTCTTTGGGCAGTCCCTCACTGTTTGTAGGTATCAGGCCACCTACCAGGACCAGCGCCTCACCGCTCACATGCCCCTGCACCCAGGGGGCCCACCTCCGAGTTCCTACGGAAGTGCTGTCAGCCAATAATGCAAGTGCTCGCACTAGTGAAGGGGAGCCCAGTCATGTACTGCCCCGTGTAATTGGTATATGCGCCGTGCAGGTTAGTTACCCCCCTCCACCTGGGCAGCCCCCCAAAGCGCGAGTCAATCCCAGGCAGCCGACTGTGGTCCAACTCCTGGCGCCCCGTCCGACCAGCACTTTACAGTCCAGCGGTTAACAGCCTCTCACCATACCTCTGCCGGCTCCGGGCCTGAGATTCCAGCCTGGCTTTTGCAGAATGCCACCTCCTCCAATGGCCCGGGCAGGCGCAGCATGGGGCCCATAGGCCCGAATCCAAGATGGCGGGGACGTTGCCCGGCGCCGGGCCGCAATACGCACTTTCCCCCGAGCTCCGTCGGCGGTCCCAGGAATCGCACCCCACTCCGGAGCCTCAGGTGTCGCTCCTTCGTTCCAGCGGTCCCCCGATCCTCGGCACTGATTCCCAATCACATATGCCTCGCGGCGCCCTCCGGAACGGCACCGCCTTCCCAGTGGCTCACACGCGGCAATGGCGCCAGCTCGCTCCGCTCTCCACCAGCCAGCACTCGCGGCGAAGTCGTCTATGCCCCAGTGTTGCCGGCAGCGTCCGAGCGGGGCGCGTCCTCACCTCGCGCCCCGCAACCCTGGGGCCAGCGGCAGTCAAGTCGTGGGCCTCCCCGTAGCTCTCCAGCCGCGGCTCAGATTGCCGCTGAAGCAGTCTCAGTCGTCCGGGCGTGCAGCCTCCGCTCCCCAGGTCGCGCCGGATATCGCTGCTCCCAGAGCCCGGCGCCGACAGCCACTAAAGTCAGCCCGACTCCTCTCCGCTGCACAGCAGTCAGCCAGGCGGCATCAGGGATTCTCAAACCAGCCCCGGCCGTATAATTTTGAAGGTGAAGTGATCGGCTGATGCGGAGCTCCCTGCTCACGCGTCCGCCATCTTCCCCAGCCAAGCCACACATGACAGCTCAGCCTTTATGAGGGAGTGTTCCAGCTCCATGAGAGGGAGTGTTCCAGCTCCATGACAGCTCAGCCTTTATGAGGGAGTGTTTCAGCTCCATGACAGCTCAGCCTTTCTGAGGGAGTGTTCCAGCTCCATGAGAGGGAGTGTTCCAGCTCCATGACAGCTCAGCCTTTCTGAGGGAGTGTTCCAGCTCCATGAGAGGGAGTGTTCCAGCTCCATGACAGCTCAGTCTTTATGAGGGAGTGTTCCAGCTCCATGACAGCTCAGCCTTTATGAGGGAGTGTTCCAGCTCCATGAGAGGGAGAGTTCCAGCTCCATGACAGCTCAGCCTTTCTGAGTGAGTGTTCCAGCTCCATGACAGCTCAGCCTTTATGAGGGAGTGTTCCAGCTCCATGAGAGGGAGTGTTCCTGCTCCATGACAACTCAGCCTTTATGAGGCAGTGTTCCAGCTCCATGAGAGGGAGTGTTCCAGCTCCATGACAGCTCAGCCTTTCTGAGTGAGTGTTCCAGCTCCATGACAGCCCAGCCTTTCTGAGTGTTCTAGCTCCATGACAACTCAGCCTTCTGAGGGAGTGTTCCAGCTCCTTGACAGCCCAGCCTTTATGGGGAGTGTTCCAGCTCCATGAGAGGGAGTGTTCCAGCTCCATGACAGCTCAACCTTTCTGAGGGAGTGTTCCAGCTCCTTGACAGCCCAGCCTTTATGAGGGAGTGTTCCAGCTCCATGACAGCTCAGCCTTTATCAGGGAGTGTTCCAGCTCCATGACAGCTCAGCCTTTATGAGGGAGTGTCCCAGCTCCATGAGAGGGAGTGTTCCAGCTCCATGACAGCTCAGCCTTTATGAGGGAGTGTTCCAGCTCCATGAGAGGGAGTGTTCCAGCTCCAACACAGCTCAGTCTTTGAGGGAGTGTTCCAGCTCCATGACAGCTCAGTCTTTATGAGGGAGTGTTACAGCTCCATGACAGCTCAGCCTTTATGAGGGAGTATTCCAGCTCCATGACAGCTCAGCCTTTATGAGGGAGTGTTCCAGCTCCATGAGAGGGAGTGTTCCAGCTCCATGACAGCTCAGCCTTTATGAGGGAGTGTTCCAGCTCCATGAGAGGGAGTGTTCCAGCTCCATGACAGCGAGTGTTCCAGCTCCATGACAGCTCAGCCTTTATGAGGGAGTGTTCCAGCTCCATGACAGCTCAGCCTTTATGAGGGAGTGTTCCAGCTCCATGACAGCTCAGCTTTTCTGAGTGAGTGTTACAGCTCCATGACAGCTCAGCCTTTATGAGGGAGTGTTCCAGCTCCATGAGATGGAGTGTTCCAGCTCCATGACAGCTCAGCCTTTCTGAGTGAGTGTTCCAGCTCCATGACAGCTCAGCCTTTATGAGGGAGTGTTCCAGCTCCATGACAACTCAGCCTTTATGAGGCAGTGTTCCAGCTCCATGAGAGGGAGTGTTCCAGCTCCATGACAGCTCAGCCTGTATGAGTGAGTGTTCCATCTCCATGACAGCTCAGCCTTTTCTGCTGACCTTTTGGAAGCATGCGAAGACAAGAAACCAAGAGTTTGAGCAGCAAAGCACCCGAAAGTGCATAAGAAGCGAACCTGTAGAGATTCAGTGAAGTGACACGCCCTTGTAATATCATCCTTCGATATCATTTTGGCGAGTAGGGCCAGTAGTGTTTATCTCCTGCCCCCCCTCCAGCCCTTCATCTTCTGGAACTTTCAAGTATGAATCTCATCTTCCATCCTCTGTCCAGTGTTGGACCCACCACCCTCAGTGAGGCAGCTCGACTGTGTACCAGGATCGGAGGCTCTTTTCCACTTCAAGACTTCTCACCCTTCTGTGCACAACCTTTGTCTGAAAAACTGCTAGACCGCGCGCCACTGAATGATAAAGTGCTCTATCCGACGGCAAGGTTTAAGAAAGTGCCAGGCCCACTTCAAGTGTCCCTGGGACTGCCTAGCCTTCTTTATTGTGTGAGACATCAGTAGATTCACCACCATGAAAGTGCTACACTCAACGCGGGTCTCAAGCACCTTCTAGAGTCCATGCTAGTGTGAAGGAGTTTATTATAGTTTGCACGCCTTCCAGATTCTAAAGTACAGTTTGTCTGAGTGTGGGAGATGAGCCGAATGTTGACAGGAGGCTGAGAGCCTGCCTGACTGCCCACTGGCATCTAGGCGCCTGATAGTCTCAGAGACAGCTAGAGCGTGAGACATGAAAGAGAAGGGCACCAGGGGCTGGCACTGGCAGACATATTAGCCGATATTCACATTTGCAAATCCCTGTCCCTATGCTTTGTTATTAGACTGTTAAACCCCAAAGGCAGTATATCAGAGACTGCTATACACTCTACCATGTACTTTGATACTAGAGTGCTCCAAGCACTCTTTGACATGACAGAGACCTACCAGAGTGAGGTGTGAACTTTTTAAACTGCATTTTCTGTGGATCCGTTTTATTGCTCCTTTCTCTTTCCATGTAATCTATTTTAGTAATCTTTGCGTTCCTTTTTCTGTGTACAAATGTCACAACTCCCTTCCCTTTGCTGTTTGATTTTGTTGCAGACCAGACGCGGCTTTGAGCGCCTGCAGGCCCTGGTGCGAAGCCGTCCCATGGCGAGGCAGTATGAGAGCACCCGAGGCCGCGTCATCCAGTTCCAGTCCCTGTGCCGAGGGTACTTAGCTCGTCAGAGGGTGGCGCAGCAGAGGAAGGCCATCTGTGTCCTCCAGGCCTACGCCAGGGGCATGCTTGCTCGGAAGATGTTCAGGAAGATGATGAGAAACGTACGTATGACCTGTATAGTATGCCTTCCTTGTGCCGTGTGTCAACAGGTATAGTACATGTGGAAAAACAGGGATGTAGAACTGTGCTAACGAGAAATATTCATGCCTTACAGAACACAAGGAAAAAATATAGAGGGATAGAGGAGACTGTTATTCCACGCATTATTTGGATGTTATTTACTGTTTTGTGCACTTGTTGTAAACCGGGTGTCCCAACACATGCGCTTTTCTCTTACTCCTGGTTCTACCCCTCACAGACTCTACTGCACGGTCAGTCAAAGTGTATGAGATGGCCTGTGTTCACTTCTAAGCCACTAAAGTCACAGTGTAGGCGCAAGCTGGGAAAATCCTGTAGTCCCAGTGTGGGCGTAAGATTCTACTGAGGCCTCAGTGATTGTAGGGGAGATGCTAAGATTGCCCCTTACTCAGAGTGTAGGGAGGTGTAGTTATTAATCATACTCTAATTTCAATTTTGCACAGATGTTTCTTTTTGCTATAAACCTACCAGGGAGTCTGTGATTGTTACAAATGAACCTCATATTGCATACCAAAACTGTCTCGAAAGTGGTTCAAAAAAGCTTATACCCAAATGATGTCTTTTTCTGTGATTTCTGGTTCCACATCCTATAACTGGCTCTGTGAGGTTCCCGAGGTTTAAATTATGCTCTTTCTCCGCCATTTGAAGATTTTCCAGTTAGCTTGTAGTTGTCCGGTAAGATTTTTGAAAGTGCATGGCTGTGGCAGCAGGGCATCTGAGGAAACAACGTGTTTTCTGTGTTTCAATTGCTGGATGGCTTGCTTGTGAGATAAGACAAATCCTGAGTATCCATTCAGAAAAACACACTCTTGCAAACAGCTCTCTGCTTCTTTCACTACGCCTCTCACCACTGACTTCTGCAGGGAAACATCCTTTACTACTTTGTTTTTACCACGTAGTGCCTTTACCACGCAGCCTGTGTCAGGCATGTCTTTAAGGGGTATAGTGGTAAGGGTATTTTGAGGGATTACGGGTAGATAAGGGTATTGGGTTGCAAGTGTGTTTTCAGGGTTTAGGGGTGGGTAGGGGCCTACGGTAGTAAGGGAAGTTTTAGGATTTATGAGTGGGTAGGAGTATAGAGTGGTAACGGTATTTCTAAGGTTTAGGTGTGGGTAAGGGTATAGGGTGATAAGGGAATTTTTAGGGTTTGGGGTGGCAAGGAGTATAGGGTGGTAAGTATATTTAGGGTTTACGGGTGGGTAGGGTCATAGGCTTGTAAGAACATTTATAGGGTTTACGGGTGGGTAGGGTTATTGGGTGGTAAGGGTATTTTTAGGGATTAGGGGTAGGCAAGGGTATTAGGTTGCCAGGGTGTTTTTAGGGTGGGTAGGGGTATAGGGCGGTAAGAGTATTTTAGGGTTTAGGGGTGGGTAGGGGCATAAGGTAGTAAGAGATTTTTTAGGGTTTGGGCAGTGGCGGCTCCTTGAGGGAGTGCTGCGGGCGGTGGGGCTGGGTGGGGAGGGGCAGGGTGGCGGGTAGTAAACTCCAGAATACGGCCGAACTGAGTTGAGTAAATAAATAAATAAATAAAACGAATTACATTGCTAATTTGGGTCACACCTAGGCGGGAACGTTCCTTCCAGATCAAGTCTTTGGGAAATACACTAACATGGACCTGATTCACAAACTGCTCATTCTAGTAAGTTGTGTAGTACTACAGAACTTACTACAAAGTGGTACTCACAAACTGCACTTTTGTAGTAACTTACACTTTGAGTAAATTTACTACTTTTTGGTAGTCACAAGCTGCACTTTTGTAATAATTGACACCTTTTGTAGTAAGTCCCAACGTCCATTATTTACTATGGGAGGGTATTGCAGTACCTGTGGTATGCCATGTTTAGTGCTAGACTTACTACAAAAGTGCAAGTTACTACAAAAGTGCAGTTTGTGTAATAAACATACTCAATAGTGTAAACTTACTCAGAAGTCATAGTTACCTTTCTGAATGAGGCCCTGTATTGAATCCACACTGTACGGCCACTGATCCAACTATAAGACCATTAGAATCAGGCAAATTATCTTGTGGAAGATGGATTCAATTCATCATTAGTCTGAGACCAAGTATGATTATGAAGTGCAAGAAGTATTGTCCATAGGCTCTTATCAGTACCACCAGCATCCAATTGGGTCCCTTTGACGCAAAGCATACGTACAGGTGCTGTTTTAAAGTCTTTACATAAATGGTTCATTAAGCAGTATCACATAGGTCGTATTAAAACAGTTTATAGCTGGGAATGAGTCTAAAATAAAGACCATTGCTGCTTACACCCTGGAGGAGGCCTGCGAAAACCAATACAGAGTTTATTAAAACACCCAAAGAGGCGCCTATGTCTTATAGTTACGTTCACACACTGTATTATGTACATCAACTCATCCAAAATGGCATATGCAAAAGTGGCACCATGCCTGTTGGTATTTTAAAACAATTCTTACAGGGCTTAATTTTTGTTTTTCCAAAAGGACAATTTTTTTAAATGTTTTTTTTTTATCTTCAATTCCCAGGAACGCCTGGCAGTGCTGGAGAGAGAATCAGCGGAGAGGGAGAGGAGGAAGAAAGAAGCAATTTTAAGGCAACAGGAGAATGATGATTTGGACCTGGTGGAAAAAGCCTTTGGGTTTTTACCGGCTGTCATTGGAGGCCAGGAGGGGCAGGCACCAGCCGCGTTTGAGGTGAACCAAAATAGAGCGTAATAAATGTGGGCAGTGTGATGAACCTTTGTGAGGAGTGTGTTGAATATCAGTAAACAGTGTGATGGTTGTATGATGGGGCTGTGATAAATATCTCTAGTCCATGTCTTTTAGAGGTCAGATAAGGCTGTGGTAGGTGAGGCGTGTGATCATATCTTTAAAAAGCTTGATGTGTGTATGTGATCAGTGCTAAATAGGAGTCACATTTCACTTCAAGGAGTGGAATGGATGTCGACTAGAGGTACAACATAGGTCGAAGGACGTTTAATAGATATCGAGAGAGAGTACCATGCCTTGTGGAGTACGATGGTTAGGTGAGAAAAGTTTGAGATGTTTCTGAAAAGTGACTTTTGCGCTTGGCCATTTTGTGATTGAAGAAAATGATAAAATTGACGTTTGGAAGAGGAGCGACTTCTGCAGAATTAAGATTTATGAAGTCTGAATATGAGATTTTTGTTAACAGTATTATGATTGTAATCAGTGTGTGTAACGTAACATGGAGTGTAACATGATTTGTTATGTGCAAACACCTCTGAGACTTTCTTTTTGTTTAGGATTTGGAGATTGTGCCTCAGCGTCTGAATGAAATTGACCTCGACTCTGTCCCAATGACACTTGAACCGGAAGAGGATGTAGATGACCTAGCAGAGTGCACATTTCCAAAGTTTGCAGCTACATATTTCCAGGGATCCGCCACTCATATTCACATTCAAAGGCCCCTAAGCAAGCCGCTGCTGTACCATGATGAGCAGAGTGACTTTCTGGTATTAATTTTCTTTTTATTTTGCTCTTTTATAGTACAGAAACGAATACTTATTGAATGCATCTAGTGCTCTGACAGCCCTTGTTTTCACACGATTGTGCCTACGTTAAGCTGTGCAAACATGGTGATTTTTATTATTGAACAAATGCAGTACATTACATTACATGACATTTACCAAGAAGCGGGCACAAATTGAACCAATATTTTAACAATTTTAAAGAAGGAAACTACCTTTAAATTATATCAAGCTTAAAAAACCTATTTCTATCCAATATTACTCCACAGAAGTCCATGTACACAAGGCCTGGTTAGCAACCATATTCAGATGTAGGTTATATTGTCAACTTGGCAAACTAATTATTACTCAGACTTGCATTTTGGTCCTACACAATCTTCACACAAACACACCTTGTGACAAGAGTTTTAATACTTGGTAGGGCAGTCACTTCTGAGTGGATATGCCAGGTGTAATTGATACACCGGTGCATCAACAAACAAGTTACATCTCCTTGCCTTTCTATCATGTTTGATCTAACTGCACATGTCACAGCCAACTCTCACTGTTAGAAATTGGGTTTCTGGTTCGCAGTGGAATGCACCCTGTCCAAGTAGGAACCACAATCCTAGTAAGGGTGAGTAAGATACACACTAAAAGTTAACCTCTGCCCACCCTCTCGTAGCATGGCACAGAGCAGTCAGTAAAGTAAAGTATTTGTGCAACACATAGTAACACAATGAAAACACCACAAAAAACACTCCACAACTGGTTAGAAAAATAGATATGATGTTTATAAATAAAACAAGACCCAAAGGACAAAAATCCACTAAGTAGAAGCCAAGATATTAATTTTTAAAGATTAAATGTGAAAAAATAGCACTTAAAAGCAATAAGCGCCTATGGGGGTTATCTGGCCGCTCTGGACTGGAGCAAAGTCAAGAGTTCAGGCTGACCGCGATGGAGCGCGGGCCAGATACAGGAGTCGCACAGGCCCACTGATCAAAGTACCTTGATCCTCGTCACAACAGCGAGATACAGGGCGCAGCCCAAGGAGCTTGCTTGGTGACGATCCCGCAGTCGAGGTGATGCATTGATTTTCTACGCACAGTGGCGGCGATGCAGCGGATTTGATGTGTCAGTTCTTTAAGGCGTTTCACTGGTTCCGAGTGCGATGCACCGATTGTTCTTCCGTAACTGGGTCGATGCTCCAGTTCTGCTGAACGCATACTGGAGATGCATCATTTTCACTGGAGCAAGCTCCTTGGGCACTTCCAATTGGCCAGGCACAGGAGCAGGTGATGAAACTTTGGTATCCCTGAGTCTCAAGCAACAGGAGGCAAGCCAACCAGCCCTGCAGACCACTCTGGGTTCAAGGCAGATTTCAGCTCTCCCTCAGCAGGGTCAGAGCGCAACAGGCAGCAGGGCAGCACAGCAGAAAAGTAGTTCTTCCAGAGCAGCAGTCCAGCAGAGTGACAGTCCTTGTAGCAGTACAGCAGTTATTCTGACAGTGTCATATGCGAACACCTCGGAGTCGGTTTGATGCTCAATTAGGGTCCACCTCTTGATTGTCTCAATTCTGCCGAATGAACAACACAGAATCTTGATCGGATCAAGTGAGGGAAGGAAGGGAAGGGAACAGCGGGGAAGGAGACCTAGAAAAGAAATGCACACATTAGCTATCTGAACCAGCACCACAACAACGCAAACCCTAGTATGGACTTCTTATATACCTGTAAAGAAAATAAAGGCAGGCTGCAATGTAATACGTCCCTTTTGGTTTCAATTAAACTTCATAAGGATTTTAATCCTGAAATACATAGAAAGGCATACAAATGCACATGAATAATACACCCTCAATAATTCTCGCTATATCCTGCATGATCTACACCAGACCGTCCAGTACCTACCTACAGGAAAACAATGCCCAACGTCACAGGGGAAGAGAAGAAACTTCACAAGAGATCCTCCCCTGTTAAATGGCAATAGGAAAAGATCAGACCATTAAAGCCTCAATTAATATGTACCATGCACCATAATTCCTGTTATCAAGTCACATGAAATATGCACATGCAGGGTTGTTCCCACCCTTGCAGTAGAGAAAGAAGCAATGTCACAATGATCCAATCTACAGTATATATCCCAGCGTGAAATACTGACTTCACTCAAGATCAAAAGCGAACAAGTCTCAATGGATGTGAGAAAACCTCTCCTTGAGGTTACAGTGCTCAGGAATAAACAATGTGAGAAAACCTCTCCTTGAGGTTGCAGTGATCAGGAATAAACAAGATGCCAACAGTTTTGGAATAGAACACTGCCCTTTGCTGCTGAGACTGGAATTAGCAAGGCAGAAAGTCAAGAACAAAAGGCACGCAAGTAACTACCAGCGCACCACCCAATACATTACCCCTCGAAGTACAGTCGTGCACAGGACTCCTGGAACTGCTCCAAGAACCGGGTAACTCGAGTGGCAGGAATGAATAATCTGCCTCGAGTCAGTCGCGAAGCCTCCCCTTCAAGGATTCCGGCCGGAAATCCTTTCGTCACGTGACCCCGGAAACAGGAAGCGGAACTTGGACTCACAGGCGTTGTAGTCTGGAACCGCTTGCTCCCGATAGTTCGTTCCGGACCGAGGAAGCACAGTGATTCCCTCCTACGGCGAAAAGGTGAGTCATGACAGACAGACATTCTTTACCGTTCCAGAAGTGTCTGATTTGGTGGGGTAAGAGACCTAGTACTTGTAGCCAGTTGTGCCTTTGAAGAGGGGGTGACTTCAAAGAAGGGTCTTTGAAGTGCACAGAAGTCCTTCCTTTCCAGGCCTAGCTCCAGACTCACTACAGGGGGGTAATCAACCCTTTGTGTGGGGACAGGACTCTGCCTATTCAGGTGTAAGTGTCAGCTCCGTCCTCCCATCCTGCCCAGGATGAGCCATCAGGATGCAGATGGGCACTCAGACACAACTAACCTTCCTCTGCATATGGCTGTCGATAGGGAATGTACAAAGTCAAGCTTTCACCCACCCCAGATGTGCATTGGAGTCAGACTGCAGGCACACAGATTTAAGAACAGAGAAATGTCCACTTTCTAAAAGAGGCATTTTTTGGAGCTCACCTGCCCTCGATACCTTAGAATTCTACGGTTCCCTATGGACCCATTGCCGGACCCAAAGGCCCCCTTGCCAGCTCCTCAATCCTAAATCCCTGCCGAATCTGTCATATTCTACGGGTGGTACCCCTTTCTCTCCTTTTCTGTTCTCTTCTTTCTCTCATCGCTCTTTACGGGAGTGCTCTCGTCCGTACTCCTTTTTTTATCAATAAAAGTTTGAATTTGACTGAAGATTCCCCACTGGCCAGTGGTTGTAGGTGGGTGTACTGTATTGACTCTTCTGCATACTTAATAAAAACTACTTAAACCATAAAAGAGGCATTTCTAAAATAGTAATGTTAAATCCATCCTTTACCAGTAAAGAGGATTTATCATTAACATTCCATAGATATAAAACATGACAGAGCTACTCCTTCTCAATCAGAAATTACAGCTTAAAAGTGTGATAAGGAATTCACAATGTTAACCTATGAGAGGAGTAGGCCTCACAGTAGTGAAAAATGAATTTAAGTGTTTTTCACTACTAGGACATGCAAAACATACAAGTACATGTCCCACCTTTTAGCTACACAGCACCCTGCCCTGTGGGCAACCTAGGGCATACCTTAAGGGTGACTTATGCGTAATAAAAGGGGAGTTTAAGGCTTGGCAAAGGGTTTTAAATGCCAAGTCGAAGTGACAGTCAAACTGCACACACCGGCTATGCAGTGGCAGGCCTGAGACCGGTTTAAAGGGCTACCTGTATGGGCCGCACAATCAGTGCTGGAGGCCCACAAGTAGCATTTAATTACAGGCCTTGAGCACAGGTGGTGCACTCTACTAGGGACGTACAGATAAATTAAATATCCCAACTTGGGATATACCAAATGTAAACATGTTTAGGGGAGAAGCACATGCACTTTACCACTAGTCAGCAGTGGTAAAGTGCTCCGAGTCCTAAGTGTAACAAAAGACACAGCAAAAATAGGAGGTAAGCAGGCAAAAAGTTTGGGGGAAGATCACCCCAAGGCTGACAGGTCTAACACTCTTACAAAATACACACTAGGGGCAGCCGCGACTCGTGCAGGTAAGAGTGTTGGGGCGGTGGGGCCCGGTGGGGGGGATTTTGACGGACGATGACGAGGGAAAATTAATTATTTATTTACTTTTCCCTCATCATCGTCCATCGCAATCCACCCCACCGGGCCCCACCGCTCTTACCTGCATGGGCCACGGTTGACTATGGGCCCTATTCACAAAGGGAAATTTACTCATGTAAATTTGCTCACTTGTAAAATACTCCTGCAACTCGGAATGACTTTACACTTTTTGTTGTTCAGCATTCCTGGGTGTAAAGTTAATCCTAGATGAAGACTTCCTTATCGCCATGCCCTGGTGGAGCCTCCTAGAAAAGGATTTATGAGTGTAAAGTTACTACTCATAATTTTCCACATGTATGCGGATGTCTCCGCTACCACGGGAGGTGATCTCCCTATGGTAAAGTGTAGGATAACGTATTCAAGTTTTTTAAACTTAAAAAAAATACAAATGTTTTATTATAAAATATTAACGTGACATATTTTTATATATTTCTTTTAAACATATAATTAATACAATAAACTGTTGGAGCACATTAACTTAATTGTGTATTACATAATTATTTAAAACATATTTATTTAAAAATAATATCCCTAAAGATAAAGAATACATTTTAAAAAGCTGTCCACATTAACATTTTTTAATTATTATGTATTAAAATTATTAAAAGTTATGTTTAGTGTTTAAGTACTAATAATTATTTACCAAACATTTTGAAGTGTATTATCCATTTTAGTATTGAAATCATTTTTGTTATTAAAATGTTTAATAATATAATTATCAATTATATAAATATTTTTCAAATTTACTACAATTTATACACGTATTTTAAAATTTGAAATTATTTTATTTCTTTTAACATTATTTGCTATGGAGTATTACTTTAAGTCCCCACCTTCTTTAGTTTCTATTAGAGTATATTGCATTACCTATGAGTGGCATGTGTGGTACTGAACATGCTCCAAAGCTGGGTTAGAGTACAGTTACAACTGTTTTGGGATCTTTGTAGCAGAACTAACTTTAGAAGGAAGGACAGTTTCTGAATAGCAACGGTCTTACTTGTGTGAGTTGTGTTTTTTTTTTTGCATGTCCCTTCCTTTACTCCTCTATACACCTCCTTGAACCCTCTCACTAAGTTGTAAGTAGTCCTCTTTTTCCAGCCTCTCCACCGTTCCTTCTAATTTTCGACTAAAATGTAGGCTACCGTATGCTGAGAACTTTGCACTTGTGGTGGAGATCTCCGCATAGAAAAGATAGGAGAGGAGGGGTGAAGGTCTCTGCACTGAGGTTTGTGAATTGCATTTTGTAGTATGTGAATAGTACTGCTATAGTGCTAATAAACGTGCTACAAAATGCAGTTTGTGACTAGCCCCATTAACTGGCTAAACCTTAAGCAAACCGGAAAAGTGGCCTTGATTTTATCTGCGTTCAGTATTTAAAGGTTTCAATTTGTGATATAGTTTCTTATATTGGTAAGAATCGGTGCGTTGTTCTCTAAAATCATGCTCATGTAAATAATTCATGAACAAAAAGTGTAATGACTGTAATTCCTGTTCCAGTGCCACTATTATACGTATTAGCATAAAACCAGATTCATTCAAAGACGTTCGTGAAAGGTCATAATATGTTTCCAATGCCTTCCAGAAATTCCACAGGCAAATTCCTGTTCACAATCTGCTTTTCACTTCAGTAGTCAATATTTCAATATTAATATTGTTAGACCAGGCATCATTGGCATGGTTTTCCCCTTAGCTTTTTGCCTTCAACCCTCCTGTTTTGCTGACATCGTTTTTGCTGTCTTTACATCTATGTGCACTTTACCACTGCTAACCAGTGCTAAAGTGCTCGTGCTCTTTCCTTAAAACATGATAAAATTGGCTTATACTCAATTGGCATATTTAATTTACTAGTAAGTCCCAAGTAAAGTGGTACTATGTGTACCTAGGGCCTGTAAATTAAATGCTACTAGTGGCCCTCCAGCATCGATTGTGCCAACCACTTAAGTAGCCTTTTAAACATGGCTCAGGGCTGCCATTACAGCATGTTTGTGCAGTTTTATACTGCCATTTGGACCTGGCTGAAGAAACATTTTTGGCAAACCCAAACCTTTTTTAATACATATAAGTCACTCCTAGGTTAGGCCTTGGACAGCCCAGGGGGTAGGGGGCAATGTATTTAAAAAGTTGGACATGTATGTTTAAGTTTTACATATCCTGGCAGGGAAAAGCTCTTAAATTCATTTGTCACCACTGCAAGGCTTACCTCTCCCAATGGAAAACATTGGAGTTACCATATTACATTTATTAAGCTGTAACTTCCAAATGGGAACGGGTAATCAGTTCATGTTTGGTGTCTTTGGAATAGTAATGAAAAATCCTCTCTTATGGTAAGGTCATATTTTAAATTACAATGTTGAAATTGCCACTTTTAGAAATTTGGCATTTTCCTGCCTTAGCCATTACTGCATGCAGCCTGTCTCTGGGTCATATGACTGAGTGTAGCTGACAATTGGGCTTTGTGTATTCCTCCTAGACAGCCAAACACAATAGAAAGCTTATGTGTACCTGGGTTAGCCATCACTAGCAGGATGAGAGGTCGGAGCTGGGCACAACCCTACTTAAACTTGAATAGGCTGTGTCCTGTCTCCCACACAGGGCTGAATACCCTCTGTCTGGAGTCAAGGCAGGGGAAGCAGAAAATCTGTGCACTTTAAAGGGAAACCTCTAGAAGTTTCTCCCACTTGAAAGGAGGCACCAGGTATAAATATTTGCCTTAGACAGCAATCTTCAGTACACTTCTGGACCTGTGGAGACTCTGCCAGGAAGAAGGACTGCAGTGCTGCTGAAAGGACTGCCACTCTACTGTAATGCTGTCCTGCTGTACTACTGTTTTACTGGACTGCTGCTATGCTGGATTACTGCTGTGCTGCCCTTCTGCCTGAGTCAGAGGGATTGGACCTGCACCTGAATCCAGGATTCCCAGAGGGACTCCAAGGGCCTGTCTGCTGGCCTCCTGTTCAGAGCAACAGGGACATACCAGGCTCCCAACCACCTGAACCAGCACCCAGATCCAGATGGAGCAAGCCCCTGACACCCAAGTTGTGCCCCTCATGGACTGGACCCTTGGTGTGACCTCAGTGGAGCTGAATTGAAGTTGTTGGGCTCTTCTTGAATGTGAACAAGCCAGTTGGTGCGAAAACCTTGCCGCTTGCACTGTTCCATCAACCCGACCCTTCGCGCTACAGAATCGACCGCTCACAGTGAGTGTCACTGCGGAGCTCCAGCCCGCCCATTTCAAATGACAACAGCATCTTCACGCTACAGGGACGACCATCTGCAACGCCAGGCCTGCCCTTCATGCTACATCGACAACTGTCTACAACGCATCCCTGCTCCTTGCAGCCCCCCCCATCGCAAACAGGACTCTTTGTGCTGGGCTGAGAAGGTACATTTTCAGTGGGGCTAACCTGGTCCCTGTATCCGACCTGGGATCCATCGTGGTCAGCCTGTACTTGTGACTTTCTCCTGGTCTCGCATGACCAGGTAGCCGCGAGTGGCACTTTGGGCTTTTAGGCACTTTTTTCACTTAAATCTTTCAAATTGAATATCTCCGATTCTACTGATTGAGCGCCAGGATGCCTCAGGGTAGCAGTGCGCTTTACAAGTACAAATTCATTTCATTGTATTATTGCCATTTTGTACGTGATTTATTTGTTGAATTTTGATCTATTTTTCTTAATTGGTGTGGGATTTTTCTTGTGTTTTCACTTTATTACTGTTTGAAGTGCTGCATAAATACTTTACACCAGGGGTCTCCAACCTTTTCTTTTGGAAGAGCTACTTTTGTTCAATGCATATCATCCAGAGCTACCAATATTGTGTGTTGAAATAGTCAACACATCAGACAAGATTATATTAGTGGCCACCCTATGCAAGATTAGTGCCAGTGATCACCTAAGTGCACCAGGCAGAGTTGCCAGCAGTAACATTAAAAAAAGGATTTTTCAATTTTGAATGCCATTACATGGGTAAGACATAACCGTCATAGCTGCAACACCCCTGGCACCCTGGTAATAATATTAGTGTTATTATTATATTATTATAATAATATTAGTAATATGTTTCCCCAACACCAAATAATTTATCACTCAAAAATCAGCTTTACATATACTGTGGAATTCAACAATTTTTAATCCAAACTTCAGTTTAGGAGTTCTAAAGATACACACATTTTGATTTCCAATACACACTTTTCAATTTTGACATACATATATTAATTCAGACAAGCAAAAGCTTTTAATTTAGTAGCCTGGGCTGCATGCAGAAGAGCCACTTATGGGTAGCTAAGAGCTACCAGTAGCTCACGAGCAACTCATTGGAGAAGCCTGCTTTACAAATTGCCTCTAAGTTAAGCCTGACTGCTCTGTGTCAAGCTGCCAGAGGGTTGAGTACAGGTTAATTTGGGGTTTCCTAGTGCCTCACCCTGACAAGGATTGTGGTTGCTGCTTGAGTAGGGTTTCACTCTGCTCAACCAGTAACCCAATTTCTCACATTGGTGATCAGCGGTGAAGATTAGGACTTGTGTTTGTGCAGTGCCATACAGTAATTTTGTGTTACACTTATGCTTACCTGACTGTGTCTGTGGCTTCACCTGCAAAAATGGAATTTGAGCTCCTCAATCTGGAGAGCTACATAGTAGCTGACCTCAAAGAATTTTGTAAGAAGAGGGGGCTGCCCAGAGGCAGTGCTCCAAAAGGCTCTGAGGGCATTGGCGGAGGTTCACCAGTTGCCAGTCAAGACAGATGTCCAGGATGATGTGGAGAGGTCAGAGCAGGACCTTGATACCAGCCCTGAAATGCAGCCGTCATAGGAGGGGGATAACCCATCTCCTGAGTTAGAGCTCCCTGCCAGAGCAGAGAGCAGTTTGTCTTTTTGAGGCCTGTCCACAGAAGAGCTAGCTGACAGGGAGGCTGAAAGGGAGTTAAGGCTGCAGATGGACCAGTTAAAAATGGAGGAAAAGAAACTAGCCATGGAGGACAAGAAATTGGCCATGGAGGCAGAGGGTTGGAAAATGGCTCACAAGAGGTGCCTCAGAGTGTTGGACATGCAAGCTAGGCAAGCAGAGTCGAGCAATGTTAGTGGCAGCATACCTACAGTGCCCTCTGGGGACAAGAGGGTTCACATTGCTAACGGTCTGGTGCCTGGCTTTGTGGGGGATGATATTGACAAATTGTCTGAAGATTATGAGGTAGCTTTACAGATGCATATGATCCCTGAGGAGGATTGGGGGCCTAGCCTCTAGAAGCATATCCCTAGTGAGGGAAGGGACACCCTACTGGCCCTAGAAAAGAGGGACGGAATGAGGTATCCCCCCCATGAAGGAAAGCCTTGTCAGGAAATATGGCCTCAACCCTGAAAAGTTCAGGCAGAAGTATAGAGACCGCTAAAAACTAGCCCATCAGTGCTGTGGGGGTTGTGTGAATTCCTTTTGTTAGGCACAGGATGATTTTGTGAAGGACAGCGATGTGCAGGATTACCAAGGGCTGTATAAGTGGTTGTAAGAGAGCACATGTTCAGTCTTTTGTTCTGCGCCAACACCTGGTTGATAGTAAGCTCACTGACCCCAGTGAGCTTGCTAAGGATGCAGACCACTGGCTCAGCACCAGGGTCCGCAAGAAGGTTTCTGTGGGGGATCACCACAAGGGTGGTCAGGGTCCCCACCAGAGGAAGGAGGGATGAGACAAACATAAGCACAAGGAGTTCTCTAAAGGTCCCCAAACTAGTTTTAAGGGTCAGGACTCCCAATTCTCACCTGATCACAAAACAAGTGGTTTCCTGATAATACATCCTCAGGGAAGGCTCCCCCTAACTGTTATGAGTGCCAACAGGTTAGACAGTACAAGGGGGATGCCAATTGCCCCAATGCCAATTGTCCCAAGCAGGCACAGCCCTCCACTGGTGTGACCTCAGTGAAGCTGAATTGAAGTTTTTGGACTCTTCATGACCGCAAACAGGTCCATTGGTGCCAAAACCTTGTCGCTCGCAGAGCCCACCAATGCGAAGTTCCGTCAACTCGACCCTACGCACTACAGCTGAGTCCGCTTGTGAGGAGTGCCACTGTGAAGCTCGGGGCTGATCGCTTGCAATGACAACAGGATCTTCATGCTACACTGATCCACGATGCCAGGCCTGCTCTTCCCGCTACATCAACAACCAGCCCTGATGCTTCCTGCTCCTTGTAGCCCCCTCCACCGCGAACGGGTCTCTTCGTGCTGGACTGAGAAGGTAAGTTTTCAGCGGGACTTACCTGGTCAGTGTACCCAACCCGTGTTCCATTGTGCTCAGCCTGAACTTGTGACTTTCTCCCGGCTCGCATGACCACATAGCCACGAGTGGGCCTTTGGGGTTGTTGGTGCTATTTTCACTTAAATCTTTAAAATTGCATATCTACTGCTCTACTAATTGTCTTTTTGTCATTTTGGTCTTGATTTATTTAACAAATTGTGCTCTATCCTTCTAAATTATTGCAGGAGTTTTACTGTGTTGCGTTTTCACTTTATTACTGTTTGAAGGACTGCATAAATAATTTACACATTGCCTCTTAGTTGAGCCTGACTGCTCTGTGCCAAGCTACCAGAGGTTTGAGCCCAGGTCAGTTTGGGGTTTACTTGTGCCTCACTCTAACAAGAATTGTGGTTGCTCCTTGAGTAGGGTTTCACCCTCCACAAACCATAACTTAATTTCTCACAAATATATATATTCACTGAAAAAACCAAAGGTTACAGGAACGTTATAGTTAGGCTCAGATTTCACTCATACAAAACCAGTGAGATTCAGCAGTTGTAGTTACCTGAGCTATAACTATAACTTACTCCCCCCCAATGCACTGCTTATGACCTCATTACATGGTCGGTGACATCACTGATGACATCACTGTTGACATCATTATGTGAGTGTAATTGGTTTTAAGAGTTTATGGGTCTTAAACATAAATACTAACCTACTACAAAAGTTAAATTAGTATACTAGGTTCACTACTTGGTGATACTACTTCTAAGATATATTAAGTGAGTAGCTGTGTGACTGTATGTATCCTTGTGTGTATGGGTGTGTAAGTGGCTGTATGGGTGTATAAGTGGGTGTGTGAGTAGCTGAGTGGGTGATTGAGATGCTGTGTGAGTGGCGGTATTGGTGAGTGAGTGGGTGTGTCAGTGGCTGTATGGGTGATTGGGTTGCAGTGTGAGTGGTTCTATGGGTAAGTGTTTAGTGACTATATGGGTGAGTGAATGGGTGTCTGAAGGGCTGTATGAGTGAGTGACTCCATGTGTAAGTAGCTGTATGAGTGAGTGAGTGAGTGGCTGTTTGAGTGGGTGTTTGGTTAAGTGAGTTGGTGTGTGAATGGCTGTATTGGAGAGTAGATGTCTGTGTGAATGTCTGTATGGGTGAGTGACTAGATGTGTGAGTGCTTGTTTGGATGTGTGAATGGGTATGTAAGTGGTTGTGTGGGTGTGTGAGTGATTGTGTGAGTCCTTGTATGGGTGACTGAGTGGTTGTGTTGAGAGGCTGTATGGGTGAGTGAGTGGCTGTGTTGAGACACTGTATGGGTGAGTGACTGGTGTGTGAGTGACAGCTGGTAAATAAGTGGGTGTGTGAGTAGCTGTATAGGTGAGTGTGTGGCTATGTGAGTGGCTGCACATGTGAGTGACTGGTTGTATGAGTAAGCGAATGGTTGTGTGAGTGGCTGTACGAGTGAGTGAGTGGGTATGTGAGTACCTCTATGGAGCAGTGAGCGGGTGTGAGTACTAGTATGGGTCTGTGAATGGGTGTGTGAGTAGTTGGGTGGGAGTGGGCGTATGAGAGTTTGTTTGGGATTTACTTGTGCCTCATCATCTATACCAAAAATTGTGGTTGCTGCTTGAGTAGGTTTTCACCCTCCTCAAACCATAACGCAGTATATATTTGGGGAGAGGATGTGGCCTAATGGCTAGCCGGTCGACCTCAAATCTGGGGAACCGGGTTCGAGTCTCGGCAACGACGCTCAACATCCTGTGATTCTGGACAAATCACTTAATCTCCCTGTGCCTAACATAAAAATGAATGTGTCCTTGAGTAACGCAACTTGTGCTCATGTAAAGCGCTCTGATACCTGATACCTTCGGGTCAAGTTTGCGCTATATAAAACTCGAAAAAAAAAAAAAAGAAAAATATTGAAACTAAGGAAACATTTTAAACTCAATAAGGCTTCAGAAAAAGCTGTGTCCATTTTGAAACAGGGAACTTGTGCAAGCAACCTTAAGGTATCTGACATTGATACGCTTAGATCTCTACACTCTTTGGCGCTCAATAAGGAAGATGCCATTACCTCGACACAGGAAGATTTAAGTGAGATGGGCATATGCAGCAATATCCATCCAATGAGTCCATTTCGCGCTCCGTCAACCTTTATTCCCATGATGCCGAAGGACGCAATAGACACATTTAATGATGTGGTTACAGATGATTTAAAAATCTTGAACCGGAAAATTCTTAAAAAACAGCGTCAAAGAAAATATTCGGAAATGCAATATACCACTCTTATGCGGAAATTACAAGACAACAATGAGATCATTATAAATAAGGCGGATAAAGGTGGTAATACAGTGATATGGCCCAGAGCTCAATATATGGTGGAGGCTCAACGGCATCTAAATGATGGAGCATGCTACAGAAAAGCGACTTACAATGATCTGCGACTCATCAAAGACATCGTCTTCAAAGAACTGGCTCAATGGAAGCGAGAAGGTTTGCTTAGTAAAAGTGAGTTTAGTTTCCTCAAAAATGAACATCCAACTATTCCTGTACTTTATTTTATCCCAAAGGTACACAAACAAGTAACACCAATTCCGGGTAGGCCCATCATATCAGCCCAAAGACGTCTATTGGAAGCAATGTCTAAGTATGTAGACTTCTTTTTACGTGGATTTGTCGAGGATCTTCCGTCATACATTAAGGACACGGGTCATTTTTTAACAAAAGTTAAAACAAGTACCTGGGATGAAAATTGTTTTTTAATTGTAATGGATATATGTTCATTATACACGAGTATCCAACATTCTGATGGACTTGAAGCAGTGACTTGTTTATATCTGACCTTTCTCCAGCTCTCGACAGTGTAAACTGCCACCCTCCTCAACTAGATGGGACCCGTATTACCAACTTGCTTTACGCCGATGACTTGGTGTTGCTAAGCCACACAAAAGTGGGTCTCCAGAGGCTACTGGATGAATTACTACCTTATACGATAAGAAACCATCTAGAGCTTAACATGTTAAAAACCAAAACTATATCTTTTGGGAAGCAAAAAAGGTCAAAAGAAAAGTGGTTCTTTAACAAAACAAAGCTAGAATCAACCCCCAGTTATAAATACCTGGGCATCTTTCTTGACACAAGAGGGACCTTTATTAAACATAAAGAAGCATTGAAAACCAAAGCCCTGTCATTAGAAGTGGCCGCTGCAAAATTAGCAAAATTGCTATTAGGTCCCAGCCTAACCCCCATGCTGAAAGTAATGAAGGCTAAAGTAATCAACTCCCTGACGTATGGGCACGAGATCACTAAGGGCACAACCAGTACATTAATAAATAAGTTAACAACAAAAATTTTTAAAAGAGCTTTTCGGTTGTCAAAATCTGCCTCGCCAGCCCAAGTGAGACTCGAACTGGGACTTCAAGATCATCATGGAGTGGAGGCAGGCGCATTTATCAAACTGTGTCACAGACTGCGCCGTGCCCGGGAGGGTTCCTTGGAGGCCCGACTATGGCAGGAAATACAGAAAAATCAGACCAGCCATAAGCATCGGCAACTCCTGGATCGCAGTTTACAGCTACTAGGTGTAAAAGACTTCTGGGAAACAAACCCCTCACACCCGGTACTAAAGACCGCCATTAAAAAACCGTTAGATTGTGGTCTTTTCACTCGGACAGGGCAATACTGTCAAAGAGGAGACACGCTTGGGCTGTGATTGCTAATTTTAAAGTGGGTGTCCAGCCGCTCTACCTATCAAGCACATATGCACTTTTTTGGAAACATAAGTTTTTAGCCTTGAGGATGGGTGACTGGCCCTTTCTGAAGAACCTTCCTGAATGGCGCCAGCCAGGCAGTAGCACTGAATGCAGGTTGTGTGGCTATCATTCTGAAACAATGGAACACATCGTCTGTGCATACCCTGCATTGCTCAAAGCAAGACGGTCACTGCTGCGAGGCCAATGTATTACGTTGGGAGTTCGATCTTGTCGCCAAGCAATAATGGCCGCTCTTAACCCTAACAACACCAAGCTAAACATTGGGCTCACGAAACTTGTTTACAAAGCGTCAAAACTATTAGAAGCCACAATCACACCCAAATCCTCCTCATCACAGCATGGCGGCTGAGTTAATAGACTCAAGTATTAAATCAGAGACTATAAGAAATCCAGAGCAAAGTCCTTTATCAGAACATTATTAGCCCATAATGGCCCCCCTAATTTTAAGTAATTTTATATCCACAGTTTTTAACATTTATTACATTTTTATTGTTCAATTTAGTCATGTTTCAAATTGTAAATGGTTTTTTTTTTTAAACCAATCAATAAAGAGTGTATTATTATCAGTGAAGTATTACTTGAGTAAACGTAATATTGATATGTATCAACATAACATGCTCCTGAAAATGATTGATTTATGCCTTAACAACAATTATTTCCTTTTTAATAAGGAGGTTCATCAGCAGCTGCGGGGTGTTGCCATGGGGGCATGCTTCTCTCCCAGCTATGCGTGCTTGCACGTTGGTTGGTGGGAGGAGCATGTCTTCAGGGGCACCCATAAAGCACTGTATGATACCCATGTTCTACATTGGTGGCGCTTTATTGACGATGTGTGTGTGGGTTGGAAGGGTTCGGCTGAATCCGCCCAAATGTGAATAGTATCAACAATAATAATCTTAACTTAGAATTCACTGCACACATAAGCAATGAGGTAGCCCAATTTTTGGATGTCGAACTTTATATAAAAAACGGGGTTGTGCATACAAAACTTTATAGAAAAAGTACAGCGGGGAACTCAGTTCTCCATGCTACCAGCTCGCACCCTAGACATCTAATTAGGAGCATCCCTTATGGCGAGTTTCTCCGTATAAAAAGGATTTGCAGTTCTGAGGCTGATTTAAAAATGTGCCAGAATGAATCATTTCAGAGATTTCAAGCCCGAGGCTATAAGTCAATCGATCTTAAAAGAGCATTGTCAAAAGCTAACAACTTTGAGAACACGTCAGGTACACTCAATTTAGATAATACGTGTATAGAGATTCTGCCTGCTATTTCAGCAGTTCCCCCTGTGGTATCAGAACCAATCCGGTTGATAACCACTTACAGCAGCCAGCATAAACAGATAAGAGGGATTATATACAAAAACTGGCCCATTATTAAAACAGATTTAACATTATCTCAAATAGTGCCAGAAGTCCCTTCGATCACATTCAGAAGAGCACCATCAATGAGAGATGCCCTGGTGAAATCAAGTCCAGAAGTAAGCACTACTGCTAACTGGATGTCTAGCAGAACAGGGTTTCGTAAGTGCTCTACATGTAGGGCTTGTAAATTTGGCATCAATACCATCGACTATACTAGCGCTTTTGATTCCAAACCTACAAAAATTAAAGGGTTATTTACCTGCCGTACAGAGTATGCAGTCTACATACTACAATGTTCATGCCACATTAGTTATGTAGGCAGCACTAAGCTGCAAGTGTATAACCGCATCTTGCAGCATCTACGTGCAATAGTAAATTCTGACCCTAGCTACCCTGTTGCTCGTCATTTTAAACTTGTGCACAACAACAACCTCAACGACTTAAAATATTATGTTATTGATGCTGTACCTAAATCACCTAGGGGAGGTAATCGTGAAAAGAAACTTCGCCAGCTAGAATCTCATTATATTTTGATCCTCGACACTAAGATGCCAAATGGGCTTAACACGGGAGAGGACCTACACAATTTTTTATGAGTGTAATTATCCGACAATTTACAACCCAACGCGTTTCAGTCTGCCCTCAGACCTTTCTCACGGGTCCCGTGAGAAAGGTCTGAGGGCAGACTGAAACGCTTTGGGTTGTAAATTGTCGGATAATTTGCTGCCTTAATAAAATCAAGAAAGTTTACAGCAATTGCCAGTGAGTGCGTGTGGAATTGTTCTGTAAAGGACTACTGTTGGGAATATATATATATATATATATATATATATATATATATATATATATATATATATATATATATATATATATATATATATTTTGCTGGGTAGTTATAGTTTCTACCAAGTTTCCATACAAAATTGATTTTTTTTGGTTTGCTAATAACTTTGCCGATGTCTGACTAATCTTCATGAAACTTTCCAAAATAAAGTCTTGTGCACTGCAGCTCCTTCCTGGAAAACGCTGAGGTCAAGTGGAGGCTGAGAAAAAGGAGGGGTGTCGTGACACACATTTCCCCAATTAAATTTTCCATAGAAAAATTGAACAGCGATACAGAAAAATTGAATAAACAGAATTACACCCCAATTACCAGAAAGCTAGATCTCTACCCAAAAATAGTGCTTTTAGTGATTTGGTGTAAATCCATTCAGTAGTTTTTGAGAAATTACGCTTCAAATTTATGTATATTTCAGGCTGCTGGTGATCCGCTGACCCAACAGATCAAAAGATTAGATTTGATTGGCTGCCCATAACAAAGATGTTGAGGCAGCCAATTTAGGACTCAGGGACTCAGTCTCGATGTCCTGAAAAGAATATTTTAAAAATCATATAGTGGGGTAGGCTAGGGAAATCCTCACCCCCTAGGCTTGGTGGGGAGTTCACAGAGGGACTAAAAACAATGTATTTTTAACGGTACCACAGAACTGCAATAGTACTGGGGAATAAAATTGTTTTTAAAAAAAGGGCAGGCGCCCGCCCTTTTCTTTTTAAATATCCAAGGTGGACCCCCGCCATGCACAGAGTTGTCATCAAAACTTTAATTTCAGATGTTGCTCCTGCCCTTTTCTTTTTGAATACCCAGGGTGGACCCCCGCCATGCACTGTTGTCATCAAAACTTTAATTTCAGATGTTGGAGTGTTGTTATCAATGATGTTATAGATCACGTCATAAGTAATATAATATGTGAGGTAATTAGCAGTCATCATGGCGGGGGAGTTATAATTACTTTAGGGAACGAGTTATAGTTACTTGAGATAACTATAACTGGTGAACTTCAGTGTTTTTGTTTGTTTAAAACAATATGTTTTAACTGACATGTTCACCTCACTATAACATCCCTTAAACCTTTGTTTTTTTAAGTGAATTTCTATGTTTTTCTTAATGCAAAGTAATATATTATTACCATACCTACCTATAACGTCACTTTAACCTTTGTTTTTTTCAGAAATTTCTATGGTTTTTTTTAACGTAAAGTAAGATATTGATTGCTAAGCACTGCGTCCTACCCCCGCAACTCACTGCCTTTGTGCAGTGAGGCCCTATGGCAAGGCCCTGCGCCCAACTCCCTCTGGCCTACACAGCTGACAAGGTGTAACAATATAAAGGGTGTCATTTTAAGTAAGGCAAGCATAATGTTTTTGTCAAAAAGCCACCATTAACTATAATCAAATGTATATTTCACAAATTGACCCAATGCAATGTTTATTAAAAGTCATTGTAGTAAAATCTTTTGCATAAAGCCTTTTTTTATTACAAAAAACCTGTAATATGTCTTTGAGTGCAACTATAGAACCAACCACTAGACGTTTGCACATGCCAGCTGAAAAGGATACAGTTCCAACTCAGAGTGCCTGGAAAATTATGGTGAGCTGTCCTGGGGTCTTGAATTTAATGACCCAGGAGACTTACTGTTTTGTTATTGTTGCTGGAGGGCTGTTGCACTCCCTGCAGCTACCCACAACATTAAAAAAAAATGTTTGGTGGTGCACCTGCCTCTCCTGAGGGCACCACCAGCAAAAAAATATGCAATTTTAAAAAGTCCTGGAGAATTATGGGGTTTCTAGGAGCAGTGAATAATAAATGAATGGGTTTGGCTGTTCATTTTTTATTCACTTTGTTTTCTTTTGAATTTCTGTGGGTGTCACTGTCCCACCTGGGACACCCATATATGTAATTTTCATTGAGGGCCACGGGGGAGCCCCAGGGCCCCCGCGGCCATGCTGGCTCCCAGCAACAAGCCCCATTCAATGGGGATGCTGTCGCAGGCATGCAATCTCTGGTGTCCCGTGGGTTGGGGTCGTCGCCTGGGACACCACAACAAAGCCAGCCCCTGAGAATTTGGTCCCAAGGGCCAAAGAATGTCTCTCTTCCCTTATTAAATGTATCTGCCCTGGGTTTGGGGTCTCCGGTTCCCGAAGGAGGCTCAGGGAGGGGTGGTCGCACGCCCCTTCCCCAACTAAATAAATTTCACCGCCAGCCCTTGCGCACTTTGTTTTCTTTTTTTTTTTAACACAAATTTCTGGCAAAATGTTTAAAAAATATGTTTTTGGCCTCGGGGGCTCCTACCGGGCCTAGGGGGACAGGGTCCTTCTACCGTGCCCACTTTTATCTTTATTCCTCAGTTTTTTCAGGACTTGTGACTCAGTCCCTCAGTCCTAATTTGGCTGCTAAACGGCAGCGTTCCCCAATAGGAGTTCATCCCCTTTAGCACTGCTAGTATCCCACTCACCTGGGGATAATCCTTGTTAGAGTAAATCAAATTTTCATCAAACTTGAGTTGCAATGTTTTTATTTTTTATTTTTTATTTTTTAATGGTGGTATTTGGTGTTCATCATCCTGCTTAATTTGAAGTAGTGATACTTTGTATCATATTGATCAACAAGGAAAGTGTTGTTTTACATCATCCCATCCCAATGCATTTCGGGCCTATGTAGCCCTTCGTCAGGGGATAGCAATTCTGGAAAAAAATTACATGTACACATGAGGAAATAACAAATCTCAGCCATCCGGCTGTGTCATCAAGAATAAAACAAATGGGGTAACATACTTGTGTAAGGTATCAGCATCATAACATGCACATAGTTATCATCTGTGACCTATCCTGACCACAATCAACTGAAATAGTGCCTAAAAGTTTCGTGATATGCACAAAATTAATAGCCACCAATTGTAACTGATTCCAACCACCAACAATTGAAATAGTGTCTATACGTTTAGTAACACGTGACATCATATAAACACGGTAACCTTCTGGGAAAGTTTAAAGAACACACAAAAACGCTGTGCTGAAATGACAATGGTTAGTGAGCAAGAAAGAAAAAGTGCAGCCACATGTTCAACAAACACAGAAATCGAAACGAGTGCCAACCGTGACCTGCCCCTGCGAATCTCGACATCTATAGTGCAGTACAACACGCCGTGAACCCGAGTCGCCCCCTCTGTACGTCGTTCATCTAAGAATTGTGTGATTTCGAAGATAAGTGAAAAGTGCAAAGTGAAGCCAAAAGTATTTAAAGTGAAGGTTAGCAAGTAGTGAAACGCGGGCGAATCGCTCTCAAAATCCTCGCAATTACTCACGTGACGTTCCGCTCGAAAACAACGCGTCTGAGTGCATTCAGTTCAAACGAGTGCTCTCGACTTCATAAAACGTTCGGAAAGCTTCCGGTTTACTAAAGCTCAAAAACGGACTAACACAGACCATGGGGGCCATCTTGTACGTACCAATAGTGCTACCAGAACGAACTTATAAAACCATAAAAGTGACTTAACTCCTGGATCATCATGGTGAACAAGTACAATGTGAAAATCTAAAAACAAACTTAAATGAAACATATTCAAATGGATTCTAGACTTTTCTCCCATTAGTCTAGCAGCACATTCAGAACTGATTAGACAATGGTCGGTTTGTAACATGTGCACAAAATCCCCCGTTAAGAAAACATTGTCTAGTGTGGAATTAAAGGTGAAAGTGTCCAAAATATTTACATATAACAGTTAAACTCCATTCTATCATTTAAACCATTTGGCCTAAGCGTATCCAACCTTTTAATCCAAAAGTTCTCTCTTTGCAATAAACATTTGCGAATGTCTCTACCTTCCTTTTTTTCAACCTTTTCCAAGATCATGAATTTTAGTTGGCAGATGTTATGGCCAACCTCTAAAAAGTGGGTGGCAATAACGGATTTCATGTATTTAGTCCGTATATTGTTTTTGTGTTCATTGAACCTGGTTTTCATTTTTTTTCAGTCTTACCAATGTACACCATCCCACATGGGCACTTCAAAAGATATATTACATTCGTGGTATCACAATCCGCTGTGGCTTTTAGATCAATTTTATTGCCTTTCATTGGATGAGTAATTGACGGACCTTTGATGATACTGTTACAGTTATTACAATTGTAGCAGGGTTAGGTCCCTTTGAATATCTTGTTCTCGGCTTGGGTGATTTTCCGTGTGAGAATTTCTCTTATGTTCTTTCTTAAGCGAACAAAGGCCGTTCAACAAAAATCCCTTTAAAATCAGGTTCTATAGTAAGCATAGGCCAATGTTTCAAGTTAGATTTTTTGAACTGTGCACTCACGGTGCTTCCTCTAACATCTTCTTGGGATACCCTCTGTTTCTGAATTTGTCAATCCACACAGAATTATCCTGTGTGCAATTGGTACTGTTAAAAACTGTGTTTTTTGCTTGTGACTGTTTGAATTGCAGTCTTGGTTTCTGTGAATTTGATACTGTTAAACTGTTTTCTACCCATGACTGTTTGAAAATCTGTTCTAGTTTCTCCTTTACTGTGCTTAGACAAGTAGGGGCATCCCCCTCCTTTTAAGTCTTGGAAAAGTTAAAAAGGCAAACTACACCCCAGAGGCTAAGCAGAGTGTGTTTAGTAGACAACTGAATCTGCTTTAAGGTTTTAAACTGTGTTTGAAAAGTGCATGTAACCCTTGTTTTTGGCTAGAAAAAGGGATTTGTTGAAATACGCGAAAAGCAGTAGTCCAGTGGGTCAGATTCGGGCCTACCTGCAGGGTGAACCAGGACCAGCAAAGTGTGGAATGAGCCGGTCTGTATCCAAAGAGATTCTGATCTTCAGGAGCAGCTCACTGCCCCTCAGCCATGAATGTATGATGGTACAACGCATACCATCACAACGTGGTATGTTACATCGCGGTATTGGCAACGCAAGTCGTTACATCGACTTGCGTTGCAGGGCGCTGGACTTAGGAACAGTGTGAATTACTATTCCAACTCCAGTCTACGTACAGTAGGGAAGGTGTTGGAATAGTAATTCACACTATTCCTTAGTCTAGAGCGCCCTCCAGTGCAAGTCGATGTAACGACTTGCGTTGTGAAAACCACGATGTAACCATACCGCGTTGTAATGGTTGCGTGGTAATGGATGTTTCCCCTCAGCCATCAGCCTGTGCTTGAGGTCACACGCTCCTTTATATAAGCTTGCCATTGGTCGTTACATCTGTGCTCTGATTGGCTCCTGTATCCGGTGTTTCTATTGGGCGTAGGGCTTAGGTTTAGGTTTCTTATTAGGAGATAAGTCTTGTGTTCTGATTGGTCCATGGGGCTAGTGTTTCTATTGGACATAGGTCTTAGGGTTAGGTTTCTGATTGGTTGCTAGGATTAGGGCTGTGATTTGTTGCAAGAGCTTGGTCTCCTATTGGTCATAGGGCCTAGGGCTAGTGTTGTGATTGGTTAGGGTTAGGTCTAGGGTTCCTATTGGCTGAAGGTGTCACCTGACCACTAGGGCTATTTGAGCCTAGTGTTTAGGGCGTCTCAGCCTGGACATCGAGTCTAAGGGTGGAAAGGACAAGGGCAGTTGCCTGTTCAGGCCAGGTCGGGACTTGGGCCAGAAATGCTTCCCTTTTTTCCATGCACGAGCACCCACCTTCACCCATCCTCAAACATATTAACACACTCACAGCAAATGTACTCTACTCATTTACTACAAACAAACCCTACACACATTTCAATGTCTTAACACCCACTACAAAACCACACAAACCACTCCTATACACCCTTCTACCCCAACAACCACACAATAGCACCTTAACTCACCAAAAAAACTTTATCCCATACCACTAACCAATCCATTCATCACCAACACAACCCAATTCCACACCAAACGCAACTATATTCCATCCAGACACACTTCCTGCTCATACAAAGCACCAGCTCTACCCTCTAATAACTCCTAACATATCCCTTTCTGCCACCACCAAACCTATACTCTGTCTTCCATCCACATTCACTCTCCTCCTCTTTTTACCAAAAAAACACAACCACTCAACCCTACACTGCACTCCACCACACATATTACCTCTCCCAGCAATCAAATCTAGCATAAACACTCTTAACTCTTATCCATCCCTTCTGACACACCACATACACATACACTCTTTTCCAAAACACATCACCACTCCTTTACCTTGTAGCTTCCACTCGCCAACAATACTTTACATACAAATACTTCCCAGAAAACCAATACTTCATCATCTCCTCTCACTACTCCTCAAAAACAAAACATAACACACACCAGCACAACAAAATCACACACACAGTACCTCATAATACCTTCAGTCACAAACTAGAAACATACACCCACTCCCACCCTCCTGACACAATTACTACACAAATAATGTACACCCTAAACCCACTCTACTGCTCTGTTTCTCTCTTCCCCCACACCTAACACGTATACAGCAACACAGCAACTCTTTCAACTGCCTCTCATCCATTGGACAATTTAGAACCGTACAACATGACCCACATGCTGCATCACCACCCCTAACTCATACACCTTCCACCCTAAGCAGACGCAAACAAAATAAACAACATGCCACTCTTCACAACGTCGCATCTTCAGGTCTATTGCACAACAAGGCTACTCTGCAAAAACAGCACAGCTCACCAATTCACTCTCAACCACCACCTACAAACGCAGACCCATCAAAATGCATTCTTAGCCTTCCTGACGTGGAATGCGATACAGAACAGCTACACTATTGCTATCCTCATACAGCTAATACCAGCACTAAGGACACACCTGCTACAAGTCTGCAAAACACTGCTCACTCATACATAACAAAGTCACACTATCACCACAACACATTCTCTAAACTGCCTACTAATAAATGCTTGATCACTCACAAAAAACAAGCATCTCATCTACGACCTTCTCACTGACACACAACCTGACTTACTCTTCATAACTGAATCATGGTTGGGGGATGACATGGCACCAGTGTTGCATGAAGCCATTCTTCTAGGCTATCAAACTATCACACAAAATCGTATAGGCAAAAGAGGAGGTGGCCCAGCTGTTGTATTCAAGCAACCATTAAATATTACTAAAGCTGACGATGTCTCATACAATGTTGTGAGGCCCTCTTCACCAGTTGCAGCCCTACACCATTTTCCTCCTGTAACTTCCTACTCCTTACAGACCTCCACTGAGCAATGCAAGATTCCCACAGACACTTGTAGACAGTTCAAACCTGATAAAACTACACTCTAACCTATTCATTCTTGGTGAACTAAACATTAGGTTTGACAAACCCAATATGCCCCATCCAAAAACAATCATCACTTGCCTAGACGCACTGAACCTACATCAGATCGTCCACAAACCAACACATATCGCTGGACACATCCTAGATGTTATTTTTGCAAATCCAGAACTAGTTACCTTTCAAACAATTACTCCAGTCACATGGTCAGACCACCGTTTGCTTGCTTTCCAACATAAAACGACACAAAGCAACACACCTAAAACAGCCTTACATGCATCCACCTATCGACCGTGGAACAAACCTAATTTTGAACACTTAGATACACGACTAACATCCAATACAGATCCAGGCACAATAAATTCTGTTCCATAACTGAGTGGCTACAGGAAGCTTTTGATATCCTAATTCCACTAAGAACAACACAACAGAACCAAAGAAAACAGACACCTTGGAGAAATACAGAGCTAAAAGCGATAAAACAGCAAATTAAAAAGCTGCAACGCATCTGGCTCAAAGCAAACACCAATCAAGACAATCCTCACCTACAGAAACTTAACAGATTATACAAGTCAGCAAACAAAAAAGCTAAGAAAAGTTATTATTCCAACAGAATTTAAAATGCTAAATGTGCAAATAAAGAATTCTATAAAATTCTCACTGAATTTTGTAAACCAAACTGCCAAAAGTATATCATCCCATTACTCAAGAATTCACAGGCAAACTAGCAAATCATTACACAATCAAAGCAGACATGTTGGACTCCTATTTAAAACTAAGAAAAATCACCAGCACCAACCATTTTCCCAAAAACCCCTCCAAAAGTAGGCCAACCCAGCCTCTTTATTCCTTATAACAAATATCTCACAATAAATTTATGGACCTGGTCAAAGCAAGCAGGCTTGCCGGCAGCCCTTCTGACCCGTGTCCACCACAAACCTTCAAGGAAATTCTTCTAACTACCTCTGCTGCCACACCAGTAAGAAGAATGATTAACAATTCCTTAACTACGGGAATATTTCCAGAAGACCTAAAAAAGTCATACATACACCCATTACTAAAGAAAACAAACCAGGACCCGCTTAATCCCGACAACTGCAGACCAATTACCAATGGGCCTTTCCTGGGCAAACTGATAGAAAGAACAACATGCGCCCAGATGTCACAAGTCATTGTAGATAATTCCATACTTTCAGACTTCCAAACAGGATTCCGTCCAGGAAGAAGCACAGAATCTGCCCTTGTTGCCATTTGGGATGACCTTAATAACACAGTTGACTGGAATGGGGTTGCTGCACTACTTCTCTTGGACCTCTCAGCTGCGTTTGATACATTTGACCATGACACTAATGCACAGACTCTACGAAGTCAGCATAGAGGGACTGCTCTCAACTGGATCACATCCTACCTTCAAAACAGAACTAATGTCATCCATACCCCCCTTTCTTATCCAAGCCGTACTTCCCAAAAGCAAGGGTCCCTCAAGGCTCTATCATCTCACCCATGCTTTTCAACATCTACATGAAGTCATTACCGGCACTGATCAAGCAATTTCACTTCACATGCTATAGCTATGCAGATGACACACAAATACTCCTTAAACTGGAAAGCCCCAAAGACATTGGAAACTCACAAATTTTCAGTTGCCTCAGAGCCGTTTATCAGTGGATGACATAGAGCCATCTCAAATTGAATGCTTCCGAAACGGAAATACTCCCAAGTGGCAAATGGAAAAATTAGGATCTGCTCGCCGCCTTGCCTGATGATCTGGGAACACCACCTAAATTATCTAAGGAAGTAAGAAACTTCGGCATTACCATGGACTCCAAGCTATTAATAAATGCCTAAGTGGGCAAACTAGCAAGATCCAGTTTCATTACTATAAAAATTCTGCGATGCATCTTCCCCCACCTGGGATTTCCACAAGGGTCAGGCTACTATCTTTTGATCTGTCTAAACTCAATTACACCCATAGCCTTTACCACGGATCATCTTTTTTTTTTAATTATAGTTTTATTTATTATTTTATTTATTTGACAAGTTTTATATAGCGCTGGCTAGACCCGGAGGTATCAGAGCGCTTTACATGAGGAATATTGTTACAAAGGAACAGTGTTACATAGTTACATGAGTTACTAGAGAAAACATAGAATAGAGAAAAACAGTGTTACATAAATACATTTGTTAATAGAGCAAATTATATAACATAGAAAACAAGTCATAAGGGGCAAAGATGGTCGAGGGGGAAAAAAGTACATGGGATTGAATACAGATCAAGTCTGGGAGACCGGACATGGAGAAGAGAACATCAGAGGGTCAAAAAAAAAGTCAGATTAAACGAGTCGAACAAACCGGAGAGGGTCCAGGGTTCAACAACAACCAGTGCCGAACCTCTTCACTGAGATGGGTAGCAAATTAGAATTGGAAGGGTGTGAAGGAGGGAGCGAAAGGGTATTTATTAATTTTGTTGAACAAAACATGGCCATTTACATATAAGTATCACAATCATGAACGACCGGTATCAATACATTGCTGACATACTCCTTGCATTGACATTTTATATTGAAGCAACCTCGAGGCGCACAGCCTTCTGCCGGATTCTGTATAGCTCCCAAAGACCTAAACACCCACCATATCCCCGGAATTGCTTTCCCTGTATCCAGCATTTGGCCCATTGCCATGTGCATTTAGAATTGCCAGGTTAAGGCTTTGTGTACTATGTTGTATCCCCAGCTGAGATTGGGATGTCTACAGTTGTTGCAGCAGATATAGCGTCACGGTACCGGAGGTAGGTAATAAACGGCTCCCATATATCCTGAGGGCGGCTGCCCTGTGGCAGCAGGTCCCAATATACAGTCAATTGTTCATGGCAGTATGCTATATCTGTAAGCCAATCTTGGGATCTAGGAGCACGCGATCTCCCCCAATGCATAGCTACCTGGCGTTTTGCGGGAAGGAGCAATAACGCAACCAATTTACGAAACTCCCGGGCGACGTCACCAACATATCCCAATAGCCCCAATAATGGTGAAAACGCAAAGGGCAGCCCTGTGATTTCTTCTAGTGTGTGAAAGACCTCGCTCCAGTAGGCTATAATAGCAGGACAGCGCCATACTAGGAGCATAAAGTCTGATTGCCGCGCGTGGCAGCGTTGGCAACGTGAGTCAGGAATCAGCCCCATCCTGAATAATTGCGATGGTGTGCGGTATAGCCTGTGTAGAAATTTTAAATGAATCAAGGTCAATCGGTAATTAGGAGACAGCATCTCTAGTTGACTGCAGCAAAACGACCATTGCGCGTCAGACAGAGTGAGTGCTAGGTCTGCATTCCAGGCCTCGCATGTCTTTGGAGTAGTCACAGGTGCGGTCTGTTGAATGTGTCGATAAAGAGACGTTATCATCTTGCGTTATGAGGAAGTAGTGTATATGTGTTCCAGGGCTTGCAGTGCCCTCAGAGGGTCTGGGAAGGTGTCATCCAGCGCACGACATGTTGCTCGTAGTTGGAAGTAGAGGAGAGCATCTAACGGTGCCAGTGGCATCCCTGTAAGGTCAAGAAATCGATCGCCTGGATACAGATCTGCAAATGTATGAATGTTTAATCTTTTGCGCAGCTGATTGCACCTTTGTCCTGTAGAGGAGGTAGCGAGGGGTGATTAGCCACGGAGACCGATGGGGCATAGAGCTGTGTAATGCCTGCGCGCCTGCCAAGTGCCTCCCATGCCCAACGCATGCATTGTGTAGTGTCAATGTCTGGGGCGGCCGATTTATATGGGAAAAACAATGCTGTGGTTAGGGACCAAGGGGAGGCCTTGTCCTTCTGAATCGCGACATGTGGCTGGAAGGGTGTGGTGTGGGTCCAGTAATGTAAGAAGTGTGCTTGTGCGTACAATGCGTATAGGTGAAAATCCGGGGCGCCCAGTCCACCCTGCGACTGTGGAAATGTTAATAGTTCGTATTTCGCTTGTGGCTGCCTCCCAGGACATATCAACACAATTAAGTTGGAGCGGAGTCGCTTAAAAAAACTGATGGTGAGCGGGATTGGAATGTTCACAAATAAATAAAGGAATTTGGGTAACACTACCATTTTTGCAATGGCAATACGTCCTGCCAGAGACATGGGAAGATTAGACCAGACTGTGTTGCGCTCCTCCAACCAATTCATGGCCTTTCCAAAATTGCACTGCCATATCGCTTCAATGTTCCTGCTTACCAGTATACCTAAATATTTGACTATACCTTCAGCCCACTGTAGTGGGTAGTCAAGAGCGAAAGAGGTCGTCGCTTCTGTCAGAGGGAAAAGTATGGATATTGCCCAGTTCACCTTAATAGCGGAGAGGCCACCAAAACGGACCACCTCCCGGACCAAAGGGTCTAAAATGGTCTCCGGGTCTCTTACGTACAAGGTGATGTCATCAGCATATAGAGATATAATGAGGCCCTTAGATGTAAATCCCAGCCCTCTGTTGGCATGGTGTTGGCATAACTGTGCCGTCAGAGGCTCCATGGCAATGGCAAAGAGTATAGGCGAAAGTGGACAACCTTGCCGCGTCCCCCGTGCCACCGGGAAAGGGTCCGAGAGCAGTCCATTAAGGCGTACCCGGGCAGTGGGTAGGGTATATAGTAAACAAATTTGCGCTATAAAGCTGGAGCCCAGACCAAGCCTCTGCATTAAAGGGAAGAGATAGTTCCATTCCAGCGAATCAAAAGCTTTGGTCACGTTTAATAATGTGGCCGCTGCAGAGGTTTCCGGATGTAAATAATGCATAATTGCAAATAGGGTTCGGAGGTTGTGGGCTGTTGATCTACCAGGAATGAAGCCGGATTGCTCCGGTCTCATCATCACCGTAAATAGCAGTTGGAGGTGGTTAGCCAGTACCTTGGTAAATATTTTGTTGTCAGTATTTATTAGGGATAGTGGCCGGTATGAGTCACATTGATCAGCAGATTTATCGGGCTTAAGTAGTGTAACTATGACAGCTTCTCTCATTGAGGGGGACAAGGCGCCCGTTTCTATGGAGTCCTGGTACATGTCTAGGAGCTTAGGCGCAACGAAGCTGGGAGTATTCTTTGTAAAAAGCAGTAGGTAGGCCATCGAGGCCCGGGGCCTTATCATGGGATAGGCCAGCGATTGCTTGTTGTATTTCATCTAACGTGATCAGACAATTTAGAAATTCCCTGTGTGCATCAGATAGCCAGACAAGTTGAAGGGACTCCAAGTATGCCTGAAGGTCTGCAGAGCTCACCACAGGAGTGGCAGAGTACAGCTGCTCAAAAAAGGCAACCACGGTCTGTGAAATGCTGGTAGGAGAAGAGCAGCTCTGGCCCTCCGAGCCTAAGAGGGTGGATATATATAAGTGGAGGCCTGGGGCTTCTGAAGGAGACGAGCAAGGGTTCTGCCTTGCCTATCCCTCTCCCCATAACTTCGGGCTTGGGTTTCCTTGTCTAGAAAATGTGTTTCCCGAAGGGCTTCTTCCTGATATGTAGACATTCTTTCACGGATACTGGCCAAAGTGCCCGGATCGTCAGTGTGGAATAAATTGGATTTCAGATCTGTAATGTCAGTTTCTAGTTTCGACAGTGTGCCATGGATAGATTTCAATATACCATGCTGTTTAGCTATGCAGACACCCCGTATAATGGATTTAAATGCGTCCCAGAGTACGGAGGGGGAGCTTACCGACCCTGTGTTCAACTCAAAGTATTCAAGTATAGCTGCATGTATCTCAACTTGAAAGGCGGAGTCTCGGAGGGCTCTTTGAGGCAGGCGCCATGCGAATGCGTGTGGGAGAGCGTGTGGAGGCTAGATGGTTAAAAGTACCAGGACATGGTCTGAGAGTGTATGAGAAAGGTGAGTAACCGACCACAGCCATTGTTGTGTGTCTTTGGTGGTTAACCAATAGTCAATCCTAGACCAGGCTTTGTGTTGTAGACATAAACAAGTGCCTGCACCGCAACTGTGAAGTCGTGATAGGACAATTTATCACCTTTGTATTGAATCTGTCCTTTTTCCTGAGTCAGCATAAGTATTGTATCGCGGTCTTTATAATTCAGCAGTCACACCACAATAGGCCGGGGGGCGCACCAGGAGGGGGTCCAGGGCCGAGGGATCTGTGGGCGCTTTTGACGATGAAGACCGATGACTGGTCAGCCCCAAAGAGATCTCTGAGCAGGGTGTCCATGAAATCCTCCATTTTGGCGATCGCCGTGCTCTCCGGCACCCTTAAGTTGCGAATGTTATTTCGCCTCGAACGGGCTTCAAGGTCTTCATTCTTAAGCTAATAAGCTCCAGAACCTTGTCCATACGCAAAAGTTGTTCTTTTGTTACTTCCTGACTGTCGTCAATGTCAGAGACTCGAGTCTCCAGCTGATCGATCCGGGTGTCGTGCTCATCCACTCTTCCTTTAACTTTGTCTAGTCGCGATGTAAGTAGGTCTAGCTTAGCATCAATGTTTTTTAGGCTTGTTTTGACATCGAGAAGTATTTCTTTCAAGTCCAAATCGTGCTCATCAGAGTCCTCTCAGTCAGGTCCCGCCTGACTGTCCTCCGTGTGGTCTGCTTGCCTGGCACTTCTCTTTCTCTCAAATGAAAGCTTGGTTTGACGCCCCTCTTGTTTGCCCATATTGAATGTGATTGAGGGCTAATAGCTAGTGTCCTAATGGGGAAGGCTGCATGCACAAGGTTGTCTGAGGGTTCAGCGGTGCCAGCCCCGGAGCCGCTCCCCGCGCCCCCGCCGCACCTCTGCGTATACCAGCCAATGTTCCAGCAGGCCCAGTGGGTGCTGTAGTGCCTACCAGGCTTCCTCGCTGTAGCCACAAGCACGTCTGAATCTCAACTGCTGTTGAACTGCTGCATCAATGTTCGTGTTAGTGTGCCTTTGCGAGGGCCAGGTGGTGCTGTACAAGTGATGTATGGGCCCTACCGCCGGGCATAGAAGCGATACGCAGGTTAGCAGGGCCCCCACGACCGGCCCCCAAAGTGTCTGTGTTCGAGCAGCTAGGCTTGTTTGCTTGCAGCCAATGTGCTTTGTAGCGTGCCCTGGTTACCACCTGCCTAAACTGCTGCGAGCACGGGACCGCTCTTCTCCAATGCAGCTACCATGTATGGTGAGGCAGGCCGGCCACGCCAAAGCCAGCACCGCCTAGACTGTCAATAGCGGAGCGGGCGCGCAGAACAGACGCTCGTCGTGCACCGCCTGACCTCCGGTGCCAGCACCTTACCCGGGCCTCAGCGTGCCTCCGGGACGAGCAGGCGGATCATCTTTATTGTTCCTCGCGTGGTCACTCCAGCCAGGAGAGAGTGGGTTTCCCAGCCCCGAGGCCAAGCGCGTTGCCAATCCAGGCCGCGCCCTCCCCCAGGCCGCGGCCGCTCACACAGCGCAGCACCGGCAGGCACCATGGCACCAGGCTTCCCTTGGCTTAAAAGCCACTCGTTCGGAGCCACCGGTGTCCATGAGTGCCCTGTGTGTGCCAATGCACCGGATGGGCTCCCTGGGTGCAGTTACACAGTCGGATCCCTGACTCGGCCGGCAGAGCTTGCTTACTGCGCATCCATCTTGCAGCACGGCGAGACCACGCCCTCCTACCACGGATCATCTTTAGCAACTATGAAGAGACTACAATGGATTCAGAACTCTGCTGCCAGACTACTCTTACGTATAAAGTCACAAGCCCACATCTCCCCTACCTTGAAGGCCCTACATTGGTTACTGGTTGCAAGAAGATCCACATTCAAGCTGCTTTGTATCACCCACAAATCGATACATGGAACAGCGCCGCTCTTCATCAGGAATAAAATCACCAAATACATTCAACAAAGGAACCGTCGCTCAAGATGGGCACCTCGCCTCAAAATCCCACCATGCAAGAAAAAAAACATGGGTGGCACATCCTTCTCTGTTCAAGCAGCCAAACTATGGAACTCTTCACCCCCAAACATAAGATCCACGAATAACTATCTTATCTTCAGAAGACTACTCAAGAGTTGGCTCTCCCCCACATAACCACCATACTCAAACATAAATATACAGCATATCCCTGTGTATATAAGCACTTATTTGGATTATATATGTGTATCTAGATATGTGTTTTCCTTTGTATAATTGTGTCTAATTATGTTTATAAATATATAGATATTTTCTTTCTTCTCAACAAATGTACATATTTCTTATGGTTATATTATTCTATGTTTAACATGTATATAGGTCACTGCATAAATAAGTACATTTCTATCTTAACTATCTACAATTGCTTCACTAGTAAATAATTCTTTTTATAAATTGTAAAAATAAATACATTAGCTTAAAGTACGGCAACACTTCAAAGTCTGAGTTTATTAAATACAACTTAAATCTAGATATATTACCTACTTTATACATATATACTTTTCATGTACTTATGTATCTTTATATTTATTACTTTACTTCTAATTCAGCATCCCCAATGCACTACCCTATCTCTCACCCTATACCTCTCAACATATCCTCTACCTCAACTCTCTGGCTCATCACCAAGCCTCATTCTACTACTCTTCAATGCACTACCCTATTTCTCACCCTATACCTCTCTCAATATATCCTCTATCATCTACCCCACTCTGACTCCTCCCAAATCCCATTCTACTACTGTGATCCCCTAAATAACCCTTTCTAGACTCTTCCCTCCTCTACCCCTGCTTGCATTATCTCAAACCTATTTAACTATTTAGATCTCCTATACAATCCTTTATAAACCCTTCTCTCTGACTCTTCGTCCCCCCACCGCCCCTTTGCTCACCCCAAAACTCCTCCTAATGCTATGATCTCCAAATTCTCGCCGAAAAGCAATTCGATGCCTCATCAGGGGTAGTAAGCGCTTTATAAATGCAATTACAATTACGTCTTTATTGACGTTATGGCAGCTACTGAGATCTCATCTTGAGATCTGCTGACCCCGTGCATCGTTCGTGGCGTGAAATATACAAAGTTCTTGAGAATTAATTTCTCTAAAACTGTGCCAAATTTATTAGCAAACCAAAAAAAAATTTCCTATAGAAATGTAGTCCTAATTATAGCCACCCAGTTATGCAATGCTCATGACTGCACAATATTTATATTAATGAGTAAAAACACTTAAAAGCAAAATGTAATTAAATAACAGCACATGATCAGATTAATTGATTAAACTATATTTATAGCTGTCTCTTACAAGGAGGTAAGGGTAGTCTGTAAGATGATTTACAGCATTTGTAATTACATCTTTTTCATAAGGGTGAGGTCATGAACATTGCATTTGCTGTGCAAGTTATGATTTGCATGGTTGTTGTGCGGCTTATGGATTGTAGTCTAACCATAATTTGCGGATTTCAGTGGTTTTCATTTAAAACCATGACTGGATTCTAAGTGTGTTTTTAAGAGGATTTCAATGTTGTTTATAAACATATATTAAGGCATTGCAACAAAGACAATATAACCTCACTTGAACCTTTGTTTTTTCAATCAATGGATATATATCCATATATATTTAATATCTATCTATCCATATATATATAAATATATATATATATTCACTGAAAAAAACGTAGGTTTCAGACATGTTATAGTTACAAATTAGCATTTAAAAAACCTTTGAAATTCACTGAAAAAACCATAGGTTTCAGGGACGTTATAGTTACAAATTAGCATTTAAAAACCTTTGAAATTTACTGAAAAAACCATAGGTTTTAGGGACAGTTATAGTTAGTTGGACATTGCACTCGTACAAAACCCGTGAAATTCCCCCGTTATAGTTAGTCCAGCTAACTATAACTCGCGCCCCGCAATGCACTGCTGATGACGTCACATATTACATCACTCATGACATGGTCAGTGACATCACTGATGACATCACTGATGACATCTCAAATGACATCACTGATGACATCATCCAGTGACTGTGTGTTTCTGTAAAGTTTAAATATTTTTAATATATATAGGAAAAGACGTATTGAAGAATGAGTGGGTGTGTAAGTGTCTGTATGGATGATTTAGTAGGTGCATGACTGACTGTATAAGTGAGTGATTTAACGTATCTTACTGAATGCATGGGTTAGTGACTAAACTGGGTGAATGTCTGTATCCGTCTGTCTGTTGCTGTGTAAGTGGCTGCATGTGTTTGTGAATAGCTACATGAGTGTCTATATGAGTTATTGAATGCTTGTGTGAGTATCTTTATGGGTGCCTGAGTGTTTGTGTGGGAGGGGTGTGTGCGACTCTGTGCATAGATGTGTGAGTGGGTGATTCACTGGGTGGATGGTTTCAAGAGTGCATCTGTGATAGACTGTATGGGTGGGTAAGTGTGTGTAAGAGTGTGTTAGTGAGTGAATGTATGTCCCAGTGGTACATGTATGAGTAACTACATATGTGAAAGGCAGTATATATGTGTGTTGGAGTATATAAATAGCTATAAGCGAGAGTGAGTGATTGTGATAGTGGCTGTATGGATGAGTGTGTGCTTGTATCAGTGATTGTATAAGAGCGTAAGAATGTGCTAGTATTTGTATGAGTAAGTGAGCTGGTGTGTGTATAACTGTATAGGTGAGTAAATGGTAGTGTGTTTAATTATTTGCATGACTGACTAGGTGTGTGAGTACCTCTATGGATGAGTGGCGGTGTTTGAGTGTCTATATAGGAGTATGAGTGCATATGATAGTCCTGTACTGAGTGACCATAAGTATGAGTGACTGTACGGGTGAGTGAGTGGATGTGTGTGTGTAGACCTAAGAATCAGTGACTGGGTATGTAGTTATTGGTGTTGGAGTGTCTATGGTTTTGCGAATGGCAGTCTGTAATTTAGAGTGGGTGTACCAAAGGTTATATTAGGGTGTGAGAAGATGCATGAAATTATCACATGGATGATGTCATCAGTGATGTCATCAGTGATGTCATTTGAGATGTCATCAGTGATGTCATCAGTGATGTCACTGACCATGTCATGAGTGATGTAATATGTGACGTCATCAGCAGTGCATTGCGGGGCGCGAGTTATAGTTAGCTGGACTAACTATAACGGGGAATTTCACGGGTTTTGTACGAGTGCAATGTCCAACTAACTATAACTGTCCCTAAAACCTATGGTTTTTTCAGTGAATTTCAAAGGTTTTTTAAATGCTAATTTGTAACTATAACGTCCCTGAAACCTATGGTTTTTTCAGTGAATTTCAAAGGTTTTTTAAATGCTAATTTGTAACTATAACATGTCTGAAACCTACGGTTTTTTCAGTGAATTTCAAAGGTTTTGTAAATGACAATTTTTAAATGTATTAATTGTTATATAAATTTTTTTCATACTGATTTACTACATTTTGAGAAACAATTTTTTTTTACATATTTTATTTTTTAAATTACATTGTAATTACATTATACATTACATTACAAAAAATACTTTCTCAGAATGAATTACTTTAGTTTAAATACTTTGCACATAGGCAATAGACTTTTAAGTACAGTAGTTACAGTTGTTGCAATGGGCAACACATTTTCAAACACAATGCAACATTCAGCTCAATGTGAATTTCTAGTTAAATGCAATTAGTTACTTTATGGATTACTTTTCTAACCACAGGACTGGATCCTAGATTCAGTCCTGGGACATCTCCTGTAAACAGTTGAGTAAAAGCGTTTTGGTTACAGTCGTGATTTTTAAGGAATATTATTGTGCTTTAAAAGTTGACACAGAAACTTTTTCTCATAGAATCACCAATGTTATCCTATGGAAGGAAATTCACTTAGAAGGTAAAAACTGTTATCGTTACTTTTTCTTACTCAGTGTTGGATCCTGGATCCAGCACTGGTGCATCTCCTGTAAACAGTTGAAAGAATGCGTTTAAGTCATACAGGCGATTTTTTAGGAATATTTGTAGTTTGTGAAAATCGACACTTTGAAACTTTTCTGCTGAAAACCAGACAATGGATTCCTATGGAAGAAAATATAAGTTACTGGTAAGTACGGTTAAAATTACTTTTCAGGGTCAGTGCTGGGCTAAAAGATGCAGCACTGGGTTCTCTCCTGATAACAGGTGAGTAAATTGGAATTCGTACTTTGGTTGATTTTAGAGGAATATTATAAAGTTCCAAAACTCCACACTTAGAAGAATTTCCAAGTGAAACCAGTCAATGTTAGCCTATGAAGGAAATTCAAGTTACCGGTAAGAACGGTTAAAATTACTTTTCAGGACCAGTACTGGGCTGAAAGATGCAGCACTGAGGTCTCTCCTGATAACAGCTGAGTAAATCAGAATTCGGATTTCGGCTGATTTTAGAGGAATATTTGTATGTTTCAAAAATCAACACTTAGAAACTTTTTCAGCAAAAAGCAGGCAATGATATCCTATGGAAGGAAATTCAAGTTACTGGTAAGTACGGTTAAAATTACTTTTCAGGATTAGTACTGGGCTGAAAGATGCAGCACTGAGGTCTCTCCTGATAACAGGGGAGTAAATCGGAATTCGTATTTCGGATGATTTTAGAAGAATATTTGCACAATGGTGAAGGGAGGGGCGGGGCCTGAGGTGACATCTGTGCAAACGCGCCCCGTGGCGCATTTTAAGTTGGGGGATTAAGTCCCCTTGAATCCTGAGGGTCCCTAGGGGCCAACTAGCCCACCAGGAACCTCCAATATGCGCCAGGGGCTGCGTTGCAGAGACGTGTAGAGAGGCCACACCCCTTTTACACCTCTCTGCAACGCAGCTCTGTGGCGCTTTCTGGATGTACCTGTTGGGCTAGTTGGCCCCCAGGGACCCTCAGGATTGAAGGGGATTTAATCCCCAACTTAAAACGCGCCACGGGGCGCGTTTGCACAGATGTCACCTGAAGCCCCGCCCCTCCCTTCACCACTGTGCAAACGCGCCCCGTGGCGCGTTTTAAGTCGGGGGATTAACTCCCCTTGAATCCTGAGGGTCCCTGGGGGCCAACTAGCCCAACAGGTATATCCAAAGCGCCACAGAGCTGCGTTGCAGAGAGGTGTAAAAGGGGCGTGGCCTCTGTACACCTCTCTGCAACGCAGCTCCCTGGCGCATACTGGAGGTTCCTGGTGGGCTAGTTGGCCCCCAGGGACCCCAGTATTCAAGGGGAATTGTTCCTCTCTGCAAACGCGCCAGGGGCGCGTTTGCAGAGTGGTGAAGGAAGGGGCGGGGCCTGCGGGCCCGATCGTTTTTTTTTTGTCCCCTGAAGGTGGGCTGTGTGGCCCCCCTTCCTTTTTCCTGTTTTTGGGCCCTGGGGACCCCATCCCCCAGGGCCTTACCCCTTTTTTTAAATTAAAAATGTAAAAAAAAACGGGGAAGGGGCCGCGTGGCCCCCTTCCCTGGGCCTGTATTGGCCCCGGGGACCCCATCCCCGGGGCATGGCCTCTATTTTTATTTTTATTCTTTGGAGGGGGCTGCGTGGCCCCCCTCCTCTGGCCATTTAAGGCCCCGGGGACCCCATCCTCGGGGCCGGCCATACCCTTTTTTTTATTTTTTTTTTATTTTTTAAACTTTGGGGAGGGGGCCGCGTGGCCCCCCTCCCGAGCCACTACTTGCCCCGGGGACCCCATCCCCCGGGGCTGGCCCTCTCCGTTGGGGACTGTGGGGGTCCCCAAGCCCCCCACAGTCCCGCCGGCTCCCCGCGTCCCTTGGGAGCCGGCATTGCTTTGCACATGGGGAGCTGCTAAGATGCAGCTCCCCATGTGGAAAGCAATCGGCTTTGGATATTGGAAGAGAGAGCAGGTTTCCTGCTCTCTCTTCCAATATCCAAAGCAGTTTGCTATGGCAGGACGGGAGCCGCGAGGCTCCCGTCCTGCCATAGCAAACTACAGTGTCCCGGGGTAGGCACCCCGGGACACTGCAGGAGCCGGCCCAGGGGTGTGGCGGTCCCCAGGGCCATCAAGGGCTCCAGGAGGGGGGCCGCGCGGCCCCCCTCCCTTAAATTGCACAGGTGGTCCCCGGGGCTCTGGGGGTCCGTAACGGACCCCCATATTTAAATGTTTAGTGCCCCGGGAGGTGGCGGTCTCCGGGGCGTGTGGGGGCTGGAGCCCCCACACAGGTTTTTCAATTTTTAAAAAAAGCCCCGGGGAGGTGGTGGTCCCCGGGGTTGCGGGAGGGCTCAGAGCCCTCCCGCACCATTTTTAAAAAAAGCCCCGGGGGTGGCGGTCCCCGGGGCTTGGGGGCCCTTTGAGGCCCCCCACACATAAAATTAACCCCCCACCATGCCCCCGGGACTTGGGCCACCCGGGGGCAAATACAATCGAAGCGCGGGAGACCGCGCTTCGATTTTTTTTTTTTCGGCAGGATTCGCGCACCCTGAGCGCATCCTGTCGATTTTTTTTAAAAAAGCCCGCGCTTTGTTATTATTTAGCCCCCGGGTGGGCCAAGTCCCGGGGGCATTCAATAATGTAATTGCGGGGGCCCAGGGACGCCCTCGTAGCCCCGGGGACCGCCTCCCCCGGGGCTTTCCATAAACATTTGCGGGGGGCACACGGCCCCCCGCAGCCCTGGGGACCGCCACCCCCCGGGGCTTCTTATTTCCCAAGCCCCGGGGACCGCCACCCCCGGGGCTTTTATTAATTATAATCGTGGGGGCACACGGCCCCCCCGCTGCCCCGGGGACCGCCACCCCCCGGGGCTTTTTTTTACAAAAACATAGACCTTTGTGGGGGGGCTCGAGCCCTCCCACACGCCCCGGGGACCGCCACCTCCCCGGGGCACTAATATTCAAATTCGGGGGTCCGTAACGGACCCCCGAGCCCCGGGGACCACCACCTCCCCGGGCTGTGCAATAGGTGGGAGGGGGGCCGCGCGGCCCCCTTCCTGGAGCCCATGATGGCCCTGGGGACCGCCACCCCCCAGGGCCAGCTCCTGCAGTGTCCCGGGGTGGCCACCCCGGGACACTGCTGTTTGCAATGACAGGGCGGGAGCCGCGCGGCTCCCGCCCTGTCATTGCAAACTCTGCTTTGCTTCATTGAAGCGAGAGCAGGTTTCCTGCTCTCGCTTCAATGAAGCAAAGCACAATTGCTTTTCCATAAGGGGAGCTGCATGTCAGCAGCTCCCCGTGTGGAAAAGCAATGCCGGCTCCCGCAGGATGCGGGGAGCCGGAGGGACCGTGGGGGCATTGGGGCTCCCCCCGCGGTCCCCAACGGATAGGGCCTGCCCCGGGTTATGGGGTCCCCGGGCTAGAAGTGGCTCGGGAGCGGGGCCATCGGCCCCCCTCCCCAAAAATAAAAAAATAAAGGCCGGCCCCGGGGGATGGGGTCCCCGGGGCCAATAGAGGCCTCAGGAGGGGGCCACGCAGCCCCCCTCCATAAAAATATATATATTTGGCCATGCCCCGGGGATGGGGTCCCCGGGGCCAGAATTGGCCACGGGAGGGGGCCCACGCGGCCCCCTTCCCGTTAATATATATATATATTTTTTAAATGGGGGTCAGGCCCTGGGGGATGGGGTCCCCAGGGCCCAAAAAAAGTAAAAAGAATGGGGGCCACACAGCCCCCCTTCAAAAAAAAAAGAAGAAAAAAAAACGCGATCGTGCCGGAGGCCCCGCCCCCTCCCAGCAACTCTGCAAATGCGCTCTGTGGAGCGTTTTAAGTTGGGGAATTAATTCCCCTTCAATACTGGGGGTCCCTGGGGGCCAACTAGCCCACCAGGTACCTCCAGTAAGCGCCACAGGGCTGCGTTGCAGAGAGGTGGTCCAGGCCACGCCCCTTTTTACACCTCTCTGCAACGCAGCTCTGTGGCGCTTACTGGAGGTACCTGGTGTATGCTCTTATACAATCACTGATACAAGCACACACTCATCCATACAGCCACTCTCACAATCACACACTCACTTATAGCAATTTATATACTCTAACACACATATATACTGCCTTTCACATATGTAGTTACTCACACATGTACCACTGAGATATACATTCACTCACTAACACACCCATACACACACTCACCCACCCATACAGTCCATCACAGATACACTCTTGAAACCATGCACCCAGTGAATCACCCACTCACACATCTATGCACAGAGTCACACACACCCCACCCACACAAACACTCAGGCACCCATACAGATACTCAGACAACCAATCAATAACTCATATAGACACTCATGTAGCTATTCACAAACCCATGCAGCCGCTTACACACCAACAGACAGACGGCTACAGACATTCACACAGTTTAGTCACTAACCCATGCATTCAGTAAGATACGTTTAATCACTCACTTATAGAGTCAGTCACGCACCTACTAAATCATCCATTCAGACACTTATACACCCACTCATTCTTCAATACGCCTTTCCCTATATATATTAAACATATTTAAACTTTACAGAAACACACAGTCACTGGATGATGTCATCAGTGATGTCATCAGTGATGTCATTTGAGATGTCATCAGTGATGTCATCAGTGATGTCACTGACCATGTCATGAGTGATGTAATATGTGACGTCATCAGCAGTGCATTGCGGGGGCGCGAGTTATAATTAGCTGAACTAACTATAACGGGGGAATTTCACTGGTTTTGTACGAGTGAAATGTCCAACTAACTATAACGCCCCTGAAACCTATGTTTTTTTCAGTGAATTTCAAAGGTTTTTTAAATGCTAATTTCTAACTATAACGTGCCTGAAACCTATGTTTTTTTCAGTGATATATATATATATATATATATATATATATCAGGCATCCACTTTCAATATTTGACGAAAGAAAACGCTGCACTCCAGTCTCTGATAGTATAATCCACTTCTTTAATCTTTTAAATCAGTAAACACCTACTCGTTTCAACTCCTCCGAGTCTTGCTCACGGTCAGTGAGTCCTTTTACTATGTTTCTATTTATACATGTAGCCCGTCTTGCATTTTAAGATGCATTCTGGGATATGTCGTTTTTCTCATTTCACAAAGAAAACATACAGTATTGCTTGGTGCTAACAACAGTTATAAATGCACATTGTTCCCCTTCTTGAACAGGCAAAGGGTTACTTGTTAATTACAAGATTTTAATTTGAATGTGTGCGTTTATGTTTCAGATTTTACACTGGCAATGATGTGTTGCTTCCTATCATGTCATACATTTCTGTGTTTGTTTCACAAGGTCACATATGCTTTTGTAATATTACCAGATCAAATGTACATATATCACTGCATGGAAGAGGATGCTATCCGCTCTTCTTTAGAGGCTTTGCAAAAGGCTAAGTGCCCTTTAATAGGATCATAGTGACCCTATTAATGTGATATGCGTGATATTCCTTGTACTTTGTGTATTTACGTTCCTATAAGGCTAAGTGCCTTGACCTCTGTCCTCTTGTGGTTACCAGTGATTCATCTGTACTTATTTAAACTAGGTGCTATAATTTAACTACATGCAGTTATCATTATTATCTAAGTGATTATAATAGCACTAGGTAATATCTACTATTTACATATGTGAATATATAACAAATACATGGTAGCATCATTATCTCATCGCTCAGTTCTGTTCATATGGACATGCCATTTGTATGCAAGAGGAAAAAACCCTGCATCTACTCTTTGGATTCTGTTGATGTATACACTGTTACATGGTTTGAACATTTTGTAGTCCAATCATAGTTTATTCAGATTTGTGTCCTTATATAGGTGCACGTACAGTTCTTCATCTGCGTTGAGCCCGAATGGAATTTTTGTATGCAGTCTGATTATATATTTGCTTTCTAGTCTACGCAGTTGTTGGGTTCTGTCTCCTCCTCTTTCATTTGGGGGTACATGTGCCAAACCATAGTATCTTGGATTTTTCCAATTGCTGGTGTGTTGCTGGACATGATGTTTAGCAATTGAATAGCTTGCATCTTTGTGTTGTACTGCTTTTATGTGTTCAAGAATGCGTTTCTTTAGGGGGCATATGGTGCTGCCCACATATTTGAGGCCACATTCACACTCGATGACGTATACAACAAATTGCATACTCCAGGTTATCTTGTGTTCAATCGTAATTTCTTTTCCATTGAAATCCTTAACCTGTTTGGTATTTTTACCGATTCTGCATGCTTTGCAGCTATTACACTTTGTAAATCCTTTGCTTTGCTGTTGTAACCAGTTCTCTGATGGTTGGTCTTGATAGTGGCTTCTTACTAGATGGTCCTTAAGGGAACGAACTTTTCTGAAGGTTATTTGTGATTTGTCACCCACTGCTTTGGCAATATCCTTATCACTTGTCAGGATATTCCAATGTTTGTGGAAAATCTTGTATATTGATTGATGTTCTTTATTGAAAGTTGTTATCATCCTTATTGGTTCTGGGCTTATGTTTTGTTTATTTGGTTTCCCCTCAGTATTTGTTGCCTTGTTTTTTCCTTTGCTCTCTTCGCTCCCTGTTCAATGTACGATGTAGGATACTTTCGTTGATAGAATCTAGTTTTGACTTTATCGATTTGAACATCCATGTCTTCTTTTTCTGAGCAGTTTCTTATGGTTCTCAAAAATTCCCCATATGGGATGCTCTTTATGCATGACTTTGGGTGGAAACTGGTGCCATGTAATATGCTGTTTGTTGCAGTTGGCTTTCTATACATCGTATTTTCCAATCTGTTGTTTTTGACGTATACTTTGATGTCCAAGAAGTCAATTTCTTTTTCACTAATGCTGTACGTGAAACTAAGATTGTGATCATTTTGATCTATGGCTTGAAAGTATTCTTTAAAGTCTTCTTGGGTTCCATTCCATATAAGGAAAAGGTCGTCGATGTATCGTAGCCAAATAACTATTTTTGATAGATATTTTTCATAGCCGTCGTTCCATGCTATCTCCTTCTCCCACCAGCCCATGGTCAGATTAGCATAGCTGGGGGAGAAAGACAGTCCCATTGTGGTCCCGCAAGTTTGTTGGTATAGCTGTCTATTAAAGAAGAAATGTTATTTCGTAAACATATCTCTATCATTTCTAGAATCATTCACGAGTGTTCAGTTTCTCTAATGTCTCGTTGTTTTAGAAAGTATCTTACTGCATGCAAACCTGTGTCATGTTGAATTGACGTGTATAGCAAGACTGCATCTATCGTTACAAGCAGGTAATTTTTCTGCCATTCTGTTTCCGCTATGGTTTTTAGGAAATCATCACTATCCTTTATGTATGATGGTAGCGTTGAGACCATGGGAAAAATGTAATGATCAATGTATTTTGAGATATTTTCAAACATGGATCCACATCCCGACACTATTGGCCTGCCAGGCGGATTTATGAGTGTTTTGTGAATCTTGGGCACAAAATATATCGTTGGCATGATCAGATGTGCAGTCCTTAAGAATTTGTATTCCTCTTCATTTAATAATTTCTCCTCATGCCATCCTTTTAGTTTGAGATTGAGATTAGACATCATGGTTTCCAAAGGATTGTATTTTAATCTTTTGTAGTTTCTTTGATCGTCCAGTTGTCTATGTGCCTCTTTTAAGTAATCTTGTTTGTTTAGGATCACAATGTTACCCGCTTTGTTGGCTGGCTTCACTATGATCGATTGATTATTAGACAAATTTTGCAGTGCTGTTCGTTCCAAGATTGTTAGTTTTTCTAGATCATTGATAACTGGTTCATAAAACACATCTACTTTGTTGCCAGGGGGTAACATCGGACAAATAATCGATTTGGGTTTGAAGGAGCTATATTGGTGATCATTAGTATCCCATTCCAGATGTTCCATAATCTGTGTTTCTGTCATCTCCTCATCGTCCAGATTGTGCATTAAGCCAAATAATAATTTGATGTCACTTATTTGTTCTGTTGTTATGTTCTCTGTTGATTCATCAGTAATATTTTCTCTTAGTCTAGGTTCTTTCTTTGGGAAATACTTTAGTAGTTTCACTTTTCTGATGAATTTATAGATGTCTATTTTGGTATCCACTATGTTTATATGTTGTTCTGGACAAAAAGAGAGACCTTTATTGAGTAACGATACTTTGTGTTGGTTTAATTCATAGTTGGATAGGTTGATGACTAGGTTTTCATCTTTGTCTTGTTCTTCCTCCATGGGCTGTGTGCAATCATCATTTACTTTTGCTGTCTGTTGCGCAGAGGGTAGGTTCTTTTTGGTACCGCTACCCTCTTCTGCATTTCCTGCGTTTCTTGATCTTGGTGCTTGGCCTCCGCCAGTGTTGCGTCCTCGGCCCCTGCCTTTTGATGTCTGATTGTCTAGATACATCAATTGCATCTCTTCCAGTAGCGATACTCTCGTCGTTGTTTCCACCATGCCTTCCCCTTCACTGAAGTCTGTGTCAGATTCACTTATTTGGGCCGATGGTGCCGGTACATTGATTTTAGTACCTGTAGTTTGCCGCTTCTTCAATACATTGAAACATCTGGCAAAAGTATATACTGTCCCATTCATATAGTCCCGTTCATCCCTTAGGAATTTTCGTTGTTTTCTTGCTTCAATGTCTGATTCGTGCTTTTCCAGTCGTTCTTCCATCTGTTTTCTTAGTTTATTGATCTTATCTGATTTTGGGCATGTTACAATTTTGTCCTCTATTTCCCTAATGGATTTAGTTAGGTCATCAACATCCATCTTTGCATATCATGTTGTTTTCACTCCATTCTAACAACATTTCTGGTCTAATATCAGGCTGATTTGGCATCGTAATATGCGCAGCCCTCTTGGTACTCTGTCCATTTCTATATATTTTTCTAATGTAATAATTTCCCAGCTTTTTGTTATTACTTTTCTGTACATTCTTTCTGCTTGTGTGAACATCTGTTGTATATTAGGTGACTGCATGTCCCTGTTTGGGTTTTTATTACTTGTTATGCCTGTCTTCGTTGTGAAAATAGTTTGTGCTTTCAGAGCTCTTTTAGCAGCTCTGGCTTCCATATTGCCCAATCGTTACTGTCTGTTGCCCACAAATCGTTTACTGTTAATACTTAATTTGGTACGTGTTAATCAGAGACTTGCTCACACTTCATATGAGCCACATCGATATTAATATGCTTTACGCGGTATCAGTAATCATTGATATATATATGAAAAAAACACTCTCCACGAAAGAAATGGGAACAGGCACTCCAAAGGTGCTCGATATTAGAGTTTTCATCCAGTTCAATCCACCACGTGTACAGGAAAGGTTGTAAGTATGTTGTTATCGTGCAAACTTTAATCACTGTTTTTAAAGTGCTGTTGTGCTTTCTGCTAGGTAAAGATAACAGTTCTACATTTTATTCTTTCGTGGCAATGGATGAAATACTGAACTCATGTATACCTTGTCCCATAGTTATAAAAACAACCTAGAGGATATTGACCAAAATCATTAGCTTTAAAATTGAAATTGATTACCATCATAATTCATCATGCATCATTTTAGATCATTTTAAACTTTTCATTAAATTGTATGTTATATCCATATCAAGATATGCCGAAACCAACTGGTTTCTTAGCTCCTCTGAACTGCTCCATGAACCTTGCCCAAGTGGGCTAACATTACCAATAGAAATGTGTGAAATTAATATCAAAAGGCGCAAAAAGCGTGAAATACAGACTGAAAATCACTCTAATCCAAATTACAATGTAAGATTCAAACTATACACGTATTTGTGTACCACGGTTTCATATGGCTATTGGTCCTGCAGGGATGAATGTTTATCCATAACATTTAAAATATGGAGGGATATTATCACATGTGGGTTCATTAATCTTCTATTAGTTAATTTTATACTGTTATATTCCAAATAGGTACCCTATATAGGCGCAGGTAACATTGCAACCTTTCACCTATATTCTTCCCTACATTACATACATAACGGTTCTTAGGGACTGACTTTTTACCTAGATACGACACTGCACTCAGAACGCGGGTTTCCCCCTAGTTCGATTCTCATACATTATGCATGAGGCTTCTTGGAAGCACAGCAGGACGAACATCTCCTGTATAATATCTCTATATAAAGTTCAGGCCCGACGTCATCCTTTAGGCTGACACAGTAACACAGCAAGGTAGGACCCCTGGGGAGACCTATGGGTATATATACATTGGATCTTGCTTAAACAAGAGAGAGGAGACCGAGACTTCCCGGCTGACACACTGACCAGAGACGCTGAGGTTCCTGCATGCAGACGCTCCAGCTAGCTAGCAGTGGTCTAACATCCCTCGCGGGGTGTCCAACTCAAGACCAGGACGGGGTCCCATATTCTCTCATTCTCAGGTAATGGGGTTGACTAGATCCTAGAGGGATTCTTGGCATAACACCTACACAGATGCTAGGTATATTTAGGTACATCTAGTTAGGGAGGCATCGTAGGAGTACGCACTTTTTATCATGTATTTTATGTACTGTATATATTCATGATTTCTACAAGATGGTAGAACTCTACCATCCCTTTACTTTTGTAGTACTGCTAATCATATATCTCTGCTACTGTCTAATGGTTGTTGCAGCTCATCTGTTCTACACTAGAATAACAACTGTTCAATAAATACTTATTGAAAATGCCCAGACTGTTTATTCTGTGTATCTCTCTGAGAGAAACTAAGTAAGCACGAGTGACTGAGCTAAAGGTAATATATTGTTTCCACGATTCTGAGGGATCAGGGTTGTCATGTTCTGAGGTTGCCAGAATCTATTCTCTCCTTGGTAAGAGGAGATTATAGTGGCACTGTGAGCTAGCTAATACAGATAGGCTAACATATCCGGTGGGGGTGCACGGAATCAGTCCGCCACCAATCCCACAGTTATCTGTAGGACTTGGCATTTTTGGCTACAGTTCCTTAAACTCTTTGCTTTTCCCCTAGACCGTTTTCCTGACATAAAGTTGCCAATTTAGATGCTTTGGGTACTTTGCCACTGCTGATCAGTGTCAAAGGACAGTGTTCCCTATGTAAAGTAAAATGGTAATTGGTTGGCCATGATTGGTAGGTTTGCCTTACTAGTAAAAGTCCCTAGTGATGTGCACTGTGTGTGCAAGGGCTAGTAATGCAAAAGTGCGCAGAGAAGGGAACACAGGCCTTCAGTGTAGGGCCCGCGCGCAGACTGCTAAGTTAGCAGGGTGTCCTGACAAGTGCAACCGCTTGTCAGGCCTTACTTTCCATTTTAAGTATGCTATGGGCACCCCCGTGGTAGGTCCTGGGTAACCCCTGGGCAGGGTGCAGTGTAGGTAAAAGGCAGGACATATACTGAGGTGTGTGCTATGTCCTGACAGTGAAAAAACACTCCATTTCGTTTTCATTGTTGAAAGGCCATTCTGCCCATAGGACAGAATGGGGGAGGCTGGGTAGTGTGTTTATTAGCCTAGTTTCCTTTAAGTTTAAAATGGACAGTTGAAGTTTGGTATGTATGAACTCAGTGTCATAACACATCTTTCTATGAAAGTGGTTTTGTCGCTGTGTGTTCAGAAGCCACTCTTTTAGAAAGTGGCTAAGTTTGTGCTTTAAGCATTTCTGTGTGTCTCTGCTGAATGTGAATTGATTGTCTGGATCTGAGATGGGAGGGGGTGAGATGGCACATGGCTGACCTGCATCTGGAGAGTATGCGAGGAGGAACCCCGGGAGGTGAAGGGCGCCTGGACTGCAGCCATAACACAATTGACCCATCTTCTGCTGAGTGATTCAGTGTCCAGAGCCCCAGTATCAAAGAGAGAGAGGTGACACTGGGAGCGAGACACCCAGAACTGATTTAGGGAGGGGTCAGGGACACCTGAGCACAACGAACTTCAAAGACATGAAGGGGTATAACTGAGAGAACTGAATCCCCTAGAATTTGGTGTAATTTTGAATGGCGAAATGGACAGGTCGAGTCTGCGGAGGCTCTGACCTTTTTCGTGGTCAAGAAGAACCTCTGCCAAAGAAGAAGTTGCTGAATAGAATGCTGGATAGGACTGACCCTCTCTTCATGATCTGGGGCTGGCCTGCAGTTTGTAGCTTTTGCTAAGGAAGAGACTGAAGGGACATTGCAGTGGGTGGTGTCCCCTCCTTCTTGAACAGGACTGTGCTTTGTGCTGTGTCCTGAACCCCAAGTGCCTGAGGTGAGCTGTCTCCCTGTTTGAAACACAGGAACATAAAAGTTTCTGGAGGAATCCCAAGCAACGCGGTGTGCGCGTGCTTTTGCAGCTTGAGACCCTCAGAAGTTGTGCCTTGTGATCTTGGGCACAAAGGAGTAAACCGAGTCTCGGACGCGCAGGGAGCGTGTCGAGGTGCAGCTGAGGAAGTGATGGCGATCGTCTGGTCATCGCGTGCACAGGGAGGCGAGGTGAGACTCTGACGCGCAAGGAGCGTGTCGTGGTGCAGGCCGAGGCGTTGGTGAGGAGCGCTTGGTCGTGGTGTGCACCGGGAAAAGAAGTGAGTCTCTGACGCGCAGGGCGCGTGTCATGGTGCAAGTCGAGGCGTTGGAGCGCCTGGTCATCGTGTGCACCGAGAGAAGAAGTGAGACTCGGACACGCAAGGAGCATGTCGTGGTGCAGGCTGAGGCGCTGGTGGAAAGCGCCTGGTCGTTGTGTGCGCCGAGAGAAGAGGTGAGACTCGGACGCGCAGAGTGCGTGTCAAGGTGCAGCTGAGGAGTGGTGACGATCGTCTGGTCATCGTGTGCACCAAAGAGGAGGCGAGTCTCAGACGCGCAGAGTGCGTGTCGTGGTGCAACCCGGAGGCGCTGGTGAGGAGTGCCGGGGTAGCGGGTGCACCGAAATCGAAGTAAGTCTACGAGTGCTGAGGGCGGGTCTCGGTGGCCACTGAGACCGCCGAAAGGAGGGCCAGGTAATCGGGCCCTCGGAGTGCAACAGCAGCGGCCCGGACCGGCAGTCCCGGAGGAGCGGAGTCGCTGGCCCGAGCTCGCCGTGCCCATTGACGGAGTTCTTGTTCAAGGCCAAGTAGTTGAAAGAGGAGAGGAGAGTGGGGTCGCGCCACCCCCCAGATATCGTGGATCACCACCTGGGGTCGGGTGCAGGCTCGGAGGGACACTCTCTCGGCAGCTGTGTGAGCCTGTTGCTTCGGCTCGGATCTAGGCCCGTGCTGGCCCAGGGAGGGGCAGTACTGGGGCCGGAGTAGAAGCGGTACTTTTGTGTCATCATTGATTCAGGTTGGGGGCAACTGTGAACGAAGCACCTAGACTGCCGTATTACACTTTGCATTACTGCTGCTAACGAACCATCGAACTGTCGTATGACGGCTGACTCAATTTATGCTTAACGAACTGCAGGCGGGGTACACCCGCACTGCGTTATTTTTCCTTCGCAGAGTACATGTTTGTAAGTGTGGCGCATTGCCTGATTTCGTCATCACACCGTACCGGAATATAACGTGGCGCATTGTATTATTTCTTCAGTGCACACTATATGATGGTAGCCTGAAGCATTGCTTTGTTTCTTCCTTGCACAGGGCATGCTGGTAGTGATACGCATTTGCATTATTCCTTCTATTGCAAAGTTAATGTTTGTGGCGCCACGTGTTGCATTGTTTCTCCTTTGCACAGCTCAGGAGTATATCGTTACGAATTGCAGTATTTCGTTTCCTTTGCAACGTGTGTGATTCTAGGAATACGACCTGCCTAATCTTTTGGAAACGGTTGGAAGTCAGCTTAACTCTTGGTTAGAAGGGGTGGTTGGGATTAGAACCTACCAACCCACCGGAGGAAATACTACCCATTATTATATGTTGGTTTTGTAACATGTGGTCATATCGTATATCTTCTTGTATAAAGATTATACTTGTTTTATAAAAACTCACGTGGAGTCCATTTGTAGTGACATCATTGGGTTGCTGTGAGTGTGGCTGCACATACTGTACACTCGTGCCTTGGAGATAAGCCTGGCTGCCGTGCCAAGCTACTAAGGGGGTGAGCAGGGTTATCTCAGATGGTGTCCTTACTTAGCCTAACGTTGAAACGAGGGGTAGATCCCGCACCCGGTTTCAGTGGGGTGGGACAGGGGCTCCCGCCTCCAACATTTGGTGGTGGCGGTGAGGGATTAGGACCCCCACTTCCAACATTATCCAAACGCACAGATCCTGTATAGGTCATATAGGAACTACACGACAATACCCAATTCTTTATCCAAATGATTGTATGTCAGTATCAATAATAATTTATCTAAGTGTATGTGCTTATACTCAATGTCAATTACACTCCTTCATATCTGTTTTTGTATAGAATATGAGTATTAATTTACTACTCTCTTTCAAACATTCTTTATTCAATGGGAAATTATGGTATAAACTCCTTCCATGATACTTCTCCCTCTAAATGTTCCATACCCTGCTCTTATTGGGAAGGTAAAGGAGTGGAGGTTTTGTCTATCTCCTATTAGCAATGTATTACTGGTTAGTTTATCCAGTATGGACTGCCATCTCTTCATTAGCATTAAGGCCTTCTGGATACATGGTTTGTAAGTCTAGAATATAACTTGACTCAAGGGTCCTTAAGAATATTAATTCACTCCTGTTGCGCTTTTCTCTAAAAAGTAAACTACTTTCACTGTCAACCCGTGACCAAGGCTTGCAAGATTATTTACTGCCTGTGAACTTTATTGCACTGAAGTGCACGTCTATGTATATATATATATATATATACATATATATATTCACTGAAAAAACCAGAGGTTTTAGGGACAGTTATAGTTAGTTGGACATTGCACTCGTACAAAACCCGTGAAATTCCCCCGTTATAGTTAGTTCAGCTAACTATAACTCGCGCCCGCAATGCACTGCTGATGACGTCACATATTACATCACTCATGACATGGTCAGTGACATCACTGATGACATCACTGATGACATCTCAAATGACATCACTGATGACATCATCCAGTGACTGTGTGTTTCTGTAAAGTTTAAATATGTTTAATATATATAGGGAAAGGCGTATTGAAGAATGAGTGGGTGTATAAGTGTCTGAATGGATGATTTAGTACGTGCGTGACTGACTCTACAAGTGAGTGATTAAACGTATCTTACTGAATGCATGGGTTAGTGACTAAACTGTGTGAATGTCTGTATCCGTCTGTTGGTGTGTAAGTGGATGCATGGATTTGCGAATAGCTACATGAGTGTCTATATGGGTTATTTATTGGTTCTATGAGTATCTGTATGGGTGCCTGAGTGTTTGTGTGGATGGGGTGTGTGCGACTGTGCATAGATGTGTGAGTGGGTGATTCACTGGGTGGATGGTTTCAAGAGTGCATCTGTGATAGACTGTATGGGTGGGTAAGTGTGTGTAAGAGTGTGTTAGTGAGTGAATGTATGTCCCAGTGGTACATGTGTGAGTAACTAAATATGTGAAAGGCAGTATATATGTGTATTGGAGTATATAAATAGCTATAAGCTGAGAGTGAGTGATTGTGATAGTGGCTGTATGGATGAGTGTGTGCTTGTATCAGTGATTGTATAAGAGCGTAACAATGTGCTAGTATTTGTATGATTAAGTGAGCTGGTGTGTGTATAACTGTATAGGTGAGTAAATGGCAGTGTGTTTAATTATTTGCATGACTGACTAGGTGTGTGAGTACCTCTATGGATGAGTGGCGGTGTTTGAGTGTCAATATAGGAGTAAGAGTGCATATGATAGTCCTGTACTGAGTGACCATAAGTATGAGTGACTGTACGGGTGAGTGAGTGGATGTGTGTGTGTAGACCTAAGAATCAGTGAGTGGGTATGTAGTTATTGGTGTTGGAGTGTCTATGGTTTTGCGAATGGAACTCTGTAATTTAGATTGGGTGTATCAAAGGTTAAATTAGGGTGTGAGGAGCTGCATCAGATTATCACGTGGATGATGTCATCAGTGATGTCATTTGAGATGTCATCAGTGATGTCATCAGTGATGTCACTGACCATGTCATGAGTGATGTAATATGTGACGTCATCAGCAGTGCATTGCGGGCGCGAGTTATAGTTAGCTGAACTAACTATAACGGGGAATTTCACGGGTTTTGTACGAGTGCAATGTCCAACTAACTATAACTGTCCCTAAAACCTCTGGTTTTTTCAGTGAATTTCAAAGGTTTTTTAAATGCTAATTTCTAACTATAACGTGTCTGAAACCTATGGTTTTTTCAGTGAATTTCAAAGGTTTTTAAAATGCTAATTTGTAACTATAACGTGCCTGAAACCTACGGTTTTTTCAGTGAATTTCAAAGGTTTTTTAAATGACAATTTTTAAATGTATTAATTTTTATATTAATTTTTTTCATACTGATTTACTACATTTTTAGAAACAATTTCTTTTACATATTTTATTTTTTAAATTACATTGTAATTACATTATACATTACATTACAAAAATACTTTCTCAGAATGAATTACTTTAGTTTAAATACTTTGCACATAGGCAATAGACTTTTAAGTACAGTAGTTACAGTTGTTGCAATGGGCAACACATTTTCAAACACAATGCAACATTCAGCTCAATGTGAATTTCTAGTTAAATGCAATTAGTTACTTTATGGATTACTTTTCTAACCACAGGACTGGATCCTAGATTCAGTCCTGGTACATCTCCTGTAAACAGTTGAGTAAAAGCGTTTTGGTTACAGTCGTTATTTTTAAGGAATATTATTGTATTTTAAAAGTTGACACTTAGAAACTTTTTCTCATAGAATCACCAATGTTATCCTATGGAAGGAAATTCACTTAGCAGGTAAAAACTGTTATCGTTACTTTTTCTTACTCAGTGTTGGATCCTGGATCCAGCACTGGTGCATCTCTTGTAAACAGTTGAAAGAATGCGTTTAAGTCATACAGGCGATTTTTAAGGAATATTTGTAGTTTGTGAAAATCGACACTTTGAAACTTTTCTGCTGAAAACCAGACAATGGATTCCTATGGAAGAAAATATAAGTTACTGGTAAGTACGGTTAAAATTACTTTTCAGGACCAGTACTGGGCTGAAAGATACAGCACTGAGGTCTCTCCTTATAACAGGTGAGTAAATCGGAATTCGTATTTCGGCTGATTTTAGAGGAATATTTGTATGTTTCAAAAATCAACACTTAGAAACTTTTCAGCAAAAAGCAGGCAATGATATCCTATGGAAGGAAATTCAAGTTACTGGTAAGTATGGTTAAAATTACTTTTGAGGATCAGTACTGGGCTGAAAGATGCAGCACTGAGGTCTCTCCTGATAACAGATGAGTAAATTGGAATTCGTATTTCGGCTGATTTTAGATGAATATTTTAAAGTTCCAAAACTCCACACTTAGAAGAATTTCCAAGTGAAACCAGTCAATGTTAGCCTATGGAAGGAAATTCAAGTTACTGGTAAGTACGGTTAAAATTACTTTTCAGGACCAGTACTGGGCTGAAAGATGCAGCACTGAGGTCTCTCCTGATAACAGGTGAGTAAATCAGAATTCGGATTTCGGCTGATTTTAGAGGAATATTTGTATGTTTCAAAAATCAACACTTAGAAACTTTTTCAGCAAAAAGCAGGCAATGATATCCTATGGAAGGAAATTCAAGTTACTGGTAAGTACGGTTAAAATTACTTTTGAGGATCAGTACTGGGCTGAAAGATGCAGCACTGAGGTCTCTCCTGATAACAGGTGAGTAAATCGGAATTCGTATTTCGGCTGATTTTAGAGGAATATTTTAAAGTTCCAAAACTCCACACTTAGAAGAATTTCCAAGTGAAACCAGTCAATGTTAGCCTATGAAGGAAATTCAAGTTACCGGTAAGTACGGTTAAAATTACTTTTGAGGATCAGTACTGGGCTGAAAGATGCAGCACTGAGGTCTCTCCTGATAACAGGTGAGTAAATCGGAATTCGTATTTCGGCTGATTTTAGAAGAATATTTTAAAGTTCCAAAACTCCACACTTAGAAGAATTTCCAAGTGAAACCAGTCAATGTTAGCCTATGAAGGAAATTCAGCTACTGGTAAGTACGGTTAAAATTACTTTTGAGGATCAGTACTGGGCTGAAAGATGCAGCACTGAGGTCTCTCCTGATAACAGGTGAGTAAATCGGAATTCGTATTTCGGCTGATTTTAGAGGAATATTTTAAAGTTCCAAAACTCCACACTTAGAAGAATTTCCAAGTGAAACCAGTCAATGTTAGCCTATGAAGGAAATTCAAGTTACCGGTAAGTACGCTTAAAATTACTTTTGAGGATCAGTACTGGGCTGAAAGATGCAGCACTGAGGTCTCTCCTGATAACAGGTGAGTAAATCGGAATTCGGATTTCGGCTGATTTTAGAGGAATATTTGCACAATGGTGAAGGGAGGGGCGGGGCCTGAGGTGACATCTGTGCAAACGCGCTCCGTGGTGCGTTTTAAGTTGGGGGATTAAGTCCCCTTGAATCATGAGGGTCCCTACGGGCCAACTAGCCCACCAGGAACCTCCAGTATGCGCCAGGGGCTGCGTTGCAGAGACATGTACAGAGGCCACACCCCTTTTACACCTCTCTGCAACGCAGCTCTGTGGCGCTTTCTGGACGTACCTGTTGGGCTAGTTGGCCCCCAGGACCCTCAGGATTGAAGAGGATTTAATCCCCATCTTAAAACGCGCCACGGGGCCTGTTTGCACACATGTCACCTGAAGCCCCGCCCTCCCTTCACCACTGTGCAAACGCGCCCCGTGGCGCGTTTTAAGTCGGGGGATTAACTCTCCTTGAATCCTGAGGGTCCCTGGGGTGCAACTAGCCCACCATATACCTCCAAAAGCGCCATAGAGCTGCGTTGCAGAGAGGTGTAAAAAGGGCGTGGCCTCTGTACACCTCTCTGCAAGGCAGCTCCCTGGCGCATACTGGAGGTTCCTGGTGGGCTAGTTGGCCCCAGGGACCCCCAGTATTCAAGGGGAATTGCTCCTCTCTGCAAACGCGCCAGGGGCGCATTTGCAGAGTGGTGAAGGAAGGGGCGGGCCTGCGGGCCCGATCGTTTTTGTTGTTGTTTTTTTGGGGAGGGGGGCCGCATAGCCCCCTCCCGGGCTACTACTTGCCCCGGGGACCCCATCCCCGGGGCTGGCCCTCTCGTTGGGGACTGTGGGGGTCCCCAATCCCCCACAGTCCCGCCTGGCTCCCCGTGTCCTACGGGAGCCGGCATTGCTTTACACATGGGGAGCAGCTAACATGCTGCTCTCCATGTGGAAAGCTATCGGCTTTGGATATTGGAAGAGAGAGCAGGTTTCCTGCTCTCTCTTCCAATATCCAAAGCAGTTTGCAATGACAGGACGGGAGCCGCGAGGCTCCGTCCTGTCATTGCAAACAGCAGTGTCCCGGGGTAGGCACCCGGGACACTGCAGGAGCCGGCCCTGGGGGTGGTGGTCCCCAGGGCCATCAAGGGCTCCAGGAGGGGGCCGCGCGGCCCCCTCCCATTCAGTGCACAGCCCCGGGGAGGTGGTGGTCCCCGGGCTCTGGGGGTCCAAAACGGACCCCCATTGTAATTTTTCTTAGTGCCCCGGGAGGTGGTGGTCCTCGGGCGTGTGGAGGGCTAGAGCCCCCACACAGGTTTTTAATTAAATAAAAGAAGCCCCGGGGAGGTGGTGGTCCCCGGGGCTGCGGGAGGGCTCAGAGCCCTCCTGCACCATTCTACATAAAGCCCCGGGGGTGGTGGTCCCCGGGGCTTGGGGCCCTTAGAGACCCCCACACATAAAATTAACCCCCCAGCATGCCCCCGGGACTTGGCCCACCCGGGGGCCAATTAACATCGAAGCGCGGGAGACCGCGCCGATTTTTTTTTCCGGCAGGGTTCGCGCTCCCTGAGCGCATCCTGCCGATTTAAAAAAAAAAAAAAAAAAATTTTTTGCCCAGGGGTCCTGTGGGACCCCTGAGCAGACCTAGGGGGTCAGGGTGTTTCTACCCTGCTCCCTTTGTGCGCTTTGCGCACTTGTTTCTGTCCCTCGGTTCTACCGAGGGATAAAATGGCTGCCAACACTTCCTGATTTGGAGTGTTGACAGCCAATTAACATAAAGCTCGTGCTCGGGAGGATCCGCGGCCCTAGATATCACTATCTTTTTTACTTTTCATTTTCTCAGCAACTACTGAACGGATTTACACCATTTAACAAAAAGGGTTCTTTCTGAACCAAGAACTACCTCTTTGCCAAATTTGGTGTAATTCCGTTCAGCAGTTCGGGCTGTAGCCGTGTCTAAAGTTTCCTATGGAAAATTGCATGGGGAAAACGCGTTTTGGGACCCCCTTTTTCTCGGCCCCCGCTTGACGAATCCCCCGAGACTTTCAGGGTAGGAGCGGACCGGAGCGGGCCACAAAGTTTGAAAATTTTGCGAAGATACGTCAACCGGCAAGAGAGTTATTTCAAATAGAATGTCGCGGATTTCCTATGGATAATAGGTTGTAACTATAACTATCTACTGGCGACCGCCAGTAGATAATATCTATTCAGTCAAAACAACAAAGGTTAATGTAACATTATACTTAGGTAAATATGTCCGTGCCACCATTAACATTTTGAACTAAAAAAACACAGAAATTCACTCAGTTATAGTTAGCAGAGCTAACTATAACTTGTGCCCCGCCATGCACATGTTCTATGACATCATTTATGACATCGCTGATGACATCTCAAATGATTACATTCCTGATGACATCATCCAAAAATTCTTTTGTACACTTTAATCTATAAACTTGTATGGCATTAAAGGCCTGAAAGTAAGTACAAAATAGCTCAGAATAATATGAAACATCATTAATGGCATCACAGCTACAACTCCCTTAGGTGTAGCATGCATGTGTTGTGTGCAACATTGACCCTATACCATACACTTCACGGGTAACCTAGTTCACATTAACAATCAACCACAGATATATGAGAAACCCTTTTGCACACAGTGTTCAATCTGTATATAAATGTTCAGAGAAAGCCAAGTTCCTCAAGATACTCAACGTATGTTCCTGAGTTAATGCCCTACTACGGGCAGCCTTTATTTGTATCAAACCCCTCACAGTCACCAAACCTACATTGAGAAATGAAGTTGATATGAGTAGAAAAGTGGGTACTGTAAACAGTGTTTACTCAATGGAGAGAGTTTACTCTGTATCACACTGTTTGCAGACAGTGAAACTCTCATGAGAAATACACCAGAGTATTAAAAAGTATCGACTAAGAACCGTGTACACTCTGTGCAAAACATGTAAAAAAAGACACTATTTGCTTAAAGTAACCAAGGTCTGAAAGTGCTAAAGGTTGTACTACCTGCAGCCGTCATATTGTGCTAAAAACTATACCAATAGCCCATCTTCTTAAGCTAAACACGCACATGTACATAGATTTGTACTTCCTGGTGCACACAGTCTTGTATGTTATGTAGAAACTGTCATGCTGAGGCGATTCTGTCTAAATACTCAAGGCTGCGTACAATACTTGGTATCTACTATGTAGAATATTTTCCCTGTTGGAAACTTTTTCTGCAGAACTAAAAAACTTGTGTAGAACATACTGGATGCACGTCGTCAGCTGTCACCTGCACACAGACTTACTCCTCAATTCAAAGATTTATTACGCGTTCAATACCTCTACACAGCTATGATGCATTAGAGGCACATGTGTTTTGTAAGCACACCCATTAGCTGGACACAGGCTGTACAAAATTAGATAGAGAAATAATATGGTAGTTACCCTTTTTTTTTTTAAACTTAATTTTTTCATTGATTATCAAATTTCACATATCCATCTCAGTTATTTTTGATCACTGTAAATCACATATGTTTACAATATGGAAGTATCACGTTAATATTGCATAAGAAACAAACATTAGTTTCCAGGTTCACAATAAAGATTATGTACCATCTATATTAAACACCTGAAACATAATAATCATACATCGGATGAGTCCCTCCATGTCTATTCAGAGAACAAGCTGTATCCAAATGTCTAAAGTGGCCCCAGTCCCCAAAAACGCAGGACTATAGTGTGGTGGCGTATGAGCGGAAGTTAT